>JAYESA010000005.1:3928000-4528000 GCA_036927795.1 Iris macrosiphon | reverse complement strand
AAATCCATTAAGATACTATGTCAAGAATTACTGAGATTTGACAAACTTTACTTGCCCACTATTGCATAATTAAGTCCAGGAAAAAACTAGCAAGCTGCAGGGTTTGGCAAGGTACACTTGCCTGTGGTTCCGGTTCCAGTTGCGGTTCTGACTTCAGTTGGATTTGCAGGCGGTACTCCGGTTACTGAAACAAACATCACCATCAGATCCAGAAAATATCAATCAGCTAGAAACGCCTGTCCTTGGGTCCAATTTGGAGACAAAGACAAAAATGACAGTTTCGGGCCAAAACGGGGTCCACCGGTGGGCCCGCTTTGCACCGAAAAATGCGTCCGGGTCAATGGTCTCCAAATTCACCAAACTCAGTGTCAACAGGTCAGAAACGCTGATACGAACCCAACGGAACTTTCAGAATTGGATTCCGATGAGCCGAACACAAAATCGTCCGTCGAGCGGGGCCTGTGGGGCCCACGACACGCGATTTCGTCAACGTTCTCAGAATCGAACCAAACTTGACCCACAGGACCAGCGTATCGCTATGAGTCCGATGGCGCAAGTTTCGTCTCGATCCGACGTGTGTACACAAAGTTAGGGCACGTTCCAGAAAGTATAAATACGGGGCAATGTTCGCGGATACGCGTTGATTCCGGTGTGCACGCACACCCGAATCAGCTTCCGCAAAATCCTATACGTCCGTATCGACGAGGCGCACGTATCTGTGAAGACCGCGCGCGACCAAGTCGTCCCGTTTGGCGGGGCGTACTCAGTTCCGGGGTGAAACAGGGTCTGGTTTTTTCCTATTTTTGGATCGCGGTGTGCGATCACCACAGGACGCGATGTCCCGAACAGTTTGTCCGGACACCGAGAGGGTCATACAGGCTTCGCAACGCAACTTACGTAATTGAAATCAGAGCTACGAGGTGAAAGTTACAAGTACCTGAAGGGGACCCGAAAAACTGGGGTTCGAGTTATGTCCGACACGACACAGGACTGTGTCGGACACGGGAGGGGGAATTGGGGCTTTAGGGTTAGGGTTAGGGTTCAGGGCTCCTGCCGGAGCTCGGCGGCGCTGCGGTGGGGGAGGTCGGCCGGAGGGGGCTCGGGCGCTGCCGGCGAGGATGGGCGGAGGCGGCGCGGGGGCCGGAGGTGGCCGGAGCAGCGGGCGGAGGTGCTGCGGCTGCTGCGGCGGAGAAGAAGAGGGGAGGAAGGGGGAGGAAGGCTGTGCGGCTGGGCGGCTCACGGCGGCGAGGTGAGGCGGAGCTAGGGCGGGCGGGTGGCGGCACGGCGGAGTGGTGGCTATGGCGGTGGAGGTCGAGGGGGTTCGTGGTGGTGGCGGAGAGGCCGGTCGGGCGGGGGTTTTATAGGCGGGGGCTCGGCCGGGTGAGGCGGGGGACGTGGCGGAGAAGACGGAGGCGCGGGGGGGGGGGGGTCGTGGGGGGAGTGGCCGGTGTGCAGAGCGGCGGGTGGCGCGGCCGGCGGATCCGGCGGAGAAGGCGGGTCGTGCAGAGCGGGGGAGGGAGATGGGGTTCTCGGGCGGGTCGGGGGCGGGTGCGGGTGGACCCGACCCGACCCGACAGCTAAACGGGTTCAGGCTGGGCCGGTTGGGCCAAGGGAATGGGCCGGGCCGGTGGGCTGGGGGTTTAGGGTTTATTAATAAATAAATAAATAAACAGATAAATAAATAATAAATAAATAATTGATTTTAGGTGATTAAAAATAGGTCCGGGGCCCAATAAATTCCCGAAAAATTGCCCTAAGTCCAGTTTTTCATTTTACACCCAAAAATATTATTTTCATAATATTTTAATATTGTTTAATATCAATTAAAAATCATTTAAAAATTAAAACCTTGTTTTTAAATTATAGAAAAATCCCAAAAAATTCCAGAAAATTGTGAAAAATCCAGTTTTTTTAAAATTTTGAAAATTCAGGGGGTTTACACTCCATCTATTCTCACCCGACCTCTCTCTCTCTCTCTCTCTCCTCCCTCCTCCGGACCAACGCCCGACGCCGACGGTGGCGGTTGCTCCGGCCGGCCGGCTGTCGTCCCCTCACTGTCGGCGTCCCCCTCATCTGGCCGCAGCCGCCATCACACCCATCATCACCATCATCTTCATCCTTATCATCATCTCCATCACCATCTCAAAAATCAAAACATATTTTCTAAATGAAAAAGAAAAGAGAGGAGAAAGAAATTGGGAATAAGTTGAAGAAGAAGAAGAAGAAGAAGAAGTAGAAAAAGAAGAAGAAGAAGACGAAGAAGATAAAATTGGAGGAGATGATCATCAAGACCTAATCCCCAAACTAATTCCTTCCCCAAGGCAAGTCCTGTCCCATCTCTTTCCTTTGATTTAATTTTGCTTGTTTACTATATTCATTTAGAATTATTTCTTTCTAATTATGAGTCTAGAATAAAGTTATATATAAAAGATACGGACACGTACATTGGTACCAATACGGAAACAAGGACACAATATATCAAGGATGATAGGTTGGACACGCGAACTAAATATAATTCGGATACATCAAAATTTTCTAATTTGATATTATGACATAGACACGCATGTCGAAAGAAATTCGGACATATTAACATAAAACTAGGACACGATATAGACACATACAAAAAGGGGACACCTATATGGTGTCATGATTGAATTTTAAATGGATTGTGTTCTACTTTTGTTAGTAGAAAAATGACATGTGTATGTATATGTGCATATATTCTTAGTGTGTATATACATGAGTATATGGTACAAATCACGTCCGATACGGAGTTGAAAGCATATTTATGTACCATTCTAGAGTTGTGTCCTGGATGGACTATTATATGTAGGATGCGATTTATATACACATATGTATATATTCTATAATAAGCTTATGAAGTAGACCTTAACCATTCTAGCCTAGAATTGTGGAAAGTCACTTAGCATACTAGAAATTTACCAATATGAAATAAATATGTTACCGTTCTAAATTAAATTGGAGTTCAATTAGTTAAGTTCAATTCTAGGCCCTAAATGTGTAACGATATATTCGGGTATACGGGTAACCTTGAGTCTTGAATTGATAATCCGTAGGTTATTATTGGAAGGATACTTAGGGTAATATTGAAAATTGACTGTATTAATCCAAAAATTGAATTTGGATATATATAATCCAAAGTAAGTTCAATTATCAACATTTAATGAGATTAGAAATGTTAAAATTAGTTCCATAGGGTAAAAAAATCTAGTATGACAGGCTATAGGCCATATACTAGGAAGTCATGGCAGTGTCGGTCCTGAATGAGTCAATTTGATTTATCGGACCTAACTAAGAAAAAATTCAACATTTGTATGACTAATAATGTTTCCATGACAAATTCGAAAAGGAGAAATTTAGTACAAAGCGACTAGGTATCCATAGTATAGAATAGACTTGAGTGTATCGGTCAAAAATTGATGTTTGGAACTTTTTAACTAAATTTTAATTATAATTCAGCATATACATTGAAGATGAAATCTAAATTTAGCCTATGTGTGAATATATATATATATATATATATATATATACACACACACTAAATGTAACACCCCGTTCCGTTCAAGCGGACTGCAGATTCAAACGGCAAAGTGCAATGTCCCGACCCGCTTTGCTCAGGCGAGAACACTCGTTTGAGGCAAAGGATATCCAGACTTGTCCCTACAGAAATTCAGCTTAGGCTTTCAGAGTCTCGCTTGACGTATCGCTCAACCGAGGCGAATCATCGCTAAGGTGGGTGGCTATGGTGAACTTGTCTTTGCTTAGCTATCACACATAAAATGTGGAACGATACATGCTAGTCGCTAGGTGAATCACCCCTGCATGCTAATAAGAATCCAACTCACTTAGCTAAGGGAATAATCCCAACTTGTATTGCTTATGCTAGAACATGGAAATGAAACATTGCCTATATATATACATGTTCAGACCCTTTGCATGCTACCTTGCGCACGGTTCACTTGTTCATACTGCACGACCTTAGAACGTGCCGCTCGGGAAGTCCCTTACGGTTTCACCCCTCGGCTTACCTTCGGGCCCGAGCCAACGTAATTGCTTATGTTTGTATAAATGCATGCTTGCCTGTTCATACGTTGCCTCGACTCAATGCTTGTAGTATAAGCTATGCCAACACCCTGTTATACAAAATATTGTTCAGAAAGACTATGCGAAAGGAATCAGGCAATGCCTCTTATCTTGTACTATTGTTGCCTCAACAACAATGCCTCTTGTCTTGTACTCTTGTTGCCCCAACAATGTAAATTGATAACGTAACCAAGACGTCGTTCGATCACGGACAACTAGTGCACAGTGTAACACCCTGTTCCGTTGAAGCGGACTGCCGTCTCAAACGGCAATCGTGCAGCTGTCCCGACCCGCTTTGCCTCAAAGGAGAAGCAAAGGATATCCAGACTTGTCCCTACAAGAATTCGGCTTGGACTTTCAGAGGCTCTCTCAGACGTATCGCTCTACCGAGGCGAATCATCGCTAAGGTGGGTGGCTACGGTGAACTTGTCTTTGCTTAGCCAGCACACATAAAATCTGGAATATTCATGCTAGTCGCTAGGTGATAACCCCCTGCATGCTAATAAATCCAACGCACCTAGCTAAGGGAATAATCCCAACTTGTATTGCTTGCTAGAACATGAAAAATGAAATAATGCTTATATTCAGACCCTCGCATGCTAAGTCCCTTAAACGGTTTTCTCTCTCGGCTTACCTTCGGGTCCGAGCTAACGTGCCTGTTTATGTTCCTTAGAAACGCATGCTTGTCTGCTTGAATGTTACCGTATTTTCATCCAAACTCCGGGAGACTACTACATAGTCGTTCCGTGCCTGAATGAACCTGTAAGTATCCGGGACCGTAACGGTCACCAAGGCATATCCCCGAACCAGGGGAATGCATTAAGCAAGAATGAATACTGAACGTAAATCACCTTGAATGATAATCATGCTATGTATGCATCTGAACGAGGATCGTGTTATGTACTGATGGAATCCCAGCTCGTGGAGCAATATGCTCGTTCAGATTAAGTTTAAGTTTCATGATTATCATGTCAAGCTATGGAATATGGATAGACCCTGACCTGCATTGTCGCGGACAACTTGTGCACAAGGTATGTTATGTTGAGTTCCGCGGACGGTCACTGGGGCACCGGGACCGATCCGATCCGGACGGGACGTATGAGCAGTCATATGTTATGGGGCAAGGTGTTATGCAGCGGGGCTCGCCACCTGCGTTGCATATCATTCTGTGTCTTGAGACTGTGAACCGTCCATAATGGCTACGCCAGCGACTTATGTTCATATAGATAAGTCATCCTCGCTTAGCGGCTATCCGTGTGCGAGTCATTGCATAGCATCAATGAACTGAACACCTGAACGATCTAAAAATAACGACCCTCATATTTGTATATGCTATGCTCCTGTATGTTTATACTTGCCCGTGCATGAATTAACAATAATTGTCTTGGACAGGGAAGGACAAATGGTAAGTTGGTAAGTCTCGCCGTGTTTCCTCTTATGTCGCACGGCGCCCTGCCACACGAGTTAGGCTATTCAATATTTGCATGAAACTGATCCTAAGGCAATTAGAAAGACAACTAAATAGTTGTGCACGGAACCTGTATTACGTGTTTGGATTTGTTGAGCGGGCGAGTAGCTTCCCTACCAGTGCATTCAATGTACTGATAATCCACCAGTTTGTATGCAGGGTGCGGGAGAACCTCGTTCGGTGCGGATGCCTCCTTCGTGCGTGCTAAGGCCAGGAGTTCCCTCTGAAGCCTTGCAACGGTGCGTCCGGGACTGAAGCGCTTATACAAGACATAAGTTGTGAACATCGCCCGACCATCGCCTGTACAATCATTCCACAGATGTAGCCACTTGGCACGCTTTTACTGTTTCAGAAAGAGAGGCTTGAGCGACTTATAATCTCGGCTATACGCCGCCTGTAACACAAGTTTATATCAATAAAAGAGCTTGCTTTACTTCAACTTGTGTTTCTATGCTTCCGCTATATTTGCCGACTCAGTGAACCTGTTACCGATCGCCTATGCGTTCATGACTCCGCTGCACTCGGACAATCTGTGCGACTCTGTGGCTTAGAACTCTAACCGCCAGCCAATGAACCATGGCCTTGCACGGGCGTGGCTCACGCTCGTGCGGCATCACGCCGGATGGGTTAAGCGATCGTTCCGCGGGAGCGCTGTCACGCCCCGATCTCCCGCAGGCAAATCGGCCGTTCCCGCTAGGCGGGAATCACCCTCGCCAGCGCTCCCGCGGAACGATCGCTTAACCTATCCGGGCGTGATACCGCACGAGCGTGATCCACGCCCGTGCAAGGCCATGGTTCATTGGCTGGCGGTAAGAGTTCTAAGCCACAGAGTCACACAGATTGTCCGAGTGCAGCGGAGTTTAGGAACGCATAGCGATCGGTCACAGGTTCACTGAGTCGACAATATAGCGGAAGCATCGAAATAAGTAAAGTAATCTTTTTATTGATATGAAACATGTATTACAGGCGGCGTATAGCCGAGATTACAAGTCGCTCAAGCCTCTCTCTCTGAAACAGTAAAAGCGTGCCAAGTGGCTACAACTGTGGAATGATTGTACATGCGATGGTCAGGCGATGTTCAGGCGATGTTCACAACTTATGTCTTGTATATGTGCTTCAGTCCCGGATGCACCGTTGCAAGGCTTCAGAGGGAACTCCTGGCCTTAGCACGCACGAAGGAGGCGTCCGCACCGAACGAGGTTCTCCCGCACCCTGTATATCAAATTGGTGGATTATCAGTACATTGAATGCACTGGTGGGGAAGCTACTCGCCCGCTCGATAAATCCAAACACGTAATACAGGTTTCGTGCACAACTATTAAGTTGTCTTTCTAGTTGCCTTAGGATCAGTTTCATGCAAACATTGAATAGCCTAACGTGTCGGGCAGTGCGCCGTGCGATGTTAGAGGAAACACGGCGAGACTTACCAACTTACCATCTCCTTCCCTGTCCAAGGCAACCATTTAGGCAAACAGTATAAATTCGAGCAGAGGCATGTATAAACATTCAGGAGGCAAGCATATACAAACAGGAGGGTCGTTTTAACATGATCATTCAGGTGTTTAGTTGTTCTTGATGCGATGCAGTGACTCACACGCGGATAGCCGCTAAGCGAGGATGACTTATCTATATGAACACGGTCGCTGGCAAAGCCATTATGGACGTAGCCGGGGACAAGGATAGCTTGCTATAAGAGTACACGATGAGCTGCAAGCTACCCAGTCCCGAACACGAAGACTACACACGAGCTCCATCCGGACCGGATCGGCCCCAGTGCCCCGGTGACCGTCCGTGGAACTTACCTCGGGTCCGAGTTGTCCGCGACATACAAGCATTGGGTCTTTCCAATTATCACGAGATACACGAGAACACGAGAACACGCGTGCACTAGAACAAGAGAACACGAGAACACGAGTGCACGGGAACACGAGTACACGAGTACACGGGATACTTGAATCATGATTCTGTACAGTGAATATCTTGTCTTGATGCATTCCCCTGGTTCGGGGCTGCCTGGTGACCTAACGGTCCTGGATACTTGCAGGGTCAATCATACACGGAACGACTACTGAGTAGTCTCCCGGAGTTTGGATGAAAATACGGTAACTATCAAGTAGACAAGCATGCGTTTCTAGGAACATAAGCAGGCACGTTGCTCGGGCCCGAAGGTAGTCCGAGAGATGAAACCGTTAAGGGACTTAGCATGCGAGGGTCTGAATATAAACAGTATTTCCTTTTCCATGTTCTAGCAAGCAATATGAGTTGGGATTATTCCCTTAGCTAGGTGCGTTGGATTTATTAGCATGCAGGGGGTGATTCACCTAGCGACTAGCATAAACATTCCAGATTTTATGTGTGCTGGCTAAGCAAAGACAAGTTCACCGTAGCCACCCACCTTAGCGATGATTCGCCTCGGTAGAGCGATACGTCTGAGCGAGCCTCTGAAAGTCCAAGCCGGATTCCTGTAGGGACAAGTCTGGATATCCTTTGCTTCTTGATCGAGGCAAAGCGGGTCGGAACAGCTGCACGATTGCCGTTTGAGACGGCAGTCCGCTTGAGCGGAACGGGGTGTTACAAGCGCTGGCGAGGGTGATTCCCGCCTAGCGGGAACGGCCGATTGCCTGCGGGAGATCGGGGCGTGACAGGTTGGTATCAGAGCCTGGCTTCTACGCCTTTGGACTTCGATTCGATATCTCTGTTTCGAAAGCTCGTTCGTGGGTTATGTGCACGCTCTCTCTCAATGCCTCGATGGGATGTTCCAACAATAAGTCTAAATACTTTCAAAATGCGTTTTGAATGTTATACTTGCTTGTCCGGTTGTATGCTGCGAGTGGCCTTTGTGCCAACCTGTGCGAACCCTTGAGAGTATCGCTAGTAGCTTGTCCGATTTTCACTAACCCTAAGTTTGGTTGAATGCATCTATTCGAGGGACGCCTTGAACTAGTGCACCATCCAAGACTTAAGAAACGGTGAAACTCGAGTGCTAAGACTTCGCTATCACTAAGCTGGTTGACGTGCTCACACTAGAAATGCATGTCGAAGGTGCGCACGATCCAGTCTAAGCGATATGCTGATTTCGATGCTTGTGCAAGTGAATATCCAAATGAACAAGTATAACGACTTGTCTAGGATTGCCTCAACCCTAGATTACTGCTTGTCCTTAGTAAGTCTCGAGGACGAGACTTTTTCTAAGTTGGGTAGGATGTAACACCCTGTTCCGTTGAAGCGGACTGCCGTCTCAAACGGCAATCGTGCAGCTGTCCCGACCCGCTTTGCCTCAAAGGAGAAGCAAAGAATATCCAGACTTGTCCCTACAAGAATTCGGCTTGGACTTTCAGAGGCTCGCTCAGACGTATCGCTCTACCGAGGCGAATTATTGCTAAGGTGGGTGGCTACGGTGAACTTGTCTTTGCTTAGCCAGCACACATAAAATCTGGAATATTCATGCTAGTCGCTAGGTGATAACCCCCTGCATGCTAATAAATCCAACGCACCTAGCTAAGGGAATAATCCCAACTTGTATTGCTTGCTAGAACATGGAAAATGAAATAATGCTTATATTCAGACCCTCGCTTGCTAAGTCCCTTAAACGGTTTCCTCTCTCGGCTTACCTTCGGGTCCGAGCTAACGTGCCTGTTTATGTTCCTTAGAAACGCATGCTTGTCTGCTTGAATGTTACCGTGTTTTTATCTAAACTCCGGGAGACTACTACATAGTCGTTCCATGCCTGAATGAACCTGTAAGTATCCGGGACCGTAACTGTCACCAAGGCATATCCCCGAACCAGGGGAATGCATTAAGCAAGAATGAATACTGAACGTAAATCACCTTGAATGATAATCATGCTATGTATGCATCTGAACGAGGATCGTGTTATGTACTGATGGAATCCCAGCTCGTGGAGCAATATGCTCGTTCAGATTAAGTTTATGTTTCATGATTATCATGTCAAGCTATGGAATATGGATAGACCCTGACCTGCATTATCGCGGACAACTTGTGCACAAGGTATGTTATGTTGAGTTCCGCGGACGGTCACTGGGGCACCGGGACCGATCCGATCCGGACGGGACGTATGAGCAGTCGTATGTTATGGGGCAAGGTGTTATGCAGCGGGGCTCGCCACCTGCGTTGCATATCATTCTGTGTCTTGAGACTGTGAACCGTCCATAATGGCTACGCCAGCGACTTATGTTCATATAGATAAGTCATCCTCGCTTAGCGGCTATCCGCGTGCGAGTCATTGCATAGCATCAATGAACTGAACACCTGAACGATCTGAAAATAACGACCCTCATGTTTGTATATGCTATGCTCCTGTATGTTTATACTTGCCCGTGCATGAATTAATAATAATTGCCTTGGACAGGGAAGGACAAATGGTAAGTTGGTAAGTCTCGCCGTGTTTCCTCTTATGTCGCACGGCGCCCTGCCACACGAGTTAGGCTATTCAATATTTGCATGAAACTGATCCTAAGGCAATTAGAAAGACAACTAAATAGTTGTGCACGGAACCTGTATTACGTGTTTGGATTTGTCGAGCGGGCGAGTAGCTTCCCCACCGGTGCATTCAATGTACTGATAATCCACCAGTTTGTATGCAGGGTGCGGGAGAACCTCGTTCGGTGCGGATGCCTCCTTCGTGCGTGCTAAGGCCAGGAGTTCCCTCTGAAGCCTTGCAACGGTGCGTCCGGGACTGAAGCGCTTATACAAGACATAAGTTGTGAACATCGCCCGACCATCGCCTGTACAATTATTCCACAGATGTAGCCACTTGGCACGCTTTTACTGTTTCAGAAAGAGAGGCTTGAGCGACTTATAATCTCGGCTATACGCCGCCTGTAACACAAGTTTATGTCAATAAAAGAGCTTGTTTTACTTCAACTTGTGTTTCTATGCTTCCGCTATATTTGCCGACTCAGTGAACCTGTTACCGATCGCCTATGCGTTCATGACTCCGCTGCACTCGGACAATCTGTGTGACTCTGTGGCTTAGAACTCTAACCGCCAGCCAATGA
Organism: Iris macrosiphon; assembly: GCA_036927795.1. NCBI lineage: Eukaryota > Viridiplantae > Streptophyta > Magnoliopsida > Asparagales > Iridaceae > Iris > Iris macrosiphon. The sequence continues at coordinate 4,517,410 of JAYESA010000005.1, read as the reverse complement.
ACCATGGCCTTGCACGGGCGTGGCTCACGCTCGTACGGCATCACGCCGGATGGGTTAAGCGATCGTTCCGCGGGAGCGCTGGCGAGGGTGATTCCCGCCTAGCGGGAACGGCCGATTGCCTGCGGGAGATCGGGGCGTGACACACAGGGTCACGGTCTCGCGGACGATGATGGGGCACTGGCATCGATCCGGTCCGGGCGAGGCCTATTGTTTAGTCTCTTGTTCTTGGCGGAATGGCTTGCAGCGCCTCTTGTACTTTCGTTGCACACCATTCTCGTCAAAGACTATCGTCCATTTTGGCATACGCCAGTGATCGCCTTGTATGTTTAGCCTTTGCATGCTTGCTTGTAAAATGAAGAGATAAACAAGACATCCTCGCTTAGCGGCTATCCACGTGTGAGGCATTGTAACGCATCAAAGAATAATTTGAATCTGCTAAACGAAATAAATCTCGCATCCAAACACTTGTAATTGCATATGCTATTGCCCCTGAATGTTTATACGTGCTCGTGCTTGGAACTAACAATGTTTGCCTTGGACAGGGAAGGACAAATGGTAAGTTGGTAAGTCTCGCCGTATTTTCTCTCATGTCGTACGGCGCACTACCACACGAGTTAGGCTATTCAATGTTTGCATAAAACTGATCCTAAGGCAACTAGAAAGACAACTTAATAGTTGGTGCACGGAACCTTTATTACGTGTTTGGATTTGTCGAACGGGCGAGTAGCCTCCCCACCAGTGCATTCAATGTACTGATAACCCACCGGGTCGTTTGCAGGGTACGGGAGAACCTCGTTCGGTACGGATGTCTCCTTCGTGCATGCTAAGGCGTGGAGATCACTCCGGAGCCTTGTAGCGCTACATCCGGAACTGAAGCACATATAGAAGACATAATGTTGGAACTTGCCTGAACATTCGCATGTACAATCATTCTACAATTGTAGCCACTTGGCACGCTTTTACTATTTCAGAGAGAGAGGCTTGAGCGACTTGTAATCTCGGCCAAGCGCCGCCTGTAACACTTGTTATTATCAATAAAAGAGTTTCTTTACTTCTAACTTATGTTATTCAATGCTTCCGCTATATTGTCGACTCAGTGAACTTGTTACCGATCGCCTATGCGTTCATGACTCCGCTGCACTCGGACAATCTGTGCGACTCTGTGGCTTAGAACTCTTACCGCCAGCCAATGAACCACGGCCTTGCACGGGCGTGGTTCACGCTTGTGCGGCATCACGTCCGGATGGTTCAAAGCGATCGTTCCGCGGGAGCGCTGGCGCGGTGATTCTCGCCTAGCAGGAACGACCGATTTGCCTGCGGGAGATCGGGACGTGACACTAAATACGAAAAATAAGTCAAACCTAGTACTTTCATGACTTCGGGATATTCCGGTAACCAAATTTCAAGTATCATTAAGTTTGAATTTATTATAAAAAAATAAAATAAGTTCATTCTAAACTATAAAATGATCAATATCGTGCATAAAGATACTCAAGTACACACTTTATTAAGAGTTGTGTTCTTATTCCTGTATGGTTTTGTTATATATTATTTGTGTAACCTTCTGATTTTTGGATTTTATTGATTTATTTGAACTTGTGTATCCAACCCGGAATCGGTGCTAAATTGCTAAAATAGCAAATTGCTAGGTAAAGTATAATTTAGGTAAGAAAGTTCCTCCTTCATTCTCGCATAAATGATTGTTTATTGATATTATAAATTGTGTGTGATTTTTGGTGTAGATTTATTCCACCGAAGGGGTCGGCGTACCCAAAAAATTCTACGGAGGGTTGCTCTGGGTCTTATATAAATTATGAAATTTCTGGAGCCGAAATACAAAGGAGACTTTGCCGAAATTTTTATGAATTTCGGGAGTTAACCAAATTTTGATATCCGAAAATATTATCAATATTCCTAACCCTAGACTTTAGTTGTTATATATAATTTAACGACGGACATACGACAACTTTAATTCAATTTTAATTAGGGGATGATTAGCAAGAGTTCATGATACGTAGAAAATGGACACAAGTCACACAACTGAAATCTAAATTTAGATTCCTGATAGTCTACTCTGTATAAGTTGAAAGAAAATAATATTTTCTGGAATTTGTGTCCTGGTATTTATGATTATCCCGAAATTGAGTCGAGATAAAAACTTTGATACCTGCCTCCTGGATTATGAATGAGATAAAAAAACATGTATTATGTTATATCTTGAAAATATACTTTTGTATATTGATAGTAAACCTGATATACAGAGCAGAAACTTAATGCAAGATAATAGAATATGAATTGTTTGTAGGTTTAGGTTAGAAAGTATTGGACGTGGGAGAACAACTTGAATTTCAACTACGAAATTCCGTAATATAATAAAAACAACAAAAGCTGATCAGCAATTAAGCTCTTTCGTAAGGCCTTACGAATTGAGTATGTGAAGCTTAGCTCACTTATCTGTCTTGTGTTTATACCTGTTTCTGTAATTATAAACCTATTTCGATTAAAAAGATCGATTAGGTAAAATTGATATTATATCATATTTTACTCACTGAATGTGAGAGGGCCGAAATCTATGCACCGTGCCATCCTGTCTGCCACAGCCTGATCCCTGGTTGCGGGATTATTGTTGGAAAACTAGTTAAAGTGGATATTCAAAGAGTTGTTCTTCAAACTGCATCATCATCATCATTTAGGAAACTTGTCTGTGTTTATGATTGCGATTGATTGTTGATTTCTTAGCTAGGGTGTACTGCTTGTTAGTCAGCTGGTACGTAAGTTGTTCCGATGCCGTGATTCATTCCCTTGTTTGGTGTAGGGGTGGACTACTGTATTGATGACAGGTTACGAAATTTAGTTGATGATACAGATATTGATAGATGTTAGATGTTATACGGTAAATTGATGTTTCGTTGATGCATTATGCATAGTAATTATGATTATGACTGTGATTGTGATTATAATTATAATAATTATGAGTATGACTTATTATGATGTAAGTATAAGGCGAACACTGAGGAATTCACTAGAATAAAATCTAGTTAGAATCGTATTTTAAGTTAATGCATTAATAATTTTGAATTATCCAGTTCCTTTACTTTAGAATTATGAGAATCCTACTTATTTTTATATTCTTATTTCATTTAACTTATTTTCTCCATCCTTGACTGGGAACTTGCATGTCGTTTGATGACCTAGTATTGTTCACCAGTTTTTGTAGCAATATCAAAGGAAGCTGCTATCAAATATTGAAGAACAGTTGGAGAGAAAGAACGTGATGCTACTATTTCAGGAGATCTACTGAAACCAGATTTGTTCTCATTATTTATTAAAGGTATAATTGTATTGTTATATATATATATATATATATATATATATATATATATATATATAGGGTAAATGGTTGTAATCGGGTAGAATAACAAATTTTTTATTTATAGTTTAGGATATCCTGTAATTAACTTGCTATTTAATATATTATGCACCAAGTGACATGTTATAATCCTATCCCAAAGCCTTACGGGCGACAATCGCAAATACGAGTACATGTGTATTCGTATGGTGCGTAGCCTGGGGATGATATTACGTACCCGGCTCACCGTATTCTGGGAAGCGGGACGTGACACAAACGCGCTTGTAGCTTTTTCATTTTCTCATGGTTTTGCGTCTCGAATTTCAGTCCGCAAGCGGTCAGATCATTCAGAATAATACCATTCTAGATGCTACTATCTCTAAGCTTATAGCTGAGGAGACTCGTTTGCGTTCTCTTTCTACTGACATCTCTACACCGACTTCAGATTCTGAGACTGTTCTTGCTGCTGCTCCGCGTCCTCCGTCTACCACTTTCAAGGAGGCTCGTGCTCCCACTTCTCTTCGTCCTTCATGTGCCTATTGCGGAAAGATTGGTCATTCCAATGCCGTCTACTATGCTCGTCAACGGTCTGGTATGATATGTGCCCACTGCCAAAAGCCTGGACACTCAGTGGATGATTATTTTCAGCTTCACCCACATATAAAAAATTAATTCCTGATCAAGCGGATGAAGACAAAGGGTTCCTCCTTGTCTCGTTCTCTAGTACCTCATGCTATATTGTTGATAGTACTCAGACATCGACAGATATTCAACATCGTCTTACTCAGTCAGAGCTCCAACTCCAGCGCCTGCCTGCCTTCGCTGGCTCCTCTGCATGTGCCTTTTCTGTTTCAACTGGCCGGAATAAAGTTGAGATCATTCAACAGGGCCCACCACAAGCAACGAGCCCACAATATAGCCCACTGCCGGCTTAGATGCCCCCCTTCCCTCTCTTCAGTCATGTATCATACCCCATTTGGGTACATGGCCTACCCAAGTGATTATGCATACCAACAAGATATTTATAATTCTCAAATGTCATCACATTACAACAATCAGATGTACGAAACAACTTCATCATCTACTGTTGACCCGTAAGCGTATCTTTATCCCTATATGGGATACATCATGCAAAATCTGAGGGCAGGTTTTCAGTCGCCAATATAGGTCCATCGTCCAACGTACGCTCAGTATCCTACAGTCCACGCAGAAGGATCCTACGCTCTCTCACTGCCCTACAACTTCCACCTTCAGTCCCCACCGCACGCAAACCAACCCGTTAACAACGCAGATTTCAGCTTTTGAAATGCACTATGTGACTTCAGTTGATCAGCTGGCAGATTCTATTGGACAAACTCATATTGTTTGACCCACCATAAGTTTGAAGGGGGGTGTTAAGATTAATTAGATTACATTTAGGATTATATACTAATTAGATTTAGGATTTGATTTCTTGTCTTCTAAGGATACATATTTTTTCTACGAATATGAATCCGTTTTCCATCTATATATATTTATAGTTGTATTGCACTTTTACAATCATCCATTAATAAAAATAATATTTTATTCTCCTTATTTTGTTTCATCTATATATATCCATCAACCCCATCATCTTCTTCATCATATTATTCCATCTCCACCATAAACAATACCCTCATATTTTCAACACCACTCCTCCTCCGTCCTTCTTAGAACATAGAAAAAAAGGAAAGAATAATCAATTTTGGAAAAAAGACCGCTAGGTTTTGGAATTCTTTCCGTATGGGTTTGATAGTGATCGATACTTCGACTCAATTATGTGTTTGAGAACAAGGATTGGAGATGGCCTTAGCTGGGCGATGGAAAAAAAAAATAGATGGAGATGGATGGGAAGTAGAACGTTTTATGATCCATAACAACGAATTAAAGGTTTCAAAAAATTTATCAGGATAAATTTTAACCTATACCAAAGGTTCCAAACATTGTTAGGCTGCTCATGTTAAAAAACTTCATACAGGTTAATTGAGACAAATGATGCTATTTAGACGTGTTTTATGTATGGAATATAAAGTAATATCAACATAGACTTCATTTAAAACAGGGTCGGCACCAACAGTTCGGAGATCCTAGACAAATCCTGAAAATGAGACTCTCATTTTTTTTATATAATTATTTTTGTAAATCCAAATTACAGCAAGTCTAATAAATCCAAAATACAATATAACTAGTCCTTGAATACACATAAATTATCACTAAGATCTTATAAATTAAGCAATTCAAAGTTCTAATTTTTTTTCAGAATTTTATTTAATTCTTCTACAGATAGCCATGGGTTTCTCAAATCCATAGTTTTTTTTTTGTCTTGGATTGCTGCTTCAAAATAAAAATAAAAAATGAAGGTCCCCCTTGGGAGAGGAGGTCCTAGAAGACAACCTAACTCACCTCTCCCTGGAGTCAGCCATGATTTTAAAATTTAAAATTAGTTGTTTGAATCATCTTCTTCCATTCATGAATATGTATCCACAATTTCATGCATATATTTTCTCGAATCTTCATGACATATGAACATTTTGGCTTTTGAAGGATTAATTATAGCAAAAAAAAAAAAAAATTGCATGTACAAATCGATACTATGGGTTCTTGATTTGTATGATTTCAATATTGTGGAGAGTAGAATTACGTATTTACTAGACTTATTTAACTTGGATTGAATATGCGAAGAAAGATATGCATTATGATCGATTAGTTCAGCTGGTGCCAAAAGTCTAATGGAGGTTTTAATTAACTGCAGTTGTCGATGTAAATTGGAGAAGGTAATTAATGCATAATTGCTGAAAGTCCATTGCCAGCAAAATAGGAGTTTTCAGGGAATTCAAGTTTATATGAACTTAATTAATTAAGGATTATGTTAACACGTATCTAAGGACACGTGTTAATATATTGATAAATATGTATTATACATGAGTACGTACTTTTACCAACACATTTATTATTATTATTATTATATATATACTAGTATATACGCACGTGCGTTGCATGTATTTCATATTATTTGAAAAAAGTAGTTTATTAAAAGAGCAACCAACAATTTCTTAATTTTATTATAGGTGGAAATATAATAGCCAGTAGCATGAAATTTGGGAGAAATTAAATGACGGAAATATAAAAGATTTTTCTTATCTCTTGGGTTCATGTGCCTACTTTGCATGCATGCTTTATTAACTTTTATTTTATTCTCCAAACTACCTACTTTGCATGCATGCATATCATTTTTCAAGTTGTCTCATGCATGCATACATACATTTAATACGTATTTAATTACTGTTTTTAATGAAGGGTATTTTTGGAACGAAAAACTTTCACGGTGAAGTCTAGTTTTGACATTATATAGTAGAATAGATATATATATATATATATATATATATATATATATATATATATATATATATATATATATTATAAAATTTACTGTAGCAAAATTAAATTATATTAAATTAATGTAAACGAAAAAAATTTACTAAAATTAAAAATAACGACAGAGTCAGCCAACTCAGTTGGCGAAAAACATAACAAACCAAACACGTAGACAAAAAAAAAAAAAATCAAATGTGGACCCCACAGGGCCAATTTCTGCCAACACTCGGCCAACGGTGTTGGCGGAATTGGTCCTGTGGGACCAACAGTTGGGTTGGGATGGTTTGGTTTGGTTTGGTTGGTTTTGGTTTTGATTTGTTTTATTAGTTTTTTTTAATTAGTTATGTTATGTTATGTTTTTTTTTAATTTAGTTTTATTTTTGAGTTTGATTTTTTTATTTAGTTTAGTTTTGGAATTTGGTTTAAGAAAATTTACTTTAACGACATAAAATTTAAATAAATTAATTGTAAAAAAAATTAAGAAAAAAAAACGGTTTGTTTATTTTTGAAAATTGTAAAGAAAATTTTCTTTTTGCAATGTTTGATAAGAAAAAAAACTAAATAAAGAAAAAAAAACTAGTAACTTTTTTTGTTCTCCAAACGGTGTTTCGTCGACGTTCTCAAAATCGAACCAAACTTGGGCCACATGACCAGCGTAACGCCGCGAATCCGATGACATAAGTTTCGTTGCGAAACGACAAGCACACACGAAGTTATGACAAGTGTCTTAACAGGTCGATACGGTATTTTTCGACGGATACGCGTTGACTCCGGTGTGCACGCACAGCCAAATCAAGTTTCACGAAATCTCATACGTCCGCGTTGACGATACGCGCCTTTCGGTGTAATTCTCATGCGACGAAGTTGTCTCGTTCGGCGGAACGCACCCCGTATCGAAATTTTTTGGAGTTTTAAAAATAGATTTTTCTTGATTTTGGAAGTTGATTTTACAGAAATTGGCGGCAAATAAAAATAAACTAAAAGATGAGTTTTAAACTTGGTATTTTTCTAAAAGTCTATTCAAGTGCAATTATAAATCATTAATCGAGTTGGTAGAAAACTGGACGTGAACAAGGGTAGTTGGACTGAAATCTGACAGTTTTGAAAAATGGGTTTTCGTCCAACTTTCGATTCGATTCTCTCTTAAAATAATCTGTTTAAAATTAAAATACTTGAAGGGGGTTAAAGAGGGTAGGGTTATGAATGTACCAGCGAAGAAAGATTAGAATTTGGTCGAGCGACGGAGGAGAAACGTCACCGCAAAGTCGGGGTCGGAGGATGTCACGCGCGCAAAATTGAACCAAACCAAAATCCAAATTTCAAACCCAAATAAAAATCAAACAAAAATTCAAAAATAAACTAAATAAAAAAAATCAAAATCCAAAACTAATCTAAATAAAAAAATTCAAAATCCAAAATAATGCAAGTGGGGCCCGCGGTTTGGGTTGGGGTTGTCACAACCCGATTTCGTAGAATCGTTTGAGGCGTCCCCCGAATCTTGACCGCCGTGCGGGCCTGGGGTTGCGCCCGCACAAGGCTTTAATGATTTACATAGCAAGCACATATTCAGAGTACGCAGATAAATTGAAACACAGATTTATAATATGGAAAAGTTCTCTTTATTGATAATGAACATCTATTACAAACTCCTGAACGAGTCAGCTAATATGCCGCACGGACTTACAAAAGTGTTGACTCAAAATGAGATAGCAGTCATGTACATTACATCCCTTTATAAACTTCAAAATGATAAAGACCTCCAGGCTGGAGGACGGCTTTGCCACGAAGCTGCATTTGTGTATGAAGAGTTGCAAGCTTCTGTCTTCAAAATGCTTCAAGGGGCGCGGTGAAGATGCGCCAACAGCTGGACTGGATCGGGAAGACGACTTCGGCTCCTCGCTCGGTTCGCCTTAGTGCGGAGAACCTGTTTCAACGAGGGTCAGCATGTCGAAACATACTGGTGAAGGCGAGCTAACCGAACTATACCAATCAACACGTTGTTTTAATGAAGCATGCATGTTTTGGTGGGTTTCTATCTTGCCTTAGTTCATTTACAAGCAACAGTATATATGTATGATACTGAAATGAACTAGCCACCGTTCGGTGGATTTTACCTGCCCGTCCGAATTACCTGCACAATACTTACCTTGCCTTCCCTGCCACAAAGACACAAGTTTGTTTGCAACAGGTTTAAATATACACGATAAGCACACGATGCATTGCAAGCCATATTCACACGATAAACACACGAGGCGTTGCAAGCATATACACACGAGGATCACTAGCTTGATGCCATAATGGACTAGTCAAGGACAAGGATACCATGCAACGAGAACACGAGGAGCTCATAAAACACGATGCGTTGCAAGCCATCCAGTCCGCACACGATTGACTATAAACACAAAGTCTGTCCGGATCGGATCGGTACCAGTGGCCCAGCGACCGTCCGCAGAACTTATATCCTTGTGCACAAGTTGTCCGTTATCGAACACACGATGTTTAGTTAAATTATCACTTCACGCAGTTGAGGCAACACGAGTAATGCATGATTCATTTTGCATAGCCTCTAGGAACAGTTATGCGCATACACGATATGATTCATAAATAGCACAATTTATAGAAGAAGATATATTCTAACTACAATTGATGCATATGATGAACATTCCGAACGAACAAGCATGCAAGTAAGTAACCGTTCACAAGTTGATTGACAAGCAGTATTTGTCACGCCCCAGTCCCAAAATGACGAGGGACTGAGCACGTGAGCAATGGCCAGCAGCACGCACCGATGGACAACCCAATTTAATGGATCCATCAGGACATGCTTAAGCTGTAGTCTAGCAGTATAATGTACAAGTCTCAGGTATTTCTAATCTCATCCACAGGGTAAACACAGATTAACTGCCAGAAATAATGCAATGGAAATAAATATGCAATATCAAATAAGGTTATCTCGGGACACAAATCCGAGAAATATTCTGTTACATTTAAGGAAAAATAGACAGGAATTGAAATGCTGAAAATGTAAATACTGTGTATATGTAGCCGGTGCTCAGGAGAAGTCTTCGGCCACTATCTCGTCCTCGGTTCCGGGTTCTGCTCCAAGGAGTGCTCCTGTACCGTACACCTCGGGGTAGTTCTCCTCGGCTATACCTGGGGACATAGTCCATTCCAGGTCCTCAGGGGATATAACAAGGTACAGAAAATACAAGCCAAAACATATGCAGTGCAGCAATAATGAAATAGCAGGGTAAATATGTAAACCAGCTAGTGATATGCAAGTGAGAGTTTTAGTCATACTCAGGCTGAGACCACTACAGGATCAGTGTCGGAGAAACCATAGCAGTATTTTCTCAAAGAGCCAGTAAGGAACCAAAGCTCTGTATCAGAGTCTAAGGCACCGCCAGATAAAAGTATTTATATTATATTATATTCAGCCTTGATATGACAATACTCTCCCCACCCCATGTAATCTCACGTCACAGTTCCAGGAAATATCAGGTACAAGTCACGCAAGATAGAACTAATGCAATGAGTCAGGATAGAATCTAAGCATGTAACTGGAATGACATAAAAATGTAGCCTATACGGAATCACCAGGTATATCTCAGGCAATTCCGTCACATGAAGAGTGTCAGGTGTCCTGGGTTAAGCAGTTATACTTGTTGCATAAGAATCTACCAGAAATCAAGTAAAATACTATAACCAGGATTATCTGAGAATTTGAAAGCTTTACTTGCCCACTGATGTATAAACAAGTCCAGAAAATAACTAGCAAGCTGCAAGTTTTGGCAAGGTACACTTGCCTGAGGTTCCTGTTCGGTTTGCAGTTCTGACTTCGGCGGAAATTGCAGGCGGTACTCCGGTTGCTGAAACAAACATCACCATCAGATCCAGAAAATATAAATCAGCTAGAAACGCCTGTCCTTGGGTCCAATTTGGAGACAAGGGCAAAAACGACAGTTTCGGGTCAAAACGGGGTCCATCGGTGGGCCCGCTTTGCACCGAAAAATGCGTCCTGGTCAACGATCTCCAAATTCACCAAACTTAGTGTCAACAGGTCAGAAATGCTGATACGAACCCAACGGAACTTTCAGAATTGAATTCCGATGAGCCGTTCACAAAATCGCCCGTCGAGCGGGGCCTGTGGGGCCCACGACACGCGATTTCGTCAACGTTCTCAGAATCGAACCAAACTTGACCCACAGGACCAGCGTATCGCTACGAGTCCGATGGCGCAAGTTTCGTCTTGATCTGACGTGTGTACACAAAGTTAGGTCGAATTACAGAAAAGGTGGATACGGGGCGATGTCCTCGGATACGCGTTGATTTCGGTGTGCACGCACACCCGAATCAGCTTCCACGAAATCCCACACGTCCGTCTCGACGAGGCGCACGTATCTGTGAAGACCGCGCGCGACCAAGTCGTCCCGTTTGGCGGGGCGTACTCAGTTCCGGGGTGAAATATGGTCTGGTTTTTCCTGTTTTTGGATCGCGGTGTACGATCACCACATGACGCGATGCCCCGAACAGTTTGTCCGGACACCGAGAGGGTCATACAGGCTTCGCAACGCAATTTGCGGAATCAAAAACGGAGCTACGAGCAAAAAGATACACGCACCTGAAGGGGACCCGAAAAACAGGGTCGAGCCGTGTCCGACACGTGTCCGACACGTGTCAAAAACCTAGGGTTAGGGTTAGGGTTTGCTGTCGACGGAGCTGAGGCCGGCCGGAGGTGGGCTGGGCGGCGCTGGCGGCAGAGGGAGGTCGGGGACAGCGTCGCCGGGGGCTCGGGACGCGGGCGGCGCCGGCAGCGGGTCGCCGGAGGCGGCTCGAGCAGCGGCTCGGCTGGAGAAGAAGGAGGAGGACAAAGGGGAGGCCGGCTGGTCTTCGGTGGCGGGCAGCTGCGGGAGGAGGTCGGCGTGGCGGCGGCGGAGGAGGTTTGGCGCCGCGGGGGAGTCGGTGGCGGCGTGGTGTCGTGGTGGCCGGAGGGAAGGGGAGAGGGGATTAAATAGGACAGCGGGGGAAGGCGTGGCTCCGGGCGAGGCGGTGGAGGGGGGGAATCGTGGCCGAGGGTGCGGGGGTCGCGCGGGGCTGGCGGGGGTCGTAGCCGGCGGGGCGCGCGGCGGGCGGCGAAGAACGCGGGCGAGTGGGGTGAGAGGGGAACGGGTCGGGTTCGGGTCGGGTTCGGTCGGGCGGACCCGACCCGACCCGTTAAGCCTAGCGGGTCTTGGGCTAAGTTGGGCTGGGCCGGCCCGGTTGGGGTTGGGCTGGGCCGATTTGGGCCAGGGTTTAAATATTAAAATAAATAATAAATAAATAAATAAATAGTTTAAATAATTAATAATTGTTTTTAGGTGTTTAAAAATAGGTCCGGGGCCCAATAAATTCCAAAAAAATTGCCCTAAGTCCAGTTTTTCATTTTACATCCAAAAATATTATTTTCATAATATTTAAATATCATTTAATATCAATTAAAAATCATTGAATAATTAAAACCCTGTTTTTAAATTACAGAAAAATTCCAGAAAATTCTAGAAATTTGTGAAAAAACCAGTTTTTAAAATTTTGAAAAATCAGGGGGTTTACAATCTATCCCCCTTAAGAGGATTGCGTCCTCGCAATCAAAGAATAACCGGTCAGTAGAGATGACACGGTCGCAGGTATCGTTTGAAAGCACATCACAAGAGACTTCAGGGAAATACCATTTCCCTAAAATCGAAAGCTTACACTTTCCAGGAAAATCTAGTTAAAACTATAACTTTTATGAAAACCAGGTTTTTATTAATAAGTTGCAATTTAATAGGTTGGGGCTGAGGTCACGAACCAACGGACACGAACTACGACAAGACTGGAAACAGAAAACTATAAATCACTTACTCGCATCGGCTTCCTGCACAGTCATCGCGTAAGCTTGCTCTCGTCCTTGAGGTAGATTCCTCTGCTGTTGCTGAGCTTGCTGGTAGGGTGCTGCTCGAGGTGCTGGTGGAGTTTGCTGGTTCGCCCTTGGTGCTCCTTCTCTACGCTCAGGGCAGTCTCTCACTGCATGCTGTCTGGATCCGCAGCCTAAGCATAGCCCGAGTTTACGTCTACATTCCTTCTCGACATGGCCTATCTTGCCGCAGTGGTAACAGGTAGGAAGGTAGAAGGCTTTTGGTGCTGCTGCTGGTGGCGAGCTTATTTGTTGACGTTTGGCAGACTCCTCTTGTGCTGCTTTGGTTGGTGCAGATGGGGAAGGCCGCTTCAGTCTGGTCTCTCTCTTGGTGACGCGCTCTATGCGTCGAGCCGCAGCAAGGACGTCCGAGTATGATGTTGGTGCGACGGACCCAATTAGTTTCTGCAGCTCAATGTTTAGTCCGTCGAAGAATTTCTCGGCCTTCTCTTCCTCAGTCAGGATCAGGGTGGGGGCGAAGCGGCTCAGACGAATAAATTCTGCGTTGTACTCTTCCACCGTCATAGAGTCCTGAGTGAGGCGATTAAACTTGTCCCGCAGTTCTGATCGAGCGATGGCAGGAATGTACATCTCCTGGAAGAGTCTAGAGAACTCCTCCCAGGTGACTCGGTCTGGTCCGAGTAGCGTCTCCTCGGATAGCCACCAGTGATGAGCGTTGTCCGTCAATTGCATTCTGACGGCTGTCATCCAGCGTTCCCGTGGAAGTTCAGCTGCTTCAAGTTGATGCCGAATGTTGGTAAGCCACTCATGAACTTCTGTGGGCTCCTCTTTTCCAGAAAAAGTGCGGGGCTTCAGTTGGCGGAAGTCAGTGATTGAGCCTGTAGTTGGCCGTCGAGCTGGTAGGTTGGCCTGCTCCAGTGCAGTTACAATGCTGTCCCTTAAGAAATTAGCTTCGCGACGCTGAGCCTCGTGTTGGACTTGTTGCTGTGCTTGCATCATCGCGTAGATCATCTGAAATATTTGTTGCCCGTCGATTGGCTGTCCTGGTGGGAACACGGGCATTGGTGGGACGAACTGCGGCGGAGGTGGGATGTCATCGCGCCGGAATCGGGAGGTAGGTTGACCTGCCGGCTGGCTCTGTTGAGTTGTGGGGATTCCTCCGACTGGTGTCACTTCGTCGTCGTAGGTGACACTTGTAGCTTGTGGCGTTCTGGCGGGAGTCTCGTTGCATTCTTGTGGGTCCATTTCCCTGTATCCAAAATACCCAATAAGAGGCGCACAGGAAACAAGGCAAGATGCAAGTTCAAGTTAGTTCGAATACGATACAGATATCAAAAACGATTCAAGCAAGTGGATGAGATCCTAAAATTTTATCCTATCTTATTGCAGGCCTGTTTGGTCCCTAAGTTGAAACCGAACAATTTAGTCGTAGACCTGCATGTGCCACCACAAAAACCATGTCACGCCCCAGTCCCAAAATGACGAGGGACTGAACACGTGAGCAATGGCCAGCAGCACGCACCGATGGACAATCCAATTTAATGGATCCATCAGGGCATGCTTAAGCTGTAGTCTAGCAGTATAATGTACAAGTCTCAGGTATTTCTAATCTCATCCACAGGGTAAACACAGATTAACTGCCAGAAATAATGCAATGGAAATAAATATGCAATATCAAATAAGGTTATCTCGGGACACAAATCCGAGAAATATTTTGTTACATTTAAGGAAAAATAGACAGGAATTGAAATGCTGAAAATGTAAATACTGTGTATATGTAGCCGGTGCTCAGGAGAAGTCTTCGGCCACTATCTCGTCCTCGGTTCCGGGTTCTGCTCCAAGGAGTGCTCCTGTACCGTACACCTCGGGGTAGTTCTCCTCGGCTATACCTGGGGACATAGTCCATTCCAGGTCCTCAGGGGACATAACAAGGTACAGAAAATACAAGCCAAAACATATGCAGTGCAGCAATAATGAAATAGCAGGGTAAATATGTAAACCAGCTAGTGATATGCAAGTGAGAGTTTTAGTCATACTCAGGCTGAGACCACTACAGGATCAGTGTCGGAGAAACCATAGCAGTATTTTCTCAAAGAGCCAGTAAGGAACCAAAGCTCTGTATCAGAGTCTAAGGCACCGCCAGATAAAAGTATTTATATTATATTATATTCAGCCTTGATATGACAATACTCTCCCCACCCCATGTAATCTCACGTCACAGTTCCAGGAAATATCAGGTACAAGTCACGCAAGATTGAAATAATGCAATGAGTCAGGATAGAATCTAAGCATGTAACTGGAATGGCATGAAAATATAGCCTATATGGAATCACCAGGTATATCTCAGGCAATTCCGTCACATGAAGAGTGTCAGGTGTCCTGGGTTAAGCAGTTAAACATGTTGCATAAGAATCTACCAGAAATCAAGTAAAATACTATAACCAGGATTATCTGAGAATTTGAAAGCTTTACTTGCCCACTGATGTATAAACAAGTCCAGAAAATAACTAGCAAGCTGCAAGTTTTGGCAAGGTACACTTGCCTGAGGTTCCTGTTCGGTTTGCAGTTCTGACTTCGGCGGGAATTGCAGGCGGTACTCCGGTTGCTGAAACAAATATCACCATCAGATCCAGAAAATATCAATCAGCTAGAAACGCCTGTCCTTGGGTCCAATTTAGAGACAAGGGCAAAAACGGCAGTTTCGGATCAAAACGGGGTCCATCGGTGGGCCCGCTTTGCACCAAAAAATGCGTCCGGGTCAACGGTCTCCAAATTCACCAAACTTAGTGTCAACAGATCAGAAACGCTGATACGAACCCAACGGAACTTTCAGAATTGAATTCCGATGAGCCGTTCACAAAATCGCCCGTCGAGCAGGGCCTGTGGGGCCCACGACACGCGATTTTGTCAACGTTCTCAGAATCGAACCAAACTTGACCCACAGGACCAGCGTATCGCTACGAGTCCGATGGCGCAAGTTTCGTCTCGATCCGACGTGTGTACACAAAGTTAGGTCGAATTACAGAAAAGGCGGATACGGGGCGATGTCCGCGGATACGCGTTGATTCCGGTGTGCACGCACACCCGAATCAGCTTCCGTGAAATCCCACACGTCCGTATCGACGAGGCGCACGTATCTGTGAAGACCGCGCGCGATCAAGTCGTCCCGTTTGGCGGGGCGTACTCAGTTCCGGGGTGAAACATGGTCTGATTTTTCCTGTTTTTGGATCGCGGTGTACGATCACCACAGGACGCGATGCCCCGAACAGTTTGTACGGACACCGAGAGGGTCATACAGGCTTCGCAACACAATTTGCGGAATCAAAAATGGAGCTACGAGCAAAAAGATACACGCACCTGAAGGGGACCCGAAAAACAGGGTCGAGCCGTGTCCGACACGTGTCGAAAACCTAGGGTTAGGGTTAGGGTTTGCTGTCGACGGAGCTGAGGCCGGCCGGAGGTGGGCTGGGCGGCGCTGGCGGCGGAGGGAGGCCGGGGACAGCGTCGCCGGGGGCTCGGGACGCGGGCGGCGCCGGCAGCGGGTCGCCGGAGGCGGCTCGAGCAGCGGCTCGGCTGGAGAAGAAGGAGGAGGAGAAAGGGGAGGCCGACTGGTCTTCGGTGGCGGGCAGCTGCGGGAGGAGGTCGGCGTGGCGGCGGCGGAGGAGGTTTGGCGGCGCGGGGGAGTCGGTGGCGGCGTGGTGTCGTGGTGGCCGGAGGGAAGGGGAGAGGGGATTAAATAGGACAGCGGGGGAAGGCGTGGCTCCGGGCGAGGCGGTGGAGGGGGGGAATCGTGGCCGAGGGTGCGGGGGTCGCGCGGGGCTGGCGGGGGTCGTGGCCGGAGGGGCGCGCGGCGGGCGGCGGAGAACGCGGGCGAGTGGGGTGAGAGGGGAACGGGTCGGGTTCGGGTCGGGTTCGGTCGGGCGGACCCGACCCGACCCGTTAAGCCTAGCGGGTCTTGGGCTGAGTTGGGCTGGGCCGGCCCGGTTGGGGTTGGGCTGGGCCGGTTTGGGCCAGGGTTTAAATATTAAAATAAATAATTAATAAATAAATAAATAGTTTAAATAATTAATAATTGTTTTTAGGTGTTTAAAAATAGGTCCGGGGCCCAATAAATTCCAAAAAAATTGCCCTAAGTCCAGTTTTTTATTTTACATCCAAAAATATTATTTTCATAATATTTAAATATCATTTAATATCAATTAAAAATTATTGAATAATTAAAACCCTGTTTTTTAAATTACAGAAAAATCCCAGAAAATTCTAGAAAATTGTGAAAAATCCAGTTTTTAAAATTTTAAAAAATCAGGGGGTTTACAGTATTATCCAAGACTATTCTCTCTTTTATCTTGGTATCTTTTATTATTACTTGGTATCGTCTGATCGGGACTAAGAAGAGTGCACGATTTTAGGGTGTGAAGCTTGGAAGCAGGGCTAGCTAATCGGGATGGTAGCCACTCACTTAGATTGTTGGAAGGGGGAAGGAAAGAGACGCTTCACGACTCCGCTCGCAAGCCGCCTACTGCTCGTTCACCTGCATTACAAACAGCTCGATCAATACCTCTTCCACTTTTCTAATCTCGAAATTGAAGTGCAGTTCAATGAACGAAAACAATGAAAACCATCGAAATCGTTCAAGGAAAACAAGCAAATCCCAAAACTAACTCAAAGCACGAAAGCAACAAGCGACATCGAAAACCGAGGCAATAAAAGATAGCAGCGGAGAGGTCCCTCCTGACTCTGCCGCTAAGTCGATCCCGGGGGCACGGTCCACTGAATATGGGAATCGATTCCGAAGAAACAAATCCATAACGAGGACGAGTTCTTAATTCAATCTATCCCGATCGAACGATACCGTCTTGTGTTTCTTAACCGCGCTCCCCGCACCGGGGGAACGGGGCGCTACAAGGGTGGTTTGGTTTGGTTTGGTTTGGTTGGTTTGGTTTGATTTGGTTTGTTTAATGAGTTTTTTTAAATAGTTATGTTTTGGTTTTTTTATTTGGTTTTTTTCTATTTAGTTTTGTTTTGGATTTTAACTTTTTTTATTTAGTTTAATTTTGGATTTTTGTTTGATTTTTATTTGGGTTTGAAATTTGGATTTTGGTTTGGTTCGATTTTGCGCGCATGACATCCTCCGACCCCGACTTTGCACATCCTCCGACCCTGATTTTGCGGTGACGTTTCTCCTCCGTTGCTCGACCAAATCTGATCTTTTTTCGCTGGTACGTCCACAACCCTACCCTCTTTAATCCCCTTCAAGTATTTTAATTTTAAACGGATTATTTTAAGAGATAATCGAATCAAAAGTTGGACGAAAACCTATTTTTCAAAACTGTCATATTTTCAGTCCAACTACCCATTGTCCACGTCCAGTTTTCTACCAACTCGATTAATGTTTTACAAATCCACTTGAATAGACTTTTAGAAAATATAACCAAGTTTAAAACTCATCTTTTAGTTTATTTTTATTTGCCCCCAATTTATGTAAAATCAACTTCCAAAATCAAAAAAATCTATTTTTAAAACTCTAAAAAATTTCGATATGGGGTGCGTCCCGCCAAACGAGACGACTTCGTCGCGTGAGGATTACACCGAAAGATGCGTATCGTCAACGCGGACGTGTAAGATTTTGCGGAACTTGATTTGGATGTGCGTGCACACCGAAATCAACGTGTATCCGTCAAAAAATACCGTATTGACATGTCCGACACTTGTCATAACTTCGTGTATGCTTGTCGTTTCGTAACGAAACTTGCGACATCGGATTCGCAGCGTTACGCTGGTCCTGTGGCCCAAGTTTGGTTCGATTCTGAGAACGTTGACGAAACACCGTTTAGAGGACAAAAAAAATACTAGTTTTTTTTTCTTTCTTTAGCTTTTTTTTTCTTATCAAAAATTGGAAAAAAAATCTTTACAATTTTCTAAAAAAACAAAACCTTTTTTTTCTAAATTTTTCTTTACAATTAATTTATTTAAATTTTATTTCGTTAAAGTAAATTTTCTTAAACCAAATTCCAAAACTAAATTAAATCAAAAAAACTAAATAAAAAAAATCAAAATCCAAAACTAAACTAAATAGAAAAAAAACTAAAAAAAAAACCAAAAGCTAACTAATAAAAAAAAACCAATAAAACAAACCAAAACCAACCAAACCAAACCAAACCAATCAAACCAAACCACCTCAACCCAACCGCGGGCTCCACATGGCCAATTTTTGCCAACACTGTTGGCCGAAATTTTGCAAAAATTGGTCATGTGGGGTCCACATTTATTTTTTGTTTTTGTTTTTTTGCCTACGTGTTCGATCTGTTGTTCGATCTGTTGTGTTTTCCGCCAACTGAGTTGGCTGACTCTGTCGTTATTTTAATTTTAGTAAACTTATTTCGTTTGTATTAATTTAATATAATTTAATTTCTTTGCAGTAAAATTTCTCTCTCTGTCTCTCTCTCTCTCTCTCTCTCTCTCTCTCTCTCTCTATATATATATATATATATATATATATATATATATATATATATATATATATATAATTTTTAAGTAAAAAAGTTATTGATAAATCTGCAGAATATTTATGTATAATATGTATTTATTAATATATTAACATGTGTCTTTAGGACACATAATTAAAAACACAAGTTAACATAATCCATTAATTAATGTATATATGTTTTCATATACTCGAGGACACTGGACTGTATGGTTGTACTAATTATGTCTGATCTGGTCCTTGGAGCTTCTCTAACTCACAAATAGCAATTCAGGGTCGGTCCGGGAGAATGAGTTGTTGGTTTTGTTTTTGTTTGTTTCTTGCAAAAGCTCAATTCCTCTCCCTTTCTTTAGTCCCACATCGGATGCACCAAAACCTTCCTATGTACATATATTACTTTCTCTCCTTTGCTCTATTAAGTTGTTGTGTGGGGAACCCCTTGGGCCACACGCGCGCGCCGCCGCCGCCGCCCGGCTCGGCTCGGTTCGGTTCGGTTCGGCGCGCGTAACGGGTGCGGGTACGCGCCCACATCTGCGGGCGCCGAATGCCGATCCGATTTCCTCTTCGGGTTCGGGCTGGGACCCTAAAAATCTTTTTGCTCCTCTTAATTCTGTCATTTATTTTTCTGAACGTTGGAATTTATTTCTGAACCAGTTTTGTGTCCAGGTTCGTTATTTATTCTCTTGTGTAACGTCTGAATTAATAGAGAATTAATTCTGACCGTTACACAACAGTTTTATATATATCGGACTGTTTTCTTTGTAAATTACATCAGAAATTTTCTCTACTCAGAACCTCTGTCAACATTCTGTTTCATTCCTCTTCATCTCCAAGCTCTGGGCAGAGCTAAGTTCTAGTCATTCTCTCCAAGTCGTGTGCGGCAACGAGATACCGGTAGTGCGGGAGTTTTACCACTAGGAGCTTCGGGAACGTCTGCACACAGATTCCGAATAAACTCTTAGGGCAGTGCTTCGTGCACGACTTCCCCAGAGGCCGGTAACATCTGTTTAAATTTTATTTTTTGTATTCTGAAATTTTCAGTAAGTAAAGACAATAATTTTCTAACAATCTAAGAGTTTATTCGTGTTACAATTGTTTCAATACTTACTGTTATATTTTGTTAGAACTGTTAAAAGAATTTTGTATTCTGAAAACCATTCTTACTGTGTAAGAAAATAAAAAATAAAAATTCTTAGTCACTGTGAAAAACTATTCTTAGTATACTGTGAAAATTGTTACTTTGAAAACCTTGCCATTGTTACTTTGAAAAACTATTCTTAGTCATTGTGAGAAACTATTCTTAGTCACTGTGAGAAACTATTCAATACTTACTGTTTAGAAAATTCAATAGTTACTGTTTAGCAATTTGCTTCTCACTGTTTAGCAATTGAAAACTGAGTGAACAATTGATACTTACTGTTTAGAAAATTCAATAGTTACTTACTCACTGTTTGTTATAAAATTTATTTATTCTGAACAATTGATACTTACTTACTTACTGTTAACTAAATAGTTACTTCATATCTAAAGAATTGATTTGTTCAAATAGTTTACTATTTGTTAGAATTTAAATACTTACAGTTGATTTGTTCTACAAAGAAAAAAGAAAAAAAAAATATAAATAAAATTAGTTACTGTTGTGCCACGGTTTGCTACTGTTACAAGTCATTTGATATAGCTACTGTTAGAATTCATTTGATTTGTTACTGTTTTTAAATACTTACTGTTAACCGAATGTTAGAGTTGATTTTCATCAAATGGTATCGAACACAAAGTATATATATATTTCAGATCTGAACCATGTTGATGTTTCCTAAAATTTATTGTTGCAGAGTATGCATCAGTATCCTTCTTACCTAGACAAAATTTTCCCAGTTCTTACATATATATACTACTTGGTCAAGCAGTAGATATATGTCATAAAAATATTATAGTCAATGGTTCTTGCCAGGATTTAATTTTCTAGTTCCTACTCAATATTACTGTCAGCAAGCATGTGCATATTCTAGATAAACTTTCGTTATTCACCAATTCTTCAAAACAATTCATTCTTTAGAAATCCAAGTTGCTTACTATACTGTTAGAAAACTTTTGATCACAGTATTGTTCTAATAGTTACTTTGTTAGAATTAAATTTACTATTACTTCAATAGTTACTTTGATAGAATTGATTCAATATACAATTACTATAATTTATTTGATACAATTGATTTCTATAAATTTGTTAGAATTGATTTCTAAAACATACTGTAGCAACATACTAATTTATTTCTTAAAATTGATTTCTCACTATTTGTTAAAATAGTTACTGTTGATTTTTCTTAGAATTGATTTACTAATAGTTACTGTGTAAGACAATTGACAGTGAATACAATTTGATTTTCACTATTAGACTCTAAACAATTGATAGTTTAATTTTTGATCAATTGCAATTTTGTTACTGTGTAAGGAAAACTTCATATCTATTTGTCAATTTGGTTACTGTGTAAAGAATTGATATCCACTTCATATTCTAATAGTTACTGTGTAAGAAAAACTATTTTTCTTTCTAGCTATTGTCAAATTGTAAATTTGCTTAAAGTGTTTTAAATATTGTTAGTACATTTGATAATTTTGTCAATTGCAATTTTAATCACTTAGTATTTTGAAAGCATTTTTGGACCAAAAGGAAAATAGTTTAGTAAAAGGAAATTGCAAATAAAATCTTCAAATCTAAAGTTTCAAAGTAGAGACAAACTCGGACACAAGCCGAAAGGGTCCTTCTGTCAACCGGGTGTAAATAACCCTAAGCGACACGGTATTTAAGAGTCTTCGGACCATCGCTAGCTGGGAACCGGCCCCTACAGCTAACCTGAGTTGATCAACACTTGAAAAACTAAAGATTTTAAGATTGTTTAGCAAAGACCACCTAAACTATTACCTTGTAGAATGTCAAGAAAAGAAAGTCTGCAGACTAGTTAAATTCCTCTATGGTTTGAAACAAGCTCCCAAACAATGGCACAATAAATTTGACAAGTAATTTGTGAATATGGTTTCTTGTCAAATGAGTATGACAAATGTATATACTCTAAAGGTACATGTAAAAGTTGTGTCATTTTATGCTTGTATGTAGATGACATCCTTATCCTAGGATCATCACTGGAATTGATAAATATTACAAAGAACTATTTATCTAGCCAGTTTGATATGAAAGACCTAGGAGAAGCCAACCTAATTTTAGGAATGCAAGTGACCAAAGGCAAAGAGGGTTATACTCTATCTTTAGCACATTCAATTGAAAAAAAAAATGCTAAAAAGATTTGAGTTATTTGATAAGAAACATGTCCTTACTCCTTATGACAGCAGTATTGTACTGAAAAAGAATGAAGGATCACCTTTGGAACAACATAAATACTCACAGATGATAGGCTCCCTTATGTACATAACAAACAGGACAAGACCTGGTATTGCATTTGCTATTGGGAGACTAAGCAAGATATACCAGTAACCCAAATCAGTCACATTGGACTGCCTTGGATAGGGTATTTAGATATCTCAAGGGCACCCTAGATTACAAACTTCATTTTACTAGGCACCCTGATATCATAGAAGGTTATTCAGATGCAAACTGGGTAACCGACTCACATGATATAAAATCTACTACTGGATATGTATTTACTCTAGGAGGATCTGCGATCTCCTGGAGCTCTTGTAAGCAAACTATCATAGCT
This sequence comes from Iris macrosiphon, assembly GCA_036927795.1. Lineage (NCBI taxonomy): Eukaryota > Viridiplantae > Streptophyta > Magnoliopsida > Asparagales > Iridaceae > Iris > Iris macrosiphon. The sequence goes on along the minus strand of JAYESA010000005.1, from coordinate 4,494,581 downwards.
AGGAGTACAATGGACTCTGAAATGATAGCTTTAGATACAACTTGCACAGAAGCTGAATGGCTTAAAAATCTTATTATGCATATACCTGTTTCTCTTAGTCCTGTTCCTGCAATTTCAATAAATTGTGATAATAAATCTGTTATTGAACTACTAAAGCATGATTCTGTGAATGCTAAGATGAACAGGCACCTGCAGCTGCGCTTCAAGTCAATAAAAGGCCTACTAGGCAAATATGTGGTTCTTGACTATATAAAGTCAGAAAAGAACCTTGCAGATCACTTGACGAAGGGTCTGTCTAGGACTTTGATCCTAGAATCATCGAGGGGGATGGGGTTAAGCGCATAAGTTAGTCACCAGCAGTGGCAACCCAACCGAGTCTGACTGGAGATCCCAAGAAGCCGGTTCAATGGGTAGAAACAAGCTGAACTTAGGTGACTTTATGGAACACTGACTCAAGATTAAAAGTCTCATTAAAATAAGCCCAAGCGGCTGTACATGTGTACAATGATTCCCCATCCCTATGGTGACAGTGTTCCTGTGTGATATGGTTAGGATGAGATTAAACTCTTAATAGGTCCAAGCTGTAATGCTGGGTTGATTCATATCACCAACCATTAAGGACTTACCTATATGAGAGGTCGTGAAGGCCGCGACTATGGGACAGGGCGATCCCAGACAACTCTCATGAATGTAGAAAGTGCGCATGGCCATTTAAAAGCGCTACCCGATAGACCAAGGACCTCTGGCGTACTATGTGTGCTATTTTCTAAATCTGGTTCAAGAAGTCTGATTCAAGGCATAGTCCATCAAGCACTTCTTCAGATTAAGGCAATAGTCACTACGTGAGATTCAAGGCTGTAGTCCATCTCATCTATGCATAGTATTTTACTGCCCAGATGCTCTCTCTCTATTTATTTCACTCTCTTATCTCTGTTTCGGAACTTGACCTTTTGGGGGGGGATTGTTGGTTTTGTTTTTGTTTGTTTCTTGCAAAAGCTCAATTCCTCTCCCTTTCTTTAGTCCCACATCGGATGCACCAAAACCTTCCTATGTACATATATTACTTTCTCTCCTTTGCTATATTAAGTTGTTGTGTGGGGAACCCCTTGGGCCACACGCGCGCGCCGCCGCCGCCGCCCGGCTGGGTTCGGTTCGGTTCGGTTCGGCGCGCGTAACGGGTGCGGGTACGCGCCCACATCTGCGGGCGCCGAATGCCGATCCGATTTCCTCTTCGGGTTCGGGCTGGGACCCTAAAAATCTTTTTGCTCCTCTTAATTCTGTCATTTATTTTTCTGAACGTTGGAATTTATTTCTGAACGTTACAAAATGTTTCTGAACCAGTTTTGTGTCCAGGTTCGTTATTTATTCTCTTGTGTAACGTCTGAATTAATAGAGAATTAATTCTGACCGTTACACAACAGTTTTATATATATCGGACTGTTTTCTTTGTAAATTACATCAGAAATTTTCTCTACTCAGAACCTCTGTCAACATTCTGTTTCATTCCTCTTCATCTCCAAGCTCTGGGCAGAGCTAAGTCCTAGTCATTCTCTCCAAGTCGTGTGCGGCAACGAGATACCGGTAGTGCGGGGGTTTTACCACTAGGAGCTTCGGGAACGTCTGCACACAGATCCCGAATAAACTCTTAGGGCAGTGCTTCGTGCACGACTTCCCCAGAGGCCGGTAACATCTGTTTAAATTTTATTTTTTGTATTCTGAAATTTTCAGTAAGTAAAGACAATAATTTTCTAACATAAGTTGCCATATCCGAAACTAATTTTGATTATTCATTAATTTTTATTGTGAGTCGGTTCGGGAGAGTCGTCCGAGACCCCGACCTTTTGTCATATCACACTGAATCTGAAAGGTGCAGAGATGGTTGCCCAAGCATAAAAAGAAGAAGAAAATGATGTTGAATCGTTGATTATGAAAAAGAGTAGCAAAGTAAATGAATATCGAAACGATTTGTCGAAGCCCTCTCGCAGTAACATATTAGAAAGTTGGAATTATGATGACCGACCTTCAATATTCGATATGTGATAGTGAAAAGAAATAGCAAGTGCGTAAATTTATCTATTAGACATCAGTTACTGAGATGATGGTGCATCACTGCAATTCTGCAAAAAAAAAGGGTTTATAATTCATATGATTTGATGCACCACAATCTAGAGAGAGAGCACGATCGAAGATGTAACGGAGTAAATGCCATCAGATGAAATCGCTATATATGAAAAAATGTGTTACACCTTTACTTGCGATACATTTGCAAATACAAAAATGCTGACCTTAGCCTGCACAGCCTCTAAGCTAACCCTAGCCTAGAAAGCAGGACAGATCCAGAGAGGACTTGATTTACAGACCAAATGAACATTGCAGGATCAGAGGTTTGAATCCTACATGGATAGACTAAAACTACCACAAAATTACACCATAGTCATGATGTCTATGGTTTGTTTGTGTCTTCGGGCTAAAAAAGGACTAGGTTCTAGTAGCCTAAGATTGGAGATGGCACCGAGTTAATGCTAGCTAGCTCACGATCGACCAAAGCCGGTTACGTTCGCTTAGCCAGTTAGTTCTATTGGCCGTCTCCGCGCACCACGACCTCTGTCATTCCAACCTCTCCCCTCATCCGAGCCTCGAGCTGTCGCTGTGTCGATTTGTAGTAGATGGCGTACAGTATCAGCTGTATCACAGCAAACACAAATCCGACACTATTCGGAATCTGCAATATCAAGCACAAACATTAATGTTATAATTCTTCTTGAACGTAGTCATATATAAAATAAGTTGAGAGAGAAACATGACTGTCGGTCCAGAGATAAAATCCGACAAGATTTCAGACTTGACAACCTCTCTCTACCCAGGATAATCCTCCAGATTCAGCGTGACCTTACAAGAGGTCGGGGATGTTGGCAACCCCTCGGGACCGACCCACAATAAGGGTCAAGGGACAACAAAATGAGTTGCGGATAGAACAATCCAACTGCTCAGACCGGCCAGAGAGAGAGAGAGTTCTTACAAGAACGTTAATGTCGAATCGGAGGAGGGCATAAACGGTCCAGCAAGCACCATTGAAGAAAGCTGCAACAGAGATGTATAGAGGCATGTATTCCACACTCTTGGTCTGGATAACCAATTTCTGCACATAGCACCGTTACAACTCTATTGGATCAGTAACATTCAAGATTTAATTAAAAAAAAGCCAGCTGCTAGGTGTTCTGCATGGCCCGTCGGTCGAGTATCAGCATCCCATTGCAACCTGTGGTGGGTCCAAGTAAATAGAAAAGACTAATGGGATGCTGATACTTACGGCGGATCAGAACCGTGGGCCAGATCGACACTTCATATATCATTTTTCTTAAAGCAAAAAATGCAAAGAAAACAACTAATGGATATGTATACTCACCATGACAGATAATGGAGCAACGTACATCATGATGCAGAAGACGATGCAGACAGCCCCGACGATGCTCGACCTGCGGTCGATGGAGTGGACGAGGGTGATGACGAGGGCCCCGAAGATCACGGAGAAGGCCACCTCGGCGAGGAACGCGGTGATCACCTTGATCCTCGTGGAGCCGTTGGAGAAGATGAGGTAGATGGTTATGTACACGAGCTCTATGGCCACGCCTGCGCCATTGATGGTCAGCACGAGGGTGCTGTGTGGGTGCACTATGGGCAGCCCATACACGAGCCAGAGCATGCAATTGAGGAGGGTGGCTAGGTATGGTGCCGACGAGAATTGTTGGACATCTTTGTTCTTCCATATTTTGATGAAAGTTGGCCTGCGGTGGTGCATCATATGCATGCGCAATCATTTATGTAACAAGAAATCTACTATATATATATATATATATATATATATATATATATATATATATATATATATATATATATATATATATATATATATATATATAGATGTAACAATGCTTACAGTGGTGATAAGTACAGAATCAAAGAGATTGCATTTCCTGCACAGAAGAGAGGGCATATATCACTCACCGATCATTTCTTATATATCCAGGAGATTTTTTTTTTTGTTTTAGCATAACAATTAAAGCAAACATATAGATTAACTAACAAGCCTGGAAGGAGTTATAGACGAGTGCAACTTCGCTGCATGCATGCAGCTAGAATATATAATATATATATAGAGCGAAAGGATAAACTGAATATGAGTTATAGTGTTCATTTTTTTAAATGAATTATGCACATGTGGATCAATAGAAATGAATTTCTATATCCCATATGTACCCATGTGCACTACTACATTCTACTTTTATTGATATCCACGTGTGCATGGTTCATTTAGAAAAATAAACTCATATACTGTTTACCTTTCTCTCTCTCTATATATATATATATAACTAACTAACTAACTAACTAACTGTATATAACGCTATTGTATTTTTAGTGAGGTACATTAACCGCCATTTGACCCCTACTAGGTCCTCTACCCTGATCCTGAAAGACTAAATGCAAATCATTATTTATTATATATAGTTGTGATGCAAATTTGCTCCTGTTGTAAGAAGCAAAGCATGAAGGAAATTATTCCCGACAAGATTATAAGATTAATTTAGAGGTATTAACCATTCTAAGAATGATTAATGAAGATATAATCTACACAAATTTCTCTTGACATTGCAAGAAATAGAAACCAAGAAACAACGTAACGCATCCATGCATGCATGAAGGAAAACATGCAAGGTGCAAGAAATAAGAGAGATGCTACCGGCCCCACCTATCATGCCGAAAATAGTTCGGAGCTCATCGTTGGAAATCATGGTTAGTTAACGAAGCAACAAAGAGAGAAGGAAAGACAATTGGGGGTGGTTTTGACCTTGTGAAGAGAATATGATATCCAAAGAAGAGGGGGGTGTCTCTTTATAGAAGGAAGGAATGAAGGATAGATCAGTACTTTGATTTCAATCTCCCTCTCTCTCTCCTCCGTTCCTTATTTCTCTCTGATCCAAATATAGCTATTACTTCTATAATTCTATTGGTCCTTACAAGGACAAACAAATTCCTGATGTTATGATACTACGTACGGAAGCACCTCCCTGACCTTGTTTGGTTCGCGGATAGCAAATTTAGACACAATTTTTATTAATTTTATTTTTTGGTATTTGAAAAAAGCTAAGAATATAGTGTTGAAATTATCCAATAATTAAGGATTACACATATAATATTAATTGTATTGTGCTATCTAAATAATTAAACCAAATTAAAATGGTCTAATTGAAAAATAGACATAAGGATATAATTGTCATGAAAATAATATGTAGATGTCACAAAGATAATTCTAATTTGATGAAGGACCAAATTAGAATTATGTAACACCTAGAATATATATATATATATATATATATATATATATATATATATATATATATATATATTCATTAGGGGTTATGGTTCCCAACTTATACGGCCACAAAAGAGAGAATTTTTTTCTTTTTCTCTTCTGCATCACATCAACAGAGAGAGGGACAAATGATTCAACTTTGTCATTAAGGATCGTATCAAGTTGAAAGATCGAACTTCATAAAGAGACGTTCGCTACACGATCCATCAAGTCAAACAATGGATTCAGATATACTTCCGTAATTAATTTAATTACGTTCTTCATCTCATAAATCAACGGGTAATATCTAATATGGAGAATGCTTTTAATTTGGACCGTTAAAACTGACAGCTGATTGGCCCGCACCCCCACATGCTCCTCCTATTGGCTTGGGCTTCCCCTCCACTGTAGCACCGGGTCCGCCGCCGCCAATGGGAGGCCGCCACGTGGCTTGCGGGCCATTGGGTGTCACAAAAGTTGCGGGCAACCTATAGCATTGTCCATCTAATATATAGTAGGAATACATCTTTGATTGAGCGTGAATAGTTTAGTCATAAATTTCTGTAATAGATGCAAGAAATTAGAAGGAAAGTTGGATCAGAAAAAGTGAATTCTTAGATGGGTGGAAAAATCTTTTTTTCTTTTTCTTCTATTATGATCGACTTTTCTTTTTCAGAATTATAATTCCACGAAACAAACTTGACCAAGAAGTTTGAGTAGTAGCTCTTTGAGGAAGAGGTGGCCACGGCCAAGCTAGATTTTCTGTCCAATAAGTCGAATGAAACTAATGCGAGCTTGTTCTACTTTGGTGACAATTTCGTATTGGACAATGCTGCTTGGCACGGCGGGAGGTGACCGCCCCTTTGGTCAGGAATTAAAGAGGTGGTACCCGGCAGAGGGCTGGAGCAAATAGGGGGAGGGCACGTGGAGGTGCAGGCCAAATTAATGTGCGATCAGTCCCTGCGGGCCAATTATCATTCTCCTTTCCTATTTATCCTTTTCTGTTCTCTCATGTTTGCAATTTTTAATAAAAATTTATAAAATAATTCCAAAATCTTCGTGTCTACCTTGACACAATTCGTGTCCTTGCTCGTCCGGCTGAATCAGTCCAAAAAATATCTAGGATTTCCCAAATTCTAGGGTTCAAAATCCCCCAAATTTGTGCAGTACCATCGACGACCCAGGTCGTCGTCGACGATCTCTGGATCACCACAGCGTCTGGATCACCGTCCCCTTGCTCGTCGACCCCCCTCAGTCGTAGAGAAAACCATAGGTCGTCCTCGACGAGCCCCTCGGCATTGTCAGCCGAGGGGTCGACGAGATCCGGCACTGAGGATGTCGCGTGGTCGAGGCGGTGGCCGTTTCCCACTGCCGCGTTAGAGCTTCTGACCGAGGCCGAGTTCATCTGCGGCGGGCCACGGCAGAGGACGAGCTCGACTACATACGACGACTTCGGTACTAGGGTTTTGAGGGCGGAACGAGGAAAGGGTAGCGGATGTTGGAGGTCGGCGGCGGGGAGGAGAAGGTGGTGCAAGGGGTAATCAAGGCGGAGGGTGAGGAGAGAGAATGAGAACATTTCTCAGAAAACAACTTTTATCACTTCTTTCAAAGCAACGTTATAACGTAGATATTTGGAAAGCAATTTCCAAGTGGTTGACCGCCAAACAAGTTTTGTTGAGTTAAAACTCAGAAAACTGAGTTAAAAAATAAAACCAAACCAAACCAAACAGAAGTTGGGTAATTTCTCCTTAATTAGAGAGAGGGTTTGATGTTCCCAAAGTTCATTCATCCTGAAAAAAATCTAATAAATTTTGGAGTTCCCAAGTTTAATGAACCTTGGATGAAACGGATCTTGAATGAGAAGGTTCATTCCCTTATGGCTATATAAGGAGATGGTATGGAAGATGTTTGGTTAATCCTCCCTCGTAATCTTGGTGCTAGAAGTGGTGGTACTCTTGGTGCTCTTTGCTTGCGGTGTTCTTCCGGACGGTACTTCTACTTCGAGTGCTTCTTCACCAAAGTGTGTCCATACTTTTGTATGAGAGTTTGTAAACCTCTTGAGTGTATCCAAGAAAGAGTTTGTAATTTGTAATCCCACTATTCTTAGTGTAGAAAGAAAGTAAAGAATTATAATTGTCCGAGGACGTAGACACATTGTCGAACCTCTTTAATTTTTTATGTTCTGTTTTACTCACTTGTCAATTCATAACTTTCAGAAGTTTAATTACAAGTTATTGTTACTCTTTTGTCAATTCATCACTTTCAAAAATTCGATTATAAAATATTGCTTTCGTACTTTGTGTGTAAATGATATTTCCATCCAACAAAAGACTCTTAGTTGTTAGAAATATTTTTGAAATAAACGGTGGTAGAAAGTCTTCCTTTTCATTATAGAGTTTTAATCAAATAATATACGAAAAATTTCGTTCAAAGCAAAATATTTTAAAAATTTATATTCAAAGCATCAAAACGCCCTTTGTAAGAGCATTTTATGTTTTTCCGTTAACTCCGTTGACGGAGCAGATTTGAAAAAAAAAAATACATATATATAGATAAAACGCCCGGCGTTTTACATTTTCTTTAATTTTTTCTAATTTTTTTATTTTTTTATTAATTTTAATTTTTTTAATTTTTTATTAAATTTTTAATTTTTGTTCCCGAAAAAAAATATTAAAATAAGGAAAACGACCTACACAAGGCGTTTTACATTTTTTTTAATTTTATCTAAATTTTTTTATAATTTATTTATTTTTTAATTTTTTCCGAAAAAAATATTAAAATAAGGAAAACGCCCTTCACAAGGGCGTTTTACATTTTTTTTTATATTTTTTTATTTTTTTATTAAATTTTTAAATTTTTTCCCTGGAAAAAATATTAAAATAAGGAAAACGCCCTTCACAAGGGCGTTTTACATTTTTTATTATTTTTTTTACTTTTTTATTTATTTATTTATTTTTTTTCCAGGAAAAATATATTAAAATAAGGTAAAACGCCCTTCACAAGGACATTTTTTTAAATTTTTTTAATTTTTTTAATTTTTAAAATTTTTTAAACCTCTCTCCTCTCTCCTCTCTCTCTCTCACTCTCTCCTCTCTCCTCTCCCAACTTCCCCAAGGGCCGGTACTACCGGGAGCGCTTCTCCGACTGCCTCGGCGACGGCATATTCAACGCCGAGGGAGAGCTGTGGAAGGAGCAGTGTCGCGCCGCCACCGCGGAGATGCACTCCGCCCGCTTCGCGGAGCACTCGGCCGCGCTGGACGCGGACCTACCCGAGGTCAAGTTCGCAGGGGCGTTCGAGCGGGCGACGGAGCTGACGCTGTTCCGGTTCGTCGTGCCGCCCTTAGTTTGGAAGCTCATGAAGCTGCTCGACGTCGGCACGGAGCGGCAGCTCCGCGAGGCGCTGCGCGTGGTGCACGGCTTCGCGGAGAGGACGGTCGGGGACCGCCGGTCGCTGCGGAGGGAGAAGGGGCTCGACGGGCGGTCCGACCTGCTATCTCGGCTCATGGAGGCCGAGACCGGGTTCTCGAACAAGTTTTTGAAGGACTTCTGCATCAGCTTCATACTGGCCGGGCGGGACACGAGCTCAGTCGCGCTGGCCTGGTTCTTCTGAGAAGAGAGGAGAGGGCAGAGAGAGAGAGAGAGAGAGAGAGAGAGAGAGAAAGAAAGGAGAAGAGAGGAGAGAGTGAGGGAGAGGAGAGAGAAGAGAGGAGAGAGGAAACTGAAAAAAAAAATATTATTTTTTTAGCGGCTGAGAGAGAAAGAGAGGAGAGAGAAAATAAATTAAAAAAAATATAAAACGTTCCTAGGAAGGACGTTTTACCTATATATATATATATTTTTTTTCAAATCTGCTCCGTTAGCAGAGTTAACGAAAAAACATAAAACGTCCTTACAAAAGACGTTTTAATACTTTGAATGTAAAATTTTAAAATATAATACTTTTTATATAAATATAGCAAAATATTTTGCTTTGAACGAAATTTTCCGAACAATATACAATCTATCGTGAGCTATTGCCTCAAAGTACATATATAAGGCAGTTCAACAGAGAGAGAGAGAGAGAGAGATCTTTGTATAGGAAGGAAGAATAGAACTTGTTTTCTCACTCTTCTCCATGCTCTAAATATATATATATTGGCTATTGCTTGTATCGGTCCAAAAACACTATAGAACATGGCTATTTTGGTGCATGCACGTAGAGAAAAATAGAAATTGTAGGCCACAATTGATTGGAAAATTCATGGTTTGAATTATTATTTTTTTCCTATATTTGAATGTCCTAAAAAAATGAGGACGAAAGTAAAATAATTCCCACATAAAAAAAAAAAAAAAAGGAAAAAAAGGTTCTAAACTCGTTCATTTTTTCCTTCCTTTGGATAGTCTTTTTTTAATTTAGTTTTGAAAACAGTTTTATAAAAATAATTTATAAAATTATTTTCTGAGTATGTAAATTTTGACTTTGTATTTGATTACTTTTATCTGAAAAAATAATTTTAAAAAAATTAAAATTTATGTTCGGTAAAAAAAATTTAGAAAATATTTTTTTAATAAAATTATTATGAATATCATGTGTCCATAATTTTGTGTTTCTCCATGACTGTGTCTAGCTGTGTCCGGTCTCTATGACCGTGTCCAGACCATGTCCAGAGCTCAGCTCGTTAAAGACGGTGGTGGCCGTGTCGGTGACCTCGTCGACGATGGGGACGACGGGTCAGTGGACGAGCTCACCACCACGAATGAGAGGCCGCGGCAGCCGACGGCTACACCGAACCCCCCGCAGTTCCGACGTCTAGGACTCAGGCGGAGAGATGACGACCGGAAAGGAGAGCGGTGGAGCTTCGGCATCTAGGGCTCAGGCCACGGTTGCCGACGGCTCGTGGTGTCGTCAACTGCACCACCCATGTCGTCGACTACACCGTCGACTACACCACCCACGTCTGTGTCCGTGGCGACCGATGTCAGAGCGGATGATGGAGATGACGTCGAAGATGGGAGTTCAGGAGTGGAGCAGCTTAGCGGACGAGGTCGAGGTCCTCGTTCTCGAGCTCGAGGCGGCAATCCCGGTCGAGGAAGGCGGTCGCGGCGGTTGAGGTCGAGGAAGGTGGTCGAGCTTGAGGCGGCGAGAGCGGTCGAACTCGATCTCGAGGTGGCAGTCGCGGTCGAGGCCGAGGTCCTCGAGAGTCCAGCCGACTGGAAGGAAGAGAAGAGAGAGAAAAAGAAAAGAAAAAGTGAGGGAGGAGAGAGAATGTTGAGGAAGGAGGGTAGAGGGGTGGACTATGTTTATGGAAAAATATGCAAACACATCTCTGAAAGCAACATTTTTTTGCTTTGGGAAAGTAGAGTTGGAATTCTGATTTTGGACATTGCTTTTGGAAATCACTTTTCCCAAGTGAAACAATCCAAACATATTTTTTGTCAGCTTTAGAATTATAACTAAAAAAATTGAGTTATAACTTGGAACCAAATAGGTCTTTACTCTCACACTTATTTTGGACTTTTCAAACACTGAAAAGTAAATTAGTAGAAAATACTTATTTGCCCACGGGCAGACTGGTCCGTCCGTCCGCATGACACAACCCCATTGTCCTCCCCCCTATTTGCATGATTCCACCGCGGTTGACCTGCCAATAGAATTGTGCCATATGATGGACAGACTAGCCTGCGGACGAGCAAATAAGCAGCGCTGACAATCCACACTAAGACTGGCATCCGAATTATTCGTTAAAAAGTAGTGGGTATGACCGTTAGCTGTGTTCAGTTTTTCGGACAAGACGTAGTCAATTTGCCACAAATCTATGGCCCGACAAATATGTTCTTTTGACCTATATGTAGCTCCAACTCATTTTAGGATATATAATAGGATATTTGTTGATACACAATATTATAAATGTAACGGAGTAATGCTGATGGCGACGGAGGTCATGAGCGTGGCGGTGGTGGCGATCATCGGAGAGCAATAATAATAATAATAATAACGAAAAATTTCACTGAGAGCATAAAACTTTAATATATTTATAAAAAAAGCAACAAAGTTTTAAAATTTAGAGGAAAAGCATTAAAACGCCCTTCTTACGCTTTTCCGTCGATAAATTATAACTCCGTTAACGGGGAAAAAAAAAAAAAATATATTAATAAAATAATACAAAACGTCCTTCGAAAGGACGTTTTATATTATTTATTAATTTTTTTTCTCTCCCTTCTCTCTCCTCTCTTTCTCTTCTCTCTTCCCTCTTCTCTCCTCTCCCGCTGTCTCTCTCCCCTGCAGGCTGAGGAGGGAGAGGGAGAGAGACAGCGGGAGAGCGGAGAGGGAGAGAGAGGAGAGACAGCAGGAGAGGGAGAGAGAGGAGAGACAGCGGGAGAGGGAGAGGGAGAGAGAGAGAGAGAGAAGGGAGAGAGACAGCAGCGGGAGAGGAATAGAGAGAGAGGAGAGACAGCGGGAGAGGGAGAGGGAGAGAGAGAGAGAGAAGGGAGAGAGACAGCAGCGGGAGAGGAAGAGAGAGAGAGGAGAGACAGCGGGAGAGGGAGAGAGAGAGAGAGAAGGGAGAGAGAGCAGCGGGAGAGGAAGAGAGAGAGGAGAGTCTCAGAAAAATAATAATAATATTATAATAAAAACGCCCCTGTGAAGGGCGTTTTTCCAAGGAAAAACGCCCTTCCTAAGGGCGTTTTTATTATAATATTATTATTTTTTTCGACAGCGTCGCAGGAAGTATAAAATAGTAATTAAAAAAAATTAAAAAAATAACAAAACGCCCTTGCGAAGGACGTTTTGCTTTAAATATTTTTTTTTTTTCGACAGCGTCGCAGGAAGTATAAAATAATAATTAAAAAAATAATAATAAATGACAAAACGCCCTTGCGAAGGGCGTTTTGCTTAAAATATTATTTATTTATTTTTTTTCTTCGACGGTTCTCTCTCCTCTTCTCCTCAAACTGCTTCTCTCTCTCTCCTCTCTCCCTCTCCCTTTCCCTCTTCTCAGACTCCACTCTCCTCTCAGACTCCACTCTCCCGCTCGGCATTCCTCTCTCCTCTCTCCCTCTCCGGTCTCCTCTCTCTTCTATCCGCTCTCCCCTCTCCTCTCTCCTCTCTCCCTCTCCCTCTCCCTCTCCCCCTTCTCTGTCCTCTGTCCGCTCTCCGGTCTCCTCTCTCTTCTATCCGCTCTCCCCTCTCCTCTCTCCTCTCTCCCTCTCTCCCTCTCCTGTCTTCTCTTTCTTGTCTCTTTCCTCCTGTCTTTATTCTTTCTTTTCTTTTTTGTCCACACACTACCCCCAACCCGTGACCTCCCCCTCCCCCAGCCCGTGAACTCTCCTCTCTTCTCCCCGTGACCTCCCTCTCCCCCAACCCGTGAACTCTCCTCTCTTGTCCCTGTCTCTCTTTTTTGTCCACACACTACCCCCAACACTTTACATTGCTATAAAAGCAACCATTCTTCACAGCAACATTTCACATTAGAAACACTTCACATTAGAAAGAAAATCCATTCACAGCAGCACTTCACATTAGAAGCACATCACATTAGAAGCAACCATTCTTCACATATGGCTTGTCAAAATGACGGACGCATACCCGGTGGCCCTACAACTCCGACCATTCAACGTGAACGAGAGTCTCACATTTCAAGTCTGGTTTTTGCAGGACCGGTAATTAGTTTTTTACATCTAGATAAATTATATTATTGTTGTTAAGTGTATTATATTGTACTAACGATATATATATATATATATTATAGCGTTATGATTATCCAGATGTTAAATTAAGAGAGCATGGTGAATGGCGGGCATCATGGGAGTTGACAGAAGCACAAAATATGTTGGTGGAGGCTTTTGGTTTTGAATATGTTGACACTATACGAATAAAACGTCACGATAGAGACCTGATATTAAGTATCGTTGAGCGATGGTGGCCAACACGCAACACATTTCAGTTACCCTTCGGGGAGATGACGATCACGTTAGCAGACGTGTCACAGATTCTAGGATTACCTATCGACGGTTTTCCTATATATTTCGACGAAAAAATAGAAGCAAAACACCTCATCAGAGAATACCTCGGTGTGGAGGCCCCCTCTGACATGGGACAAACCAGCACGGTCAAACTCACTTGGCTCCGGTCAACTTTCATGCATGTTGATCATATCGGCTCAACAAAAGTTCCTGTCGATGATTCGCGGGTAATTATTTACATGTATTAATTATTGTTAATATTTTTTTAATATAAATGGTATGAATATTCAATTATATTTTCAGGTAATATGTTGCACCAGGGCTTACTTATTGTGTCTATGCGGTGCTTTTTTATTTCCCGACGCTACGGGAAATATGGTCAACGTGCGACTTCTTCCATTTTTGGCGGACCTTAATTCCTACACAACACACGCATGGAGTGTAGCAATATTAGCAAATTTATACCGCTCTATGACGTCTTTTGTGAGTAAGGTATCACAGGGTAGAACCGCCAAAAATATAAGTGGGTGTCTAACACTTATACAGGTATGAATAAAAATGAATAATATATGTTATATTTATTTGTATCTTATTTGTGTTCTTCTTTGTAGTTCTGGTGTTACGAGCACTTCGCGATTGGTAGACCAATTAGTAGATATAGCGCTGAGGTTCCAGTATGGCCAGCAGGCATTCGCTGGAATACTGGAAATACAGATTATGTACATTGTATGACCAAAGTGATATCTCTTTACCGGCATCAATTTGACACATTAACCGCCTATGAGGTTAGTATCTAATTATTAAATTAAAATTTAAAGAATTATTTTGTTCTGGCTACCATTTATTATTTGTTGAATGTCAAATAGGTTGTTTGGCAACCTCTAAGTGTGCCAGAAGGTGCGAGAGATAGTGTACGTGCCCGCAGTCTCCATAGGTATTATATCATGTACAACGGATCTATCATGTTTCATCCAGCGGATCGTGTTATGCGACAGTTCGGACTGAAACAGATGATACCCCTGGAGCCTTTGGCTTCTAGCAGTACAAAATCAAATATGGAAGAGCGGGTTCGAATGTATATGATTGGTTGGGAATCCAGATTTATCACGCATGGCGTGGAACACATGTCTGAAATGATGACATCGGCGGCAGATGGTAAGTTAAGAAATATTTCAAATAAATAATACGGTATTATATCTTACATATCATTTTGTGTTTATATTTTACAGTGGAAGGTACTGCCGATTTTGTACGTTGGTATGGATGTCCCCTAGTGCAAAATAGGAAGTATCAATTTGAAGAAGCTCGGTTCCAGCCACGAGCTTTAGATGATATGAGCTTGCGTGATAGGACGGCACGTGATGCTCTTCTGGTATATTTCTTTATTTGCAAAAAATATCATCTTTATATATGTTACTTTATATTTATTGATTGTGGATTTAAATATTCAGGCGGAGACACTGGCTGATATAGCTGAGGATCCCGAAAGAGATCCAGAAGGAGTTATAGGGACGGCTGTACAATATATGCGTGCACCACTGGGTCCCCGTTTTACTCCACTTGATATACCAGACAGCCATCCGGTAGGCCACGTGAGACAGAGGCAGGCACGTCCTCGTAGGCAACGTGAACGAGGAGTTGGTTCGAGCAATACAGAGGCACGAGTCTTACAGGTGGGTGAGGGAACATCCCAAGCTGGCATGTCACAACCTTATGTTGGCATGCCACAACATTACGAGGGATATTCCCAGCCTTACGCTGGCATGTCACAACCTTATGTTGGCATGTCACAACCTTACGAAGGGCGGCCACAGCATGACGGTGACACATCCCAGAGTTACCAGACCACATCCCAGAGCAGCGATGGCACGCCACAGGGTGCTTCTCAACAATGGGATTGGAATTACTACATGCAGAAGACTGGCACTTCGTTGTTTGGCTCACCCACCCTTGATCCATACTCCCAATTATATTTGCCACCACCGGAGGGTACAGAGGAAAGGAGAGATAGACTCGGTCTTAGGCGAGTTGATCGTAGAAATTATAGAAGGGATGACAGAGGGAGCTAGTAATTTTTTTTGTATCCATAAATAAATATATGACATTCTTTTGTTGGTCTTACAATTTCAGTAATATGATATTTATTTTATTTCAAATTTCAGCAACTTCAATTACAACATTGTAACAACGTTAGATCAAAATCATAATTACTCAAAAAAGATACAATAATGATATTCACTGCCTCGGTTGGTTTCTACAACTCCTTTTGTTGTGTCCCAGCCCGCCACAATTGCTGCAACGAAGATCTCTTGTCGACGGTTCTCTTGTCATTATACGATTCTTCTTCGGTCTGCCAGCTCTACGCCCAAGAAGTGGTACTCCAATTTGACCTCTTATAGGTTCACTTTGAGGATTATAGGGGACTGGAATCGGTTCCATACATGGCATGTACACAGCTCTAAGTGTTGCAACAGAAAATTCAACTGGATAAAAACTTTCAATTGGTACGTTAGAAGAATGACATATAAAAAAAGCATGTTCACATGGTAATAGAGTATGTTGCCACCGACTACATGTACAACATTTACGGTCTAGTTCAACCACATAACATCTACTTGTTTCATGATCCCATATTTCAAATTTATTATTATTAAAACGCAATAATTGAAAATGGTGTGACTCCCGTCTAATACGTGCTATAGTGTTCATCATCCTTGGACAAAACTGTGTTTTCATCTTTTCAGCATTTGTTCGATGCTTGTCGTGAAGTGTTATTATTTTTGCTCTAATACCATCAAGCAATGTTGATATAGGTTTATCACGCAAACTTTTAATCCAATTGTTAAAACATTCAGCAATATTCGAGGTGTTAATATCTAGTCGTGGGCACGGTGCATAAGCTGTTATCCAGTGAGAAAAATTACGATTTTCATCGCTTGACCCTACAATCCAATCGAAAACATTTTCATCTGCAGATTTTATTTTTTCCAACCAACCATTGGCATCAACCTCGTTATAAGATCGTGCAACTTTGTCTAACCATTGTAGATATGTCGGTGTACGAGGACACATATTTTTTAAATTTTGTTTGAAATGTTGAATACAAAAAAAGTGGGAAGAGTTTGGAAAAACTGTTCGCATTCCACGAATTAATCCTTTTTGTTTATCAGATATAAATGAAATACTATCCCAACATTCAAAATAAGTTTCGAAAGACATTTTCAAACAGTTTAAAAACCATGTCCACGACTCCGTATTTTCATTCTCAGCAACACAATAAGCGATAGGATAGAGTTGATAGTTTGGATCGTGGGCACAAGCAACAAATAAATTACCTTGGAATCTAGATGTAAGAAAAGTAGCATCAATACTAATAATAGGTAAACAACCACTTAAGAAACCATCCATACAAGCCTTGAAACAAATAAAAATTCTTTGAAAGATATTATTTTCTACAGTTTTTAAAAAACATTTGCTACCGGAATTTGTTTCCATAATTGTAAAACAATATTTCTCAAGACTACCATACGCATCAACGTAACTGCCGTTAATATCAGATAATGCAAGTTCCCTAGCTCTCCAAGCTTTGGAATATGTAATATGTATCCGATGTTCTCTAAGTATATCGTGTAAAATGTGTGCCGGACTATACGAGTTGTTATCTCTAATTTTATCAATTATTTTATTTTTTACCCATGCGGTGGTGGCTAGTGGATGATGCCCTCCTGTAAATCCACCTAAACATGAATGTCTACCTTCAAATGTACGAATTTCAAATGAACTACCATCACCAATAGCTTTAGCGTATACTCTCCAACAACAGTTTGGAGAATCACAAGTATACACAATTCTTTGGTGATTGTTATGTTTAGATGAACAACTAAATTTATATGTAATTGCTAGGTCGCTAATAAAATTACGAAATTCCTTAGAAGAATCAAAATGTCTGCCAACAAATAATTCGGAAATGCAACCATGTACATTAGCATCATTATCATCTAAATAGTAATCTAAATTTTCAACCAAATCATCACTGTTTTCATCGTCAACATCATTGTTTTCTGTATCAGAGTTACTTTCAGTGTCATTTATACAACTAGGACCAACATTAAAATCTTCGTTATCATTAAAATGTTCACTAGTTGATATGATAGTTGTGTCTATATTTACTTGTGATGGGATAATGTAAATTTTAATACAAGCTGAAACTAAATTACTTTGAATAATAAAATTCCATGTTTCTTCACAATCTACTATTATCAACGTATCTTCATAAAACCATCTTATTGTAAATTGATAACTTATGCAAAAACGATCACAAATTGTACTACGCAAACTAGCTAAAGTAATATTTCTATAAGTTGGTATAAGATGAGTATTACCTCCATGGTAAGATAATCCATCTAGTATACCTCCATGATAGCAAATTATTACTAAATTTTGATCCATAGTAAAAACTTTCGTCTTCTTCTGACTTCAATGTAAAATAAGACTTACAGAAGTTTATCGGAAATAAGTTGAGACGAAAATGGTAGCAGAATAGAATAGGGATGAATGTTCTTCTTCTGACTTCAATGTAAAATAAGTAGAATAAAGAGAGAGGGTGAGATATTAAAGAAAGAGGATGAGGACAACAATAACTTATACGTTAGCTATATATAGAAACTAAACTAACCGTTGGAATGTAACGTTACTTACTATCCTACTACTGCTATCTACTTCAACTTAATCTAACCGTTATAATATATACGTTAGCTAGTATCCTACTACTACTATCTACTTCAACTAAATCCAACGGTTAAATTATATAAACGTTACCTATTATCGTACTACTCGTTACCTATTATCGTACTACTCGTATCTACTTTCCTAGAGAGATCACAGAATCTACTTTCCTAAAGAGAAAAATGAGAGTGACAAGAGAGAGCGCAAATGTAGAAAAAGAAAGAGAGAGTGAAGTAGAAAATCACAGAATATATATATATTTTTATTTGCAGTGATAGAGAGAGAGAGGAGAGGAGAGGAGAGAGAGGAGAGAAATTAAAAGAAGAGAGAGGTTGGAGAGAGGAGATCTGAGAGAAGAGAGAGGAGAGAGGGGAGAGTTTTTTAAAAAATAATAAATAATATAAAACGTCCTTTCGAAGGGCATTTTATATTATTTTATTTATAAATTTCTTTCTTCCTTTACGCTATTAACGGAGTTAAAAAAATTTTGACGGAAAAGCGTAAAACGTCCTTCCAAAGGGCGTTTTAATGCTTTTCCTGTAAAATTTCAAACTTTGTTGCTTTTTTAAAAAATATATTAAATATTTATGCTCTGAGTGAAATTTTCCGTTATTATTATTATTAATAATAAGTTTAGTTTATATTTAATAATAAGTTTAGTTTATATTTAATAATAATAATAATAAGTTTAGTTTATATTTAATATTTAATAAACATTTGATAAAAATAATTATTAATCCTTAATTTTTTTTGAATAATCTATTCTACTATATAATGTCAAAATTAGGCTTCACCGTAAAAAAATATCGTTCCAAAAATATCCTTCATTACATTTCAATATGTATTAACGTTGATAAGGATATCTAAATAATTAAAAACAGTAATTAAATACGTATTAAATGTATGTATGCATGCATAAGGCAACTTGAGGAATGATAGTTAATAAAACAAAGATATCCATGCATGCAAAGTAGGTAGTTTGGAGAATAAAATAAAAGTTAATAAAACATGCATGCAAAGTAGGCACATGAACCCAAGAGATAAGATAAACCTTTTATATTTCCGTCATTTAATTTCTGCCAACTTTCATGCTCCTGTCTATTATATTTCCACCTATAATAAAATTAAGAAATTGTCGGTTGCTCTTTTAATAAAAAAATTTTTCCAAGTAATATGAAATACGTACAACAACGTGCGTATATACTAGTTAGTATAATATGTAATTGTCCATTTTATATATATATATATATATATATATATATATATATATACGATTTTATCATTTCAAACCAGAGCGGAATCAAAAATTTGTGTTTAAATAGACTGGAGTAGATTGGGGTGGGATAAGTGTGCTTACAAACATAGCTTTTTCAAAGCATCAAACAAATGAAGTGGCAATACATGCATATACAATAGATGACTTATGCAAAATCTTGATTTTACACTCTCCCTTTTTTTCCATTTGTATCCCTTTCATGTATCCAAATAGCCTGCATCCCGTAATATTATGGGTTTTTTTGTTCGATCTGGTGTTGCCGAACTCCCCTGTCTGTTCGATTGATTCTCCTTCCTTTGACATTGAGAAGATGTGAAACGATTAATTCTCTTCCTTCCTCGTATCAATCTACCGAATGTGTGTCTATGTTCGTTGTTGCATGACAAGAATAGCATTGGAGCTCTCGAAATCCTTGGACGCCAACATGTCCCCGACCACTCCGAGCTCCGGACACTCGCTCCAGTCCGCCAGCCCTTCGTCGAGCAGCGAGTTGGGCCCCTGCCTCCTCCCCACGATCATCAGGTTGTAGCTGTTCCCCAACGACTTGATGACGGTGATGGTCTGCTCCACATCCCTCACCACCACCTCGTCTATCACAACGTGCTCGTTGTTCATGTTGTCGAACCGCACCTTCGAGAGGAGGTCGTCGTCAGCCTGCCGCTGCTTGATGTCCCTCCGGTCGACGGGCTGCAGGAAGTGGACGATGGTGAGGGAGACGCCTTGCCGGTGGACCATCCGGGACGCGTAGGCCAAGGCCTCCCGGTCGTCCGGTCCGCCCCAGAATAGGACGCCGAGGTGCTGTAGTTGGAAGTTGCCAGGAAGAGGCGTTACTGGGGCCATGTCGTCTGGATAAATGAGGATGCCGACTGAGCATGGAGCCTGCACGCACGCAGAAATTCGTGTTAATGTGAACTATTTAGAGCAATGTTTTAAAATCCGGATGGATGATTGAACCAAAAATAAAATATAACGCAAAAGATTTGTGTAATTATTTTCGAAATAAATTAGATATATGTAATACACATAAAAAAACATAAGAGGTTGGTGTAGAAATATTAATATTCGGATCAAGTCCTGATCGAGTACCTGTGCTAGAATATGTGGTATGTTGCTCCGAAGGACCAAGTCCTCGTTCTCCATGGAGCTGGTGACCCTCCGGAAGGGCACGACGATGAGGGCCACGTTCTTCTCGGCGGCGAGGGCGCAGATGTCCTGGTGCATGGACTTGAAGGGGGCGACGGAGGTGAAGGGCTGCACGGCGACGAAGCCCTTCTTGTTCTGCTCGTACTCGATGAAGACGTTGTGGAGTCGGTCCATCTCGGTGGGGTTGATGAAGCCCTTCTTGTTCTTGTGCGCGATGAGGGTGGAGTTGGCCCGGCCCGTGAGCTCCACCAGGTGCAGCACGTACACGCACAGGGGCATCGACTCGCACGGGTAGGACACCTCCAGCAGGTTGACGATGGAGGGGACGGGGCTCTCGTTGTGCACGCACGCCAGCAGCCGGAGCTCCGCGTTGTCCTTCACGTTCTGGACGGACCGGCGCCCGAGGTTGTAGCGGTTGCTCAGGGGCTTGTAGAATGTCGACACGATCGGAGTGAAGATGGCCGTCGTAAGGGCCGCCCACAGAATCACGGAGGAGTACGCTTCCTCGCCCAACAGCTGCAATACATACATACATACATACATGCCATCATTGCTATACCTAGTCTGCTCCATCCGATCCAAATTCAAATTTCTGAATACACACTTGCCATGACATCCAAAAACATGTCATAACAATAACCATTAGCCAAACAATACAATTGCAAGCATATATGTCCGTGGTTTTGTGTAACATATATAATGATGATATATATATATACTTACATTTCCAAGCCTGTAGTTAAGAAAGGTGATCATCTCTATGAGGCCTCTGAAGTTCATAATGGAACCAAGCATGAACGCGTTCTCCAAGTGGACGTTGCAGTAGACGGCTGGAGCCACGGTCCCCAGCAACTTGGCTAGGCTGCCGGCGAAACAAACCCCCATCAGCTTCCACGCCTTGGCCGAGTAGTTCCTGAACACGACCTCCTTCCCGCCAACGAGAAAGAGCAGCGGCATCAGCACCTCGCCCGAGAGCAGCTGCGCCTTGTCGACCAGCGCCGACCCCAGCGGAGGCCCCTCCGGCACGCACAGCCCCATGATCATCGGCAGGAACACGAAGGACGCCCCGATGTAGTCGCTGGCGACCGACGTCAGCACCACCGTGGCGAATATGGTGAATATCTGCCTCTCCTTGATCCTCCCCCCCCTCGGGGTGCTCCTGACTATATACATCATCCACGGACGGAACGCGTAGACGATCACGAGGACGAGGAGGACGAGCGAGAGCAGGGCGAAGGCCGCGGTCTTCGGACCCCCCTGGCTCTGGTTGATCACGACGAAGGCGCCCATGTTGATGACGGTGAAGAGCCCGTGGACCATCGCGCAGGACATGGCGAGGCGGCCGAGCTCCGAGTTGAGGAGGTTGAGCTCCGTGAGCACGTCGGAGAGGACGGCGAAGGACGTGGCGGAGAGGGAGGCGGCCACGGGGGTCATGAAGTTGGTCCGGGTGATCTTGGTGGAGATTTTGTCCCCGAGGAGGCCGAAAAGGCCGAGGACGACCGCGAAGGGGAAGGCGAAGCTGCCCACGCCGATGATCCACGCCTTCCTCCCCGACCGGGCCAGTATCCTCGGGTCCATCTTGACGCCGATGAGGAAGAGGTAGAACATCAGCCCCACGTTCGCCATCGTGCGGACTACTGCCTGTTGCTTGTCAGGGAAGATCAATGACCACAATGTAAGTGGCTTGCCCTTGTCATCAGTATAATTCAGGCCAATTTCACCGAGCAACCCCGGACTCAGAAGCATGCCACCCTGCATTGAACAATAAAGACAGTCACATCATCTATGCTTCAATAACAAACAGAGATAGAAGAAGCAGCATAATATTACGATGAGGTCGGAGATGATGCGAGGCTGCTTGAGGGGACGGAGGATATAGTACATGACCCGCGTAAACAACATGCAGACGAAAATCTGGAACATTAGGACGGGGAAGGGGTAGGCGAAGGGGGACTCGTCGGCGAAGTAGCCGAAGGAGTGGACCTTGAAGTCCATGTTGTTGATGGGCACACATACTTGTAGGAGGCCCGTAGAATTCAAGGAGGAGCCGGGGAGGGCGTAGACCAGGCCCTTGCCTGGAGCCGACTTGTTGCTGATACCGACGTCGGCCTGCATCTTATCTTCTTTCTTTTAATTTTCTTTTAACCAAGCATGACCGACCGACCGACCGACCGACCGACGAGGAAGAGGAGGAGGAGGAGGACAGATTGAGGGTTTTGATGAAAAACCTGATTTATATTTATAGGAATTGAAGAATATAGAGTGACAGTTTGTTCTTGCACTTTATGCTTGGTCAAACCTCTAAAAAAAAAAAAAAAAATTCAAACGACCTACCATATTAAGCTGGCACGCTATGTTTAACCAAGTACCTAATACTTCCAACGGTAGGTTGGTGGCAATGTTTCTGGTTGGATGACTAAAATATTGGTAGAATTATATATACAAAAAAATTCACGTTATAAAGATAAATAATTTTATGAAATTATTAAAAGATAGTTTAAATATATTTAAATTAAAATTTGTTAGACAATTTAAATATTTTTTTAATTAATTTTTAATTTTATTTTTTAAATAGGGCTATTAGATATTACTTCCTGTTAGATTAGGTATATTGATATTATCCCATGTTAGATCAAAAGTTGAAGATACCTCCATGAAAGTGTCGTTAATGAATTTTGAAAGTGTCGTTAATGAATTTTTAACGACACTTTCAGGGAGTATTCTCAACTTTTAATCTAACATGGGGGTAATATCAATATACCTAATCTAACAAGAGGGTAATATCAAATAGCTCTTTTAAATTTAGTTTTGTGCGAAAGAAAAGAGAAAATTTTAAAAATATTTTTTAATAAATGATGGAGAATTTACAAATAGCTTAGATGGCTCGTTTTTGAATCGTTTTCAAGCCTTATATATATATATATATATATATATATATATATATATATATATAGTCACACCAAGTTCCCAAAATACCTGAAACCAGGCTACGTGGTAATAGCCAGCTACATATCCAAGTGGACTCCAATCCAACTAGAATACGTATAAGCTGTCTTAGATTTGTATAACTAAGTCTATATCATCTTTCTAACTCAATCCACAAGAAAAGATCATAAAGAAAGGAAGATATGAGTATCAGTCTGCAGCCCAATAATCATACTTGTCCGAATAGACTCGAGAGACAATAATATGAGTCTACAAACACTATGCTAAATAACAGAAAATAAACAGTAAGAAAAAAATAGATAATGTAAACCCCCTCATTTAACTTTATAGATAGACGGATTATGGGTTAGAAAATTTTGGTTTAACATCAGGTATTTGCGGCGGCGAAAACGGCCGGGAAGAGGAGCGGCCGGCAGAGAGGGGAAGTCGAAGCGGCGTCGGTTGGGGTCGGGTGAATACGGTTATTGTAGCAGGGGTAGGCGGGTACGGGTCGGGTTTCGTATAGGCGGATACGGGTCGGGTTCAAATCTGACCCGTTACGGTTACTGTAGCTGATGTTGATATTTTTCTCCTAATGGGTCCGGGTAGTGGTTAAATGGGTAGTGGTTTTAGGAAAGCGGGTTTGGGTTAGAATAGGGTTTCGGGTAGAGATCTAAATAGAAGATTCTTTTCTATACATATTTATACATAGAAAAATTTTGAAAATTATATTGGTGCACACCATTAAGCTAACGACTGTCCAAAGGGTCTCCTACATGGAATAAATTAGAAAAAAAATTTAATGGCTCCATAAATTTCCTAGATGCACAAACACCTTAATTAAAAAAATTAAATAAAATCTATCCCTCTATTTAGCTCATAAATACCATAAATAAATTAAATAATTAAAATAAAAAAAATGATTTTCAGAATTAGGGATTTTACATCTTGACCATCGATCATCACATCCATATTATCTTTGATATAGATTATCTTCCAACTTATCACCCGTACCCAATCCGGAGTATGTCAGCGGTGATAAGTCCACAAAAACTGTCACCTCCATATTACCTCTGGCAGGGCTTGTCTCAAACCTATTACTTGCATTAACGTGCGCAAAAGATAGTGGGTTCACAAAATCTATCACGTCCATATTACCTCTAATAGGGTTTGTTTTGAATCTATTACTCGTACCCCACAAGTGCGCAAAAGGGTAATAGGTCCACCAAAATTCTTCAGCCAGATGTCCTTACCATTCACAAAATCAATCACTTCCATATTACCTCTGATAGAGTTTATTTTGAATCTATTACTCGTACCTCAAAGTGCGCAAAAGGGTAATTGGTCCACCAAAATCTCCCAGCTGGATGTCCTTACCATCCACAAAACCTATCACGTCCCTATTACCTCTGATAGAGTTTGTTTCGAATCTATTACTCGTACACCACAAGTGCGCAAAAGGGTAATAGGTCCACCAAAATCTCCCATTAGGATGTCCTTACCATCCACAAAACTTATTACGTCCATATTACCTTTGATAGGATTTGTTTTGAATCTATTACTTGCACCCCATAAGTGCACAAAAGGGTAATAGGTCCACCAAAATCCTCCAGCAGGATGTCCTTACCATCTACAAAACCTATCACGTCAATATTACCTTTGATAGTGTTTGTTTTGAATCTATTACTCGTACCCCGCAAATGCGCAAAAGGATAATAGATCCACCAAAATCCCCCAGCGGGATGTCCTTACCATCCACAAAACCTATCACGTCCATATTAACTCTGATAGGGTTTATTTCGAATCTATTACTCGCACCCCATAAGTGCGCAAAAGGGTAATAGATCTACCAAATTTTTTTAGCGGGATGTCCTTACCATCCAAAAAAATCTATCACGTCTATATTACCTCTGATAGAGTTTGTTTCAAATCTATTACTCGCACACCAAAGTGCGCAAAAGGGTAATAGTCAACCAAAGATCCCCCAGTGGAATATCCTTAAAATCTACGGTATGGTACTATATTCATATTATCTCTAGTACAATATACAAAAGTCTACAACATACAAAATTCTGAAAAAGAAAATACTTCATTAATTAATATTCAAGATCATGAGTACATATGATGAAAATCCATTACATTCAAGGATTTTTATTAGTATTCAAGGTCATGCGTACATATGATGAAAACCTATTTTAAAAAAATTCCATGAAGTCTCGCTGATACAAAAAAAATTTATTAGAAGCGTCCCTCCGTGTTATCGTCGCTACTGACACAAGTCGAGTCCGCAGCAAAACTCAATGCCTTCTAGCTCACCACTCCATAGTGCATATCTCAGTATATGGAAAAGAATCCATACTGATGGATAGCAAGAGAAAAGCATGAGCATATGCTCTATAACCATACGGGAAGATCGATGACATGAATGTCAATTAATCCAAATTTTCTCATCGACCCTACAGTCTCCCGGCCGATTTCGAACCACATAAAAGGGAGAAAGGTAGCTGACGCTCTACATGAACAAAGACATCTCAGCGTATGATGCGAGATGTTCATTCTCGTCTCCTGGATTAGTTCTTGCCAAACTGACCGCGTCTCCTGGATCAGTTCTTGATGAACCCTCGTATAAGGTTGGTTTTTATACAGAACAATAGGTTTTATGATATCCTTTCATGCCCCATCATAGGAAACACGAATGAAGACAAAACCTACATAAAGAAGACGCATCAGTCCCAGCAAAAATTATAAAAAGGTATAACCATCGCATACCGCTGCCAGGCCACAGCCGCGTGCAGTTAAGTATGTACGAACAAGCAAGATGAGACCTCACCCTTGCGACCAAGCCACATACAGGCTCTACACGCATAAAATAGATGATTCCTCATCCATCAGGCCTCGCCAAAGCTCAGCGAACATGTCAGACAGGTTCTGCACTGTGCCATGAAGGAGTGCTCACCCACATGATAGAGCTATGTGAAGAGGTCTGCATATGTCTAAGGGGAGCCTTTATCTATGCGGCAGAATTTTACTAAGGGTCGACTTACGTTGGGGAGGACTTCTTACCCATGCAGCAAATATGTGTACCGGTGGCTCTGTGACCTTAACAGCCCAACACGAGAGACATGGTACCCCCTTACCTCGGGGTAGAATCCCTGCATCAGGGGGCCACGGATCAATCCTGCTCTCGACTGACTCTTCGGCGAGAGATACAATAACATTCAGCATCTTCACGAAGGAGGAGGAACGAAAGACAAAGTTCTCTCTCATCCCCAAGTCGCCTACTTATAGGCTCCAAGAGACGAGTGAAGAGATCGAGATGATGAACGGGGCAGTTATGGCGATAAACCTAATGTCTCAATTTTCTTGTGTCGCTTTTATCTCCTTGGAAACTGTCGTCTCGTGTAGCGCCCCGTTCTCCCAATGCGGAGAGCGCGGCTAGGAAACACAAGACGGTATCGTTCGATCGGGATAGATTGAATTAAGAACTCGTCCTCGTTATGGATTTGTTTCTTCGGAATCGATTCCCATATTCAGTGGACTGTGCCCCAAGGATCGGCTTAGCGGCAGAGTCAGGAGGGACCTCTCTGCTGCTATCTTTTATTGCCTCGATTTTCGATGTCGCTTGTTGCTTTCGTACTTTGAGTTGGTTTTGGGATTTGCTTATTTTCCTTGAACGGTTTCGATGATTTTCATTGTTTTCGTTCATTGAACTGTACTTCTATTTCGAGATTGGAAAGAGAGGAAGAAGTATTAATCGAGCTGTTCGTGTGCAGGTGAACGAGCAGTAGGCGGCTTGCGAACGGAGTCGTGAAGCGCCTCTTTCCTTCTTCTTTCCAAAATCTAAGTGAGTGGCTACCAACCCGATTAGCTAGCCCTGCTTCCAAGCCTCACTCCTTCGCCCCGATCAAACGATACCAAGTAATAATAAAAGAAACCAAGATAAAAGAGAATAGACTTGGTTCATTGCTTGTCAACTAAACTTCTGAACGGTTATCATACTGCATGCTAGTTCGTTTATAAATGTTCCATAAATCGTGCTAACTATGGATCATATCTGTATGCAAATAAATATTCAGTGAGGCTCTGTAATATGAATCATATATATTCTGCTTGTCTGTGCTCGTGTTGCCTCATCTGCATAATCTGCTAAATCTGTTAATAACGTTCGATCATGGACAACTTGTGCACAAAGTTTCTGGTTCCTGCGGACGGTTGCCAGGGCACTGGGACCGATCCGATCCGGACGGAACGTCTGTATAGTCGTCTGTATCGTCGGATTGAGGCGTGCAACGGGGGCTCGCCACCCGCATTGCACACCCTTCCGTCCTGAGACTATAAATCGTCCTTCGTGGTATTATGCCAGTGATCTTCTGTATATTTAAACCTGTTGCAACTAACTTGTGTCTTCGTGGCAGGGAAGACAAGGTAAGTATTGTGCAAGTCATTCAGACGGGTAGGTAAAATCCACCAAACGGTGGCTAGTTCATTTCAGTAAATTCTATATGCTGCTTACTTGTAAATGAACTAAGGCAAGATAGAAACCCACAAAATATGCATGCTTCACTAAACAACGTGTTGATTGGTATAGTCAGGCTAGCTCGCCTTCACCAGCATATTTCGATATGCTGACCCTCGTTGAAACAGGTTCTCCGCACCAAGGCGAACCGAGCGAGGAGCCGAAGTCGTCTTCCCGATCCAGTCCAGCTGTTGGCGCATCTTCATCGCGCCCCTGAAGCCTTTGAAGTCAGAAGCTGCAACTCTTCATACACAAATGCAGCTCCGTGGCAAAGCTATCCTCCAGCCTGGAGGTCTTTATCATTTTGAGTTTATAAAAGGATGTAATGTACAGGACTGCTATCTTATTTTGAGTCAACCCTTTTGTAAGCCGTTCGGCATATTAGCTAACTCGTTCAAGAGTTTGTAATAGTTGTTCATTATCAATAAAGAGAACTTTTCTATTTTTCAAATCTGTGTTTCAATTTATCTGCGTACTCTGAATATGTGCTTGCTATGCAAATTATTAAAGCCTTGTGCGGGCGCAACTCCAGGCCCGCACGGCGGTCACGATTCGGGGGACGCCTCAAGTGATTCTACGGAATTGGGTCGTGACATAGTGGTATCAGAGCACAGATTCAAGTTCCTTAGACTTCGTGCTGGAAAAGTTCCTTTAACGATCAATTCCTGTGCGAACTCTTGAACTCGCTAGGCCAAAATGAGATACGTTCATGCAATAAGTCCATAATACATTATGATCCTAATGTAATTTACCTTCTTTTGAAGGAATGGATCCAGCGCAATCTGCAGCGCAACCACCGATCGAAACACAAGAAAGCAGTTCGGGCAATTCGGGAAGCTCTCGGAGCCAACGAGGCATGTCTCAAGTCGACCCGCTTGAGCGGGTGCTACAAATGTTAGAATCGCAACGACAACGAGATGATGCTCGCCAAGCCAAGCTCGAGAGTAATCTAGAGACCCGATTCTCAGTCCAACAAAAGCAGGTAGATGCCCTGCAACAGATCGTTCAGACTTTGGCTGCCAACCAATCCGCCGCAACAGCAACGACTCCGGTGGAACAGCCCGTGCTTGAAGTGGAGACGCCTCAAATTCCAAGGCCGAGGGACGTGACTGCCTTCAACTTGGGCCATTTCAAGAAAGTCTGCAACACCCCATTCAACGGGACTGAGGACCCAGTGGTAGCTCTAGATTGGCTAGCAGAACTAGAAGATCACTTCACTCTGCTAGAGGTCCCCGAAGATAAGCGCGTCGCCTGCGCGCAACTACAGCTCTGCCTCAACGCACACGATTGGTGGGATGTGCATCGACGATCTCTCCAATTTGATCACGGAGAGGAGGCGATCTCGTGGACGACCTTTCGTGCCGCGTTTGAAGAGGAGTTTATACCCCCTCCAGTACAACGTCAAATGGAGAATGATTTCGTACAACTGAGGCAGGGCAGTTTGACTGTGAAGCAGTACTCCGCCGAATTCAACCGACTCTCCAAATTCGCTAGGGCCTATTTACCTGATGCAGCGAGTCGAGCCAGAAGGTTTGAAGGTGGACTGTGCCCTGCCATCCATTCGCACGTGGTCAACAATCAGTACGGGACAATGCGTGAAGTCATGAATCACGCCCTATCTCTCGAACCGCAGTATCCTCACGTTTCCATCGGCGCTGTGCATACCTACAATCACAAACGCCAAGGCAACGAGAGAGAAAACACCGCTGCAAAGCGCCCTAACCACGGCGGTTCACAAAAAGGAAACCCGAGACCATTCTGTGATTTCTGTAAAAAGCCGGGGCATAGTATTGCCAACTGCTACCTCCGAAAAGGTCTATGCTTCAACTGTGGCGGAGGGGACCACGTATCTCAAAATTGTCCGCTCCCCTCTAAGCTTCTGCCCCAACGTGATAACCCCTAACGGTAAGCATTATTCCTAAGTTTCGGGACGAAACTTCCAATTGGTTGGGTAGGATGTAGCGTCCCGTTCTCCCGATGCGGAGAGCGCGGCTAAGAAACACAAGACGGTATCGTTCGATCGGGATAGATTAAATTAAGAACTCGTCCTCGTTATGGATTTGTTTCTTCGGAATTGATTCCCATATTCACTGGACTGTGCCCCAAGGATCGGCTTAGCGGCAGAGTCAGGAGGGACCTCTCCGCTGCTATCTTTTATTGCCTCGGTTTTCGATGTCGCTTGTTGCTTTCGTGCTTTGAGTTAGTTTTGGGATTTGCTTGTTTTCCTTGAACGGTTTCGATAGTTTTCATTGTTTTCGTTTATTGAACTGCACTTCTATTTCGAGATTGGAAAGAGAGGAAGAAGTATTAATCGAGCTGTTCGTGTGCAGGTGAACGAGCAGTAGGCGGCTTGCGAACGGAGTCGTGAAGCGCCTCTTTCCTTCTTCTTTCCAAAATCTAAGTGAGTGGCTACCAACCCGATTAGCTAACCCTGCTTCCAAGCCTCACTCCTTCGCCCCGATCAAATGATACCAAGTAATAATAAAAGAAACCAAGATAAAAGAGAATAGACTTGGTTCATTGCTTGTCAACTAAACTTCTGAACGGTTATCATACTGCATGCTAGTTCGTTTATAAATGTTCCATAAATCGTGCTAACTATGGATCATATATGTATGCAAATAAATATTCAGTGCGGCTCTGTAATATGAATCATATATATTCTGCTTGTCTGTGCTCGTGTTGCCTCATCTGCATAATGTGCTAAATCTGTTAATAACGTTCGATCATGGACAACTTGTGCACAAGGTTTCTGGTTTCTGCGGACGGTTGCCAGGGCACTGGGACTGATCCGATCCGGACGGAACGTCTGTATAGTCGTCTGTATCGTCGGATTGAGGCGTGCAACGGGGGCTCGCCACCCGCATTGCACACCCTTCCGTCCTGAGACTATAAATCGTCCTTCGTGGTATTATGCCAGTGATCCTCTGTATATTTAAACCTGTTGCAACTAACTTGTGTCTTCGTGGCAGGGAAGGCAAGGTAAGTATTGTGCAAGTCATTCAGACGGGCAGGTAAAATCCACCGAACGGTGGCTAGTTCATTTCAGTAAATTCTATATGCTGCTTACTTGTAAATGAACTAAGGCAAGATAGAAACCCACAAAATATGCATGCTTCACTAAACAACGTGTTGATTGGTATAGTCAGGCTAGCTCGCCTTCATCAGCATGTTTCGATATGCTGACCCTCGTTGAAACAGGTTCTCCGTACCAAGGCGAACCGAGCGAGGAGCCGAAGTCGTCTTCCCGATCCAGTCCAGCTGTTGGCGCATCTTCACCGCGCCCCTGAAGCCTTTTGAAGTCCGAAGCTGCAACTCTTCATACACAAATGCAGCTCCGTGGCAAAGCTATCCTCCAGCCTGGAGGTCTTTATCATTTTGAGTTTATAAAAGGATGTAATGTACAGGACTGCTATCTCATTTTGAGTCAACCCTTTTGTAAGCCGTTCGGCATATTAGCTAACTCGTTCAAGAGTTTGTAATAGTTGTTCATTATCAATAAAGAGAACTTTTCTATTTTTTAAATTTGTGTTTCAATTTATCTGCGTACTCTGAATATGTGCTTGCTATGCAAATCATTAAAGCCTTGTGCGGGCGCAACTCCAGGCCCGCACGGCGGTCACGATTCGGGGGACGCCTCAAGTGATTCTACGGAATTGGGTCGTGACACCTCGAGCCCCGCGTCAGGAGATGGTGCAGAATCCAAACAAAATTCACTCAAGGGTCAAGGCAAATCTGGCAGTTAATGAATAAGGGATAGCCTGGCAGCATTTGCCTATGCGGCTCAATGTCTATGCGGCCCGGACGTACCCCATCTATGCTTCTTATTCAAAGTATTTCAAACTTATCAGTTTAAAATCTTTGAAGTGGGTCTTGTAGAAGCATAGAAAAGATGTATCCATGCGCCCAACGTCCATGCATCCCAGAATAAAACTCAAAAGATGTTGGACCACATGGACACTATGTGGCCCAAAAAAGGGATACCCATGCGCTCCAAACAAGCGTCCTGACAACTGGCCGCAGGTCGACCTGACATGATATCCTCTCAATAAAGATGGCGCCTGACATAGAATTCTGACAAATTTTTTTTTCCTGATCGCCTCGAAGGACGAGAACACACTAAGAGGCAGAAGTCCCAAGGATGGTATAGAGCCATGTGGAAAATACGACAAAAGACCTCATGTGACTCTGGACCATGCGTCCCAGACTCCATGCGGTCCATGCATCTCTGGCCCATGCATCCCAAACTCCATGCGTCCTATGCGACTCTGGCCCATACGCTCTAGACTCCATGTGGTCCATGCATCTCTGGCCCCGTGCGTTCCAGACTCCGTACGTCCCGTGCGGCTTTGGCCACATATGTCCCAGATTTTACGCCAACCAAGTCTTGCTGTTACAACTGAGCAGTCCTCTCCAACCAAATAGTGGTCACGTGTCCATTTGACCAAGTCGTGCCTACACAGTTGAGAACCGCCCAGATACTCAGCAAATAATAAAATTTCAACAAATGTTCACGTGTAAGCGGGGCCCGTATTATCGTGCATAGTTGTAGCACCCTTCCGTTGAGAGGGGACACATGGCAAACCCCGCCATCCATACGTCCCGAAATTTATGCGGCCACAAGTATGACTATAAATAGTAGGGTACCAGACCCGGACAAAGGGCTGGCTGGCTATCTGCTAATCAACACTCAAGAGAGAGAGAAGAACTTCTGCATCGGATCATCTACAGAGTAAAGGAAGCTGCTACACTCCTAACCCTCCATCGCCACCCCCTAGAAAATAAATTTGTACTTAGATTCTCTTCTAGTACTCCTCTTTGTACTCTCTTAGTTTGTTAATCAAATCTATTTCTCCCAATTCTTGTTTTTGATTTAAATGGCAAACAACGATATACTAAACATGCAAGCAAGAAAAATAATATGCTAAATACGTATATTTGGGAACAGGGAGTGTCATTAGTTTTGTGACTTGTATTTTCTTGAACGATTTTGATGGATTTTATTTTCTTCGTTCTTTGAACTTCGAATTTCGTATCAAACTGTAGGAGACCGAGGCAGGATATATTGATCATCTGTTGGTGCATGCAGGTGATTGTGTAGGGGACGCGCAAGAGAAGTCTTGAAGATCTCCCATTTATCTCCTCCGATTCACCGACTTGTGAGTGGCCTTACTTTCGATTAGCTCCCTTTTTCTAAGTCTTCACTCTTAACAATCTGACTCGTTTGTTCATTCTGATCAACGATACCATATTAATAATAACTGAGTCAAGATAATAAGAAGTAAACTTGGAACACTTATGTTTGTCACACCACTTCATTGTACGATCTTATTATTGCGTACGTGTCTGTTGTGCATATATCTATCTTAAGTTTTAGTTATAGCTAAAATTTATTCATCTATAACTGTTTCAATGTGTAGTATATATTTTGTAATGTGATCGCTTGAACAAATAGACTATACCATTGCACTGTGCTAAGTAGTTACGTTCATTCTGATGTCTTAAAATGCTTCATATGATAACTTAGTATTTTAGACGTCGTTTGGTCTTGGACAACTTGTGTATAAGGTTTTGGTTCCAACGAATGGGGCATCAGGCTCGTTCGTCCTAGGCGGAACTCGGATAACACGGAGGATTCGGGACAGTGGGGCTCGCTACCCGTGCTGTAAGAATCGCCGTCTAACCGCGCTATAGTCCAATGGCTTGTGGTACCAGTGACCCGCTATATAGTATCCCGCTCCGCGTTGGCACTATATACAAGTGATATCGGTTTGCTGACTCAAAAAGAAAATCTTTTTGAAAAGCTCATTGTTGAACCAGAAGATGACTGATCTAGGTGAGTGGGCAGAACTTTATTCTCTGATTCTTGCACGCCTTAATAATGAATCTGAGTTTTTGAAATACTTTTTTACTTAATAAGATAATGTTTGCATTGAGAATGATAGAACGAGAACTGCATGCATAACTAGAGAATTTATCTGCTTGTCTAAAAGAGATAGAACTATTGCCATGCTAAGTTAAAGAATAAAATATTGCATGCTTAGTTACACGGACACCGCTATCGAACGAACCACTATCATGCTAATAAAAAAGAGTAAAATAATATTTATATGTTTCAATCGTTTGCTAAACAAGAGTAGAACTGCATGCTTAGCTAAAAGAGATAGAAGAATCGTGCCATGATTTGCTTGTCATTGAAGCTTGAAAGATAGAACTGTTTGAATAACTTGTATTGTATGCTATTGAACATATCGATTGATTGAAGGAAAGAAGATTGAACCTATCAAAATGATTGAACATATCGAATTGATTAAAAAAAAGAAAATTGAGAGCTCTGGCTCTAACGCTTGATTGAATGTTTGCTTGTTCATGGCATGTGCATCATATAGCATTTATCTGATAGAATTGTATTCATGAATTAGTCTGACAACTTGTGTACAAGGTATCGGGTCTCTCGAACGGTTTTTGGGGCATTATGAACCGTTTGTCCTGGGAGAGACTAATCGAACACCCTGAGGCTTGAAATCCTCGCGATTTGGGGAGTGTGACTTTTTGTGTAGTGTTGAACCATGAGTCTTGGCTGCTATTTTAAGCATATTTGAGTGCATAGAAACCATGTGTCTCAGCAGCTATTAGCCGATCCGTCATTAGTTAGCATGGGCTTGTAGTTCCAGCTGCTATTCATGGGTTTTTCCGTGGACCATCATATAGTTAGGGCGCATGCTAGGATAGCCTTCTTACATACCTAATTGTTTGATGCAGAGACGGACAGGGAAAGAGAACCTTGTTTATATATGCATATGTTGCTAACTTGTATGTCTGCTATAGGGATAACCGTTCGGCAAGGGGTAAGAATTACTTTATAAGTGATTTGTTGTTTTGCATATTGTCTTGCATCGCACCTAGACTTGCATGCTTGCTTGAATATGATGATCATCTTGAATAGTATAAAAATGATAGTCCACTAGATGCTGCATTGTTCCTAGAGTCTTTGAGTATAGCTCACGAGACACGCTACGCACACCCTGATTATATAAGAATCGGTATATCGTGCATGAACTGCTTGCCTTGCATGCTTGCTTATATATCGAACATGAAATATGTTTTCAAAGATGTTTCCAAAAGAAGTAATATGATTTTGTTTTCGTACTGCATGTAACGAACCTAGGTAAAACTAGAAAGATAACTAGTGATGTAATATTTTATAACATAATTACTTAGCGTTGATTTTAGTGAATGTTGCTTCTGTTCGTTGATATTATACTCCCCAGTACTTTCCCCAAAGTACTGACCCACCAACAGTTTGCTTGTTCGCAGGTGCTGGGTCGTCCGAGGAAGTGATAGCCGTGCTTCATCCCATGACCCAAAAATATGTTATTGATGCATTGAGCCATATCGAGATATTTTGAGTTACTTTCTTATAGAGGGACATAATATATGGAACAATGACATTGTATTCAGATAACCTCGTACCTTGAGCTTTGCCCTATATACTCATATAGATTATTTTTTGTAACAATGTCCCTCCACTGCGTACTCGATTGGTTCGACGATAACCACAACTTTAATGATGTTACCTTGTGCGAGCGCAACCCCAGGCTCGCACGACATTATGCCTCGATGACAAACGATATACGTCCCGCAGGAGCGCCGAGACGCGGTGATTCGCGTCCGATGAGGGCGTTGTCGGGACCTTCGAGATTGGGACGTGACATGCTATGTATATTTAATGTGCAACTAACTTGTGTCTTCGTAGCAGAGAAGGTCATGGTTAGTTATGGAGGTGATTCAGACGACGCAGGTAAACTCACCGAACGGTGGCATATTTATTTCAGTCATCCTATAACTATTACATATTATAACATGAACTAAGGCAAGATAGAAAGACCACAATAATAACTTATATGCTTCATCACTTGAATATTGTGTCGAATTTGGTGAGTTGGATTAGTTCGCCCTCACCGGTACTTTTTAAAGTACTGACCCTCATTGCAGCAGGTTCCCCGAGTCAAGACGACGCGGCGATGAGCTGAAGCTTTCCCCAACTAGTACACCAACTTTGACGCACTTGTGTTCAAAATTTTGGAGCGCTTGTATAAATTTCTCGAAGCTCGTGCACACTCTTTATGCATCTCTTAGGCAAGGTGATAGCTTCACCCGAAGGTGTCTATTACCTTTTGAAGTTCTAGTATGGGATGTAATATATGGAACGACTATCTTATTTTGCGTTCATCTTGTAAGCCCGTGCGACAGCCTTTTACTTTTGAGTCAAGAGTTTGTAACAAAGATGTATATTATCAATAAAGAGGACTTTTTTTTGTTTCAGTGTGTGTTCTTTAACTTTCGCACTCTGCTGTTGTATTTATATATATATATATATATATATATTCTAGGCCTTGTGCGGATGCGACTTACGCTCGTACGCCATCACGTCCGGGGGACGGATAGCGATTCTGCAAAATTGGGACATGACAGAGACTAATCGGAACACCCTGAGGCAATGAATCCCTCATTATTAGGCGGGTATTTATGTCATTAGTTAGTTGGTTCACGTGTCAAAGCAACCATTTTGAGCGTATTTTGGTGTAGTTCTGGGTCATGGTAACAACGCTACTATTTATGGATTTCTTATGGGCCATCATATAGTTAGGTCGCATGCTAGGAGTTTAGCCTTCTTGCATACATAATTGTTTGATGCAGAGACAAACAGAGAATAGAACATTATTCATATATGCAAATTGTTGCTAACTTGTATGTCTGTTGCAGGGATAACCGTCCGGCCGAGGGTAAGAATCACTGTATAAGTGATCACTAGTTATTGTTTATGTTTCTTATCGAACTACTCATAAGACTTATCTGTTTTGTGTGTATATGTTACTACTGCCTTGAATTGAGATAAATAGTCCACCAGAGATAGCTTATGTTCCTAAGAGTTTATGAATATGGCTCACAATACATGTTGTGCACTACACGATGGAACACTATCCCTATAGCATGCTTGAAGGTATTGAATATGCAAACTATTTTCAAAGATATATTTTCAAAAGAAGTAAACTGACTCGATCATGTACTGCATGAAATGAACCTAGGTAAAAGTAGCAAGATCACTAGTAATGTAATATTTTATCACATGCTTACTTAGTGTTGGTTTAGAGAATGTTCCTTCTGTTCGTGGATATTATACTCATCAGTACTTTTCCTAAAGTGTTGATCCCCCACCAGTCGTGTTCGCAGGTACTGGATCGTCCGAAGAAGCGATAGTCGAGCCTCATCCTCGGAAGCCAAAAATCTGGAGTTGATGCCTTTAGACGTATCGAGATATTTTAAGATATTTTCTGTATAAAGGGATATAATGTATGAAAAGATGTAATTGTATTTTAAATATAAGATTTAAGCCAATTGGCAAGCCTTGTAATCATTTCAGATATCAATAAAAAGATTATTTTCTTATGCCATTGTATTAATTTTACTTTTTCTTTATTTTGTGCTGCTGCTTCTATCTTAAGTAGCTTACTTGTCCTTGTTCAAAGTCTTGGCCTTGTGCAGCGTAACTTAGGCTTGCACGATATCACGCCCATGTGAGGATGATCGGATCTACAAGACGCTAAGCGAGGACGATCGACCCTTGCGGGAATCAAGACGTGACATAGGTCACGGCTAGGGTCATGGGTTCAAGTAATGGATTTTAACCTAATAAGGAGCAAACGACTTATTAATGGTTGCAATACTTAATATAATATAAGGACTTAATTATTTAAGGATTGAAACACTCATCCAATAATATAAAAGAAGGCTTAAAGTCCTAAACGTTTAAGGTTATTCCTAATTTCAAATCCAATAACAACAACAACAACAACAACAACAACAACAACAACAACAATAATAATAATAATAATAATAATAATAATAATAATGAAGAAGAGGGAGTTTATATATATATATATATATATATATATATATATATATATATATATATATATATATATATATATATATATAATGCTAAAAGTAGGATTCACCGTAGAAATTTTATTTCCAAAAATACCCTTTACTATATTTGCTAATTAAAAAGATTAATTAAAATTAATAGGGGTCTAGGTAAATATAATAGTTTTCCTTTGGTATTCCTAATTACAACAGTTATTAAATGCATTGAGTATTTAAAAAAGAGGTATTAAAAATAGACTTTGTTTAGCATCATTCATTCATTAAAAATGAATAATTTTGACTACAAGTGTCTTTTATTCTTTCTAATAACGCACGCGCGCGCGCGCACACACACACACACACACACACACACACACACACACACACACACATATATATATATATATATAAATATATGGTCGAGGTCCCCGCGGGGTCCGCACCAATCCAACGATTGAGGGGAGTGTGGGGCTCCCGATCTAGACCCGTATAACTCTCCTCAATCGTTGGATCGGTGTCACACCCCGCGCGGGACCCCGATCCTATATGTGTGTGTGTGTGTGTGAATGTTGTCACTTAAAAAGGGCATTCTAAAACTATAATATATATATATATATATATATATATATATATATATATATATATATATATATATATATATATATATATCAAGACCTAGCAAAGGAAGGGTTTTGGTGGACATGGATATCAGTCGTACGCTGCCACCTCAGATTCACATCACACTTCTAGAGGGCTGTAGCTACTGGCAGAAGGTAGAATACGAGCAATTTTCTGCCTATTGTGTGCTTTGTTTCCATCAGGAGCATTCGTCGGTCTCGTGCAAAATGCACCCGAGACAAACTCAGGCTGGTAGACCAGGCAATGATGTCGTTGTTGTCTAAACATCCCTGCAGGAAGGCACAAGGACCTCTGGAAAGGGCAAGGAGACCACTCAAGCGGCCATCTTGGGGATGACTCAGGGAGGGACAAGACAGTCAAGCTCCATTATTACGGATAACGTGGATGGGGGTGAAGATTAGCAAGGGGAAGGAAAGGCAGGTGGAGCATATTTTGGATAACATGGCCGGGGGGTAAAGATTAGCAAGGGGAAGGAAATGTAGGTGGAGCAGGGACCATAGGGCATAATTGAGGAAGGCAACCACTTGACCATTAACCTTAAAGATGCTGAGCTTATTGGTAAGAGGAAGATGAAGGTTCAAGTTGCTCGGGGGGAGGGGAATCTTACTCTGTCGGGAAGCAGATAGCCTCGTCTTCAGGGTCTCATACAGAACATCCCCGCACTTTGATTTGCATTGATTCATGCTCGGTTCGGGGGACTTAGAGGGAACTTCTAGAGGGTGACCCAGAGGACCGAAAGGGGGCCTCATCCTCGGATACGGAAGATGGGGAAATTCGGGCCAGGTCTGTAGACGATCATGGGAGAACTGGCAGTAAAAACCCTTGGGCTATCCTCAATGTACTCTTGGAGGAGTTTTCTCCCATCAAACCGAGCATTCATCCAGACAGGGACATCCCGAGAAAGTCTTCCAAGGCCGGGAGAATAAGAAAGAAGAACAAGAAGAAGAAGAATGGGAAGCTAACCAGGTCTATGAGATCCGCATCCAAAATGCCTCTAGCTCCCACCCCCTCCTCAAGATGATCCAGATTTTGTTCTGGAACATGAGGGGATCGGTAATAAAATCACCACTGATCGTATAAAAGCTCTTAAAAAATTACATAACATCGAGATTTTGGCCGTAATGGAAGCAAAATTTGAGGCGTCTAAAGCCGAGAGGATTAGATTGAAGCTGGGATATAAGACTGTTTTTGCTACCTCCAAGGACATGTGGATTTTTCTCGAATCAAGGGTGTTCGATAATTTTGACCAATCCTTGTCTGTGTTGGTGCAAAATCAGGCATGGCCTAAGGAGATGATCATTTCTATAATTCATGGGGGAAACTCTAAACTCAAAAGAAGAAACATGTGGGAAAGATTGTTGCTTATCAAAGATGAGTTAGGTGATTTACCGTGGATTGTCAAAGGGGACTTCAATGCGATCACAACTTTCGATGAGAGGTCGAGTGGGCTGGCCCCAGACTCAGCGTCTATGTTCGATTCAACCAATTCATTCTTGATGGTCAATTGAGCTCAATCCCTTTCTCCTGTAATGAATTCACTTGGAGTAACATGTAAGAGGGTTCGAAACTCCACTTATCTCGTCTGGACCATATTCTGGTTAATCAACCTTGGCCGAACATGGTGTACAGTTCAGCCATCCTGCAGATCAACAACACTGAATCAGAACATGTCCCGCAATTAATGAAGATCATTACTTCCAAACTGGTGGGGAAGAAGAACTTTAAATTCCTATCATTCTGGTGTCAACATCCTGATTTAAGTAAGGTGGTCCATGAGGCTTGGCTAGGCAGCCATCACGCTAATCCCCTCGTGAGAATGGCCAACAGGCTGAAAGCCACTAGAATGTCTCTTAAAAGTTGGAGTAGGAGAAATTTTGGAGACATTTTCCTTGAACCTAGAAAGGCCGAGGAGCAGGTGAACCATGCCGAAGGAAACTACCAAATTGCTGCCAATGAAAGACCACGACGGTGTTGAATGCTGTGCGCGCGAGATTGAAGATCCACATAACCCGTGAAGAAGACTTTTGGAGACAAAAGGAGCTGCTTAAATGGGACGTGGGTGGCGATAGTAATACCAAGTATTTTCATGCGTGTGTCAGCAACAAGAGGAATATTCTTACTATTCATCACATCCATGATAATAATGGTGATCTTATCTCCGATAAGGACGAGATTAAGTCCGCTGCGACTTCTCACTTCTCTTCCTTACTGTCCAAGTGTCACCCTCATTTTTTCAGCTAGCGGTAGTTTGGTAATTTGGCATGGATATTTAATTTTAAAAATATAATATTAAATATTGTGTGATGATTGTATATTATCCATAATTAATCATTCCTTTAAGTCATATATATATAATTACAACTATTAGAAGTCATTACAACATACAATGAAGAAGATTTATATAAATCACCCAAAATTGGTCCCGTATCATACTGTATCATAAAATACCGTGATACAGCCTATACGTATCCATTTGTGGACACGTACCTAGTCCCATAACTCCGATCTAAGTCTAATTAGATCTAATTGGTCTCATGACACATAATTGATGTGTCAAATTCGTAATTCTCCCAACCTACACATAAATTACCTCATAGATCTCACAGTACAAAGCCAAATAGCCTAGAACTTGTTCCTATATGTTATCCCTTACCGTGTTCAGCGGGTACTCATTCACATATATTTTATTATGTACATTGAGTATTAATTTTTATATGCATCCACTATTTTTTGTGCTATTGTGACTATATCGTATTCATGTGCGTAACGTGTCGTGATTGGATCCATGAGTATTGGTTGGGGAGGGGGAGTAGAAGTTGGTTATGTGATCAAGCCCTATTTATCTCATGTGTATGTCGATTATACACCTCACATATAATCGAGTTACCTATTTACCTCATGTGCAATCTAAGCCGATCACATAACGAACTTGCGCTCTAAATCGCATAACTAGTATTCCTGTTTTTCTATTTACAGTTTATTTCCATATTACCAGTAATTACTTTTCAGTTCTTTATCGTGATTATTTGTCTGTTCTCACATATATTTTCATTTTTTAATACTTGTGCAACTTGTTTCATTTTTTATTACTCGTCATATATGCTTGATCATGTATTTGGCATTGCTTTCAAAGTTTTGTACTTCGCTCATTTCCTGATTGGATATATTTTTCAAATGATTGGCTAGAGGAGCTGTGTCCCACTTATTACAGTCCGCAGGATGATGAGCCACTAGGGGATACTCCCCTAGAGTAGGAGGACATAGTACCAGTGACTGAGGAGGCCTAATTATATAGTTTGAACTTGTACTAGTCTTATTTTGGACTCATGACATGTATATATATTGTTTTGGAGAGTTGTTAAGACTAGACTTATAGTATTGGACTTGAGAATATTTTGTGACTCATATTTCTCTTTTATTCCATATTGTGCTTTCATCCTCCTTAGTTTGATATTGTGATCTAGTATTGTTTACCAATATTACACTATTATATTGTTCCTCCATTTGGAGTTGAGACAGCATGACAGGTACTCTTAATTATATTGTGTGAGATATTTAGATAGTTATATTGCCTTAGACAACGTTTTACCGCCGATGCTGTGGCATAGGCTGGATGTACCCACGTACTCATGCCCGGATATCCGGGTGCGGGTCATGACACCAAGGGCCAGGTGGAGTTTGATGGTAGTCTGCCTCGGGCGATGTAGTCGCTGGTTATGGCGACTGAGAATGAGGCATTGGCTACTCGCATCTCGATCGAGGAAGTGCGAAGCATTATTTGGGAGATGGATGGAGAGAGCGTGGCGGGCACGAATGGATTCACGAGGCTTTTTTTAGGAAGTGCTGGGAAATTCTCAAAGTTGACGTTGTCGAGGCAGTGGCGGCCTTTATGGTGGGTATGCATCTCCCGAGGGCGATCTCGAGCACGCTACTTATTCTCATTCCAAAAAAGCAAAATCCCAACTTGTTTACCAATTTTTGGCCGATTAGCTTGTGCTCGGTTATGAATAGGATCATCTCCAAATTGATTGCTAACGTGGTGTCTATTCTACTTCCTAAACTCATTTCTCAGGAACAGTGCGGTTTCGTGCGGGGCAGAGTCATCGCTGATAATATCCTGCTGGCCCAAGAAAAGATTGGCGGGATGGACGAAGACAACAGGGAGGGAATACCACCACCAAAGTTGACATGGAGAAAGTTTACGACAGGCTAGATTGGCAATATCCGATTTGGGTACTTCGGTGATTCAGGTTCCCCAGACTCGGCGTCTATTTTCGAAGATCGAGCTTTTCCCCTTATTAACTTTTTGACCCGACATGTTGGATTACTCATTTGGCCTACGCTGATGATTTGTTGATCCTCTCATCTGGTGATAAACGCGCAATTAAGAAGATTTGCAAGCTTCTAACTAGGTATGAAAAGGTGTCGGGTCAGGAAGTTAATAAGGGGAAAGCTCGATCTTCGTCCACTTCAAGACCGAGCCGACTCACAGGGAGGTTTTAGTTGCCGTCTCTGGTTTTGTGGTTTCGAAACCTCCGTTCTTATACCTTGGTTGTCCACTAGCATATTGCAGGAAGAAGGCCGCACTTTTCCAGCACTTGATCTCTAAAATTAATGCAAGAATAGCAGGTTGGCACCATAACCTATTATCGATCGGGGGAAAAATCATTCTTTTGCGTCACTTGTTGTCCTCTATGCCGATCTACACTCTCTCCGTATGTGACCCTTCAAAGAAAGTTTATCGATTTTGGGCCAAGCTGTAAACACCCTAAAATTTTCAGTTTGTTAAAATCAATTTTTGGGATTTTCTGCATTTTTTCAAGAATTAACAGAGGTGCTGTGGTGATTATATAATTTTTGATTGCTAATAACTAATATTAAAATGTAATAAAAATATGATTTTATGGTGTAAAATAGAAAACCGAACTTAGGGTAATTTTTCTGGAATTTATTGAACCTCAGACCTAATTTTAAATACCTAAAAACTATTTAAAACTAATTATTATTATTATTATTATTATTATTATTACTGTTTTGGCTCCGGCCCGGCCCAGTGGGCCGAAGCCCAGCCCAGCCAGCCCTGATTAGCGGGTCGGGCGGTTCCGCCCAACCCGGAACCCGCCGCCCGACCCGACCCGGACCCCCATCCCCTCCCCCACGCCTGTGCCGAGAAACCCGCCGCGTTCTCCGGCCACGTCACCGGAGAACCGCCCGCTCCCTGCTCCACGACCCACGACCCCCTCAGCACCGCCTCACCCGGCCACGACCCTCCCCCGAGCCCCTATTTAAACCCTACCCCTCCGCCCTCTTCCTCCCCCAAACCCGAATCCTATCTCCCCTGAAACCTAACGCCGGCTCCCCTAGCTCCGGCAGCCACCGCCTCGACCCCCCTAGCAGCCAGCCCCAGCGCCTAGCTCCCCCGAGAGCCGCCCCGGCCTCGTCTCTTCCCTCCTCCCCTCTCAGACCCGACGCCTCCCCTCCCCGACTCCAGCGCCACCTCCTCCTCCACTTTCCCCGCCGTGCACCACTCCGCTCGATCGACGACCCGCCGCCGGCCAACTCCGCCACTGGCCGCCTCCGCCAGGATCGCCAGAAGCACCCTAGGCCGGACACAGCTAGCTGCCGGACACGGGCACAGTGGATACGGCGTGGACACGTCCAGGACACAGGATACGTGTCGGACACTGAAAACCCCAGTTTCGAGGAGCCAGTTCAGGTACTCGTATCTCGCACCTCGTATATCCATTTTCAATTCCGTAAATTACAACGCGTAGCCTGTATGACCCTCTCGGTGCCCGGATAAACCGCTCGGGGCATCGCGTCCTGTGGTGATCGCACACCGCGATCCAAAAACAGGAAAAACCAGACCCTGTTTCACCCCGAAACTGAGTACGCCCCGCCAAACGGGACGACTTGGTCGCGTGCGGTCTTCACAGATATGTGCGCGTCATTGATACGGACGTGTGGGATTTCGCAAAAGCTGATTCGGGTGTGCGTGCACACCGGAATCAACGCGTATCCGCGGACATCGTCCCGTATCTGACTTTTCTGCATTTCACCCTAACTTCGTGCACACACGTCGGATCGAAACGAAACTTGCGCCATCGGACTCGTAGCGATACGCTGGTCCTGTGACCCAAGTTTGGTTCGATTCTGAGAACGTTTACGAAATCGCGTGTCGCGGGCCCCACAGGCCCCACTCGACGGGCGATTTTGTGCTCGGCTCATCGAAATTCAATTCTGAAAGTTCCGTTGGGTTCATATCAGCGTTTCTGACCTGTTGACACTAAGTTTGGTGAAATTGGAGACCGTTGACCCTGACACGTTTTTCGGTGCAAAGCGGGCCCACCGGTGGACCCCG
This sequence comes from Iris macrosiphon, assembly GCA_036927795.1. Taxonomy (NCBI): domain Eukaryota; kingdom Viridiplantae; phylum Streptophyta; class Magnoliopsida; order Asparagales; family Iridaceae; genus Iris; species Iris macrosiphon. The sequence goes on along the minus strand of JAYESA010000005.1, from coordinate 4,449,778 downwards.
TTTTGATCCGAAATTGTCGTTTTTGCCCTTGACTCCAAATCGGACTCAAGGACAGGCGTTCCTAGCTATTTGACACCTTATGAGCATGATGGTAATGTTTATTTCAGTATTCGTAGACATCTCTGGAAATTTTCCAAGAACAGAATCGTAGTGGAATCCAAACAACAGGCAAGTGTACCTCGCCAAAACTTGCAGTCTTTGCTAAATATTCCTTGGCTTAGTTATACATCAGAGGGCAAGAATACCTTGCCAACTTTACAGTCTTGTTGCATATTTCCTTGTTTTATTTATAACTGTTGTACATGCTTAACCTAAGATCGTGTGACGTACTTAGCGTCCGATTATCAGTCGGGTGCCAACCCCGTACGCGGTGTTGGGTACATCACCTAGAGATGAACATTTCGGACCCTTTACTTTCTCGTACTTGTCTTATTAAGTACATCATAACCCAGGACACTTGACACTATTCATGAGACAGGATCTTCCCGAGATATTCGTGGTGATTCTGTATAGGATACAGGACTTGACAGAGATATATTATTTATAGACAATATGACTTGTTGCATTAGCTATAATTCCACTGACATGGACATGAGATGTTATGGTCATGATATGCGTGATTACATTGGGTGGGGAGAGACACACAGGCTACAGGCTGTTTTATATATATATCCACTACTATTGTGAGGTTGTAGACTCTCCAGCAGAGTTAGACCCTTTACCTGTTATTACTGCTACCGGCTCCCCGACACAGAGCTTGTAGCGGTCTCAGCCTGAGTTTTAGTGCTGCTCTCATATTGCATATCACTTAGCTGGTTACATAGTTTACCCAATTATTTACTTATTGCTGCACTGCTTATTTATTTGGCTTGTATTTTCTGTACCTTGCTATGTCCCCTGAGGACCTGGAATGGATTATGTCCCCAGGTTTAGCTGAGGAGCAGTACCCCGAGATATACGGGACAGGAGCTGAAGCTATTACTGGACTTGATACTGGAGCAGAACTGAACCCTGAAGACGAGGTGACTGCCGAAGACTTCTCCTGAGTACCTGATCCCGTACTAAGTATTTACTTTATGTTTATCTCTTTTGTTCCTGGCCTACTGAGCCAGAGTATTCAGACATATGTCGGATTGTTTCTCCGACCGACTTGTTAAGATTTGTTGCTACTTATTTCCATTTCATTATGCAGTTTATTTATTTATCTTTTATGGATGAGATTAGTGTGACTTGTTGTAGTAGACCTTCTTTACAGCTTAAGTGCGCCCTGATGGTTCCATTAAATTGGGTTGACCATCGGTGCGTGCTGCTTGCCATTGCCACGTGTTCAGTCCCTCGATATTTTGGGACTGGGGCGTGACATGGTTTTTGTGGTGGCCCATGCAGGTCCAAACTAAATTGTTCTGTTTTAACTTAGGGACCGAACATGCCTGCAATAAGATAGGATAAGTTATAGGATCTCATCCATTGATTGAATCATTTTTGGACTCTATGTCGAATTTAATTTAATTGCTTGAATTGCATCCTGTTTTGATTCCTCTGTGCGTTCTCATTGTTTCCTTTTGATGCAGAGTAATGGATCCCAGAAGTGGTGACGAGAACCCCTTGGGTACACCACCTGAAGCTGTGGTTACCTGTGAAGCTGGAGCGACGCCAGATACCAGAGGACAATCCTCTCAGAGCAACCAATCTGGCCAGCCCAGTTCCAGGTTCAGGCGTGATGACATTCCGCCTCCACCCCAGTTCCCTCCTACGATGCCTGTTTTTCCCCCAGGGCAGGCAATGGACGGACAGCAAATGTTCCAGATGTTCTGCGCTATGATGCAGGCACAACAACAGATCCAACAGGAGGCCCAACGTCATGAGGCCGAGTACTTAAGGAACAGCCTAGTCGCAGCATTGGAGCAGGCAAATCCACCAAATAGGCGACCAGCGACGGGATCTATCACAAATTTTCGTCTACTCAAACCTCGTACCTTCTCGGGCAAGGAAGGACCAACTGAAGTTCATGAATGGCTTACGAACACGCAACATCAGTTGGAGGCCGCTGAACTTCCAAGGGACAAGTGGATGATTGTCGTCAGGATGCAATTGACGGACAACGCGCACCATTGGTGGCTATCCGAAGAAAGGAGGTTCGGACATGATCAAGTCACCTGGGAGGAGTTCTCCAGACTCTTCCAGGAAATGTACATCCCTGCTGTTGCTCGGTCAGAACTCCGAGACAAATTCAACCGCCTGATCCAGAGAAATATGTCGGTGGAGGAATACAACGCCGAATTCATTCGCCTGAGCCGCTTCGCCCCTTCTCTAATTCCTACCGAAGAAAAGAAGGCGGAGAAGTTCTTTGATGGACTCAGGTTCGAGCTCCAGAAGTTAATCGGATCTGTCGCGCCCACATCATACACCGACGTCCTTGCTGCAGCGCGTCGTATGGAGCGCGTTACTCGGAGGGAGTCAAGCCTGAAACATTCATTCTCCTCAGCACCGTCCAAGTCATCACCTGGGGATTCTGCCAAACGGCCCCAGAAGAACCTGCCTCAGAAAGCAGCATTAAAGAACCTACCTACTTGTCATTACTGCGGCAAAGTAGGACATATTGAAAGAGAATGTAGACGCAAGCTGGGACTCTGCCTGGTTTGCAGATCCGGACAACACTTCTCAAAGGACTGCTCGGAACGTCGAGAGGGAGTTCCAAATCGACCAGCTCTACCTGCACCTAGGCCAGCTCTTCCAGCTGGAGGAGCAATACAGACAGGGCCCGGAGGAGCCAGGCCACCACTACCACCTCTGTCACGCCCCAGTCCCAAAATACGTAGGACCAGGAATACGTGACACGCCAGCTACGCATTCGACCAGACTCTGGTCTGACTCGAATACGTATAAGCTGTAAAATAAAGGGCACAATCTAGATATCCCATAAATGTAAACCTCTATGTCTCAATCCACAATGTACATCAGTATACAAGAAAGAGCTATATGTGCTAAGGTCGGCCGCCCAATAACACACTAACTCGAATAGACTCGAGAAGAAGTATGAGTCTACAAAACTAGGCTACAACAACAGATGAGTAATCAATGTAAAATAACCATAATGCCGGTAGATATAATGTGAGTACCTGGTACCATGCTCGTAAGATATGCCACTCCATCAGTATCTCCAAGTGCTCCGTAATCATCTATGCTGCAAAACTGGCAGGGAACCAGGTCCTCAGAGGGACGTAACAAGGTACAGAAATATAGCATGCCAAGTAAACAGAAAGTACAAGTGCACGACAGGGTACTCTATCATAACCAACTAGTGTGACATAGTTTAAAGACAACGTTCGACGCGTGGGCCGTCCAAAGTAAAACCGTAGCTCCGGACACGGAAACACACGGGACGTACCGCAGCTCCGGGCAAAGAGTCACACGGGTGAAACAGCTATACTAGAAACAGGTATCACTAGAAACAGGTATCTCTAGAAACAGGTATTTCTAGAAACATGCATCACTAGAAAATACTACATATATATAAGCGCGTGCAGAGTAGCCCAAACGTCTAGTAACTGTCTTCCCCTTCCCAAGCGGTCAGCGATAGTGCGCTGAACCTGAACCTCTATCTAACAGTCTCGACACACGGAAGTAACTCAACAGACGCGACCCTAAGGTCGTCCCAGTCTCTGGTCATGATGTCAGTATCAGGATACAGGAATCTGGCACGATCACAGTGTATGAGTGTGTCCTGGGGAATCGATGTACTCAGGTACGTGCATCGAGGTGCTGTGAAGCATCTAGCAATTATTCTAAGACGTCACGTCGAATGTCAACACCCGGTTGTGAACCGGACACGGAGTATCGATCGTCAACAGAAATATGTGCACGAGTACATAAAGAACAACAATATCTGTAAACTGAAATACATGGTGGCAAGGTACACTTGCCTGCGTGCGGCTGCTGATGACGGAGATCGGGTACCGCGTCCAAGTCCTCAGGTCCCGCAGTACCTAGAGATGAGATACAAACCAGAATCAATAATCTATTCTACGTCACGCAGGGATACGACACACAACTACACCAAAACTCAGTCTCAGTCTCAAATAGTTAACTACTAATTTCACAGTCTTCCATCTCTGATCCTTGATCCGAATAATACCTATCTCCAAATCATTTACCTGTATAATATCACCAGGCCCAATCCTCAATTACGATATTCAGTTAATCAAACTCTGATCCGACCCTCAGTTTCTCCTCAGTGTTCACAGACGTTTAACATACACTTTTACTATCATCCTCGAAATAAATAAATAATTATTTATTAAACCCTCATTTAATCTATATCATCCCCAACCATCAAGTGCATATATAACCTGAATTAAGCCTAAATATTAATCCTTGCATAATAACCCACAATATCATTCTCTACCTATCTTTCCATGTGTTTCCAAATTTCCTAAACAATAACTATAACCATTCTATTCTATTCTAATCATTTTCTTAAACAATCACATCATCATTATGCTTGATTTCCTTTCTAATAACCCCCGTAGTCACTCTGACATGCAAAAATATACACCATTATATTTAAACCACAAGCTTTTCCTACATAATCACGCTCAATGGAAGAACCATAGGTTTTCTAACTATAGTTACCATTCTTCATTGCCATGAGCCCACACTCCATTTTCTACTTACAGTCATACACCAACCAAACAGTTTTATCAGCAGTAGAACCGAATGCATCTCACAGATTAATACCCCCACAGAATACTTGAAACGAAATCCTAACTAAGATGGAAATACTCACAGAAGATGGGAAGAGATGAGTGTCGGAGAGAACTTCGGAAAGAAACGTCGGACGAAATGGTCCAAGCGTAGAAGGGAAAGGTCATCGCGTCGAGCTGGCCACGCGGAGATGCGCCTGGATTTCATCGACACTGCTAATGTTGGGGAGTCTTCAGAAGGTGGTAAGAAGGGGGGTGACGGAAACCAGTCCGGTCGGCGGGGACGGCTCGGTCCAGCGCCGGGATCACACGGCTGGGAGAGACGCACAGCGGGGGAAACTGCACGGTGCCGGCGGTCGGCTGCTGCACCGTCGCCGAAGGCTGGGCGCACGCGGTGGAGGGGTACGGCCTGGCGGTGGGGACACACGGCCGCAGGGGGTCGTGCTGCACTGGGGCGGGGACGCACGCGGCTGCACCGGCCGGATGCTCGGCTGCACAGCGGGAGGCTGCCGCTGCTTCGCCGGAGCTGGCTGCTCCGGTCTGGAACGGCAGTCGAGGGGGGCAGCTCTGGTCTGGAGGTGAACGGTGGTCTCGGCCGGATTGCACAGGTGTAGGGAGGAAGAAGATGGTGAAGAAGAAGGAAAATGGAGAAGAAGAGGAAGGGACGAAGAAGAGTGGCTGCTGAGTGAGGAAGAGGGAGGAGAGAAAGTGAGGTGGGTGGTTTCCAAAGCCCCTAGGAATTAGGGCCGGTTTTGGGGAGTGGTGAGGGTGATGTGATGGTTTTATAGGATAGGGTGTGGGGATTGGAGGGTAGAGATTTACCTAATTCAAATGAAGGGTTGAGATCTCACATGAAGGAAATATTTGTTTCTTCATGAAGGAATGAGGGAATTGGGATTGGGACCCCATTTTGGGACCCTACAAATAATCATGACCAATGAGGTGTGCCAACAATTTGTTAATTGCAAATAAGCCCCCGTAAATTCGGGAATTTGCATAAACACATGAAATGACGCAAAAATTGCGGAGAAAAATGTATTTAAAAATTGTCATAGTGAGGGGGCGTTGCGCGTTAGGCGCGGGTCAAATTTGAAGGGCATTGGGATTAATTTAATATTAAAATAGAATTTACAAGGTTGGTAAATCCCGATTTAAGTAACGATAACGCGTCCCGCGAATTTAATTTAATTGGGGCCCGCGGGGTCAAAATCTGAAAACGGCGCAAAGGCCAAAAATGGTGGGGGCTTAGAGTCGGTCTTGGACCCTTTAGTTGGTCCGGCTCAACGGGTTAAGTTGGTACCCCAAAATCGAGGGTAACGACACAGGTGTCCGACACGGAATTAAATATGGGTTACGATTTTCGGAATGTTGCGCAATTAATTTAGAGCACACAAAAATTGATTTTAACAGTCAGAAAAGTCCATTGCCTAATTTGGCGAGTTGAGTCGAAAGTACAATAATTGTACGGAATTTATGGGCTGATATTGGGCTCCGAAAAATCAGAAAAAGATAGGGCGCGCCAAGGGTTTTAATTAATTGAATTAAATACCAGATAAAATCCTCTAATATCTAAACCTCGACATCTGCTATCAAAATTTTTCCAAATCCACTCTAACTATCTACAGAATAAATCGAGGGGGTTTACATTCTTCCCAACTTAGAAAAATTTCGTCCCCGAAATTAAAAGTAAAGCACGATAATATCTAACAGAATTTTAAAATAGTCTAGTAATTAAATGTCGTACGTGAAATCGTACCTTGCTCCTCAAATAAGTACGGGAATCGCTGCCGAATAGAATCCTCACGCTCCCAAGTAGACTCGCCTGGTGAATGGTGTTTCCATGCCACTCTGTCCAATCGAATCGTCTGTCCTCTCAAAGTCTTCTCGCTGCGATCGAGGATCTCAACTGGCTGCTCTACGTAAGACAGACTAGGCCCGACAGTAATCTCCGAATGATCAAGCACGTGGCTAGGGTCTGCGATATATCTCCTCAGCTGCGATACGTGAAATACGTCATGTACTCCCTCTAATGATGGAGGTAATGCAAGACGGTAAGCCACTTCGCCAACTCGTTCCAAAATATCAAAAGGTCCGATATACCTCGGACTCAGATTGCCTCTGCCTCCGAATCTGATGGTACCGCGGGTGGGCGATATCCTCAAAAATACGTGGTCACCCTCCTTGAACTCCAATGGTCTGCGGTGCGCATCTGCCCAGTGTTTCTGTCTGTCCTGTGCTGCGCGCAGGTGGCTCTGAATCTGCTTGACCTTCTCTACTGTCTGTGTCACCAACTCTGGACCAAGTATCTGACGCTCTCCTACGTCACTCCAACAAACTGGCGACCTGCATTTCCTGCCGTACAGTGCCTCATAAGGTGCCATCTGTATACTAGCCTGATAACTGTTATTGTAAGAGAATTCCACTAAGTGTAGATGGTCCTCCCAAGATCCTCCAAAATCAATCATGCACGCTCTCAACATATCCTCTAATATCTGTATCGTACGCTCTGACTGTCCATCAGTCTGTGGATAATACGCAGTGCTGAACTTGAGTCGAGTTCCTAGGCTCTCCTGCATACTCCGCCAAAAATGTGACGTGAATCTGGAATCACGATCCGATACGATGCTGACAAGCACTCCATGTAGCCGTACTATCTGCCTCAAATACATGTCAGCTAATTTTTCCGTGGACTGCCCAACTCTGAAGGGCAAGAAATGTGCAGACTCGGTGAGTCTGTCCCCGACAATCCAAACTGTATCCTTCCCGCTTGGGCTTCACGGGAATCATGTGACGAAGTCCATGGTAATGTGTTTCCACTTCCACTCAGGAATGTGAAGCGACTGCAATAGTCCTGCAGTTCTCAGGTATTTTGCCTTGACTCGTTGACATACCAAGCATCTTGCTACGAATCTCGAAATCTCTCTTTTCATCCTATGCTACCAGAATTGTTGCTCCAAGCCTCGGTACATCTTCGTATCCCTGGAATGAATTGTATAAATCGAGCTATGCGCCTCGGTCATCAACTCTTGGCGTAGCTCGCCACTTGGAACGTATAGGCGATCTCCACACCTCAATGTTCTATTTTCATGAATCCTGTGTCTTGTCTGCATGCTGGCCTCTGTTCTCTCTCGCAGACGTCGAAATCTCGCTTCTGTAGGCAATGCTGCCTTAATCCTCTCAATGAACCTCGAGACTGGTCATCTGTCCATCCTTGCTTGGCAATACATTCTCAATCCTGAGTTCCTGAAAATCCTCTAACATCTGGCGACAAGTCGTAAGCTACATTTGCCTTGCCAGGGTGGTACTGTGACTTGATTTCATAATTTGTCATCATTTCCAGCCAGTGTCTCTGTCCCATGTTGAGCTCCTTCTTTGTGTATATGTACTTCAGGCTTTTATGATCTGTATAAATCTCAACACGCTCACCATAAAGGCAATGTCTCCATAGCTTTAGTACAATTATCACTGCAGCTAGCTCCAAGTCGTGCGTCGGATAGTTCTTCTCATGAACTCTCAGCTGTCTCGATGCGTAGGCTATCACCTTGCCGTGTTGCATCAGTACACATTCCAATCTGCTCCCTGACGTATCACTCTACACTACAAATCCTCCTGATCCTGAAGGTAGTGTCAAAATCGGTGCTGATGTCAGACGCTTCTTCAGCTCATCGAAAGCCGCCTGACACTCATTGGTCCAGATAAACTCTTCGCCTTTACGTGTCAGTCGCGTCATAGGCGCAGCTATCCTCAAAAAGTTTTCCACGAACCTCCGGTAATATCCGGCAAGTCCGAGGAAACTCCTAACCTCCGTAACTGATGTAGGGGTAGGTCAGGTCTCTACTGCAGCTATCCTCTCCGGATCAACTGATAGTCCATCTCCGGTGATTACGTGTCTCAGAAATGGTACTCTATCCAAGCAAAACTCACATTTGCTGAGTTTGGCATACAGCCTCTCATGTCTCAGTGTTTCCAACACAATCTTGAGATGTCTCTCGTGCTTCTCCTGGTCCTCGAAATACATCAAGACGTCGATGAACACCACCACGAACTTATCCAAGTACTGGTGGAAAACCTTGTTCCTCAAGCTCATAAATACTGCTGGCACGTTGGTTAAACCAAACATCATGACTAAAAACTCATAGAGCACATTCTTCGTCCGAAGCGCCGTCTTCGGAATGTCTTATCCCGTACCTTGATCTGATGTTAGCCTGATCTGAGATCGACCTTTGTGAATACAAAATACGCTGCTAAGCCAATCCAATAATTTATCGCTGCGTAGCATAGGGTACTTGTTCTTTATCATTACTGCACTTTACGCCCTGTAATCGATACGCAACGTACCTTCCCGTCCTTCTTCGGTATCACAAGATGGGTACTCCCCATGGAAAACACTAGCCCGACTGAATGCCTTGACTAAGAGGTCCTCTACTATGGACCTTCAACTCAACCAACTATATCGGTGCTAGTCTGAAGACGAGAAAAATAACTGGCTCGACTCTGGGAGTCAACTCCTTAACAAACTCTATCTCTCTGTCAGGTGGCAGGCCTAGAAGATCCTCTAGAAGCACATCCTCAAACTCTGATATAATATGGTGATACACTGGTTCACCTCCTGCATTGTATACCCCTAAGGTAGATGGGCACCATACTCCTGGGCTTTCTGAACTCAACTCAGGGTAACCTGGTGGTCTAAAAATATAATGCACTACGTCGACAATCTAGTGTCGCGTGGTATTGGCTCAATCAACTCATGTTAGGACGGTGTCATCGTCCAGACTTAATCCTCAAAATAAATTCTCCTGTTCTGTTTACCACACTAATCCTCCAAAAGAAAAAAAAATTCCTTCCTGCCTAATATAAAATTTTCTTTTCTCCTCAAGATTTTCCCTAAAATTTTATTCCTCGATTTTTTTTTTTTCGTTATTCATCTCTCTAAGTCACAAAGTGCATTTATAATAATGATATCACCCAAGCACATACTAAAATTTCTGGTATTAGATCATCATCTTCCAAGTGAGAGCTTAAAATTTTATCTCCTCTAGTCCATAACGTCATTCCTGGTATTGCTATCATATACAACCACTAGTTTCCAACATCAGGCTATATATTTCCGTAAATTATTCTAGGTCATGATCAATAATCCTTACTGCTCTCAGTACTTCCAAGATCACTGCTACCTCAAGTACGGGTAGGGTACTTCTAGGTCCAACTCTCTTGCCAACCTTCCACACTAGTTCTAGAATCCAAAGAACCCATCAATCTATCCTGATAAGGTAACAATCTTCTCCGAGAAAGGTATACAAATTATGTCTTCTGCCGTCTGGTCTTCTATCTTCTTCTGGAGGGAATTCATCAGTCACAAGTATTCGTCTCCCCGAACAATAGGGGACGAGAAACAAGGATATCGATATTGACGAAGATTGAACGAATGCAAATTGGAAGTCCAAGGGCGATAATCACATACAAAGAGATTTTAAAATCGATTATGGATTGAGATCCTATTCAACAATCATAATATCTTTTCCTAATTTGCAGGCTCGCTTGGCACAGTCAGGTGACCAAGACGATTTAAATCGGACCTGCATGGGCCACCACAAAAACATGTCACGCCCCAGTCCCAAAATACGTAGGACCAGGAATACGTGACACGCCAGCTACGCATTCGACCAGACTCTGGTCTGACTCGAATACGTATAAGCTGTAAAATAAAGGGCACAATCTAGATATCCCATAAATGTAAACCTCTATGTCTCAATCCACAATGTACATCAGTATACAAGAAAGAGCTATATGTGCTAAGGTCGGCCGCCCAATAACACACTAACTCGAATAGACTCGAGAAGAAGTATGAGTCTACAAAACTAGGCTACAACAGCAGATGAGTAATCAATGTAAAATAACCATAATGCCGGTAGATATAATGTGAGTACCTGGTACCATGCTCGTAAGATATGCCACTCCATCAGTATCTCCAAGTGCTCCGTAATCATCTATGCTGCAAAACTGGCAGGGAACCAGGTCCTCAGAGGGACGTAACAAGGTACAAAAATATAGCATGCCAAGTAAACAGAAAGTACAAGTGCACGACAGGGTACTCTATCATAACCAACTAGTGTGACACAGTTTAAAGACAACGTTCGACGCGTGGGCCGTCCAAAGTAAAACCGTAGCTCCGGACACGGAAACACACGGGACGTACCGCAGCTCCGGGCAAAGAGTCACACGGGTGAAACAGCTATACTAGAAACAGGTATCACTAGAAACAGGTATCTCTAGAAACAGGTATTTCTAGAAACATGCATCACTAGAAAATACTACATATATATAAGCGCGTGCAGAGTAGCCCAAACGTCTAGTAACTGTCTTCCCCTTCCCAAGCGGTCAGCGATAGTGCGCTGAACCTGAACCTCTATCTAACAGTCTCGACACACGGAAGTAACTCAACAGACGCGACCCTAAGGTCGTCCCAGTCTCTGGTCATGATGTCAGTATCAGGATACAGGAATCTGGCACGATCACAGTGTATGAGTGTGTCCTGGGGAATCGATGTACTCAGGTACGTGCATCGAGGTGCTGTGAAGCATCTAGCAATTATTCTAAGACTTCACGTCGAATGTCAACACCCGGTTGTGAACCGGACACGGAGTATCGATCGTCAACAGAAATATGTGCACGAGTACATAAAGAACAACAATATCTGTAAACTGAAATATATGGTGGCAAGGTACACTTGCCTGCGTGCGGCTGCTGATGACGGAGATCGGGTACCGCGTCCAAGTCCTCAGGTCCCGCAGTACCTAGAGATGAGATACAAACCAGAATCAATAATCTATTCTACGTCAAGCAGGGATACGACACACAACTACACCAAAACTCAGTCTCAGTCTCAAATAGTTAACTACTAATTTCACAGTCTTCCATCTCTGATCCTTGATCCGAATAATACCTATCTCCAAATCATTTACCTGTATAATATCACCAGGCCCAATCCTCAATTACGATATTCAGTTAATCAAACTCTGATCCGACCCTCAGTTTCTCCTCAGTGTTCACAGACGTTTAACATACACTTTTACTATCATCCTCGAAATAAATAAATAATTATTTATTAAACCCTCATTTAATCTATATCATCCCCAACCATCAAGTGCATATATAACCTGAATTAAGCCTAAATATCAATCCTTGCATAATAACCCACAATATCATTCTCTACCTATCTTTCCATGTGTTTCCAAATTTCCTAAACAATAACTATAACCATTCTATTCTATTCTATTCTAATCATTTTCTTAAACAATCACATCATCATTATGCTTGATTTCCTTTCTAATAACCCCCGTAGTCACTCTGACATGCAAAAATATACACCATTATATTTAAACCACAAGCTTTTCCTACATAATCACGCTCAATGGAAGAACCATAGGTTTTCTAACTATAGTTACCATTCTTCATTGCCATGAGCCCACACTCCATTTTCTACTTACAGTCATACACCAACCAAACAGTTTTATCAGCAGTAGAACCGAATGCATCTCACAGATTAATACCCCCACAGAATACTTGAAACGAAATCCTAACTAAGATGGAAATACTCACAGAAGATGGGAAGAGATGAGTGTCGGAGAGAACTTCGGAAAGAAACGTCGGACGAAATGGTCCAAGCGTAGAAGGGAAAGGTCATCGCGTCGAGCTGGCCACACGGAGATGCGCCTGGATTTCATCGACACTGCTGATGTTGGGGAGTCTTCAGAAGGTGGTAAGAAGGGGGGTGACAGAAACCAGTCCGGTCGGCGGGGACGGCTCGGTCCAGCGCCGGGATCACACGGCTGGGAGAGACGCACAGCGGGGGAAACTGCACGGTGCCGGCGGTCGGCTGCTGCACCGTCGCCGAAGGCTGGGCGCACGCGGTGGAGGGGTACGGCCTGGCGGTGGGGACACACGGCCGTAGGGGGTCGTGCTGCACTGGGGCGGGGACGCACGCGGCTGCACCGGCCGGATGCTCGGCTGCACAGCGGGAGGCTGCCGCTGCTTCGCCGGAGTTGGCTGCTCCGGTCTGGAACGGCAGTCGAGGGGGGCAGCTCTGGTCTGGAGGTGAACGGTGGTCTCGGCCGGATTGCACAGGTGTAGGGAGGAAGAAGATGGTGAAGAAGAAGGAAAATGGAGAAGAAGAGGAAGGGACGAAGAAGAGTGGCTGCTGAGTGAGGAAGAGGGAGGAGAGAAAGTGAGGTGGGTGGTTTCCAAAGCCCCTAGGAATTAGGGCCGGTTTTGGGGAGTGGTGAGGGTGATGTGATGGTTTTATAGGATAGGGTGTGGGGATTGGAGGGTAGAGATTTACCTAATTCAAATGAAGGGTTGAGATCTCACATGAAGGAAATATTTGTTTCTTCATGAAGGAATGAGGGAATTGGGATTGGGACCCCATTTTGGGACCCTACAAATAATCATGACCAATGAGGTGTGCCAACAATTTGTTAATTGCAAATAAGCCCCCGTAAATTCGGGAATTTGCATAAACACATAAAATGACGCAAAAATTGCGGAGAAAAATGTATTTAAAAATTGTCATAGTGAGGGGGCGTTGCGCGTTAGGCGCGGGTCAAATTTGAAGGGCATTAGGATTAATTTAATATTAAAATAGAATTTACAAGGTTGGTAAATCCCGATTTAAGTAACGATAACGCGTCCCGCGAATTTAATTTAATTGGGGCCCGCGGGGTCAAAATCTGAAAACGGCGCAAAGGCCAAAAATGGTGGGGGCTTAGAGTCGGTCTTGGACCCTTTAGTTGGTCCGGCTCAACGGGTTAAGTTGGTACCCCAAAATCGAGGGTAACGACACAGGTGTCCGACACGGAATTAAATATGGGTTACGATTTTCGGAATATTGCGCAATTAATTTAGAGCACACAAAAATTGATTTTAACAGTCAGAAAAGTCCATTGCCTAATTTGGCGAGTTGAGTCGAAAGTACAATAATTGTACGGAATTTATGGGCTGATATTGGGCTCCGAAAAATCAAAAAAAGATAGGGCGCGCCAAGGGTTTTAATTAATTGAATTAAATACCAGATAAAATCCTCTAATATCTAAACCTCGACATCTGCTATCAAAATTTTTCCAAATCCACTCTAACTATCTACAGAATAAATCGAGGGGGTTTACAACCTCAGGCAGCTTTGTTCCAGCAGGCTCATCAGCAAAGGGGTCCCGCTCAGGGACGAGGTCAGGCATATGCACTAGCAGTCACAGAGGAAGCTACTGCAGGCGAAGTGATAGCAGGTACCATATTAGTAGCTTCAATTCCTGCTGTAGCTTTATTTGATTCTGGAGCCTCGTATTCATTTATTGCTGCTAGCTTCGTAGCCACACATAGAGTAGCTACCGCACCTCTCTCGAAGATGAAGAGAATTCTTACGGGAGGTAGAATTATCCCGGTTAGTGATATCTGTAGATCATGTTCGGTAGTGGTCTATGGCCGAGAAATGCGAGCCCAATTCCTGATCTTTTCTATGCCTGATTATGATGTTGTACTTGGTATGGACTGGTTAAGTCTGTACCATGCGACACTGGATTGCCGGCTTGGAAAAGTGATATTTAGACCCCCTAGCCATCCTGAGTTTGAATTTCTTCGGGGAGCTGTAGAGCAAGGTGTCCAGCCAACTCTTAGGGTATTATCTGTAGAAGAGGATTCAGGTTACCCAAGAGTCATATCGGAATTTGTGGATGTATTTCCCGACGACCTTCCAGGTTTACCACCTGATCGGGAGATAGAATTCACAATAGACCTAACTCCAGGAGCCGAACCTATCACTTCAACGGTATATCGGCTAGCACCTAAGGAGTTAGTGGAGTTGAAAGCACAAGTTTACGATCTTCTGGAGAAAGGATTTATCCGGCCCAGTGTTTCACCATGGGGAGCACCCATACTTTTTGTACCAAAGAAGGACGAAACTGTACGCTTGTGCATTGATTACAGAGCCCTTAATGCTATAACTGTTAAGAACCGGTACCCCTTATCACGCATTGATGACTTATTTGACCAATTGAGTGGTGCTAGGGTATTCTCAAAGATTGACCTTAGATCCGGTTATCACCAGATTAGGGTGAAGAAGAAAGATATCCCAAAGACGGCCTTCAGGACTAAGTATGGACATTATGAATTTCTAGTAATGCCGTTTGGTTTAACCAACGCGCCCGCCGTATTTATGAGTTTGATGAACGGAGTCTTCCATCAGTACTTGGATAAGTTCGTGGTGGTATTCATTGATGATATTCTAGTCTACTCCAAAGACCACGAAGAGCACGAGGAATACCTCAGAATTGTGCTAGAGACATTGAGAAGGGAGAAGCTGTATGCCAAACTCAGCAAATGTGAGTTCTGTATGGACAAGGTGCCATTCTTAGGACATATCATCTCGGGAGAAGGACTGTCTGTGGACCCAGAGAAGGTCACTGCAATAGAAACTTGGCCTACCCCTACCTCGGTTGCAGAAGTGAGAAGTTTTCTTGGACTTGCTGGGTATTACCGGCGGTTCGTAGAAAATTTTTCAAGGATCGCAGAGCCGATGACGAAGTTGACACGGAAGGATCAGGAGTTCATATGGACGAAAGGATGCCAGAATGCCTTTGAAGAATTGAAGAGGCGTCTAACAACAGCACCAGTCTTGACTCTTCCCTCAGGGTCAGGAGGTTTTGTTGTTTATAGTGATGCGTCCGGTAGTGGACTAGGTTGTGTCTTGATGCAACATGGCAAGGTTATCGCTTATGCATCGAGGCAGTTGAAGGTCCACGAGAAGAACTACCCAACGCACGACCTGGAGCTAGCTGCAGTAATTTTTGCACTAAAAATCTAGAGGCATTATCTGTATGGAGAGAAGGTCGAAATATTCACTGATCATAAGAGCTTGAAGTATGTATATACTCAGAAGGAGCTCAACATGAGGCAAAGGCGTTGGCTTGAGTTGATGGTGGACTTTGACATAGATCTGCAGTACCACCCGGGGAAAGCAAATGTTGTAGCCGACGCCCTCAGCAGGAAACCTTCGGCTTATTTCTTAACGGAGCAGCCTCAGCTATTACAAGACTTACAAGATCTCCAGATAGAGGTTGTTTTACCTGGACAAAATGGCTTGCTGGCTAACCTCGAAGTTAAGTCATCGCTTGTGGAGAGGATCAAAGAAGCTTTGCCTACTGATGCTAGATTCCGAAGGCTGAAAGAGAGAACAGAAGCAGGCATGCAGACGGGACTTCGCATCCACGAGGACGGGACATTACGGTACGGAAATCGCCTATATGTTCCAAATGGAGAATTAAGCCAGGAGTTGATGACGGAAGCACATAACTCCATATACTCTGTTCATCCAGGAGGAACCAAGATGTACCGGGACTTAAGACAGTATTATTGGTGGCATGGAATGAAAAGGGAGATTGCCCGATTTGTGGTAAAATGTTTAGTCTGCCAGCAGGTAAAGGCCGAGCACCAAAGGACTGCAGGTATGTTGCAGCCACTTCCCATACCTGAATGGAAGTGGGAGCATATTACCATGGATTTCGTCACTGGTTTTCCAAGAAGCCCTAGTGGAAAGGATGCGGTATGGGTTATCGTGGATCGGCTCACTAAGTCGGCTCACTTCTTGCCATTCAGAGTCGGACAATCCACGGAAGTACTAGCCGACAAGTATATGCGACAGATCGTAAAATTACATGGAGTGCCGGTTAGTATTGTATCAGATCGAGACTCGAGATTTACATCTCACTTCTGGCGTAGCATGCAAGAGAGTCTCGGCACCAGACTCAAATTCAGTACTGCCTATCATCCTCAGACAGATGGCCAATCAGAGCGCACAATTCAGATATTGGAGGATATGCTGCGATCATGTATACTGGACTTTGGAGGATCTTGGGAAGATCATTTGCACTTAGTGGAGTTCTCCTACAACAACAGCTATCAGGCAAGCATTCAGATGGCACCTTTCGAGGCATTGTACGGAAGGAAGTGCAGATCGTCGATATGCTGGAGTGACGTTGGCGAACGTCAATTACTGGGTCCAGAATTGGTAACGGAGACAGTGGAGAAAGTAAAGCAGATTCAGAATCATCTCCGTGCAGCCCAGGATGGACAGAAGCATTGGACCGATGTGCACAGACGACCCCTGGAGTTCAAGGAAGGAGAGAACGTATTCTTGAGGATCTCGCCCACTCGAGGTACTATCAGATTTGGCAGCAGAGGCAAGTTAAGCCCAAGGTATATTGGGCCATTTGATATCTTGGAGCGCATTGGTGAGGTGGCTTACCGTCTTGCATTACCTCCATCCTTAGAGAAAGTGCATGATGTATTCCACGTCTCACAGCTGAGGCGATACGTGACGGACCCAAGTCACATAGTTGATCATTCTGAGATTTCGGTGGGCCCTAGCCTGAGATACGAGGAGCAACCAGTGGGTATACTCGACACCAGTGAGAAGACACTGTGAGGGCAGACAATCAGACTGGTTCGGATAGCTTGGAAACAACACTCTCCTGGCGAATCGACCTGGGAACGAGAGGATACCATGCGCCAGCGTTACCCACACTTATTTGCAGATGCAGGTAAAACCTAAGCATTCTTTTATTTCTATAGTTCGTGCCCTTTGTAGTTTATCCTTCGATTGTGAGGATGCAATCCTCTTAAGGGGGGTAGATTGTAAACACCCTAAAATTTTTAGTTTGTTAAAATCAATTTTTGGGATTTTCTGCATTTTTTCAAGAATTAACAGAGGTGCTGTAGTGATTATATAATTTTTGATTGCTAATAACTAATATTAAAATGTAATAAAAATATGATTTTATGGTGTAAAATAGAAAATCGGACTTAGGGTAATTTTTCTAGAATTTATTGGGCCTCAGACCTAATTTTAAATACCTAAAAACTATTTAAAACTAATTATTATTATTATTAATATTATTATTATTGTTATTATTATTATTATTATTATTATTATTTTTACTGTTTTGGCTCCGGCCCGGCCCAGTGGGCCGAAGCCCAGCCCAGCCAGCCCTGATTAGCGGGTCGGGCGGGTCCGCCCAACCCGGAACCCGCCGCCCGACCCGACCCGGACCCCCATCCCCTTCCCCACGCCTGTGCCGAGAAACCCGCCGCGTTCTCCGGCCACGTTGCCGGAGAACCGCCCGCTCCCTGCTCCACGACCCACGACCCCCTCAGCACCGCCTCACCCGGCCACGACCCTCCCCCGAGCCCCTATTTAAACCCTACCCCTCCGCCCTCTTCCTCCCCCAAACCCGAACCCTATCTCCCCTGAACCCTAACGCCGGCTCCCCTAGCTCCGGCAGCCACAGCCTCGACCCCCCTAGCAGCCAGCCCCAGCGCCTAGCTCCGCCGAGAGCCGCCCCAGCCTCGTCTCTTCCCTCCTCCCCTCTCAGACCCGACGCCTCCCCTCCCCGACTCCAACGCCACCTCCTCCTCCACTTTCCCCGCCGTGCACCGCTCCGCTCGATCGACGACCCGCCGCCGGCCAACTCCGCCCCTGGCCGCCTCCGCCGGGACCGCCAGAAGCACCCTAGGCCGGACACAGCTAGCTGCCGGACACGGGCACAGTGGACACGGCGTGGACACGTCCAGGACACAGGATACGTGTCGGACACTGAAAACCCCAGTTTCGAGGAGCCAGTTCAGGTACTCGTATCTCGCACCTCGTATATTCGTTTTCAATTCCGTAAATTGCAACGCGTAGCCTGTATGACCCTCTCGATGCCCGGATAAACCGTTCGGGGCATCGCGTCCTGTGGTGATCGCACACCGCGATCCAAAAACAGAAAAAACCAGACCCTGTTTTACCCCGGAACTGAGTACGCCCCGCCAAACGGGATAACTTGGTCGCGTGCGGTCTTCATAGATACGTGCGCGTCGTTGATACGGACGTGTGGGATTTCGTGGAAGCTGATTCGGGTGTGCGTGCACACCGGAATCAACGCGTATCCGCGAACATCGCCCCGTATCCGACTTTTCTGTATTTTACCCTAACTTCGTGCACACACGTCGGATCGAAACGAAACTTGCGCCATCGGACTCGTAGTGATACGCTGGTCCTGTGACCCAAGTTTGGTTCGATTCTGAGAACGTTGACGAAATCGCGTGTCGCGGGCCCCACAGGCCCCACTCGACGGGCGATTTTGTGCTCGGCACATCGGAATTCAATTCTGAAAGTTCTGTTGGGTTCGTATCAGCGTTCCTGACCTTTTGATACTAAGTTTGGTGAAATTGGAGACCGTTGACCCTGACACATTTTTTGGTGCGAAGCGGGCCCACCGGTGGACCCCGTTTTGATCCAAAATTGCCGTTTTTGCCCTTGACTCCAAATTGGACTCAAGGACAGGCGTTCCTAGATATTTGACACCTTTTGAGCATGATGGTAATATTTATTTCAGCATTCGGAGACATCTCTAGAAATTTCCCAAGAACAGAATCGTAGTGGAATCCAAACAACAGGCAAGTGTACCTCGCCAAAACTTGCAGTCTTTGCTAAATATTCCTTGGCTTAGTTATACATCAGAGGGCAAGAATACCTTGCCAACTTTACAGTCTTGTTGCATATTTCCTTGTTTTATTTATAACTATTGTACATGCTTAACCTAAGACCGTGTAAAGTACTTAGCGTCCGATTATCAGTCGGGTGCCAACCCCGTACGCGGTGTTGGGTACGTCACCTAGAGATGGACATTTCGGACCCTTTACTTTCTCGTACTTGTCTTATCAAGTACATCATAACCCAGGACACTTGACACTATTCATGAGACAGGATCTTCCCGAGATATTCGTGGTGATTCTGTATAGGATACAGGACTTGACAGAGATATGTTATTTATAGACAATATGACTTGTTGCATTAGCTATAATCTCGCTGACATGGACATGAGACGTTATGGTCATGATATGCGTGATTATATTGGGTGGGGAGAGACACACAGGCTACAGGCTGTTTTATATATATATTCACTACTATTGTGAGGTTGTAGACTCTCCAGCAGAGCTAGACCCTTTACCTGTTATTACTGCTACCGGCTCCCCGACACAGAGCTTGTAGCGGTCTCAGCCTGAGTTCTAGTGCTGCTCTCATATTGCATATCACTTAGCTGGTTACATAGTTTACCCAATTATTTACTTATTGCTGCACTGCTTATTTATTTGGCTTATATTTTCTGTACCTTGCTATGTCCCCTGAGGACCTGGAATGGATTATGTCCCCAGGTTTAGCTGAGGAGCAGTACCCCGAGATATACGGGACAGGAGCTGAAGTTATTACTGGACTTGATACTGGAGCAGAACTGAACCCTGAAGACGAGGTGACTGCCGAAGACTTCTCCTGAGTACCTGATCCCGTACTCAGTATTTACTTTATGTTTATCTCTTTTGTTCCTGGCCTACTGAGCCAGAGTATTCAGACATATGTCGGATTGTTTCTCCGACCGACTTGTTGAGATTTGTTGCTACTTATTTCCATTTCATTATGCAGTTTATTTATTTATCTTTTATGGATGAGATTAGTGTGACTTGTTGTAGTAGACCTTCTTTACAGCTTAAGTCCGCCCTGATGGTTCCATTAAATTGGGTTGACCATCGGTGCGTGCTGCTGGCCATTGCCACGTGTTCAGTCCCTCGATATTTTGGGACTGGGCGTGACACAAGCCTTCAACAGTTTCCTTTGGGGCCGGAGTGGTGTAGGGACTCGGAGAATATGGTCGGGTTGGAACACGTTCGCGAGCCGGTGGAGGAAGGCAGGCTAGGCATCAGAAAGTTTGCGGATATCATCGACGCCTTTTTCGTCAAGATGTGGTGGAAACTTAGATTCGGCCGATCGCTATGGAGCGCCTACTCTAGAGCGAAGTACTTTCCTTCGTCTCACCCCTCCCGGGTCGGGGCCAACAGCTCGACCTCCTGCATCTGACGACGTCTCCTACGTGGGAGAGATTTGGGGGAATGGCTTATAAATCTCCTGATCGGGAATGAGAAAGTATATGTCATCGCAGAAAACAGGACAAGGGGGGTTATCTTCAGCCGTTGAGACTTCCTTGCCAATTCACTCAAATTAAGGACCTGTGGGATGACGACGGGGAATAGGATCAATCGTGGATCGTCGATTCCTTCGGGTCTGCAGCACACAGGGAGATCATGGCGTTGGTTCGTCAATCGCTGGAGAACCCCGATACCCTACTGTGGACGCCCAACTCGGGGGGCAACTTCTCCACTGCAAGCGCGTGGAGGGAGGTGAGGATCGTCGGCGAATTGGATAGGCAATATGGGCACTGTTGGAACTCCTGCACTCCTCTAAACTGGTCCCTGTTACTATGGCGCATCATCGAACGTAAACTCCCAACAGACGATATTTTGTGTGGCAATGGATATAGCATGGTTTAGATGTGCCATTGTTGCGAGTCCAAGCAAGAGGAAACGTTAGACCATTTATTCCTGGGAGGCGACATCGCTCAGGGAGTCTGGAGCTTCTTCGTGGGCTTATTCGACAAGCGCCTACGGTCGGGTTCCATTAGGAGCCGACTTTCTTCATGGTGGGAGGATCCGAACGGGCATCTTAGGAAATTGGTGGCGGCGGCAATAGCGTGGGTACTTTGGAAGAACAGGAACAAGGCAAGATACGAGAACTATGTCTACCAAATCGATCGTCTGATTCTGTGAAAGGGCTCTTTGCTCTCGGTCTTGGGAGAACGGAGGTTAGGCGTAGTATTGTGAGGGCCTTAATTAAATGCAATCATCTTGGGGTTGGAGGAAGCTAGGCTGATGGAGACTTTGGCTCATGGTCTAGAATGGGAAGATTGATTTTCAAGTCGCGGGCTTTGGTTTGCTTTTGGTTTTTTGGAGCGGTATTCTTTTGTTTGTTGGTGGCATCCTTTTGTTTGTTGGTAGTAGCCGCTACATTTTGTACACGTGTTGCCTGTGTAGCTTGGCCTTGGTTGTAATATGCTTGTTTGGTGGTTTATATATAGTTCATTTTGGTGACACGAGAGAATGAGTTAAACTGGTTCGGTTCAGACCTACAAGTTCATGCGATTTTGACGGTTGAACCGATTTTTTTTTCCTTCTAAAAACTTTCCGTTCTTAAAGAACGATGGTTCAATTTGAACCGAACCGTAAATATTCACTATTCCGATCAGACCCAATTGAACCGTCGGTCCGGTCCGGTCCGGTCCGATCCGGTTTTAGTAACATTGCCCTACAAACATAAACCCACCACATACAAATGCTTTCTTTCCTTCCTTCCTTTCCCTCCACTATCGTCACCGCCCAAAACGCTACTTTTATAATGTCCACCGCGGAGGACCAGACTGCCGACCGCCGCCGCCGCCGCCGTCACCTCCACAACTTCTCCTTCCCGAACCAGGTCAGCTGGGGCTCCAAGAGACTCCTCCGCTGCAAGAGTCCCGCCATCGCCATGAAGCCCTACCAAGAGACCACCGCCCCCTCCGAGGAGGCCCCGTCTTCGTGGAACCTGAGGACGCGGCGGTCGACCTGCGACTCGCCGGCCGAGGCTCCGCCGGAGCAAAACCCCAACCCTAACCCTGAGCCGAAGACGAGGGCGGATTTCTCGGTCGAGCTCTCGTTCGGGGAAATCGAGGAGGATTTTGTTCGGATGAAGGGGAGGAAGCCCTACCGGAGGCCGAAGAAGAGGCCGAAGAACGTTCAGAAGAAGCTCGATGTGAGTTGATACTAAAATCAGTGGGGAAAAGAGAGAGCTGACTTTTAGGTTAATTTCTTCGTATTTAAATCAGTGGGAGAAAAGAAAATTCTGATTTTTATAAATTATTTAGACATTTTTTCTTCTTCTTTAAATCAGTGGGGAAAGTTCGATTTTTTCGTTAATATTTTGCTTTTAGGCATAACTTTTGTGTTTAAATAAGTTGAAAATAAATCGGTTTTTTAGCTATTTTTCTGTTTTTCTGGGACTAATTTTTGTGTTTATTTTGTAGTCGCTTTTTCCTGGTCTATGGCTGGAGGAGATCACTGCAGATTCCTACAAAGTCAACGTTTGAAATCTAGGTAATTGTGCTCTTTTCTGCTTTCCATGAAGTGGTTAGGTTAGTAGAAGCAAGAAAATTGGAGTTTTTCTGTTGGGGGAAGTTTTTATTATATATATATATATATATATATATATATATATATATATATATGATGCAATGATGACGAGGTTTTGTGGGTTTTTGTTGGAGGGGTATTGTACACAAAAAAAAACTTCAGTGGTTTGTAATTGCATCGAAATTTACAGGCCTCTAGTGTTTGCATTTTCGTGCAAGTTTTATAAGTTTGGTTACAAGTTTTATAAGCTTGGTTGGTCGAGATAGTTTTTCTAATTCTGGTGAAGATGGTTCTTAATGGGTAGCTTAGGAAGTATCTGACACTACAAAAATCGGTATTGAATGTGTCGCATCGTGCTTTATAGCTGTATGTATATATCGGACAAGACATAGACGCTCCAAAACACACTAGAACATGCCAAAATAGTTGCTTATATAGGGAAATTGGACGTGTCCATGCAACATAGAGAGTTTACGAATGTGCTATATAGGGAAATTGGTTCTTTCTTGATTTTACTACAGTTGTATCTGGATTAATTGGGTTGTTGTGTTTGGAGTAAATGTAGACCATGAAACCTTTTATACAGAAGTTGCAAGGGAGAGTCTTGCGATGCTAGAAAGTTGTTATACCTGAGCAACAAAAGACAGTTTTTACGAAGGGATATATGGAAAAATATTTTATCTAGAGACTGGCAGACAATTCATAGATATAGTCCGTTGGAATCGGGTACGATGGTTCTTGGATCAAGTCAAAACTCAGAGTGAATATGAAACACTATATATGGTTTTCATGTTTAATTGTATATAAGAGTTTCATTGTGAGACTCTTGTTGATCCATAAGTTGTCTTCATAGTTGGCTTGGACCAACTCTCAAATACTTTACGCAAGCTATCCTAATAATCTAAGCGAGGCAGAGTTTGAGGGATGATAACAAAAAGGGTGAGAACTTTCAATTCAATCCAGAAAACGAACTCTCAAATCTTCCTTAAAAAATCCAGGCAGCTAAAGAAGATGAGTCTTGAATACTTGAACCTTGCACAATCTAACAAACCTTCCAGATGTCTAAATTGGATATCACTCAAAACTAACTTGAAAAGCACCGAGTTTACTGTTGTGACTTTCAGGGCGGTTAATCTGTCAGCTCGTTGTGGTATAGTTGGACTGAACCCTGTTTTTTCCTATGTTACACGGACACGGTCACATGGATATGGCATGACATGGTAAGGACCCGGTGACACAACACCTATTTTGGTGTGTCCTATTGTATTTTGGAGTGCCCAGATTGTGTCCATGTCCAATATGTGTCCGACACTACATGACCTATATTTTTGGAGTGTCAGTGCTTCCTAGGATAAACCTTAGTTTGGTCAGACTGAACAATGTCTCGAGTAATTTTGTTGTCCACTCTTCTCCAATTGCTTTCTTCTGCATGTTGTCAAGCATTGTTGGCAACAATGTCTTACCTTGTAAGTCCTCTCTTGTTGAGGAATACTAATAGCTTTCCTTTACATCAATAGTTTTTAATTCATGTTTTCTATATAGCAATGTAAGTGAATCTACAGTAGACTGTTTGCACGATAGTATTAAAGGGAGGTTGTCATTGAATAGAACAGCTTTAAGGTCAATGAATTACTTCAGCTCTTCAGAATTCTTTTTGTTCAGAAAGAATCCATTGCCATCAGCTTTTATCCTTGCAATAAAAGGGTTATACAACTTTCATCTGTTGTAAACATTCATATAGAAACAATCGAAGCATAGTGATTCATAGTTTCGTACTACCAGAAAATTCATAGTGATTCATAGTTTCATACTATCAGAAATTTTCTTTTCTTTTCTTTTCTTTTCTTTTCTTTTCTTTTCTTTTCTTTTATTATTTTTTTGACTACCCGAAACACCCCCCCCCCCCCC
The DNA here is from genome assembly GCA_036927795.1 of Iris macrosiphon. Classification (NCBI taxonomy): domain Eukaryota; kingdom Viridiplantae; phylum Streptophyta; class Magnoliopsida; order Asparagales; family Iridaceae; genus Iris; species Iris macrosiphon. The sequence goes on along the minus strand of JAYESA010000005.1, from coordinate 4,425,086 downwards.
CAACCCTTAACCTATACCACCAGCGCCAAGGCTCGAGCCTTGCCCACCTTGGTAAATGTCCATGACCTCTACCACTGACATTCATTGTTGTCCAATTGAGGTAGCAGCTGCACTTCATACAATTACACATTGTTATGTCCCGAAAGATGATTCAAAAGTAACTTCTAGTCAAGTCCTAGCCAGTATCTTTTCTGGAAGAACACCTTGGACACTTCTAGTTGCTCGGTATTATATGTAGGTACAACATGATTGTTTGTGCATTACAAAATAGTACTCTAATTACATTGGAAACTTGCTGGTAATGTTTTGATGTTTGCATATTCATTCGGCAGTGCAGGTTTTATAAGTTTGGTTGCTGTTGGTTTCATTTGGATTTGGAATTTGGCAGTATGGAGAAAATTATGGCGGTGTAATAAGGATTTTTTTTCGGATAACACTTATATTCTGGTAAAAAATATGGCATGTTTTCTTCTTATTGTTAAGAAGAAGCTAAATCATAATTTTGCTGATAGGGATTGGTTCATACTTGATTCTCTAAAAAGAGTTTGTCACTAGATATATTGGTTCCTGTCTCCAGAGTAATGGCAGACCTGAAAGCTTTTTATTTGAGAAGCTGCCTTAGAAAGTGTTGAGGTGCTAGACTGATGTTGTACTTGATTGCATAGAAAAAAGATTTACAGTGAATCGAACTAAACTGCATTTGGATATGCTTGCAGAGTAAGAGTGGACTCTTACAGATAGATCAAGTATAGAACAAATAGATGGCACACACAGATAAAATCTAGCAATCACACACACACACACTATTTAAGGTGGAAATCCTAAACGGGAGAAAATCATTGACACAGGAGAGAGAGATTCACTATTATGGAGAAGAGTACATATGGGGATTGCCCTCTACAAATTAGATGTGGCTATTTATAACCTCCCAATTACATAGAATATGAAAACAAGGACTCATAATCCTATAATAAGAAACAAAGATTCCTAATCCTAATAAGAAAACAAAGATTCCTAAATCCTAATCCTAATACCAGAAGGGATTCAAGATGTCCCAACATGGACTAAGAGAGATAATGGGCGATATTATTTGCAGCATGGAAAATGATAGTTGTATGCTTTTCTTGGCTGACTATATAATACAGGTGTGTTGGAATAGGATATGGTGCATTTCTGATGAAGTCAAAACTCAATAGTGAAGATGAGATACATAGGATTTTATTCATATATAAGAATTTCAAAATGAAACTTTTATTGATCCATAAGGTTTCTTGAAGTATTAACAAAAACAGAAGAAAGAGGATCTCTTAAAGTTAGTAAGCAAAGCAACTACGATATAGTTTGTTTTAGGGTGAAACCTCTAGTAGTAAGCAAACTCTAAGAGCAATTTTATTGATGCAAAGTAAGGAGCTATTATACTAGCAACAAGAAGTATCAGTCAATTAAATCTTTCATAAATTCCGCAGCACAAAAGAACATGACAGTTCTTGAATAGCCATAATGATTCTATTCCTAGACTTGCCAAAAAAAAAAAAAATCCTAGAATGAACCTCTCTAAAAATTACTTGAAAGAAACTCAAAAATACCTATGTGCTGCTGCGGCATTTCAATTGTACCGCCTGAGCGGCAAATATGCCAGCTCACTGACTGAACTTTGTGTTCCGTCATACCATATCTTATGTTTTGTTTTGTACTCTTGTTCCTTGTTCTCCACTTTGGTGGCCAAACCGATTCCAAATCTCAATCCTCTTGGTGGGGGAGTGTTGATAGTTTTTTTTTTTCCTTCAATAGATTCGCTATGAAAATATGCTGGTACATAGCTTCACCGGAGACTGTTTTCATGACAGTAATAGAGAAGGTTCTCGTTGCAAATGGAAAACTTCCAGTTTTCAAGCCAATGAACAACTTCAGCTCTTACTTCAGTATTTCTTTTGTATACAGATATATTGCAAATGGTTTTTATCCTTCTAATAAAACGTTTATATAAGTTCTGTATCAATAGAAAATCTAGCATAATATCATAAGTAAAGAGTCTAGCATGTATATCAAAGAAAGCAGGCATACAATTGAGTTCGAAGTCTTGAGCAAATCATATGCTTCCAATTAAGCAGACTATTATTCTTAGTAATGTAACTTTAAGTTGCATTTTCAAAGTTGGAACTTTATAAAATTCTTAATGAACTATTAATAGTGTTAATTTTTACGGGTTTAGCTTCATCATCTTTAAATTCATCAACAATTCCAAGTTTATCATTGTACCTTCAAACAAGACACGTTACCAGAAGCTACATTCTCATCATTTACAATTTGATATCAGTAACCAGTTCCTTTTGGCAAGGAGGAATTGGTGCCAGTGCTGCTCATCTTGATGAATGAAAACAGGATGTAGACATGTATTTGCATTTTGTACTCCTTATAGGGGTTTCAGAGTATCTGCTTTGTAGCTTGTTTCATTATCTATCTTCTTAATGAAAACAATGTGGAATTTCACCTTTATACTTTAAAAGTGGATCCAAATTGGATTGCACTTAATTTTTGAATCTTTATCTTGGTTGCCACATGCCAGTAACCCTGTCTGAAATCAAACTCATGTTATATGTATGGACAACATAGAACTTGGGAGTCCATGTATTATATGGCTGCCATGGTGTGGGCCTCCACAACTCACGACTAGAAGTAACTTCACTTGATTGAACATATCATCCGAGCATGGCTTTCGGATAGCATAACGTGATCTTTGCCATAATTCTTCTATGGGTAGTCCTTGTCTGTATACATATTTTGCAAATTTTAGGCTTTTCTTTATCAAGGAATCCCTATTTTAACTTTGAGCAATCTGAAGGATTATAAGATCAATAATGACTGTCCTTACTCAATTTTGTTGCTAACTTCGACTGAAGCATCCAGGTGAGGATTCTACTTTCTATTACTGTTTTATCTATGACTAAGATTAAATCTCTCTCCATACATGTTCTACATGAAAATCATATTACTCATCTCACCACTTATTATAAAAGAAAGAAAGAAATACATTACCCCCTATGTTTCTTGGGTATTACAGGGACCACCCTTATTTTGAAAATAATTACACGGACCACCTCTATATTTTATGTTTTATTTTTGAAATAAGGGTGGTTAGTGTTACAACTCCTAATAGAAAAAAGAAAAAAAATAGGAGTGGTCCGTGTAATTAGTTTTAGTTTCAAAATAAGGGTAGTTAGTGTAGTAAGTATAAAAACATAGAGGTAGTTAACGTAAATTGCCCTAAAAGAAATGTTCATTTTGTTAGTATGCCATCCGTGATCAAGAAATGTTCATTTTGTTGGTTTCTGTGTATGTAATTGCTAATGTTTGGTGAGACTGTGTACCACGTAGTTAGAATCTCTGGGGCTTGAGGGAATCTTAGATTTCTTAATAACATAACTGTTCTTCACTAAAAAAATTGTTAAACGTCTTAAATATTTGGTCACAAGTGAGACACAACTCAATCAACGGTATCAATATCTGAGTGTTCAAACACCAGACATTGTGGTTGGTGGCCTGATGCATTCATTCAATATGTTTTGTGTACTGAAATGTACAGGAACTAGTCTTTAAACGAATCAAATTGGATTACAATCTATTTTGTAGCATTATCTTGGTTGGGAAATATACTCTTCTTGATGTCTGGAATTCAGACACAGATACGAAACACATGACACGTGTCTGCAATAATCAGGCTTTCGAGTGTATATGCTTTATGGTGCTCTTGTGGTGTGGGCCTCGTGACTCTATGATCACTTTGAGCACCTATCAGAGGAAAAAAAGAGAAACAAATCGGATTATTACTTCTTGCAGAGACTTTATGCTCCTGGAGATAGAGAATTCCATGAAATTGTCCAATTCTTCTTTTGGTTGGCTTGGTTATTGGGCAGCAGTTCAGCATAACATTGCTTCCTTTTATGTATGGGTCTTGTTTGTTCTTGTTAGAGATACATCTTGCAACTTATAATCTAACTTCTGGTCTACATTTGTACCTAAATGAGAATAATTTTCGAACACGAGGAACGAGTGGGAGGGAATGGGAAGAAGATTAAGTAGGAGGGAGATGATCCTCCAATGCGAATGTTTTATATTTTTTCGCAAATAGGAGTACTTATGAGATATATTGATAACTTATGTGACGGGTATCTCTTACAGATATCTAAATATCGCTCCATAATGGGTGACATAAGCTGCCCTATGCAATTGGAGTCATTGGTGTTGTATAAACGATCCTTGGCAAATACACGCCCTTACATTTCTTTTTCCCAAAACTATTTACTTATATTAGGTCTTTATTTATTTTAGGCTAAATATTAACTCCATGTCTTTAACTATTCAAGTTGATAGTTGAGGTATTAAGTCGTAAAATATATAATATCAAGTTAAAAAACTTGATATTGTCACTTCCTCATTTGGTCGTTTGTCATAAAGCTCACATCAGATCGGTACCAAGACCTTCAACCACTCACCATTGCACGAACATCTACAGAGAACAATAGTGAACGTCCTTTCCCTCATTTGCATTAAAAATGTGTACCCAAGACTGACAATAACATTGAACCTTCTTCTCCTCTCTTTCTTCAGTCTCACCAAAAGCCACAACATGACATTCAGGGAGAAAAAAAACAGTAAAAGCTTCTTGTCAAAGCTTTTGGGAGTAGTGATGTGGACACAAACGCATCCTACCTACATGATGAAGACATGGAAAGAAAAAATGTCTGAAACTTGTACAAAATCTTGAAATATTCAACCATAAGACTCACAGCAAGAAAGGAGAATTGTTATTTTGGTGCATGGAAGTTTCCCGAAACACTTGGAACTTAAGAAATTTCACGAGGCAACTAGATAGAAAGTATGAAGGATATTCCTCTGACTCTGAGGGAAAGGATACAGCCAGTCATAGTTTTGTGCCGATACCGTTCCTACTCTATATATATATATATATATATATATATATGGATTATTTAGTAATAGTCTCATATAATAAGTTAAAATTAGGATTTGGATTTCCGTATTCTCGTATAATAATTCACCTAGATTAGTGTCCAAAAGTAAAACCAAGATAATTACTGCAGAAATGATAATAAAAAAAAAATAGTCATGGTAATAAAGAAAAAGAAAAAGGAAAAGGAAATTAATCCTCAATAGAACAAGGAAGAACCCATTATAGACATGCCAAGGAACAAAAGCAGCATGAAACCTGAACCTGCAGAGGAGGGATTTTGCTCCCACCACTAGCTGTCCCCTGATCCCTTGATGATGTCTTCTTCCCAATCTCTCGTCACACACAAACCCACCATCCAAAGAGCAAAACATTCAAAGAACAATGCTCAATAGAACAACAAAGCCTAATTAAAACTCTCAGTAAAAGTCTACAGTACCAGACCACCTTTCATTTGATTCAAATTTCCATGTTCTTGCCGGTACAATTACAAAGCAAATATGCGAAGATGAAGCTGGTACTCCTACTGCGACCAGCATTGCTAGTAGTAGTAGTAGTACCACCGCTGGTGCTGGTGGTATTGCTGCTGCTGCTGCGCTCCCACCCCTGAAAATGAAGAACGACGCAGCTGGCACGTTGATGACCGGGTTGATCCTAACCCCGTTCCCCCCTACGTCGACACTACTACTCTCCGGTGGTCGGAGAGGAGAGGAGAGGTCATGGGACAAGGAAACCCTTGGGGGCCTCAACAACTCCATTGCCATTAAGAGATCCAAGAGAGAACAAGAACAAATGAAGAATAGTCAGTCTCTCACGAGAATTATTATGGGAGAGAGAGTAGGAAAGAAAGAAGGGTACTGGTGTCACATTCCCTCTCTATCGATCTAACCACCGACCGGCTCACTTCTTTTTGCAATAATGCTAAGTTTACTACCAAATGCTTACAACCTTCTTAACCCTCCCTGCTATGTTGGCAACATTTGGTCTCACCTCTTTTCTAATGAGCGATCGTCACGTGACGTTCCAGCCACGTGACTACCATCCGGACAGCCACCGGGTTCCACCTCTCCCCTCTCTTCCAATGGATGGCCGTCACGTGGACGCCACGTGGCGGTTGTAAGAAAGTTTTAAGCATAAGGTTGTAGGCATAGCATCATTTCTTCTTTTTGACGTGCTGATATGCTATCTCAATTTATAAAGGAATTTTTTATCCAATGCTTATGGGCTCTTTGGTTCAAACAAGTAGAAAATTTTTAGAAATTGATATTTTTCATACGCAATATTGTGATAAAGTGGAGCAAATTAAATTTTTTTTTTTTTTCATTTGAACACTTTTGAAGAAGTGGAGATTATAAGTATAAAATTCTATTTTTTTGTGTTTGATTGGTTACATAAGTGAAAAAAGTATTAATTTTTTGTTGAAGTGACATGAGAAGTAAATCTTCTTTTTGTTAAAGAGGAAGTGGAGAGGAAGTGGTTCTTCAACCAAATACGTGAAGTGGCAATGAAATTTTTTCACTTTTACGTTATATTTCAAAAAAAAAAAAAAATCAATGTCAAAGTTTAAATTTTATGACATGCAAAATTTATTGTTCGTATTAAATTACAATAAATTTTGTCTACAAATTTCCGTAAAGTGGTCTAAAATTTAGATTTTTGCCACTTCCAATAACAGTTTCAAATCCGCGACCAAACAACCCGTAGCGGATTACTATGTACTATATGTTAGTGGAGTGTTGAAGATTTGTTATTTGGGTTTTAATATGTCAGTGGAGTGATGTGCTGAACTCATATCGGTAAATAACAGTTCGAATCGCTTAAAAAAAAAACCTTGCTGAATAAATAAAGAAAAATAAGAAGGAAAAATTATTTTCGCACACGCAATCCGTGCACCCAAAGAATCTGACTCACTAGAATGTGTGGACCCGATGGCGGCATTTACCAGACTTGCCTCGCACCTTAGCCTCGTATGCCAACAAGCCAAGCGTAGACACAGACACGGACACAGATATATAACAGCAGCTGATGGGAAACTTTCTTTGGGAACAAAGTTTGGAATTCAAGCTTAAGATTGTGACTTGGACTGTGGTGGGCTGTGTCAATGACACCAGTGATATATTCATTGCAGGTTCGAGTTGTTGAAATAGTCTTTCCAACTTCTACATTAGCAGAAGTTTAGACATCTTATATCTAATGTTTATTCAAAGCTTGATATCTAATCGGAAATTAGCAACTCTAGATTTAAATTATTCAAAGCTGATGAAGTCCGTACATGGATCAGAACACAGAAAGCAGCTAGTTGTTTACAATGTTTTCTTGACCTGCTGCATGCATGCTTGTAATTGATTTCAAGAATGACAGATAATTGCGAAGTAAACTATAAATATATGACATGAGTATATATTAATACTCCTTCGATAGTCGAGATTTGGTTGCGCAAATATCTAGAGTGGAGACATAAAATCCGAATGGATGGTGTTCGAATTTCGGTAGGAGCGAATATGAACAATTATCTTTTCTAACAACGAACGTTCACAACTTTTAGTACAAATAGACCAGTCTGCCATATGAATTTGAATATATATGGTTCAGTCTAAAGTAGTTTGTTTCCATATAGCATGGCACAAAGTTGTGGCAATAGAACAATATTCATTAGTATTAAATCCATTTTGGCTTACATGCATGGGAATACAGATAACAAATAACAAAATGATAATGATAGCACTATGCAAACCGATACTACGTTCATTAATGTTGACAATATCAATCTCCACTCTAAAGCAAATGAGCTTATCGAACTCTATAACTGGAGTACCATGAATAATACTTTTAGTGAGGACATCATTAGTAAAATAATGGCCATTGATATCCCTATGACGTCCCAACGGTGGCAATAGGGTTTGTACTAACTGAAGTCCACGGAATTGGACTAACTCCCACAAAGATATTTTTGATACTCTCTACAGAAAACAAGAAGAAACCACATTTTGAATCAACTTGAACATAATGAAACAATAGTTACAATTGATTAATCAAGTATGCTGCAAGGACTGCAAGCTGCATCATATAATAAGAGCAACATGTAATGAAAACAAGTACATGCTTCATAATTATTATAACAAGTATCAAGGAATTAATTAGCTACTCTACATACAAATATTAAATATAAATACATTTTTTCAAGGCTAAATTGTAACTTGATATCCTCAACTTTGATAGTTACTAACTTAATATTCTTCCCCAACTAATATTTTCAACTTGATGCCTAAAAATAAAAAAAAGAACAAAATTGTCCCTCCTTTTTCATCCCACCCCAGGTTGCCCACCCCCTCCGCCCCCTGCCGTTGACTCCCCCTCCATCCCGGCCGCCCACAACCCCCGCGGCCCCTTCCCCCACCCTCTCTCTCCTCCACCTCCGACGGCTGCTCCGTCTCCGGCTGCACAACCCCCTCCCACCTTTCCGCACGCGACGGTCGCGACAAGGACGCTAGCGAACGAAGAGATGGGAGGGGGGGGTGCTACAACCAGGGGCAGAGCAGCGGGAGGGGGTGCGGACGGGGACGGAGTAGCCGGGTGAGGACGGGGTGAGGGCAGTCGTCGGAGAGGGTGGGTGAGAGAGGCAAGGATAATTTTTTTTATTTTTTTTTAGGATATAAAATTGATACCTATCAAAGTTGAGGGTATCAAATTAAACAATTTGAATAATTGAGAGTATCAAGTTATAATTTAGCCTTTTTGCAATCCACTTTATAGTAATTTATGAGAGAGTGTCATATGTAAATACAATTTAGAAGTAGAAATCGAGTGAGACTTATTTAATATTTTTTTATATACGTAATTACCTAACTGTCCTAATAAATTTAATTTTTTTTAATTAATATAGATATATAAGAATATATTTGGAATTTTGTTTTGTTGTAAAACCACAAAAAGTGCGAAAGAATCCAACCGAACTCATTGCAAATTTGAATCAAAGCGCAAGAACCTTGAAAAATCTGAAGAGCATATAGAGGAATTGATGAGAATTTTATGTGTATTTCTCTGTCTCTGTCATACATATTTTTATTTTTATAATTTTCATCATTAATTGAAAATAATAATTCGCTTTCACAATGAATCTATTCAGTAAGTCATGTTATGTTTCCACCGGTTAGCTACTGAAGCATGAATTTTGACACGCGGAATTTTCTAAAGAAAGTTTGTATGGGACATCTAAGGAACCCAATACAAGCACACTTACATAAATAAGTTTAGCCTTGGTAATGCTTGAACCTTCAACCCAAGAGAGCTATAGTCCATCTTCTCTTCTTAATATTTAGATGGGCTCTCTCATTTCTGGGCTAACAATAATGAGCTAAATGGGCCTAACTATTCTTTGGACTAAATTGCATACCTAATGCCAGGAAGTTCATTGCAAACTCCAATTTCTTAGGCTAGATTTGCTACAGCTTATAATTATGATGCTTCTTTTTTAGGAGCAACTCCAAACCCAGGTCCGGAATTGATGAGGACACTAAATTTTTTCTATACTATTAATGTACGTCTAATTTTGATAAAAAGTCCAACATACTCATTTTAATCATTTTAGATCGCATAATTTTTTTATAGGATATATAAACGTTTTATACTAGAATATCAAGAAACAAGTCAGCTAGTCAGACTAAATTTTTTTTTGGTGCAGTCCATGTCAAAATCCTCTCCATTTTCGTTGTTCTAACAATCCAATGCTCTCAATCTCCTGTCAATCTTCTCTTTCGATTTATGTGCACATGCTTCTTGTAAGTAATTGAACAACAAAATAAGTTGTACTGTTATTTTTGTTTGTTTGGAACATCTTCAATTTTATTAGTATTCATTATAATATATACTATAATGTTTTATTTTTTGAATTTTTTGTTGATAATACTATTGTATTATTATGGATGAAAAAATAAATTATATGAACGTTAAGTTTTGAGGACATCACTTTATAGTTCGTCCCAGGATCTCAAAATTTTGAAGTCTGGAACTGACCGAACCTGTCCTTCTGAGTTCTAATTACCCAATCTTAAAAGTAGACAAAGACGGAAAGAAGATGCTCGAATAGAGTTCTTGTTGAATGCTTGCATTGTAGAAAATAACTCAAATGAGACCATAATTGTGATACAAGGAAGCTACGCATGCATCTGAAAATGTGTATGGATATCTAGCAATACTGTATTTTCTTCAAAAAAATGTATCGATTTTAATATATTTTATTAGTGTTACATAAGTCATAGGTATATTTAAACATAATTGTAACTTATGTTTGAGTTTCAGTTTTGAGTCTCTCTACAAACTTTTTTTGCAGTATTACAAATAAATTTTGAAGAGAGGCTGAGAAACTGAAACACAAATATATGTTGCATAACTTATGTAAAATATATATATATATATATATATATATATATATATATATATATATATATATATATATATTAAAAAATTATCTTCAATAAATTTTTTTTTTCGGTTACGTGTTTTTGTTAGTTAGTGTTGTGTACATTTTAAAAAATTAATTATCGGAAGAATAATTTTCTATTTAAATAGTTTTTAACTAATAACTCATATAGAAAAATATATAAAATATTATAATTATAACAAAGTATACATAAATTATAGGAATATATATATAAATTATGTAAGAATTTTTATTTTTTTAACAAATAATTTATAATTAAAAAATAATATAGAACAAAAATATTATAATTAACAAATAACTTATAATTTTATAAAAAAAATAACCTATGAAATTCTATTTATAGTTTAATAGTTATTATTATATGTATTAGGTATATTATAATTTATATAAAATTACGGGCCGGGATCGGCCCGTCCTTGAATTGGTTCGGACCCATATCAGATCAGCCCGGTCCATCGCAGACCGGGTCATAGGTTCAGGCTGGGTCCATGAAAATTTCTACCGGGTCGACCTGGCCCGTTCTCACTTTCGGATTTGACCCGGCCCGGATCGAATCCGGTCAGCGCAGTCTGCGGGCCGGTCTGGACCGAACTCAATAACACCTTGATACACAGTATATATGTTCGAAACTTAGTATAACTCTTTCAATCACCAAGGTCACTCAATAGAACTTTGAAGAGTGAATGCATCAATTGAATGATTGTTGAAAAAGTATATTTTTTTTTTTTATGTCTTTTCCACCGATTTATGAACTAAATTTTTAAGAGATGATTCAAACAATGTCCATTCTTACGAGAGGCTTTCATCATAACTAACAGACCACAATTCTACGAACATTGTTGAAAAAGTATTCGATGAGCGTGCCAATAGGTTGAGAAAATATGATCCTATTTGGAATAAAGTTGAGATTACCTAGCTAGTTGACAATATCCTCCTATTTCTCTTGATAGGGTACTGATGCCTAATGTGACTTTGAAGATGTCAGAAACCTGCTACATTGATATTCTTTCTTCTATTAAGTTATGCTACGTACCGGGAACCAACCTACCCCTTGGATCCCATGTTAGTAACGGTTGGTTGGATTGAGCACATTAATTCTCTTAATATATGGTTCATAGTTTTTTGCTCCAGTACTTTCTATTCCTAAAAAAGGTTACCAACTTTTTTTATTCCTAAATGAAGTTACCAACTCTTCATATTTCTAAGTGAAAGTTACCATTTTTTGTGAAGTAGCAACATTATGAACAAGAGGATGATGGAAAACTCATTTTTTCTATATAAAAAATTTTGATCCTCAAACTAGACATTCAGACTTCTACAGATTAAAAATTGAGTGTTCATAGTTTGGAAGTCCAAATCTAGAAAAAAAAAAGTAAGGAAAGAGTACAAGAGTTCATCCTGTTGAAGCAACAATGGCTGGAAGCAGGGCCGACTATTCCTTTAGGCAAAGGAAGCAGTTGTCTAGGGCCCCACTTTTTTAGGGGCCCCAAAAAATATGGAATACTAGTATATAGGTGTATATGTATTTATCAAATTTTACCTTTTTTTCTTTTCAAATGTCAGGACAAACTATATCTGGCTGGAAAAAGAAGAATATGGAAAAAGATAAAGCTAGTTTGGTAAAACGTGACAATCAATTAAGATCAGTTACCGCTTCTTTCTTTTCTCTCTTGTAGAAATTACCGTTCTCGCCTCTTCATCTTTTATGTTTTATATAGAGAGAAAAAAAGTAGAAGCCATGCTCTCTCTCTCTCTCTCTCTCTCTCTCTCTCTCACTGCAAGTACCTGCAAGGACGATACTCGTATATAGGTATATTTTTAAAAATATGGGATACTAGTATATAGGTATATTTTCAAAAAGGGTCTCATATTTGAACTTTTGCCTAGGATCTCCAAATGGCTTGAGACGGCCCTGGCTGGAGGTTAGATCCATTTGGAATATTGTTATTTTGATCATTTTGTTTAATTTCGCATCTAGGATCACATTGATCTAACATTTGGTATCAGAGCAAACACATACCTCTGCCTTGATGTTTTCAATCATGAAAATTGCTCTCTGTTTTTAACATATTTTATTTTTGAATCATGAAAAATGTTATATGTTTTGACATATTTCATTGCTTAATATGTCAGAAATAGATTTAACTTAGTTTTTGAGTTGGTTTTAATGTTGGTAGCATGTATTTATCATGGGTTTGACTGTTATCCAGCATAATTGTTTTCATAATTGTTTTACTTTATTGTTCTTTCATTATCAATTCATGTATGTTCATTGTAAAGAAAGGTTCGTAAATCATGCAGTTTTATACATATGAAGTATCTTCAGTTCTCTGACTACACGTACCCTTCTTGATGTCTAGCTATAGCATCCGAATACTATATGATAAATAGTCAAGGAACATTGTTAAAAGAATGTCTTGCTGGAAGGAGGATGCATCTTTATTTAAGATTGCTCTCTTTATTTATTTTATTTTAAGTTATTGTTTATGTGTATTATAATTAGAAATCATTAAGTTTTGGATTTCTAAGATGTAATATGCAATAAATTTGTTAATAAGCAGTAGCCTTATTATTAAAATTGTACAAATTTATTAGTTGGCATATGATAGCATAATATGTAATGATTGCCTATTATGTTAATGCAGAATTGTTTTAGGCATTTAGTAGAGCCTAAAATAATTTTTTTGAATGTCTAGTGAACCATATAATTTTAAATAATTAGGGAGTAACCCTGCATCTTTAATTATTTAAAGTTATATATGAAGTGGACTAAGATCACATAATGGACATTAATTATAATTAATTATATGAATATAATGATCTTATCCCACAAGAACTTTATTATGTTTATACAATTAATTAGGATAAAATATTAAAATTAGTTCTTCTTGATTTATCCACATGAGTTAGGAATAATTAATTTAATAGTTTTATTATAAAGTAAAATTAATATTATCATATCCCGCTCCCAGAATACTGGGTAATTACGGGAACTGACATAGCCAACCGCACCTTGCAGAATATCGAAGTAAGCCGCAATGTGTTAAGGTTGTCTAGAAGGCAGATGTGTGAACTCTAGCATGCAAACATTGTACGGCTAAACATGCCTACGACTTGCTATAATTAACGAACTAGGGCTATCACAAACCTATTTACTAACAAATACATGGTTTGAAGAATATCACTACCACCGGCACTGCAGTTAATCCGGATGGCCAAGGGTACGCTTGTCTAGTACTTATAATGCACATCACAAACAATGATGGATAAGGAACTAAAGCAGATAACTGATAGCATAACATAACATCAAGTAAGCATAAACTGGCTTTTGAAGATATAAGTGAATTTTTGTAAATGAGATTAGTTTTATAAACAAAAGATTTTTGTAAAATAGAACTGATTTTGTAAACATAAAGAGATTTTATAAGTGAAACTGGTTTTTGTAAACATAAACTTATCGGTAAATGCTCTTGTAACATAACTGAAACTAAAACATAACTGGAACATATACTGGAATGCATATACTGAAATACAAAATAATAACTTGCAGTGCCGCAACACGCGTAAACTTGGTCAGTCATGGAGCCTTTGCCTAGCAGGGTTGTCCATGTCGCATGAGTCCCTTGGGGATCGGGGTAGCCGGTAGCGCAATATTCTTTCCTCCTAATAATCTAGGTAAATAATATCTTGTTTAATCATTACTAAATTATTTCAAGTTCTCGAGTCGTGGATACTCGAGAACTTCCCTAGAATGACGGATTACGGGTACGAGCTTTTCACGAGTTATCGTATCTGCGACTCGCGATACATTGGGCAATACTCACACTCGATTGCCCGATGCCAAATGCAATGGATTTTCATACACAATTATTTTCACGGTGTCGTGAGTGTTGTAAAATAGTACATAAATTGGTCTGGTACGTAAACTTGTATCGACATAAGGAAGCACATCACAATAATCACTAAAAGAAATTACTAAATGAAACATAATAAAAAGTAACACAAAATGCACACAAAAAATTCTGGCCACATGTGCTCACTGGCCGCATGGACTCGACGAACTTTTTATTCGTTCAGCGAGTGAAAGCACAAAATATTCAAGGACACTTGTGTAAATATGCAGTCATGCGTCCAACAAGATGGACACATGCGGTCAGTATGCGACAAGAGTTCAGGCCGCATAACCTTCTTGGGCCGCATATCATCCTAAGTCGCATAGCTCGCTGGCTACATGAAGACTTCGTCTTCTCCAACAACAGGTTTAGCCATGGCCGGAACTCCAAAAAATCGAAAATTTATTTTCTTCATAAAAACTTTATTTTAACTCAAAATTAAGTGAATTAAAAGCCAAAATGTTCGAATTGAAATGCTCTAACATAAGGAACAACTATTTTTCGAAAATACTAAATTTTATTAGATCAAAACCAAGAAAACTCATGGAACCCATAAAAATTTTAAGCTTAAAACTCAGATCTACAAAAATCTATATATCAAAATTTAAAACTCCAAGAACTAAATATGATCAACAACTAAAAAAAAATATTTTCCATCAAATAAAATTTTAAAATAACAACATATATAAAAATTCAAAAATTCATGACTTCACCATTGAGCAAGATGTACTTGCCTTGAGTGGCTCCTAGCCTTTACTTCTCACGGTCCAAGTCGCAACAACTTTTTCTTAGGGTAAAGGTTAGGGTTAGGGTTAGGGTTAGAGGGAGCTTGAGGGAGAGGCGGAAGAAGGAAATGAAAATGAAGAAGAAGAAAGAGAGGAGAGAGAGAAAAGCTCATATATATATATATATATATATATATATATATATATATATATATATATATATATATACAAGGAGAGTAAGAGGGTTTAGTCATGGGTTCATCCAAAATAAATCGAACCAAGGGTCAATTCTACATGCGGGTCCTAAACCGGATCTATGGCAATGCCAAAGGGTATTCTACTAGTCTCGGGTAGTCTCTCTCACCAACAGAAAAAATAAAATAATAAATAAAATGACAAGAACCAATATGAAAAATATAGCAGGAATACATTATCAGAAGGAAAAAAAATTAAATCCCAGAAATTCAAGAAATATAAATTCTGGAATCGGGTGTGACAAATATGATCTGATTGAATTAGAGATTTAGTCCACAGATTTTTTTTTAAAATAAGATTCATTTTTAATGCATGTTTTACATTGGTAAAGCATGAATTCTTTTAAAAGTCAAATATTAATAAACTTGTAATCTTTTGTACAGTTTTATCCAATATCTCTGATATTAACTGTGAGGTTTCCGAACTTAGGGGAGATAACATTAAGATTTGGAAGGAGAGAGTTCTCCTTCAATTAGGGTGCATGGACATAGACTATGCTATTAGGAAAGATGAATCACATAATATCACTGATACCAACACATCTGTTCAAGTTCTGTTGTATGAAGGTTGAGAGAAATCCAATCGTCTCGGTGTAATGTACATTAAGATTAAAGTTAGTGCTGATATACGTGGTTCAATCGAGCAGTACGAGAATGTCCAGAAACTGCTAAAGACTATGGACGAGCAATTTATCACTTTGGATAAGGCCCTAACAAGCACTCTAATTATGAAATTCACAACCTTAAAGCTCACTGGTATAAAAGGTATATCCGAACACATAATGCAAATGAGGGACATAGTGGCTCAACTCAAGAAGCTCGAGGTGGAAATATCCGATTCCTTCTTGGTGCACTTTATCCTCAACACTCTTCCGCCTCAATATGAACCTTTCAAAATCCCTTACAACACACATAGAGGAAGAAGCACGAGCCCAGGGACCCTGTACTTGAATAGGATTCAAAGAAGCTTTGTTTGTGACTGTGCATTACATTATACTGCACACGGAATACTAGGCTACAGTTTATACCTAGACCCATGCATCTCTTGTTTATTGGGTAAAGTGCAAAAAAATTCTCCTTCAATTTGTCTCGTTATCGAAATAAGACTCGATAGACAAATATAGTAATTAAACCCTCCCGCAATATATGACTCGATCAAAATGTCCCATACCATTTACAAACTGTCAGATTTGACCATTAGTGGTTGTTTTAAAAATTAAAAAAATACCCAAAATATCCTCCCACTCTTTCCCATTCACCTCCCTCCCTCACCCCCCACCCGCCGCGGTGGTGGCAGCCCCCCCCCCCCCCTCCTCCTCCCCGTGCGGCCACCCTACTCTTCCCCTCCTCCTCCCCGCCCACCTTCCTCCTCCCCACGCGGGGGGCCTCCCCCTCCCTCCCCACCCACCGGAGAGAGAGAGAGAGAGAGAGAGAGAGAGAGGGAGGGAGGGGGGGGGGGGGGGAATGGGAAGAGGGGTAAAATTATTTTTTCAGACGTATTTTAATGTTTGTTAACGACATATTTCAAAATGGGTGCAAACTGAGCCAAAATAAAAATGCGAAAGATTTTTTAAAACCAGGAATCTTTAAATAAAAAAACACAAATCTAAGAAGAAGATTTTTGCACTTTACCCCTTGTTTATTATATAATCTAGGAATAATTATCTACAACTCCATTTAGTTTGTATTTTTTTTCATCATTATATAATTGTTTATCTTCTTCTTCTTCTTTCCTTTTGTAGATAAGTGGTAAATAGATTGCGAGTTATGTTATATGTATTTGGATTTTTACTATGCAAATTACAATATTATATTTGATGATGCAATTCACCAATCCGTCAGAAGAAAGATGAAGAGTGGAGAAGCTAACATTTCACTTAAAATTGTTGTTTGTTTTTGTTTAAACTGGCAGTAGAAACAATTTTTGACAGTAGATGAAAGATTGCTATCAAAAGTTACTTTCAATTTAAACCGGCTTTTAAAATATATTTTCAATAAGTTGTTACGAAATAATTTTGGACCATTTTTCAAAGAACAATAAACAAAAGCATGATCCATTAGACAATTCGAAACCCATACTAAATATAGACTAGCTAGATACAATGGGTACATTCTACACGTTTAATACGTGGATGTTTATTTTTAGACTACTCATTCTCGACCATATGCAAAACGGTAACGGAGTGAGAGGCTTTTTTTTTTTAGATGTCCAACATAACGTTTAAAATTTTGTGTACGCTGTGTTGCATATTATTTATGATCACTATTTTTAACTTTTATCAAATAAATAAATAAAAATTACGGCTATGTGGTTCGATCCACCGATCTTCCACCATCCAACTAGCATAAAGTGAGAGGAATTTGCCTTCGCATTCCTCCAATACTTAATAGAAAAATGAAACTTGAGAAAGCGTAAAAAAATATTACACTCATAATTTTGTTTTTTGGTACTTTTTATAGTCCTTAATGGCTCTGTAGTCAAGTATTTATCGTTAGGACCATAGTTCATGATCATCGAATATGACTTGATAAGAGTTTTCTTTAACTTTCAATCATTTTTTGGAATATTTAAATTTTGGACCTCGGATAAATTCTAAAATTTATGTTTGTGTCTCCATAATATATATAATTAGTGTTTGGGTCTCAAAAGTATCAAAAATAATAATTAGTGACACTTTTGAGACCCAAACACTAATTATACATATTATGAAATTCCAAACACAAATTTTGAAACTTATCTGAACCCAAAGTTTAAATATCCCTACTCTATTAGGAACTGTTTTTTTTTATATATATATAGTAAATAAAATTTCATTGATGAGAGCTAATGGGAAATCTGAGCATACAATATGATTAGCTAAGTGGTGAGCAGCGCTGCCATGTTTGAGATTCTCGGAGTAAACTGGAATGAAATGTTTGGAGAAAAACCTCTGCATTCTTCAGTGATGTGCCTAACCATCCAAAGAGTGTCCGTAGGGGTGAGCATTATTAGATTTTTGACTGAAAATCGATTCCAATCGAACCGAGTCAAATAAGAGATTCAGTTCGGTTTAAAAAAATTTCGATTCGGTTTTGAAAATACTAATTTTTTTTATTCGATTTCGGCTTCGATTTCGATCTAAAACCGAAAACCGAATAAAAAAAATTTAGTTTATATATATATATATATATATATATATATATATATTAACAAAAAAAACTGTAAATAAATCAAAAAAATGAAAAATCGAGTAAATCGAAAACCGAATCGATTTAATTCGGTTCGGTTTGGTTCGATTATGGTCGAATTCGATTCGGTTTCGATTTTGTTTATTCGATTTTCGGTCGAATTCGATTTTTCTTATTCGGTTCGATTTTGTACCAAACTGAACTGATGTTCACCCCTATGTGTCCGATTCCTTGCTATAAATTGCATCTATTAGGACTTTTTAGATCGCTATAAGTTGAGATTTGGAATACGAGAAGGTTACCACAAGTAACAATTACAAGTGAGTGGCCTTAGCAAATTTTTTCTTTTGTTGCAATATTAGTATTAATGGATTATTATTTAATTTTGACACATCAAGCTCAAAAAGCTTGATCATCCTGGCTGAAATTTTCCGCCATGGTGTGAAAACATATTAATTATACTAGTTACTTTCATGTGTGTTGTATGTAAAAAAGAAAAAAGAAAAAGAGTTATTTATTTTTATCCCCTCAATAGCTAATGCAAATAGAGTTAGTTACCTCCTCATTTAAAAATTTATCTCACTTATAGTGTTAAATATTGTTAGAATATTTTAAATAAAATAACTCAAAAAGAAAGAAAGAAAAAAAAAACTATGAAATGATTAAAAAGTAAGATAAAAATTTAAATTATGTTAGAATATTTTAAATATAATTTGAATATATTTTAATTATGATTTATTATAAATATGTTTTAAGAATTTAGGATATGTGTTTAGTTAGATAATAGTATTTAGTTAGTTTAAATATAATGTATTAGTTAGATAATATTATTTAGTTAGTTTAAATATAATTTTAATATTGAATATGTTTTAGGTTTTATACATGTTCATGTAATTAGAAAATTTGTATGTTTATTCTTTTAAATACATGAGGAGAGAAACTACCGTAGTTAATTTTTAATATAATTTTTTAAAATTAATTAGTGATAATATACATACGACTTAGAAAATTTATTTTTAAATTATTTCTAAGTCGTACTATAATAGTAGATATAATTAAAAATTATTACTTTGAATCATAGTTTTCCTTGTTATTAAACTCGTTGAACTATAAAAAGGAGATCCATTCCTTCGAACTAGATTACTTAACTCATTAAACAACAATATGATATTATTATCGAACATAGTTTTCTTGTCATTCACTTTGATTTTGATGAACATAACATGTTTGACCCGTAGAAAATAGTAAAAAATTGGACATATCATGGCTAGAAAAATTCATATTGTGCATCTCACGTAGACAAGCTGCAGTGTTGTGTTGTTGCTGCTTCTCAAAAGTAAGAATAGAAGTAATTTTTTAGATCAATATATCTAAAGAATAAGCTAATTTCTTAAGAGATGAGAACATTGAGAAGCAAGTATCAAACTACTTTTTGTGGACGAAGTAAGATAAACAAAGCCGATAAAATAATCATTGTCAAACGGTTGGTGTCGGAAGAAAATTTTAATCTATGTGGAGGATTTTCGGAGTGCGACAAATGTTATTCGTATATTGAAAAAGTTCGAAAAGTTTAATTTTAACGTGTACCAGATAATTGAAAAAAAAAAACAGTATCAGAATTAGCGATATACCACTGTCTCGGTGAGATATACTTTTGTTCAAAAACAGTTTTGATTCGAAGTAACTATTTTTTGTTATAGCACGTCCGATATAACGATGTCGGAACCGAATGCCAAATTCGAATGTTTTATTAACATCGTTGTATCATGATTAACGGTCCATATCTTTTTGCAGAGTTTTCTAACTATAATCCATATCATATGATTAAAATTAAGGAGATAGTTTTCTCAAAATGTTGTAATTTTCTAAGGAAAGGAAGATATGATTCGTAGTTTCGGGAAGTTGGTTCCAAGAGAGATTGCTTCGAATAGTTTTACAACTGTTATTCTTGGTCATATTGTCTTCAATAATCTTTTTATATTCGTTGTAATTTATTTTCATCTGATTAAAATACTGTGGTGATCAGTGTTAATCGGAAGAGTTTGTAAAGAGTCGATATATTTTTTTTATTCTATTAGTAGAGACTTTTCGGATTGGACTTCGATCGTTCCGTAAAAATTTTTTCTTTTGGATTTCACATAAAAGTCGTGGTGTTTATGTTATGCTTTTATTGTGGTTTTGGCTTATTTGATTTTTGCATTTTTTTTTGTTCATCATCAAGGCCTATCGGTTTAAGGAAATGGTTGTTTCGATTCCAAATAACCCTAGTCCAATATTTATTTTACAATTAAATTTTTATGCAAATGTCATAAAATTATGGGATGTTTAGCTAGAAATATATATACCTTATTATGATAATTGTTGTTTATTTTTTGGGATGCATTATGATAATTGTTGTTTTAGCTACTAGTAAACATACTTTGCAAATGATTATTTATTTGCATATCATGTTTCGACAATACTTTAGATGATTGCATGTAATTTTTTTTGACAGAATAATGCATATCTTTATTTTCATTTTTTATATAAAAAAGTTATAACAAATGTTAATGTTCAATAATATATATCATATATGGCTCTTGTTTTATTGATATTTTTGTAAACAATATTGCTATAAATAATGTTTGAGTAGTAGAGATTCTGTTGGGCACCCAAAAAAAATTTGCATAGAGAGCATAAAAGTTTGTTGCAATTATTGTAACATCACATAATTTGATGAAATTAAGATAAAAGTAAGAAAATGTCGTACAAGGAAACGTCCTTCAGAAGGACATTCTTTTTTATTTGCTACAAGCTCTTCTGAATGACGTTTTCTTTGTAAATATAGATATTAATTATAGAATTTGGTCTAGGTGTGTAAAAGTACAGGCTCGGCCCGGACCCAGTCAACGACCCGGACCGGCTCGACCCACCTCCTCCGCGGGTCCATGCTAGGTCGACAAAATGGGTCCGTAAGCCCTGTCCGGTGTGCAACATTGCGGGTCCGGGTCCGGGCCGGCCCGATTTTTTATTTACTTTAATATATAAGTTAAAATTTTTTTGCAATAATTTGTATTGTAATATATATATATATATATATATATATATATATATATATATATATATAACTTTTTTTATATATATTAAAGTAAATAAAATAACTGAACAGGGCCGACACGAAAATAAATAAATTAATAAATATATATATATATATAAAATAAATTTTTTATATAAACAAAATAAAATAAACCGGCCGGCCCGGTCCAACCGTG
This sequence comes from Iris macrosiphon, assembly GCA_036927795.1. Classification (NCBI taxonomy): domain Eukaryota; kingdom Viridiplantae; phylum Streptophyta; class Magnoliopsida; order Asparagales; family Iridaceae; genus Iris; species Iris macrosiphon. The sequence goes on along the minus strand of JAYESA010000005.1, from coordinate 4,403,389 downwards.
GACCGGCCTAGACCCAGATCGGTTCGGCCAGGTCCTACCCTGACTGGGTCGGATAATTTATTGACCAGGGTGGACCGGTCCGGCCCGCCGTTCTCTTCGAGTTGAGCCCGGTCCGGACTGGACCCGGTCAAATTCGGTTGACCCGGCTGCGGGCCGGCCCAATACACACTTTGACAATTTGATATCTTCAACTATTCGAGTTTTTTAACTTGATACCCTCAACTTTGATAGATAATAACTTAATGCCCTCCATCAACTAATATTTTCAATTTAATACTTAAATTAAAAAAAAGGACAAAATTGTCCCTACTTTTCCACTCCCACCTCCGGTTGTCCACACCCCTCTGTCCCCTCCGTCGCCAACCCTCCTCCCGTCTCCGGCAGTTCACACCCCCCTCCCTCCCTCCCGCGACTGTCCCTCTCCCCCTCCCCTCCACTTCCGGCAGCTGCTCCGCCCCCTACTGCAACCCCTCGCCCCTCCTCTCTCCGCGCGCAGCGGCGGCGGCGGCATCGCTACCGCACGAAGAGGGAGGTGGGTGGGTGTGTGCAACCGGGGACGGAGCAGCCGAATGGGGGCAGCCGTCGGAGGGGGATGAGAGAGACATGGATAATTTTTTATTATTATATATTTTTAGAATATTGTGTTGATATCTATCAAAGTTGAGGGTATAAAATTGAACAATTTAAATAGTTGAGGGTATCAAGTTAGAATTTAGCCAAAAAGAAAAAGAAAAAGAAAAAAGAAAAATTGTTGGGAGGGCCTTCTTGATTTCGCCTCTCCATACATAGAACTAAAGCGGTGACTTAGTGGAGACAGTGGTGATGAAAATGATGCCTTTACTTGGAAGACGTACATGCACAACAACGAATACCATTTTGTTTTTCATGCTTCATTCATGCTCGGTTACGATCAAGACAAACCACCTTTTATATATATATATATATATCACGGCAGATGGAGACACTTCTATATCGATCCATCCACCTCTTTGACACCGTTTACGTTTCAAATGTTAGAATTTGGCTAGTATTATTAAATCGTAATAATATATTTGCTCCTATGGTAAGTGAGAAAAGATATCACACTTTTGGTTGGACGGACGATTTCGAGATCAAATTGGAAAAGATATGTGGAACAATAGACACAAATGATATGCAATACAGACAAAAAAAAATTCTGACGATACGTAGGAAACTTTTTTGTCTGTATTACATGTTATTTTTGTCCACTGTCCCACATCTCTTTCGCAATTTGATGACCTACATCCTTTTTTTTTTACTCTAAACATCTTCCATATTAACATTGTTGGATTAGATGACTTAAAATCTAAACAATTGTGTGAATATGAAGGATGTTTGGAGTGGACAAAAATGAGATGAACCCCCCCCCCCCCCCCCCCTATATATATATATATATATATATGATTGAAATAAATCTTAGAATTTGAGTATAGTTCATTTTCATGATATCTATGCATGATATATATTTTAAGAGTATATTTGTGTTTATCCATCAAAACTAGTAGAACATAATATGCATACATGGTATATTTTCCACGAGTCCATTTTTTTTTATCTATCAAAATTAATAGAGATGTTCATCCTTCCATTCAAAATTTATCACGTGTCAAATTAGTAGGGACGGATCCAGAGATATAAAGTGGGATAGACTAGACTGGATTAGGCTGAGCTAGGTATGAGCTAATTTCTATAAAAAAAGAAAAAAAAAATCTTTTTTTCTGGGATGGGCAGCTACATCTAGATCCGTTCCTGCAAATTAGTGATCAAAACTTATGTGAATGTTCACTAAATCACTTCTAAAAGTTATTTTATGTTGAATAGAAAAAACGTGACAATCATTAAGTGGAAAGGTGAACATATCCCTGATTTTGGTGGGAAAAAAAAAAAAAAAAAAACTATGTTCTCCAGTATACAGGGCCGGCCCTGAGCTCACAGGGGCCCGGGGCGAACTTTCAAAATGAGGTCCCATACATAATATAAAAAAAATAAAACAAAAGTAAAATAAAAAATATGCCTCCACCAAGATTTGAACTAGGAACCTCTTGTGTGCAAGTCTAATGTAATAACCACTATACAACAATTGCTTTGTGATAAGAATGGTCAATGGTAAATACTAATTCTATTTTCGGTACAAAATTATTTATATATTTAAAAAAAAAAAAAATTGGGCCCTTCTGGCCCATGGGGCCCTGGGCGGTCGCCCTGTCCGTCCTGGGCCAGAGCCGGCCCTGCCAGTATATAGTAAAGACGTGGAATAATTTATAAATGATTGAATATGTAAGAAATTGTCGTTATTTTCGTAAGAGATTATTTGGTTCGCAGATTTAACGAACGAACGTGGTCAAAATTTAGATTTTTTTAACCACTTCACGTGTTTTGTAGGAATATTTACAGATAAAATTTACTGTGATTTGACATGAACAGTAAATTTTGTCGGCCATAAAATCGAAATTTTGACATCAAAATTTATTTTTTCGAAATAAAGCGTGAAAAATAAAAAATGTTCATTTTCACTTTTCGTATTTGGTTGAAGGTTCACTTCCTCTTTATTTTAAACATTTTTTTTCTTTTTTTTACCTTCTAAAAAAATAAAATAAAATTTAATTGTAGTACGTGTGACTACCTACATTGGGATCCTTGTCACGTTATTATTATGTAATGTTTGAACTTTGATTGCAGTGTCGTGTGTAACATTATTATTGTGTGAACTTCGATTGTTACTTGAACGCGCTGCACATCCGGCCACTTGCTTGCGAATGAGGTCAGGCTCACTGTCCACCATACGGAATTGTGCACTCAACACATCAACCACGCCACACCCCTACGTGGATCCGACTAAACTCGCACATTAAGAAACAAGGATCACAACTAACAATTTTTTTTTTTTTTTTTTTTTACCGAACTCGGATGAGTATTGTAATTACCGAAAAAAAATATAAAACCATAACTAATAACGGAAGAATACTGAAAGAATTATTCTAGTGGTATTGTGACAGATCGTCTTAGAGTAGATCAATGTTCAAATTTTCTCTCCGTCGGTTGGGTGGCTATTATAGTCATGGGTGGAACCTAGATAAATATTAAAAAAAAATGGCAGAAGATCGATGCAATGCAGCGTGTATAAAATTTTGATCGTTTTGTTGAGTATCTAAAAAAATATTTTTTTTTTCCACACAATACGACCTAAAAGTTTTAATTTTTTTTTATAGTGCCACTTAAAGTTTTATCTTATTTTACATAAAGTATCTCAATATTGTTGTTTGTTTTGAAAGCTTTCACAAAAAAAGTAGAACTCTATTAAGGATGGCCTAATCGGTAGAGACCGGTGTGGATCATTTGGAAAAACTTTTTACAACGGGTGAAAATATATTTTTGTTGTCAATTTTAAAAGCATAAAAAATTTAAAATCAAACCGAACTCATAAAAAATTATAGGTTATATTTCTCAAGTTTGTGTCAGTCAAATAGTAGTTGAAGTATTTGATTGATTGTCATCTATACGTAAGTATTCTTATATTATACAAAATAACTGGTTTCAATTTATTTTTTCTTCTCCTTTCTCAATTTTAATCCATTACCGTTGATTCATCGATTATGACATCCTCCTCCATCTAGGTGGCGACGATTTTAGTCTTCAAAAGTCTTGATCTCAGATCTCTAAATTTTATAAAAAAAATTAAAAAATAAAATTATAAAATCACAAATAAAAAATATATATTATATATAAAACTAAAATCGTCGTGACATTATCACGTTTTAAAATAAAAAAAACCGATTACAAACAAATTTTTTATAATAAAATAAAAAAACAATTAGAAAAATATATTATCTGTAGTACTAAAATTGCCGTCATAATAGCACCTAAGTCATCGCCAAGTCATGGATAATAAGTATCAACAAACAAAAAATTGAACGATGAATAGTAATTTTTGCATAATAAATAACTAAACTATTGATATTTTTAAGGAAACAAAATTCCAACAAAAAAAACACCAGAAAACAGCGGTGGTGGTCTTTCCGTAATATTCCTCCAAATCCGGAGCCAAATCCGTCCACCGACCAAAATCCGCATTCAATTACGACCCCCAAAATAAGAAACCCATACATCTTCAACACAATAATAACCGCGTCCTCTCCCCGCCATTCCAACCGCCGAATCTCCGCCGCCGCCTCCTCCGCCGCCGGCTTCACTCTCCTCCTCCTGCCGGAAGAAGAGCCGAGCCGAGCCGAGTTGACGGCGGTGGTTATCGGACCAATGCACGCAATCCCCATCCCCAAAATTCCAAATTTTATTTACTACATTCAGATTACTTCGTCATTATTCTCCAACGGTCCCCCACTTTCCTGACCTTTCCCTCTTCGCCCCTCCCCTTTAAATTCAGCAGCAGCCCCTCTTTTCCAACTGCGGAAGAACTCTACTCCAACTCCCTCCTCTTCCTCTTATACTATCAGGGTTATTTTTAGGGGTTTAGCGGAGTGAAATGGCGGTGAGGCTCCGGTGCGCCGTCCAGAACTACGACTGGGGGAGGGTCGGCGGGGAATCGACGGTGGCGAGGCTGTTCGAGCGGAACTCCGGCGGGGGAGAGGTCGACTCCGAGAAGAAGTACGCGGAGTTCTGGATGGGGACCCACGAGTCCGGCCCCTCGTTCCTGGTCGGCGACGACGGAGGTGATGATAAAGGCGGGAACTTGACTCTGAAGAGTTGGATTCTCGAGAACCGGGGAGCTCTCCTTGGGGAGAAGGTTCTGGAGAAGTGGGGGACCGACCTCCCGTTCTTGTTTAAGGTTCTTGATCCTCGGAAACCCCTTTGGTTAATGTTTTGGACTTGTCTTTACTATTTGTTTTTTTCTAATGAATCTATTTTTCTTCTATTTTTATATTTTAATCTTCTGGTGGGACTTTGTTTAGTGACTTGGAGGAATTTTGTACAGGAGAAATAGCTTCTGATTCTTTTGTTCTTTTGTTTAGAAAGGCTGCATCTTTGGCTCGATTTCATGGTAACTGAGAATAGTCACTTCTTGATTTTTGTTTTTGTTTTTGTTTTTGTTTTTGTTCTTCTGCTAGGAAAGAGGCAGCATCGTTGGTTCTATTTACTTAGAAAGTTTTAAGTTATTTCTCTTCAATTTTCTTCGATTTTTTTAGGTATATAATGAGAAATTATTCTAATGTGCCCGTCCCATCGTGTACCCTCCATGCCAACCTTAAATTATATAGAGATGTGTGCATGCAATCTAACGATCCATGAAAGGAAAGCTGCTGAGGCCGGCACCGGCACAGAGAACAATTTCTCGCATTGTGTTTGATTTGTTGGGAATTATGTCAAATCCAGGAAAGTGATGTACTATGGTTTGCAGAAAATAAGAGATGGCTCACTAACCTGTGGATGTGGACACCTTGGTTGAAACCGAGTTTTGAGGATCTTGGTTTCTTTTCTGTTCTTGAAATTCTTCAAGAAGAAGTCTCTTTGTTTGTTTGCTCTGTTCTTTGCAAAAATTGGAAAATGCGACATTTTTAGTTCATTTTCATGGTAACTTAACGTTTCTTTATTTGGTCTGGACTTTCTGGTAAGTTTTTCTTTGTATGGTACTATTTACTGTGAGCTTGAAATGATTTCTTTGTTCACCTTTCTTCAGTTATCTTCACTTTTGAAGGTTTGTGATTGGTTTCTTAGGAATTAATGTCAAAGTGCTAAAGATTGTAGTATCAAAGTGATGTACTTTGAACTGCAGTAAGATGGTGCTAAAAAATCGACGTGGATACTCTTTCAAGTATCTTTTTCTTTTTCACTTTACTCATCGAAGAATTATATTTTACTCGTTCATTTCGATAGTTTATGGGTATGATTGGTTTCATGGATACTGGTGTTATACTGAAAAGAGTTTGAGAATCTGACTCGTTTCTTTCATTTTATTAGATTACGAAAGTTTGTTCCTTCTCTTCTCTATCTTGTTTTTTGAGTAGGTTTTATCGGTGGCAAAGGCTTTATCTATACAAGCACATCCAGATAAGGAGTTGGCGAAGATGCTTAACAGTACATACCCGGACCTTTATAAGGACTCAAACCATAAGCCTGAGATGGCAGTAGCCATCACAGAGTTCAAGGCTCTCTGTGGCTTTGTCAGCGTCGAGGTATGTCTTGCTTTTTCTATGTCTTGCTGAAGCCGGAAGTTGCTACATATATGAACTGTGAAGTAGAATTATGAAGAATAGATGGAGTTAATGATGCGATAATTTGATCTACATGAAATTTGATTTCTGTTTGTGGGTGGGGAAGAAGTTAACGCTAATCTGCCACATTCTTTTGAATGAACAGGGCAATCAGTTACATAGTATAACTGAGAATAAGGACAACTGAACAAACTTCAAGTTGGTCCCTTGAAGTTTCTGTCCTTGACCTTTCCCATGTGGGGGAGGTTTTCTACTCGTCTGCTGTCTAGAATGAGGAAATTGATGATTTAATCAAATGCTTGGTGTTCTTTAGAGCATCATCGCAATTTCTAGATTCTAGATTGAGAATGTAGGAGCTAATTTGGTAGAATAGTAAGAGCTGTAAGACCCATCCCAAGTTCCAATTTCTAAATTTTCAGGCCCAACCCACCCACATGAGCTATAGGTTGGGCCCGAAAATTTCTAGATTCAGAATGTAAGTTAGAATAGTAAGTCTCAATTTGAAGTCCCAATTTTTAGATTCTAGATGTTTACATTATGTTTTTCCCACATTAATTTTTGACCACACAATTTTTGGGACCAAAGGTCACTTTATCATTTTCTACTATTCTCATACAAATCCAACCCATTCTACATTTATCTTTTTTTTTTTAAACTTTGGGCCTCAAGATAAAATTTGAAGCATCATCTACCAAGGTTGCTCTTAGAGCAATTTTCTCATTCAAGATCATTGTTCGATAAAATATATAGATTTGAGTGCATCTTACAAATGATCTTATGATCAGCTGCCAACCTGGCATCAACCCTCTAAGAAACTTGTTAGGTGTATTATTGCCCATGAATATGTAGCATGGAAGACCCTGTTAGAGCAATTTTAACTTAATAGGCTAGTAATTTGACCTGAAACCACTTTTTCCCAAACCAATTTATAGCTTGACATGGGTCCATCATTCAAGTTTCCATGCTGCATAGCTCGTGAATCTTCATATGATCCATAGTCTCTCAAAATCCCTTTTATGTTAGAATCCACAAACATGTTTTTATGCCTATTATAAATGATGACCACCTACACAATTGTTTATATCTGGGATCATTCCTGTTCATAGTAACTTATGTAGTCCTGTTTTGGACATTATTTGCGTAGTATGTGTTTCACTCCAACAAGTCACATATGTTACATTTATCAAGTTGCTTCGCTAATTGATACTAAACCATCCTAATCTTTGGTGTTCTGGGTGGTTTACTCTTTTCTTAAATTAATGATACTTGATCACCCCACTCCTTCCGTGTAGTGGGATATTACTTTTCCTTGAGCATCAGATATATCATTTCATGCAAGAAAACGTGTTGCAGCTTCCATTTATTTTTTGAAAGAGAAATATGGATTTCATTTCTAACTGACACAACGGAGTGGGCACTACTATATGTTGTCCTGTTTCTTTTGTGATCTTTTCTTATTTTTCGTGGTTTTGTTAGCGGATGCTAGGCTTTTGTGTTTTTCTTGCTGCAAGTGTGACAATGTATTTTGTATATTTCATCAGTGAAGTTTGGAGATGGAGAGGAGAAGAAAAAAAAAAGTAGGAGAAGAGAGAATATGAGAAAGGAGATTGCAAGGACCTTAAAACCTAGGTTGCATCTCATGTCTATTTATATTGATATGCAATACATCCACAATAACTATTATACCCTCATATGATAAATAACAAAATAAAATAACTCTAATATCCTCCCTCAAGCAGGAACATATAGATCAGACATGCTCAACTTGCTACATAAATCAGAAAATGGACCACGAGCAAGTGGTTTGGTGAGGATATCACCTAATTGATCCTCTGACCGAACATAAGGAGTGACAATCTGTTTCTTCAGCAACAAATCACGAACAAAATGACAATCCACCTCGATATGCTTTGTGCGCTCATGAAACATCAGATTACTTGCGATAAACATTGCCGACTGATTATCACAATATATCTCCATCGGAATTGGAATCATAATCCCCATTTCATGAAGAAGAGACTGCACCCGCATCATCTCAGAAGCTGTATGAGCCATCGCACGATACTCGACCTTTACACTAGAACGAGCCACAATATTCTGCTTCTTACTATGCCACGTGATAAGATTGTCATCCACAAACGTACAATAGCCAGAAGTAGACCTCCTATCACTGCGACTGCCTGCCCAATCAGCATCACTGAACCCAGTCACCGTAAGCAACTGGGAATGTTTGTACAACAAACCCTTTCCAGGTGCACCCTTCAAGTATCGAAGAATGCGAGAGATAGCCTCCCAACGTGGTTGCTGAGGGGCATGCATAAACTGACTAACTACTCAAACTGCATATGTGATGTCTGGTCGAGTAACAGTAAGATATATAAGTTTGCCAACCAAACGTCTATAATATCCAACATCCTCAAATAGCTCTCTCCTGTCAGCATCAAGCTTGTCATGATAATCCATAGGAGTCTCAACTGGCCGACACTCCAACATTCCAGTCTCGGAGAGCAAGTCTAGAACATACTTGCGTTGTGACAGATACACACCCTTCTTAGATCGAGCAACCTCGATTCCAAGAAAATATCGAAGAAGACCTAAATCCTTAGTATGAAATTGACGACTAAGGTAGGCCTTCAAGTCCACAATTCCAGCATGATCACTCCCAGATATAATGATATCATCAACATAAACAATCAACACGATAATATCTGCTGAGGAAGAATGGCAAAATACTGAATGATCTGATGTGGTTCGCCGAAAGCCATACTGAATGAGAACTGAACTGAACTTGTCAAACCAAGCACGATGTGACTGTTTCAGTCCATATAATGCTTTCTTCAATCGACATACGAGTTTTTCACTGCTACAACATATCCCGGTGGTTGATCCATATAAACCTCCTCCTGTAAGTCATCATGCAAGAAAAACATTCTTTATGTCCAACTGGTATATAGTCCATTGGTGATTAACCGTCACAGAAATAAGAATCCGAACTGAATTCAGCCGAGCCACTGGAGGAAAAGTCTCCATATAATCCATACCATATGTCTGAGTATACCCTTTGGCAATCAACCGTGCCTTGAGGCGCTCAACAGAACCATCGGGGTGATATTTAACAGTGTACACCCATCTACAACCCACTGTCTGCTTTCCAACAGGAAGTGATGTAAGCTCCCAAATCTGATTTTGATGTAAAACATACATCTCCTCATCCATTGCACTTTTTCAACCAGAAGATGACATAGCCTGCTTGTAAGTTTTGGGAATGGAAATAGAAGACAATGAAACAACAAATGCATGAAAAGATGATGAAGCACGGTGTAATGAAACATAGTTAGAAATGTGATGCTTATTCTTTGTGGTACAAAGACGTTTTCTTTTTCTAAGAGCAGTAGGAAGATTATCCGGATCTGTGGTGATGGGAGCAGAAACCTCAAGCACGGAAGATGATTGGATGAGGGCTGAATTTTGCAGAACCACTCACCTTTTTTTGGATCTCTGATAAACCTGTAAATGGGGAATTGAGACAAAAATTGATTCAGGAATGACCGGAAGTGGTATGGAAGATATCAAATCTGTTGTAAAAGGAATACAACGGTCTCTTGAAGGAAATAAAGGGGTAGACTCAAAGAATGTAACATCCGCACTGACATAATATTTGCGTGACTGTGGACTGTAACAACGATAACCTTTTTGAGTACGGGGATAACCAAGAAAGACACTTCAGAGATCTAGGAGCCAACTTATCTCGATTATGTTCTAAGTTATGAATAAAAGCGACACATCCAAACACTCGAGGAGATAAGAAAAAATGTGCGATATCTTTATGTAATATGGTAAATGGAACTTCGTTATTTAATACAGATGAAGGCATGCGATTAATTAGATAACATGCAGTAAGAACGACATCTGCCCAATACTGTTTTGGGATATGCATATTGAACATGAGAGTTCGAGCCACATCTAAAATGTGTCGATGTTTGCGTTCGACTATACCATTTTGTTGAGAGGTGTGGACACAACTAGTTTGATAAATCATACCACGATCAACACAAAAACTGTTCACAGAAGATTTAGTATACTCCAAAGCATTATCAGAACGCAGAATTTTGATACGTTTATCAAACTGAACATAGACTTCATTATAAAAGGCAGATAACACATTTGGAAACTCAGATCTTGTCACGCCCCAGTCCCAAAATACCGAGGGACCGGAAGCGTGGCAATGGCCAGCAGCACACACCGATGGACAAACCCAATTTAATGGATCCATCGGGGCGTACTTAAGCTGTAATACAACAATAATGGTCTAAATATACTAATCTCATCCACAGATATGAATACAACAGTATTAGAATCATAAAGCAAGATCAATATCAATATAATATAAACTCGTGGAAATAACCCGATAATGAGTATGATACATCTGTCAAGATACAAGAATAAAGCTAACCACATCAAATACTGAGTATGGAAACAGTATATACTCAGAAGATACCCTCGGTGATCACGCGTCTACTGGATCTGGTACTGCTCCAGTGCCTGCTCCTGATAATGCTCCTGCTCTGTAAACCTCGGGACAGATCTTATCTGCTAATCCTGGGGACATAATCCGGATCCAGGTCCTCAGGGGACATAGCAAGGTACAAGAAAGCTCATGCCAAAATAAATGCAGTGCAGCAATAAATGGAACAATAAGGTAAATATATAACCAGCTAAGTGATATGCAAGTTGAGAGTTTTAGTCATACTCGGGCTGAGACTACTACAGGATCAGTGTCGGAGAAACCCATAGCAGCATTTTCTCGAAGGGCCAGAACTGGTGCCAAAGTTCTATACCAGAAACTCAGACACATCCAGATGACAATATATATATAATATAATCAGCCTTTTGTATGGTAAATCTCTCCCCACCCAATGTAATCTCACGTCTCATGTCTATGACACGCATGATCAAAACTAATGCAGCAAGTCATATAATGTCTATGAATAAAATGTCTATGTCATAAAACCTGTATCCTACACAGAACCACCATGAATATCTCAGGAAGATTCTGTCTCATGTATAGTGTCAAGTGTCCTGGGTCTATGTACTTGATAAGACAAGTACGAGAATGTAAAGGGTCACGATGTCCATCTCTAGATGACATTACACAACATCGCGTACGGTGTTGGCACCCGACTAATAATCGGACGCTAAGTAAGTCACACGGTCCTAGGTCAAGCATGCACAGATATATATACATACTCAAAGGAATAAATAACAAGAACTGCAAGTTTGGCAAGGTACACTTGCCTGGGGTTCCGGCTCCAACTGTAGCTTTGGTCCCAGTGTGATCTGCAGGTACTACTCCGGTTGCTGAAATAAACATCACCATTAGCTTCAGAAAATATCAAATAGTTAGAAACGCCTGTCCTTGAGTCCAATTTGGACACAGGGGCAAAAACAACATTTCCGGGTCAAAGCGGGGTCCACATGTGGGCCACTTTGCACCGAAAAGCGTGTCAGGGTCAAAGGTCTCCAAATTCCTCAAACTCAGTGTCTATAAGTCAGGAACGATGATACGAACCCAACGGAACTTCCAGAATTGGATTCCGATGAGCCGATCACAAAATCGCCTGTCAAGTGGAGCCTGTGGGGCCCACGATACGCGATTTTGGCAACGTTCTCAGAATCGAACCAAACTTGGGTCACAGGACCAGCGTATTGCTACGAGTCCGATGGCGCAAGTTTCGTCTCGATCCGACTTGTGTACACAAAGTTACAGCGTGTTCCAGAACGAGCGGATACGGGGCGTTGTCGGCGGATACGCGTTGATTCCGGTGTGCACGCACATCCAAATCAACTTCTGCGAAATTCCGCACGTCCGTATCAACCAAGGTTCAAAGTATCGGTATCGGGATCGGTATCGGACCATTCCTATGAGTATCGGGATCGGAGGTATCGGTAGTATCGGAGGTTTCGGATCGGAGTATCGGATTTTTTGGTATCGAAAAGCAAACAACTATTAGTAAATTATTAACATTTTAGAGAATATATTTTATACATTTATGCATAATTTAAAGTATTTTCAGTATTGTTTCTTAGTATTTTTGATATTGAATGAAATAATAGTCATCATTGTCGATTGATTTATATGCGATAGATAAGTTTTCCTCTTTTATATGTTTTTACAACCTTACTATGCTTTTACATCCTTTCTAATTGGTCTTTTTAATTCAAATTTTTTTGCCGAATTGACGGAAAAAGAGACCTCTAATGTCGGTATCGGTCAGTATCGGGTATCGGTCGGTATCGGATCGGGACATGCCAAACTGTATCGGTATCGGCCGTATCGGATCGGTATCGGCCGATACTTTAAACTATGGTATCAACGACGGGCACGTTTTGGTAAAGACCGCGTGCGACCAAGTCGTCCCGTTTGGCGGGGCGTACTCAGTTTCGGGGTGAAACAGGGCGTTGTTTTTCCTGTTTTTGGATCGCGGTGTGCGATCACCACAGGACGCGATGCACTGAGCGAGTTGCACGGGCACCGAGAGGGTTATACAGTCTACGCGTTGCAACTGACGGAAACGAAAACGGAGTTATGAGGTGAGAGAAAACGGTACCTGAACAGGGCTTCGTGAAGTCCGATTTCTCGTGTCCGAGCGTGTCCTCGTGTCCTGCGTCGACCGAGTCCTGTGTCCAGGCTGCGTTAGGGTTAGGGTTTCTGATCGTGTCTGATTCAGGGCCGATGTGTCCGTGTCAGCGGCTGCTCGGCGGACACGGCGGAGGCGGAGCTCTGAAGGAGGCGGGGTCGTCGACCTGGGTGGCGGAGGGCCGCGCTGGAGAGGGGGATGGCGAGTTCCTGGGGAGGAGGAGGTGAGAAGAGAGGGGCTCGGGGTGCGTCTGGGCGGCTGCTCGGGTGACTAGGGCGGAGATAGGTTAGGGCAGAGAGGCCGGGGCTCGTCGGAGGAGATGACCGGCGACGGCGAGCAGAGGAGGGAGGGAGTCGACGGCGTCGGGTTCGAACGGCTGTGCGGGTGGACGAGGAAGGAGTCGTCGAGGGGCGGAGGGCCTAGGGTTCAGGTCGTTGAGGGTTGATCGACGAGGAGGCGGTGCAGCGGCTTCGTCGTTGGGCGGAGAGGATGGGGTAGGCCAGGCGGCTGACGGCTAGGTTAGGGTTTGGGATTGGGATTAGGGATTTGTTTTTCTAGAAATTATTTTCTTTTTATTTTTGTGGAGAAAATTAGGAAAAATGTATTTATACATGCAGAAATTTGGGCTAGGGTTTGACCTAGGTTTTGGGCTGGGTCAACGCTCCTTGGGCTTGGCTTAGGTTCTCATGGGGATGTTGGGCGTTTGGCATAGATTTAATTCGGTTTAAATGTACACCGGTTTTCAGGACTTTAAAATTGATTCCGGGGTCCAATAAATTCACAGAAAATTATCCTATGTCCGGTTTTTCATTTTACACCATAAAGTATTATTTTCATAATATTTTAATATTAATTAATATCATAAAAATTATTTAGTCACAAAACACCTTAGTTTTAATTCTCGAAAATTACAAAAAAATTGTGAAAAAATAATTTTATAAAATTTTAGAAAATCGGGGTGATTACAGATCTTTCTTTCATTAAATAATACTAAGTTATTCTCGAATAATCATCAATAAAAATAATAAAATACTGAAATTATTTCGGACTTTTGACTCTAGACGGACCCTAAATATCAGAATGAACAAAATCAAAAGACTCTAATTGACGACTCTCACTACGACGAGGGAAGGAACTACGGTGATGCTTGCCTAACTAACAAGCCTCATATTCAAAACTAGAAACATGACTCAAAATAAGAATAACTTGACGCAACTTAGCCAAAGATGGATGTTCCAAACGATAATGCCACTGCAACGGAGAAGTAGAAACAGAAGTGAAGGCCTTTCCAGGTAGATCCAAGTAGTACAGTCAATCTTTTTCATGCCCCCGAACCAATCATCTTCTTCGTCCCGAGGTCCTGAAAAACACATGAATTGGAAGAAAATGTCACAGAACATTAAAGAGATTTTGTTAACTGGCTCACAGATAACAAATTAAATAAAAAATTAGGCACATATAATGAATCAAATAATGATAGTGATTGAGTAGGGTGAATGGCACATTTCCCAAGCACAAACGAGTAGACCCATCAGCCAAGATAATATTATGTTTCATGGAACTACGATTATGAGAGAGAGATGTTATACCAGACATGTGAGAGCTTGCTCCTGAGTCGATGACCCAAGAGGTGGATGTTGACTGGGTGCCCCAAAAGCAGGATTATCTATATGTGCCATGGTTGCAGTAGGTTGGGAGGTGGTACTAGCAAGCGCGTTCAACTTTTGGAGGACTGTTCAAATGGAGATGAGATATCGGACGTTGAAGTCTGATTGAAAGCCGAAGTATCATCTGTAGGAGCAGAAGTGGTGACCTGGGACTGCATATTTCCATCATGCACTTGATGTGCATATTCTGGTTTGTCCCACTTGTTCCAACAATAGTCTTCCATATGACCGAGCATTCCACAATAGTTACACTTCTGTGGTTGACCACCACCGCGGCCACCACCACCACCGCGACCACCACCACGACCCTTGTCTCTACCACCACGGCCTCCTCCTCGACCAAAACTACGACCACCATCTCTACCGCCACGTCCACTACCACGTCCACTACCAAGACCAACACTAGAAACTAGGGCAGAAGAGTCAATACTCGGCACCACAGAACTCTGTCCCAGAAAGGAACGATTGAGACGGGAGAAAATATCTGCCACCGTAGGTAACTGCTCTCCACCAAGGATTTGAGCTTTATAAGGTTCGAGCGCAGGATCCAAGCCGGCTAGGATAAGTGAAACATGAAACTCTTCCTTCTGTCTCCGAGCTTTCTTCAAATCAGTAGTAACAAGATATTGAAACAGTTCCTCCCACAAAGCCTTCTTTGAAGCCAGATATTCATTCACAGGCTTCCCATTTTGCTTTGTATTAAACAATAACTCATACAACTCATAGATGTGGACAACTTTTCGCTTCTGCGAATATGATTCTTCCAGAGATGCCCAAATTTGTTTGCTTAATTCACACCACTGAACATTAGCAGCGATATGCGGTTCCATACTATGCCACACCACGATATAACATATGCATCTGCACTCATCCAATTTTCATACTCAGCGGAAGTTTCAGGCGGGGGTTCTTCCGTCAAAAACTTTTTCTTCTTCGTCCTTAACACCACTTTGATAGACTTGGACCAGGTAAGCTAGTTCGCACCATTGAGTTTCACCGTTGTAATCGACTTTTCCAATTCATCATTATGAATAACAGTAAAAGGAGAACCATCTCCGCTACCACCACTACTATTAACCTCGCTAGAAGATTCGGTCTCCACCATACTTGCAGATGCAACAGAAAGACGAGGTCTTTGAAACCCTAGATCTCACAAGGAATCTCAACCGACGACGAATAACCAACGGAGATCTGTAGAAACCCTAGATCTCATAAACGAATCACGGACGACCACGAACGACGAACGGCTAATCATGAAAAGTAAACGAAAAACAGCCGATTTTTTTTTATACCAAGTGAAGTTTGGAGATCCTGTCGTGGATGGGATGTACAATACTTTTAAATATATGATCTGATACCAAGTGAAGTCTGGAGATGGAGAGGAGAAGAAAAAAAAGTAGGAGAAGAGAGAATATGAGAAAGGAGATCGCAAGGGCCTTAAACCCTATGTTGCATCTCATGTCTATTTATATTGATATGCAATACACCCACAATTACCATTATACCCTCATATGATAAATAACAAAATAAAATAACTCTAACATCATCCATATTGCATCATTATGTAGGAGGTTCCAGTCTCCTTGTTCTTGAGAAGTGAAATATCATACTGGAAAATTCTTTATCTAGTAGAAAATGGTGTTCTTTTGGATTAGTTTCTTGTTTATGATTTGTGTACAACTTACTGCTCTGAGGAATAGTTTGAAACAACAAACTGAACGTGACATTGATCTCTTTTTGATGGAAATTGTTTCTTTGCAGGAGCTTAAGTATGTACTTATTAATGTACCTGAGATCACAGAGCTAGTTGGCAACGAGGATGCAAGCAAAGTTATGAACATCAAGGACCAAGACGGATATGTGGAAGTAAAAGCTGTTCTGCAGTCAATCTTTACTAAGCTTATGTCAGCTAGTAAAGATGCAATTTCTGAACTGGTATTGAAACTAAAAAGTCGCTTGAACGCTGAAAGTAAGGTAGTTCTAGATCCTCTATAAACCCCCTTCCTCTCCCTAAGTAAAATATTTCCCTTTTGTTCTTTCTGCCCAAACTACTATAGATTATTTTGATGTTTTTCATCACTCCAACCCAATTGTCAGTATCCCTGCTTCTTTAAACAAGAAGTTATGTGCAAAGAACAACAAAACAGACTTTATCCCAAAAGTTTTGGGGTGGCCTGCACGTGTCCTCTTCCCATTTATCTCTACTTATGGCCATCAGTGCGTCACCTCTGTAACATTAGCTTTATATCATGGCTGTCAACTACAAAATAAGTTGTATGTGTTTGAGTCAATGATGCACTTGTTGTCTTCTTTACGGATTAATGCATGTAAGAAGTTGGAGGTAATGAATTAACATGTCCTAGATGAGATGGCGTATTAATACTGTTGATAAGACAGGGCTTCTTTTTTGTTGGCGGGGGTGGGTAAGAGATGGTAAAGGGGCAATTGGCCGACATATACTCAATGCATAAGGAGAGAGATTATCATGTACCATTTATGATTGCCTTAAAGACGGTTATGGTAGAAGACATATTAGAGCCCCCCCTTCCCAAATTTTGGTTATGTAAAATTGAAAGTCTGTTTGCAAATTGTGTCAACAGTTTTTGTTGGTCTGCCAAGCATTCTTTTGATGCAAACAGTTTGAATATTAAGGTAGGGTGATAGAGATCTTTTACGTCTGAAACAAAATGGACGATGTCGATATTAGAAATTTGCAGGGGTGCAAAAGGAGGTGCTCTTTGGTAGGTAGCAAATAGAGGGCATAATTTGTTCTTCCAATGTATGGTGTTGCTTGCTTGTTGGCAATGACTCCTTTAGTTGAATAAGTTGGTCAAAATGTATGATTAGAAGGGTGGTACTTTATAAATTTCTCGAGACAGTCTTCAGCAAGTCAGAGCATATAGTTTGCAAGTGATTTACATGGCAGGGAGTAACTTGACGTCTTCGAACAATACAATTTTATTCATCAAGGTGCATAAAATCTAAACTTATAGACTATGACACCTCGAAATGTGGCTTTATGTAACATAGTTTAACAAATAACAATATGTTGCTTATTTCATAACTAATAAGTTAAAGTGTTAAACAAACCACTGATAAACACACTTGCTATTCGAAGACTACTCTTTTAGCTTGCTGGTGCCTTTTGTAATTTTTATCTTGTGAGAGAACTTTATATCTTGAATGTTCCTCATTGTCACGTCTCAATAACTATATACCATGGTGATAACTTATATGCATTCATCTCTTATAAAACTGACATGGTGAGTGCTGCTCCATTAGCAGCTATTGAATCTTGTAAGAACTCAGTCACCACCCATAAGTGTATTCTATTATATTAAAGCTAGCAAGTTTACGATATGGAAGGTGATCGGTGGCATAAATCTTAACTTGACTTTCTAGTTTGCAATCAGTAAGGATATCTTTAACCTTCCAAATTTCCGCATGTTTAGGTCTTTATTATTATAGAGAAAATTTCATATCAAATTGTTCCACTAGTGTTGTTTACTCTATCTGCACTTAGTTACCATGCATAATTACTCTTGCTTGAGAAGGTTTGTAGGGGATGATTTTTGATAATCTGTTATTTGATAATATTAAATTTTTATTTGCACCAGATTAGGGTCCTAACGGAGAAGGAACAGCTGGTATTATTATTGGAAAAGCAGTATCCTGCTGATGTTGGAGTTATATCAGCCTTCTTCTTCAATTATGTGAAGCTTAGCCCTGGTGAAGCACTGTATATTGGTGCTAATGAGCCCCATGCATATGTTTCTGGCGAGTGTATGGAATGCATGGCAACATCGGACAATGTTGTGCGGGCTGGACTTACTCCTAAGTACAGGGATGTGCAGACCCTATGTTCTATGCTGACATACAAACCGGTCAGTGTGTTAATTTTCTTCTACTTTTCATTACTTAGAATTTGTTAATTTGCAAGCTGACTCCAAATCTGCTGTAAGGTTTTTTGTCTTATGTTATTTTTAATTTACCTAGATTAATTATACAAAAATATTTGCTTTTGTTAAAATTCTCAACTATTTTTTGTGAGGTATGTAATTTGCTCTTTTGGAAGTTGCAATACTTGGTACTTCAATATTAAGGCCTACTCTAGTTATTAAAAATTACAAAAAAAAAAATTTATAAGTTATAACTGAATGATTAACCTTTCCATGTTATTGTAAGCTTACGGATATATGTTTCCAAAGTGCTTGGTTGAATTCATCGAGTTTCTTTAGAAAATTAGTTAATTAATAATGGTTGTACTAATGGTCATCATAGTTCTTCATAGCTAGGTAGTTTAGACACTTGGCTCATTTTACAAGAAGGAACATATAAACAGAGCTCTCTGCCTTGCTAACCTGATTGTCATCATGATTCCATCTTTTTTTAGTAGGAGGTCATATAGGAGACTATATTATCTTGTGCTTGGTGCAGTATTTTTTTGTTTAATACAAAGGAGAACTACTTTTTGATAAATAGAGGACGTTCCTTCCTGCCTTTGTATCATTTATGAATAAGGGGATCCTCTGATTAACAAAAAGGTTCACTAAAAAAAGGGGGATTCTCCATGTACTTAAAAATGTTTACTGTTTTTACTTTCTTGTTGGGGTCTATGAATGTACATGGATGAACTCTTCATGAATGGGGTATAACCATATGACTAGGGTGGCTTTTCCTTCTTGTTACAATACATGGAGCCATTTGACCATCGAGTTGTCTCATGATTAATTATTTGAAAGATGTTTGCTCTGCAACCACACATTAAATATCTTAGATGTTATAAGATGCCTAGATCATCGAGTAGAGAAGAAAAGAACAATCTAGGCAAACTTAATGTAGAAAGAAATAATTTAGTCCAAGTTAGCAACCGTCATTATTGTTGTAAAGTTCAAGTTTTTCAAGTTAAAAATGCTCTAGTAAAAAAATGAAAATAATGTTTAGAACATGCTGAGGAGTTTTTGTCTGGAAGGAGAAAAATGGTTTATATGGCTATGTTACTTGGCCAATTGAAGACTAAAGAAGTGTCTGAGACGCAGTTTGGTATGCCCACAAAATAAAGGGAACTCACAAGTTGAACCAACTATCTTGCATGCAATGAGGAACTCTTGGACAGAGCTATTGAACTATTGAACAATGACCGAAGGGATTATGTGTAGCAATCAGTTTAGTTATTTGCTAGGGATTTTGCCTTGAGTACAAAGATCTTTTGTGAGAAGAGAGATGTGTAAGGTTTTCATCCATTTAGCATGATACGGGTTAGGAGACGAGAAGTGGATTTTACTCAAATGACCTTTTTTTTTTACTGTAACAGACAAAAATTTGACCAAAAGTATGTAGTAGTAGACTGATTTTAGTTTTGGGATATTTTAGCAAATACTCCTATTCAAAATATAGAAACTAGCATATAACCCCACTTTTTTTAAAAACTAGCAAATGCCCCCATTATGTGTAAAATCAGTTAAAATAGTGGGGGTATATCTTAAATTTTTAATTATTCCGTACAAAGAATGTGAGCATTTGCTAGTTTTTTTATGAAGTGGGGTGTATATGCTAGTTCCTATATTTTGAATGGGGACATTTGCAAAAATATCCCTTTAGTGATTTTTCCAGTACTGGTTTAATGGCGTAGTTTTTGACGAGTTTGGCACAAATGCCAATTTCAGAGTTGTCGTACAATACCGATTCTCTGGTGCAGTTTCTAGTATGTTCTGCTTAAATCTTGAATGACACAACCAACTCGTATTGGTATATTAACTCTTATGGACTAAATTTGTTTCATTTGAGTAAATAATTTGACTAAAAATTATGGGTTGTCAACAGGCAACTTGGTTTCTGCTATATGTACCATTTAGCCTAAGGTGTCAAACATGTTACAGGAGAACTGATGTTTTCAATCTAGGCCCCAAATTTGTATGTGAATGAAAAGAATTGGGAGAGAGCAAATGCTTTGTGCATTATGTTTCTCTTCTGCATGTTTAGTATCCCATAGTAACGAAGTTCAAGAGTGTAAAATGAATTGAAATTCCTAAGGTACTAAACATTTATGAACTACGCATACAGTGATTCACCTCGAAGAAGACCAAGTGCTTTGGTTTTGAGGAAGAACTGTCTTCTGTTCTACATAACCTCAATTTAACTTTTGGTCTTTAACATTTATATACTTATCAACTTATGGTGCCATAACCAATAATTTTCCCATTTCTGCAAAATTGCAGGGGTTTCCTGAAATTCTGCGAGGGATTCCCTTGCATCCATACATATTACGTTACACGCCTCCATTTGATGAATTTGAAGTCGACCACTGCTTGCTTCCATCAGGAGAATCAGTTGTGCTTTCTGCAATTCCTGGTCCCTCTCTCTTTCTTGTAATGGCTGGTGAGGGAAGAATGCAGATTGGATCTGTTGAAGATGATGGTATGATGGCCAAGGAAGGAGATGTGTTTTTTGTGCCCGCAATGAGTGAGATCAAAGTTAGTGCTGATCCTGCAGGAGCATTGCAGCTGTACAGAGCCGGGGTTAATAGTAGGATCTTTGATTAGTTTAGTGGAGGTTGGAAGTTTCTTTGCTGGAAATCCTCTAATAAAACAATGGAAGTTACTATGTGGTCATAGAGAAGTTGAGTGGAAAAGGTATGTTCATTTTGTAATTTTTGTTCTTTTGCTTTACTTATATGCATGTATCATGTTTGTAATACAGACGCTTGGATGAAATGTAAAATCAAATGAAAACGTAGTTTGTCCTTATTGGAGTTTGTCACCATTTCACATATTTTTTTACCAAGGAATTAAAGTTACATCTTGTCTTCGATAGGAATATTGCTTTCCCAGATTGTTCGGGAATGAAAGAGAAATGTAAGTAAAACCATAAGATTCCTTCCCTGGAAAGCTTAAAGTTACCTATCAATCACTTTATAAAGAGGATTCTTGTAATCGTTTTTTTTTTTTTTTTTTTTTTTTAGAAGTTGTGAAGCCATCTTTCTAGTTAGGGTTGTTTCTTATATCTATTTATTCTACTTCATACCAATCATCTGGAGAAAGTAAGGTTGAAGTGAAGAAATTGATACAAAAGAGCAAGCGACGAAACACCAAACCATTTGTTGGTTAAAGGATACCTCATAAGAAATCCGAGTCGAAATTGTTTGTTTGTTTGTTTGTTTGTTATTTAGAGTATGGGATTGATTAGTTGTGTGCTTCCGGGTAACTTGTAGGGTTCTTTATTCTCAAGTTATTGAGATTCATATGGATTTAGTTATTCAGCTTCATGGTCATGTCTAATGATTGTTATTCTCAAGGTTGGGATGGCCATAAAACCGAGATGGACATCTGGAAAAGCAGTATTGATTCTCTAATTAACAAGGATTTTGGACAAACAATAGGAAATTCCCTACCCGTCTTAAAGTTGTTGGTGATCTTACTGATTTATGAGCCCCAGATGGACATTCAGACTCAAGGTGTGTAATGGGTCGGACGGTTCATATTTTGGTCCGGTCAATTATGAGTTAGGTCGGTCCGGATCTGGTTAATGGGCCGATTTGGTCCGGCCCACTACCGTTGTGGGTTTGGGCTGAATTTGGTTTTTAGGTCCGTAGGTCCGGTTCGACTCAGGCTGTACTCCATATCGGGTTCGGCTTAGCTCTTTTGGCCCGCATGCTCATTACATATCTAGGAGGGCCATAAAAATCTTTAATATTGATATTATTTTTTTTAAAAAATTGTACGACGTTCGGGTTGACCCAGGCCCAGGTCGGATTTAGTTCGGATCCGGTCCGAAGCTACTACGTTCTGGGTTCGGACTGAGTTTAGAGGTTGAATTTGAAAGTCCGGTCCGGTCCGTTTTCTTTTTCTGACTAGGTTCTGGGTTCAGACTTAGTTTAGAGGTTGAATTTGAAAGTTCGGTTCGGTTCGGTCCGTCCGTTTTCTTTTTCTGACTGACTCGATTCAGCACAGGACCGGCCAAACCCAATCAATATTGGACCGGCCCGGCCAGCCCCGGCACACACCTCTAATTGGGACTAGTGATGATCTAACCAATGGCATCTGCCTATAGTGTTGTTGGCTTCGCTCATCACTTGACGTGATATGGTCTTGGCCCCTCTCTCGGGAGTTTAGTCCCATCACGAGTGTCTAGCTTGACAAAAGATGGTTACTGATTGGAAAGAAGGCTTCCAATATTTTTGACACTGATATTTTATATAGCTCACATGCTCATGAAAGGACTGATTCCCTAGCTACATAGGAAAGAGGAAATCCAAAGCTGGTGCTTCAATAGATCCATGATGGAGAAAAAAAAAAATGATTTGTGATCATTTTATCGTTGCGTCTACTGTTAGCTTCCTGATTTTAACTGAAATGTTAGGGTTAAAAAATTAGTTTTTGTAAGGTTATTATTTATGGCCAGCTTGTTGGATTGAGGGAGAAGAAAGTTACTGAAAAAAAAGTTAAATAAAGTAAAAAAAATCATGCTTGATTTGGAAATAGGAGTTTAGGAGAAGAAGTAGAGAATTTCTTTAGTCTTTTTTGTCCATTTTTTTTAATCCTCCAGATAATTTTTTTTTTTTGGGGGGGGGGGGGGGGGGGGGAGGTGTAGGTGTTAATAATGAGAAATGAATGATTTTGTTTAACAAGTCATAAATATTTCTTATAAAATATTATTACATTCTCTTTCATTTTTTTTTTTTTTTTTTTTGCTTTTAACTTGTTGTTCTGTCTTTCTGGTTTTTAACCTGCTATCGTCCAGGTACGTCGTCTCTTCACTTTTTCTTTTATTACTTCTCCTTCAACTGAAAATCATATGCAATAAGAGTATGTTGGTAACTATTATATTTTTATTAATTTTTCGTCCAAGTAAGTTGATTTTGACTCTCCTTCTCCCACTTAACTTTCTTTCACTTAACTCCAATATCACTTAACTTTTCTTCACTTAACTCCGTTTAACTTTGCTTATTTTTTTCTCCCTCGATCAAAGAAACGATGATCGACGAAGAAAATCTCTATAGTTCAACTGTTAGTAGTGTGGGTTTATGAAACATTTTGTCTTGTATTTGCTGTAACTGGTTGCTATGTACATATTTGTTCCCTACATTTGCACATTTGGCGGGAAGGACTGTGCGTACGTGCACAAGAGGTTTTTGGTGGACCTTCTATCAATCGAGAAAAGAACCAAGCTAAAGCTTGCCTACATCTCTCAATTCAAGGCCTTCTAAAGCTTCACTATGGAAAGAGGGTGAATTCCATCCATCATTGGGCTAAAATGCCGAAGTAAAAAATAGTTGGTAGGGAATGGCCGTAGGGAGAGACTCAAATCGTATTGCCTTGGGATAAAGATGATCCTCGGGATCACAAAGGAGGACGTGTATTAGCATAGTAAACAAGGTCCACTTACTTTTATAATTTTATGTTATGGTAGTTTGATAGGAAAATGGGGAAATATAAATATTTTGGTTTGGCAATTAATAATAGAGATTGGATATCCAGAATATTTTTTGTCCTGAGCTCAAGTTCAGACACAAGTTC
Organism: Iris macrosiphon; assembly: GCA_036927795.1. Classification (NCBI taxonomy): domain Eukaryota; kingdom Viridiplantae; phylum Streptophyta; class Magnoliopsida; order Asparagales; family Iridaceae; genus Iris; species Iris macrosiphon. Next base: position 4,379,381 of record JAYESA010000005.1, on the reverse strand, counting down.
AGTCTCAAGCTCAAGCTAAGTCTCAGTCTCCAGCTAGCACAACTCCAGGCATCGCTTTTCCAGTAAGAATGTCTTAGGCAGAGGAAGCCAAGGTAAGGTGCAGTTGCTCTAAGAGAGGCATTAGTAACTTGAATGTCTGCTTCAAGGCTTTCCACTCTCTAACAGGTCCTCAACGTTAATATGTGCTAGGTAGTCTTCCTCCAAAGACGGGAAAGGATTGGATGCTAAAAGGTGTCGTTTAATGGAAAGAACACAATCATCCCTTTCTTTTTTTCTTTTTTCTGCTTCTTCTGCTGATTCTCTGGTATTGCCTGATCTTGTAACTTATCTTGCACCAGACTTAGCTCCACTTTTTATCTGCTGTTTAGTCTTAGCCTTTGAGGATGAAGACAAGCGCCATCTTGTGTACGTGTCATAGACAACGAAGAATCAAGTTTGCTTTTTTTTTTTCCTACCACACTTCCAATTTTGCCTTTTTCGTTCATGCGTACCTACAACCCTATCGTTCGTTCTCCTTAGATATTCGTATTGTTCCTCCCTGGGTCTTGTTAGTCCCGAGGCTTAATCAAAGATGGTAGAACAAGAAGTTAAAGTCGAGATCATGAGTTAACACAAAAATTTTCTCACGGATATACCTCGATCCAACGAAGAACTATATAAAATAAAAGATAATTACAACTCCTTCTGAATCGCATAATTCAAGAACCAAAAACACGTTCTTCATTGCAAACGCAGTTGCAATTGAGCATAACGTTTTACAACTAGAAGAAGAGAGAAATGTAGAATAAAAATTATTCTTGCTGGGTTGGTGAAGACCACCGTTGCTCAAAGCAAGATTCATCCTCTATCGACGATCTTGTCACGCCCCAGTCCCAAAATACCGAGGGACTAAACACGTGGCAATGGCCAGCAACACCCTCCAATAGGCAAATCCAATTTAATGGACCCATTAGAGTGTACTTAAGCTGTAAAACAACAATAAAGGTCTACGATACATGTCACAGTCTAATTCTAATCTCATCCACAGAAGATAATCACAGTTTAAATATCAGAATAATCAAGATGAAATATAAATCAACAAGTCTCAATAAAATATCTTAGGGAACAACCCGATAATAAGTTTAATACAGAAACCCACGAGACATGAAATATAATATCAAGAACAGAAATGACTGAGTATCTAAAGCAAATACTCAGGAGAAATCTTCTGGCATCACCTCGTCCTCTGGTACTGGTACTGCTCCAATGTCTGCTCCTGTTTCGTATACATCGGGGTAGATCTCCTCTACTAAACCTTGGAACATAATCCGGATCCAGGTCCTCATGGGACATAGCAAGGTACAAGAATAACTCAAGCCAAATAAATATAGTATAAAAATATATCAACAGGGCAAACTATGTAACCAGCTATGTGATATGCAAATGAGAGTATTAATCATACTCAGGCTGAAACTACTAAAGGCTCTGGGAAAACCATAGCAGCATTTATCTCGAAGGGCCAGTACGTGTGCCAAAGCTCTGGTCAGAGTCTAAGGCACTCCCAGAATAACTATATATAATCAGCCTTAATATGGTAAGACTCTCCCCACCCAATGTAATCACACGTCTCATGTCCATAACACGCAAGATCATGACCTCTAACTAATGCAGCGAGTCATAATGGTAGCTATGCATATGTAATATCTATGTCACGAATCCTGTAACCTATACAGAATCACCATGAATAACTCAGAAAGATTCTGTCTCATGAATGGTGTCAGGTGTCCTGTGGTCTGACGTACTTGATAATGCAAGCATGGAAATATATGATCGTAATATCAACTCTCTAAATGACGTTACACGACTCCGCGTACCGCATCGACACCCGAATATTATTCGGATGCTAAACAATGTCACACGGTCCTAGGTTGAACAGATACATCACATAAATAAATCAAGAGAATAATATAAAGCTAGTACTGCAAGATTGACAAGGTACACTTGTTTGGGGTTTGAATTCCTTCAATTATTTCGGTAACAGTAGGATCTTCAGGTACTCCTCCAGATGCTGAAATAAATACTACCATCATTCTTAGAAGATATGAAAAAGCTAAGATTTCCTACCCAAAAGTCAATTTAGACACAGGGACAAAATTAACAGTTTCTGGTCAAAGTGGAGTCCACATGTGGTCCACTTCGCACCGAAAAATGTGCCAGAGACAAAGTTCTCCAAATTCATCAAACTTAGTGTCTACAAGTCCAGAATGATGATACGAACCCAACGAAATATCCAGAAATGGATTCTGATGAGCCAATCACAAAATCACCCGTCAAGTGGAGCCGTAGGGCCCACGATACGGAGTTTCGTCAACGTTCTCAGAATTGAACCAAACTTAGGTCACAGGACCAGCATAATGATACGAGTCCGATGGCGCAAGTTTTATCGCGAAACGACAAGCACATACGAAGTTACAATAAGTTTTAGAACATGCATGATATGGGACAATTTCGACGGATACGCGTTGATTCCGGTGTGCACGCACATCCAAATCGTCTTCCGCGAAATCTCATACGTTCGTATTAATGATGCGCACCTTTCGGTGAAATTTGCACACGACGAAGTCGCCTCGTTTAGCAGGACGCACCCAGTTTCGGGAGAATTCGGATTTTAAAAACCAAGATTTTGGTCGATTTTATCCGCAAAAAAACATAAATTATAGCAGAATAAAATAAACTAATTACAGGATTTAAAACTCGATTATATTATCTAATTTACTGTTCAGGTGAATTTTAGAATTATTAAACAGGTTGGTCGTAAAACGGCCGTGAACTTATGAGTTCGGGACAGTTTTCGAAGTCCAAAATTGGGATATATTTTTCTGTTTTTGCGTCGCGATTTACGATCGACACAGGACATGATACCCCAGTCTAATTGCACGGGGTTCGAGAGGGTTACACAGCAAACATGTCGCAACAGTCCGTTCAAAAATTGACGCGACGAGGAGAAAGAAAAACTCACTGGAACAGGGGATCGAAAACGTCTGAACTTCGAGTACACGGGACGGTGCGGCGGTGCTCGGCCGGTCGGCGGCGGCGCTGTGCTGCTGGTGGTCGATGCTGGTGGCGGCGGAGGTCGCCGGAGGAGTCATCGGAGTCGACGTGGGGAACTCGGGGTCGCGGCGGAGGGTCGGGGTGGCCAGAGAGGCGGCGTCGGGGCTGAGATCGTGGTGGTGATGGTTCAGTGAGGGCGGTGGTACTGGGTTTATATAGTGAGGGCGGCCGACAGTTGGGGGAGGTGGACCGTCGGCTGGTGGAGGAGATGAGCGGAGGGGTCGGCGGTTGTGGGAGGAGGAGAGTTGGTGGCGGCGGAGGGAAACGAACGGGCGGCGGGTCGGCGGTTGAAAATCGGGGGTTTAATTATACTGTATCTTTTGAAATAATGGGTCGGGTTTTAGCGGGTACGGTGAGCGGGTTGGGTTCAGATCTGACTCGCCAGGGTTGGTTTGGTTTATTTAGGCTTGGTTCAGTTCGGTTTAGGATGGTTTAAATCGGTTCATTCTGGTTTATTTAAAAACTATATTTTTAGGTATTTAAAAATAGTTTTTGGGTCCAATAAATTACAGAAAATTACACTATGTCTAATTATTTATTTTACACTCAAAAATATAATTTTTATAATATTTTTATATTTATTTTAATACTTAAAAATTATTTATTTCTTGAAGAACATTTTTTTAAATAGTTAAAAATCACAGAAAAATTTTAAAAATTTATTTTTAATTTCTGAAAATTTTTGGTATTTACAATCTACCCTCTTTAAAAGATTGCGTCATCGCAATTAAGAAAATATAACATAACCGGTCAGAAGAGATGACATGGTTGCAAGACATGTTGGAAGCATGATACAAATGATAAAGGATTATGAACAAAAAGAAATCGAGAGGAAGTGTGAGGGTTAAGCAGAACAAGTAGGGAAGGAATAAAAACATTTTCCTAGAAAATGAGAGTTAAGTAATTCAAGAGTAAAGGAATCTGGTTAGAGCAAGGATCATCTACAGCTTAGAAAAACTTGGGTATCAATTACTAACAAGTTCAAAATACTAGGCTTGGGCTAGGGAATGGAATTAACAGGCACGTGCTAAGGCATCACTAGGAATAGATAACTATGATAAAACTTAAATCTTACGCGTATTCGCTACTCCACAAGTCTGTGCGTCCTCTATTGTCATCGCAAAAGCTTGTCCGCGTCATTGTGGTGGTGTCCTCTGCTATTGTTGGGCCTCTTGATAAACCTGCTATTGGGCTTGCATAATTGCATAGAATATTTGGAACATCTTCTGACCATCCACAAGCTGTCTTGGTGGAAAATTAGGCATCAGTGGAGTAAACTGCGACGATGGTGGAATATCATCTCGCCGAAATCTTAAGGCGAACTGATCTTCTTGATTGCTTTGTTGAGTTGATTGCCCTCCACCCACTGGTGTCACTTTATCGTCGTAGGTGATAACTGTAACTTGTGGTATTCCTGCGGGAGTCTCGTTGCTTGCTTGTGGATTCATTACTCTCCATCCAAAATAAACTATAAAAGGCGCACAGAGGAATCAAGGCATGATGCAAGTCAAAAATTATTTTGAAGTTGATATGGAGATCAAGAACGATTCAATCAAGTGGATGAGATCCTAAAACTTATCCTATCCTTTTCGCAGGCTTGCTCGATTCCTTAGTTGAAACTGAAATAATTTAGTCGTTGACCTGCATGGGCGCCACCAAAAAAATTATGTCACGCCCCGGTCCCAAAATACCGATGGACTAGACACGTGGCAATGGCCAGCATCACCCTCTAATGGGCAAACCCAATTTGATGGACCCATTAGAGTGTACTTAAGCTGTATAACAACAATAAAGGTCTACGATACATGTCATAGTCTAATTCTAATATCATCCACAGAAGATAGTCACAGTTTAAATATCAGAATAATCAAGATGAAATATAAATCAATAAGTCTCAATAAAATATCTCGGGGAACAATCCGATTATGAGTTTAATACAGAAACCCACGCGACATGAAATAGAATATCAAGAACAGAAATGGCTGAGTATATAAAGCAAATACTCAGAAGAAATCTTCTGGCATCACCTCGTCCTCTGGTACTGGTACTGCTCCAATGTCTGCTCCTGTCCCATATACCTCGGGGTAGATCTCCTCTGCTAAACCTGGAAACATAATCCGGATCCAGGTCCTCAAGGGACATAGCAAGGTACAAGAATAACTCAAGCCAAATAAATACAGTATAAAAATATATCAACAGGGCAAACTATGTAACCAGCTATGTGATATGCAAATGAGAGCATTAATTATACTCAGGCTGAAACTACTAAAGGCTCTGGGAAACCCATAGCAGCATTTATCTCGAAGGGCCAGTACGTGTGTCAAAGCTCTGGTCAGAGTCTAAGGCACTCCCAGAATAACTATATATAATCAGACTTAATATGGTAAGACTCTCCCCACCCAATGTAATCACACATCTCATGTCCATGACATCTCATATCCATAACACGCAAGATCATGACCTCTAACTAATGCAGCGAGTCATAATGGTAGCTATGCATATGTAATATCTATGTCACGAATCCTGTAACCCATACAGAATCACCATGAATAACTCATGAAGATTCTGTCTCATGAATGGTGTCAGGTGTCCTGTGGTCTGACGTACATGATAATGCAAGCACAAAAATATATGATCGTAATATCAACTCTCTAAGTGACGTTACACGACTCCGCGTACGGCGTCGACACCCGAATATTATTCAGACGCTAAGCAATGTCACACGGTCCTAGGTTAAACAGATATATCACATAAATAAATCAAGAGAATAATATAAAGCAAGTACTGCAAGATTGACAAGGTATACTTGCTTGTAGTTTGAATTCCTTCAATTATTCCGGTAATAGCAGGATCTTCAGTTACTCCTCCAGATGCTGAAATAAATACTACCATCATTCTCAGAAGATATAAAATAGCTAGAATTGCCTACCTAAAAGTTTAATTTAGACACAGGGGCAAAATTGACAGTTTCTGGTCAAAACGGGGTCCACATGTGGCCCACTTCGCACCGAAAAATGTGCCAGAGACAAAGTTCTCCAAATTCATTAAACTTAGTGTCTACAAGTCTATAACAACAATACGAACCCAACAGAATATCCAAAAATAGATTTTGATGAGCCGATCACAAAATTGCCCGTCAAGTGGAGCCATGGGGCCCACGATACAGGGTTTCGTCAACGTTCTCAGAATTGAACCAAACTTGGATCACAGGACCTGCATAATGTTACGAGTCTGATGGCACAAGTTTTACCGTAAAACGAAAAGCACACACGAAGTTACAATGAGGGAGAGGAGGGAAAAGGAAGCAAAAAGAGTGAAATAAGAAAATGAGTGAGGAGAGAGAAAAATGGTTTAGTCATGGGTTCAATTAAACCGAATTAAGTGTTCATTCTATATGCGGGTCCTAAACCGGGTCTATGACAATGCCAATGGATATTCTATTGGTCTCGGATAGTCTCCCTCAACAACCAGAAAAAATAAAATGATAGGAACCAACATGAGAAATACAAAATAAATGCATTATCAGAAAAAATTAAATTCTAGAAATACAAGAAATACCAAATCTGGAATCGGGTGTGACATCTCTACCCTCATTAGAAAAATTCTGTCCTCAAATTTTTTCCAAGGATAGTCGAGCTGGAACACATGAGAAAGCTCAAAAAATCATGTGCCATAATCAATGGATCATACTAAGAAACTAACTGAAATAAAAGATAACTGCAAAATTAACTAATGAATAAATGCACAGAAGCAACAAACATAAAGAATGGAGGCATATGGATACATATACCCCTGAGTCTGTCATGACCCGATTCAGTAGAATCGTTTGAGGCGTCCCCCGAATCGTGACCGCCGTGCGGGCCTGGAGTTGCGCCCGCACAAGGCTTTAATGATTTGCATAGCAAGCACATATTCAGAGTACGCAGATAAATTGAACACAAGTTGAAACATGGAAAAGTTTTCTTTATTGATAATGAACATCTATTACAAACTCTTGAACGAGTCATCTAATATGCCGCACGGGCTTACAAAAGTGTTGACTCAAAATGAGATAGCAGTCCTGTACATTATATCCCTTTACTAAACTTTAAAAGATATAGACCTCCAGGCTGGAGGATAGCTTTGCCACGGAGCTGCATTTGTGTATGAAGAGTTACAAGCTCCGGTCTTCAAGATGCTTCAAGGGGCACGGTGAAGATGCGCCAACAGCTGGACTGGATCGGGTAGACGACTTCGGCTCCTCGCTCGGTTCGCCTTGGTGCGGAGAACCTGTTTCAACGAGGGTCAGCATGTCAAAATATACTGGTGAAGGCGAGCTAGCCGAACTATACCAATCAATACGTTATTTTAATGAAGCATGCATATTTGTGGGTTTCTATCTTGCCTTAGTTCATTTACAAGTAAGCAGCATATATAATTTACTGAAATGAACGTGCCACCGTTCGGTGGATTTTATCTGCCCGTCTGAATTACCCGCACAATACTTACCATGCCTTCCCTGCCACGAAGACACAAGTTAGTTTGCAACAGGTTTAAATATACACGATGATCACTGGCATGATTGCCATAGTGGACGTAGCCGAGGACAAGGATAGCATGCTACGAGAGAACACGATTGTGCTGCAAGCTATCCGGTCCCGAACACGACGACTACACACGAGTTCCGCCCGGATCAGATCGGTGCCAGTGCCCCAGCGACCGTTCGCAGAACTAATACCTTGTGCACAAGTTGTCCATGATCGAACACGATTTACAAGTTAACAAGTCATGCATTTGAGGCAACACGAGTGCAAGAACACGAGTACACGACAAGCAGTATTGTATGATTTATTTTGCATAGCCTCCCTGAACAATTATGCATAACAAGATATGATCTATACTTAGCACGGTTTATCGAACATTTGTACGAACAAGCATACTATAAGATAACAGTTCACATGGTTGATTGACAAGCATAATAACCAAGTCTATTCTCTTTTATTTTGGTTTCTTTTATTATCACTTGGTATCGTTTGATCGGGACAAAGAAGAATACAGATTTATTAGATGTGAAGCTTGGAAGCAGGGCTAGCTAATCGGGTTGGTAGCCACTCACTTAGATTTTGGAAGGGAGAAGGAAAGAGGCGCTTCACGACCCCGCTCGCAAGCCGCCTACTGCTCGTTCACCTGCACACGAACAGCTCGATTAATACTTCTTCCTCTCTTTCTAATCTCGGAATAGAAGTGCAAGTCAAATGAACGAAAACAATGAAGGCCATCGAAACCGTTCAAGAAAAACAAGCAAATCCCAAAACTAACTCAAAGCACGAAAGCAACAAGCGACATCGAAAACCGAGGCAATAAAAGATAGCAGCGGAGAGGTCCCTCCTGACTCTGCCGCTAAGTCGATCCCGGGGGCACGGTCCACTGAATATGGGAATCGATTCCGAAGAAACAAATCCATAACGAGGACGAGTTCTTAATTCAATCTATCCCGATCGAACGATACCGTCTTGTGTTTCTTAGCCGCGATCTCCGCACCGGGAGAACGGGGCGCTACATCCTACCCAACTAATTGAAAGTTTCGTCCCGAAACTTAGGGATAGGACCTACCGTTAGGGAGCATTTCGTTGGGGACGACGATCAGGAAGGTTTGGACAGGAATTAATGGCATGGCCTGATCGTCCACAAGCGAGGCATAACCCAAGTCTCAAGCGGCAGTCTTTCTTGTCGTGTCCAAGCTTTTTGCAGAATTGACACGTATTGCTCCAATGCTTTGTTTGTTGACCACCGTCGTTCCGACGCTTTGTAGCGTTGTTTCCTCTCTCGTTGCTTTGGCGTTTGTGATTGTAGGTATGCACAGCGCCGGCAGGAACGTGAGGATAGAGTGGTTCAAGCGACAGGGCGTGATTCATGACTTCACGTATGGTACGATACTGATGAATGACTACGTGCGCATTGATGGCAAGGCGTAGTCCACCTTCAAACCTTCTTGCTCGACTCGCTACATCAGGTAAATAGGCCCTAGCGAATTTGGAGAGTCGGTTGAATTCGGCGGAGTACTCTTTAACTGTCATGCTGCCTTGCCTCAGTTGCACGAACTCGTTCTCCATTTGACGTTGTACTGGAGGGGGTACGAACTCCTCTTCGAACGCGGCACGAAAAGTCGTCCACGAGATCGCCTCCTCTCCGTGATCAAATTGGAGAGATCGTCGATGCACGTCCCACCAATCGTACGCGTTGAGGCGTAGCTGTAGTTGCGCGCAGGCGACGCGCTTCTCTTTGGGGACCTCTAGCAGAGCGAAGTGATCTTCAAGTTCGGCCAACCAATCTAGAGCTGCGACTGCGTCCTCAGTCCCGTTGAATGGGGTATTGCAGACTTTCTTGAAGTGGCCAAAGTCGAAGGCAGTCACGTCCCTCGTCCTTGGAATTTGCGGCGTCTCTACTTCAAGCACGGACTGTTCCACCGGAGTCGTTGCTATTGCAGCGGAATGGTTGGAAGCCAAAGTCTGAACGATCTTTTGCAGGGCATCTACCTGCTTCTGTTGGACTGAGAATCGTGCTTCTACATTGTCTTGAAACTTGAGCTGACTCTCTTCCGCCCGCTTCTCGGCCCGTTCATAGCGAGCCTCGTCCCTTTGTTGGTTTTCCTCCAACATCCGCAACATTTGCTGGATGGGATCGATGCTTGGCGTGGCTCGCTGGCTCCTTGAACTTCCCGAAGTGCCCGAACTACTTTCTTGGCCTTGCGTTTTGTCCGGGGCTTGCGCTGGAGCCATTCCTTCAAAAGAAGGTAATTTATATTAGAATCATAATGTATTATGGACTTATTGCATGAACGTATCTCAATTTGGCCTAGCGAGTTCAAGAGTTCGTACAAGAATTTGATCGTTAAATGAACTTTTCCAGCACGAAGTCTAAGGAACTTTGAATCTGTGCTCTGATACCACTATGTCACGACCCGATTCTGTAGAATCGTTTGAGGCGTCCCCCAAATCATGACCGCCGTACGGGCCTGGAGTTGCGCCCGCACAAGGCTTTAATGATTTGCATAGCAAGCACATATTCAGAGTACGCAGATAAATTGAACACAAGTTGAAACATGGAGAAGTTCTCTTTATTGATAATGAACATCTATTACAAACTCTTGAACGAGTCAGCTAATATGTCGCACGGGCTTACAAAAGTGTTGACTCAAAATAAGATAGCAGTCCTGTACATTATATCCCTTTACTAAAATTTAAAAGATATAGACCTCCAGGCTGGAGGATAGCTTTGCCACGGAGCTGCATTTGTGTATGAAGAGTTGCAAGCTCCGGTCTTCAAGATGCTTCAAGGGGCGCGGTAAAGATGCGCCAACAGCTAGACTGGATCGGGTAGACGACTTCGGCTCCTTGCTCGGTTTGCCTTGGTGCGGAGAACCTGTTTCAACGAGGGTCAGCATGTCGAAACATACTGGTGAAGGCGAGCTAGCCGAACTATACCAATCAACACGTTGTTTTAATGAAGCATGCATATTTGTGGGTTTCTATCTTGCCTTAGTTCATTTACAAGTAAGCAGCATATAGAATTTACTGAAATGAACGTGCCACCGTTTGGTGGATTTTACCTGTCCGTCTGAATTACCTGCACAATACTTACCATGCCTTCCCTGTCACGAAGACACAAGTTAGTTTGCAACAGGTTTAAATATACACGATGATCACTGGCATGATTGCCATAGTGGACGTAGCCGAGGACAAGGATAGCATGCTACGAGAGAACATGATTGCGCTGCAAGCTATCCGGTCCCGAACACGACGACTACACATGAGTTTCGCCCGGATCGGATCGGTGCCAGTGCCCCAGCGACCGTCCGCAGAACCAATACCTTGTGCACAAGTTGTCCATGATCGAACACGATTTATAAGTTAACAAGTCATGCATTTGAGGCAACACGAGTGCAAGAACACGAGTACACGACAAACAGTATTGCATGATTTATTTTGCATAGCCTCCCTGAACAATTATGCATAAACAAGATGTGATCTATACTTAGCACGGTTTATCGAACATTTATACGAACAAGCATACTATAAGATAACAGTTCACATGTTTGATTGACAAGCATAATAACCAAGTCTATTCTCTTTTATCTTGGTTTCTTTTATTATCACTTGGTATCGTTTGATCGGGGCAAAGAAGAATACAAATTTATTAGATGTGAAGCTTAGAAGCAGGGCTAGCTAATCGGGTTGGTAGCCACTCACTTAGATTTTGGAAGGGAGAAGGAAAGAGGCACTTCACGACTCCGCTCGCAAGCCGCCTACTGCTCGTTCACCTGCACACGAATAACTCGATTAATACTTCTTCCTCTCTTTCCAATCTCGGAATAGAAGTGCAAGTCAAATGAACGAAAACAATGAAGACCATCGAAACCGTTCAAGGAAAACAAGCAAATCCCAAAACCAACTCAAAACACGAAAGCAATAAGCGACATCGAAAACCGAGGCAATAAAAGATAGCAGCGGAGAGGTCCCTCCTGACTCTGCCGCTAAGTCGATCCCGGGGGCACGGTCCACTGAATATGGGAATCGATTTCGAAGAAACAAATCCATAATGAGGACGAGTTCTTAATTCAATCTATCCCGATCGAACGATACCGTCTTGTGTTTCTTAGCCGCGATCTCCGCACCGGGAGAACGGGGCGCTACAGAGTCAGTCAAATAGGAACTCGTCCTCGCTTGCCTATGCCGACTCACACAAATGAACAAGAGCCAAGCCTTGAGGTAAGTCGGTACCAACGATCTTATCAAGGACATAACTCCGATCCAGGATGTACCTTCACAATCGGTTCCCATGATAGACATCACGTGCCACGAGATACGAGAGCAGAAGAGTATGACGAAAACTCATCTTTGCTCAACGAAAGGATCAGAACGACTATCATATTTTAAACGTATTGGAACACAAGATCATTCGACAAGAACCCAAGAATAAGATAAGCTGAAGAGAGCTCAGAAATCTTACCCATAATTGTAGTGCCTTTGGCTATCAACTGCTTTAGGTTGCCAAATATTTTGTCAGGCCAACATCCAGGGGCCGTGGTCTAACTTGATGCTGGTTCTGTCTTCTAGTTAGGCTTGCTGGACTTGCGCATACTGCGCCAGACATTGCTGTTGGAACTACTGGGTCTGCGTCGGAAGAAGACGCTGGACTAGTGGTCGAACTGCTAATGCTGGTCCTCGCGGAATTTTAATCTCTGCCCGAGGCTGAGCTGGTAACTGTCGGACTGAAGAAGTCTCTGGGTACATAAGCGGACACAAACCAATCATGTAGTCAGATGCCCCACATCTTAGACACTGGCCATTGGACCTCCTACACTGATCTTTGGTGTGTCTTTACTTTCCGTAGTAGCTGCATCCTGCTGATACAGACTGCCTGGTAGATTGCGGTTACTTTGGAGGTTGGAGGTGCTGGCGGGCGATGAATTCTGACTACTGGTGCTGGGGTGATGATTGAATACTGATGCCTCTCATGGATGAGTATGACCTCTTCTGGCCTCCGGTCCTTGCTACTAACTTCTGGCTGGCGAGTTCTTGGGACCTAGCTTTCCTGAGTACTGTATCTTAGGTGGTATAATTATGACCTACCGTAAACTGCTGATACGACTGCTACCTTCTAATCATCTGGGGTCTTGGTTGCATCCAGGATGGCCTCAAAGTCCTAGAGCCAAAAATCTGCTGAAACTGTATCTTTCGTGCCGAGGAACTTGGTTGGACGCATGCAACTAACATTGGTCGCCGAGTTATGAGTATAATGCCCACTGTTATTGAGTGCTACTCTAACTCTCTGACAAAGAGTAGTATTGGCCTATTTTTGTCCATGCTGAAACTGCTGGCAGAGCTAAACCACTTGTTGCTAAAGTTGGAGTTTTTCTTGCTATTGTTGTTGCTGTACCATTATCATGGCTTGGATCATCTCTAACATGGCCGACGAGCCTGCCTGCTCTGGTTGTGCTGGAAGAACTGGTGGTATTGTCTGGGTTGACTGGACTGGCTAAGCTGCTATGAATGACAAAGCGGGATGAATTGGCCGTTTCGACAAGACTGGTGGAGCTGATTGTGCTTGTCTGACATACGCGACTTACGAAGCTGGCTGATGAAGAGCTACTGACACTTGCCTTTGGTTCAGTAGCAGAATCTGGCCTTGGCCTATAAATAGATCTGCTGGAGTTATCGGTGCAACAGAACCCTCGGAAGAAGGAGCATATGGGGTGTCCGTGAAGGATAAAGACACAAGGATATCAACAAGGGACGAGATTGGAACAATCGTGTCAAGCAAGTTTGAAGTTCAAGGAAATTGAGAGGTGCATATTGCAAGTAAAGTTCAAATGAAGATTATAGAGGATTAAGATTCTAACAAGATGAGTCCTCCCACAAGTCTGAAAAATAGACCTGCATGGGCCACCAATAAAACCTTCTTACGTTCCGCTCATAGAATACTAGGTAAATACGAGGACTGACATGGCCGACGGTACCTTGCAGAATACTGAAGTAAGCCGCAATGTGTTAAGGTTGTCTAGAAGACATATGGGTGAACTTTAGCATGCTATGACGTCAGTACTATGACCGACAAATCCTAGTATCTCAATCCTGCAACACAAGTGTAAAACCCCTATCCTAGAAACCGTATATGGCCTTTTAATTATTAATTATTAATTTAATTGTAGTAATTAATGGCTACTTAGGAGAAATAGATTTTTAATAATTTTTATTTTAGGTGTTGGTGCACTTAGAGGGTTTATGGGACCATCAGAAATTTTTCAGAATTTATTTCATGTAGAAGATCCCTTGAGCAGTTGCTAGCTTAATAGTGTGCATTAATATAATCTAGAATTTTTTTATGAGTATATATATATATATATATATATATATATATATATATATATATATATATATATATATATGCATATATATTTAATTGAAAAATTATTATAAAAAGGAAAAGAAAAGAAAAGAAAAGAATAATAATTAAAAAAACCAATCCATTACTTAGCAAACATAACCAATTCCCATGCAACCACCTATCCGCTGCTATTAAAGCAGCCGCCCATCCTAGCCAATTCTGAGCCCCTTGCATATATACACAGCAAAGCTCAACCCCCCCCGCGGCTAATAGCAAAATCGACCCTCCTCTCTCCCCACTTTTATATATATATATATATATATATATATATATATATATATATATATATATATATATATATATATTCATTATTTTATCTAAACCCTAAACCTAATCATCCAGACTCTTCCTCTTCCCATCTAGACCTAGAGAGCGCCACCACCGCAGCCGGAGAACCCCGCCAGGCCGTCCAAACCAATCCCGACGACCGCGACCCCGCGCACTGCAGATTCCCACAGCGAGATACCTGTGTTCCGGAGTTATTTTCCGTCGACTCGCTCAACCAAACGCCACCCCGTCTTCACCGATGTGCTCACCCCTTTACCCTCTTCCATATCTGTGTATTAGTAGACCTCGAACAACGCGTAACTATAGGCAAAAATAGTGCCAAAGTTGGCAAAAATAGACTGAATTCTGGGAACGCAGAAAACTGCGGTGACCATCCATGTTTCGGAGTTCGTATCTCCCACCACAGAGATCCGAATTCGATGATTCTTTTTGGTATGCGTAGATCACTTGACCTAGTTTAATTTTTGTAAAATAACCCTAGATTATTAACTGATGTAGACAAAATTAAATTCGTTAGAAAATCCCGCGAATCTACTTTTCTTAGATTTTCAAAAGTTGTGAAACGGAGCGCGCTCCGCCAAATGTGTCACGCCCCAGTCCCAAAATATCGAGGGACTAGCCACGTGGCAATGGCCAGCAGCACACACCGATGGACAAACCCAATTTAATGGATCCATCAGGGCATACTTAAGCTGTAAAATCAAGTCTACGACAACATGGCACAACTAATCTCATCCACACAAGATATAAAATATGATCCACAGAATAAATAAGGAATATAAATCATCAGCTAGTCTCACAAAGTGCTTCGGGGAACAACCCGATAAATATATGATACAATGGTTCAACAGACCAGAATATAAATGACTGAAATAAATAAATACTGAGCATGAAACATGGATGCTCAGGAAAAGTCTTCGGCTAACACCTCGTCCTCGGATGGCGGTACAGCTCCTGGATCAGCTCCTGCTCCGGTCCCGTATACCTCGGGATAGATCTCGTCCTCAAATCCTGGGGACATAATTCGGATCCAGGTCCTCAGGGGACATAGTAAGGTACAAGAAAGCTCAAGCCAAATAAATGCAGTACAGAAAATAAATAGAATAAATAGGGCAAGTAAGTAACCATCTAAGTGAAAATGCAAGTGAGAGCAGCACGAGTACTCAGGCTGAGCTACTACAAGCTCTGTGTCGGGGAGCCGGTAGTGGTAATAACCGGTAGTGGGTCTAGCTCTGCTCCGAGAGTCTACGACCTCTCAATAATAGAAGATATATATATATAAATAGCCTGTAGCCTGTGTGTCTCTCCCCACCCAATGTAACCACGCATATCATGACCATAACGTCTCATGTCCATGTCAAGCGGGATCATAGCTAATGCAACAAGTCATAATGTATCTAAGAATATAGTATCTATGTCAAGTCCTGTATCCTATATAGAATCACCACGAATATCTTGGGAAGATCCTGTCTCATGAGTAGTGTCAAGTGTCCTGGGTCAAAGTGTACTTGGTAAGACAAGTAAGAGAATATAAAGTGTCACGAATGTCCATCTCTAGATGACCGTACCCAACACCGCGTACAGTGTTGGCACCCGACTAATAATCGGACGCTAAGTACGTCACACGGACCTAGGTTAAGCATGCACAGCAATATAATGAAGCAAGGAAAGTATATAACAATACTGCAGAGTTTGGCAAGGTACACTTGCCTGATGTCCGAATACCAACAGTCGTCCCGGTATCAGTGGATCCTGTCTCCAAAAGCTGTAATAAACATCACCAACTGTCTCAGAAGATATCAAACTGCTAGAAATGCCTGTCCTTACGTCCAATTTGGACTAAGGGACAAAAAGGACATTTTCGGACCAAAGCGGGGTCCACATGTGGGCCACTTTGCACCGAAAAGCGTGTCAGGTTCAAAGGTCTCCAAATTCCTCAAACTCACTGTCTACAAGTCAGGAACGATGATACGAACCCGACAGAACCTCCAGAATTCAATTCCGATGAGCTGATCATAAAATCGTCCGTCAAGTGGAGCCTATGGGGCCCACGATACGCGATTTTGTCAACGTTCTCAGAATCGGACCAAACTTGGGTCGCAGGACCAGCGTATCGCTACGAGTCCGATGGCGCAAGTTTTATCTCGATCCGACGTGTGTACACAAAGTTACAACATGTTCCAGAAAGGACGGATACGGGGTGTCGTCGACGGATACGCGTTGATTCCGGTGTGCACGCACATCCGAATCGACTTCTGCAAAATCCTACACGACCGTATCAACGTCGTGCACGGTTCGGTAAAGACCGTGTGCGACCAAGTCGTCCCGTTTGGCGGAGCATACTCAATTCCGGGGTAAAATGGGACATTGTTTATCCCATTTTTGGATCGCGGTGTGCGATCACCATAGGACGCGATGCACCGAGCGGGTTGCATGGACACCAAGAGGGTTATACAGTCTACGTGTAGCAACTGACGGAATCGCAAACGGAGTTACAAGGCGAGAGAAAACGATACCTGAACAGGGCTTCGTGAACGCTGGATTCCACGTGTCCGAGAGTCAACTTTGTGTCCTGGTCGAGGATTCCCGTGTATGTTGAGAGTCTGAGCTAGGGTTCTGACTCGGGTCAGCGGGGTGGCGCTCGTGAGGCATCGGGTCGTCGACGACAGGTGGATCTGGGCCGGGTCGACAACAGCGGATCTGGTCGGCGTCGACAGCAGTGGATCGGGTCTACGGCACCGGAGCTGAGTAGAGGGGACGTCGGGTTGAGCAGAGGGGACGGCGCCGGGTTGGGGTGCTGAGGCATTGGGTCAGCGGCGAGGTCGACGGGCTGGCGCTACGAGTCGGTGGAGGTGTCGAGGGATCGTCGTACGGGGCTGAGACGGGCGGCGAGGGTCTGTGTGGGAGGCATCGAGCACAGCGGAGTCGGGTCAGCGGGGTGGGGCTCGTGATGGGAGGGCGGCGCCGGAGTTAGGCTGATGGAGGCGGCGCTCGAGATGGGAGAGGAAGGGTGCTGCGGCGGGCTGGGCACGCATGCCAAGGGGTTTTATACCGGCGGCTACAGTAAATCTGGTAGCTAGGGTTTCCACACGGGTTTCGGGTCGGGTTTGGCTCAGATCCGACCTGACCTGACCCAATAGGATGGGTTCGGTTCAGGCAGGGTGGGTTTGCTCTGGTTTGGTTTGGTTTATCAATCCCAAAAGTTTATAGGTCCTAAAACTCGTTTCCGGAGTCCAATAAATTCACCAAAAAATACCCTGCGTCTGGTTTTCCATTTTATACCATAAAATCTTATTTTCATAATATTTTAACACCAATAAACTGCCAAAAAAATCCTTAACTCCCAATTACCTTGATCCGTCTTCCAGAAATACCGAAAAATATATTAAAAATTATTCTGAAAAAATAGGGTGTTTACAATCTTTCCTCCTTAAAAGGATTGCGTCCTCGCAATCAAAGAATAAGCTACTAAAGAAAGAATTATGAAAATACAAGGTTGCTTAGTTTACCACTGCCTCCTCGAACAAGTGGGGGTAACGCTGGCGCATACTATCTTCTTGTTCCCAAGTCGATTCGCCAGAAGAATAATATTTCCAAGCTACACGAACCAGTCTGATTGTCTGTCCCCACAATGTCTTCTCACTGACGTCGAGGATGCCCACTGGTTGTTCTTTATATCTCAAGCTTGGGCCTACTGCGATCTCTGAATGATCGACTACGTGACTTGGGTCGGTCACGTACCTTCGCAGCTGTGAGACGTGGAATACGTCATGCACTCCCTCTAAGGATGGAGGTAATGCAAGACGATAAGCCACCTCACCAACGCGCTCTAGAATGTCAAATAGCCCAATATACCTTGGGCTCAACTTGCCTCTGCTCCCGAATCTGATAGTACCACGAGTGGGCAAAATCCTTAAGAACACGTGCTCTCCTTCTTTAAACTCTAGGGGACGTCTGTGCGTATCTGCCCAATGCTTCTGTCTATCCTGAGCTGCTCGAAGATGATCCTGAATCTGTTTCACCTTTTTCACTGTCTGCGTTACCAATTCTGGACCCAGTATTTGACTTTCACCAACGTCACTCTAACATATAGGCGATCTGCATTTTCTTCCGTATAATGCCTCGAATGGTGCCATCTGAATGCTGGCCTGATAACTGTTATTGTAGGAGAACTCCACTAAGTGCAAATGATCTTCCCAAGATCCTTCGAAGTCTAGCATACATGATCGCAACATGTCCTCCAAGATCTGAATGGTGCGCTCCGATTGGCCATCTGTCTGTGGGTGGTCAGCCGTGCTGAATTTGAGTCTGGTGCCCAGACTCTCTTGCATGCTTCTCCAGAAATGAGAGGTAAATCTCGAATCTCGATCCGATACAATACTAACCGGCACTCCATGTAGTTTGACGATTTGTCGCATATACATGTCAGCTAGTACCTCTGTGGACTGTCTAACTCTAAATGGCAAGAAGTGTGCCGATTTAGTGAGTCGATCCACTATAACCCATACTGCGTCTCTTCCGCTGGGCTCCTCGGAAATCCTGTGACAAAATCTATTGTGATATGCTCCCACTTCCATTCTGGTATAGGATGCGGCTGTAACATACCTGCAGTCCTCTGATGCTCGGCCTTTACTTGCTGACAGACTAAGCATTTGGCCACAAATCTTGCGACCTCCTTTTTCTTTCCATGCCACCAGTAATACTGTCTCAAGTCTCGGTACATCTTGGTTCCTCCTGGGTGAACAGAGTACATAGAGCTATGTGCTTCAGTCATTAACTCCTGTCTTAATTCTCCATTTAGAACATACAGGCGATTCCCAAACCTCAATGTCCCGTCTTCGTGTATGCGAAATTCTGTCTGTATGCCTGCTTCTGTCCTCTCTTTCAATCTTCGGAATCTAGCATCGGTGGGCAATGCCTCTTTAATTCTTTCCACAAGTGACGACTTAATTTCAAGATTAGCCAGTAATCCACTCTGTCCTGGTAAAATAATCTCTATCTGAAGCTCCTCTATATCTCTCAATAACTCTGGCTGCATCGTCAAGAAATAAGCCGTAGGCTTCCTGCTTAGTGCGTCTGCTACAACATTCGCCTTTCCCGGATGATACTGCAGATCTATGTCAAAATCTACCATCAATTCAAGCCAACGCCTCTGCCTCATGTTAAGCTCCTGCTGAGTATATACATACTTCAGACTTTTGTGGTCTGTAAAGATGTCTACTTTCTCCCCATAAAGGTAGTGCCTCCAAATCTTCAATGCAAATATAACTGCTGCTAACTCCAGATCGTGGGTTGGATAGTTCTTGTCACCACCCCATTTCCAGAGCCGGGTATTTTTTTTTATTTTTAATTTAGTTAATTGTGCATTATTTTTAATTAATTGTATTTATAATTAATTATTGATTGTATTATATTTTTATTGATTGTTTTAGGATTTTGGCTAGCCTGGACCCATGTCAGACCCTAGTGGACCCATGTCCGACCCAGCCCACACCCTTGTGAGAATTATTTTAGGGCTTAGAATATTTATTTTATTTTTAGGAAGTTAGTTGGAGAGATTTGGAACTAGTTTGAGTGCATTTGGAACCCGGAACCCAAAACCAAGTGAGTAGGGGCATTTTGGGAATTTAGAAACTTGGCAACCCCTTTATTATTACCATGGCCGGCCCCAAACCCTTCCCCCACCCGTGAGAACAGCCACAGCAGCCCCCTCTCTTCCTCTTCTTCTTCATTCTTCATTCTTCTTCTTCTTCTTCTCCATTTTCCACTCTTCCTTCTTCTTTTCTTCTTCCCACTTTCAAGTAAGCTTCCATTTCTCTTCTTTCTTCCTCTATTCTTCTTTATGATTAACCCTAACCCTAGATCTTTCCCTAACCTAGGTGGGTAGAGCCTAGATTTGGTGTTGGAGCTTGGATTTGAGGCTTGGAAGCTTGGATTGGAGGATTTGGAGAGATTTGGAGATTTTGGCTTGGGATTCCAACTCCCAAGAGGTAAACCCTAAATTTCCTCTTGTAATTACTCTTTTATAGTGTAATTAATATTTTAGAACCTTCCTAGACCCGTAGGCTACCCGTGGGAGGAAGTTGGAACTAGTTTGGGTGAGTTTAGAAACTTTAACACTAGGTTTTGTGTCAATTTCGGGTGGAATCCGAGATTGGCCCAATTTTGGGTGATGCCCTAGGTTAGATGGACCTAGGTAGACGTTGTCGGGTGTCGTGAGGGTGAGAGCGTGTCTCCGTTTGGACACGGGAAGCCGCGTCGCGGAGAAACGGGCGTTTCGGGCGAAATTGGGGCTTTTCGTCGTCGCCGATTCTAAGTGCGTGTGCGTTTCCGCCACGGGCCTAGAATCGACGCGGGAGCGCATTTTCTAGGATCTAGACATCGTGTAGAGCGCGTGGGTAAATTTTGGGCCGATTCCGAGTTCGTTTGGTGTGCGTTTCAGGAGGTTTTCCGAGCCGCGCACCACGTGTTCGTCGAAATGACCGAACGGCCATTTCGACTTGGTTTCCTCGTTTCGGCTTTGTGCGCGCGTTGGGTTAGTATCGGGGAGTGTGTGCTAGAGGTTTCGAGTTATATTTTATATATTTTTGGGTGTTTGGGCGTGTCGGGGTCGTTGGGCGTGCGTTGGTGGGCGTTGTGGGCGTGGTGTGCGTTGTGTTGTGTTTGTTTATATATATGTGTATATATATATATTGTGTGTGTGTTTTTATATATATATTTATATATATATGTGTGGTTATGTGTAGGTGAGTGTGTGAGTGAGTGCTTGTGTGAGTGTGTAGGTGAGTGTGTGAGTGAGTGCTTGTGTGAGTGTGTAGGTGAGTGTGTGTGAGTGTGAGTGAGTGTTTATAGGTATATACATATGAGTTTATATATATGTATATATATTTGTATATATATGTATGAGTGTTTATGTGTGTGCTAGTGTGTGTGAGAGTGTGTGTGTGAGGGTGTGTGCTAGTGTGAGTGAGTGTGTGTGAGTGAGGATATATAGATATTAGTATATATGTTAGTGTGTGAGTGTGTATAGGTGTATATATATATACATAGATATTAGTGTATATATGTATATAGATATATGTGTGTTTGTATATATATATAGATATGTGTTTGTGTATATGAGTGTGTATGTGTTAATATGTGTTAATATGTGTGTGTATATATATATGTTAGTAGGTGTGTTAGTGTGTATATATGTATATATAGAGTTGTGTGTATATATATATATGTATGTATGTATATATATATATGTGTATATATATATAGGGGTGTGTGTGTGTGTATGTGAGATAGGGGGGGGAGCCAGCAGACTGCAGCAGCAGCTTTGCTGCACTGTGCTGCAGCAGCAGCAGCAGTATGAAGATGCAGCAGCGCAGCAACAGCAGCTATGCAGAATCAGCAGCAGCAAAAGCAGGTGCAGTAGCAGCAAAGGCAGTGGCAGCAGCATGGGCAGCAGCATCAGCAAGCATAGAGGAGCAGCAGCACATGTAGGAGCAGTAGCAGTAGCAGTAGCAAGCAGTGAGGTAGTAGGGAGATAGATTGATAGGGTGTATATATATATCTAGATAGTTAGATAAATAACTAGATAGATATTAGATAGTGAATAAGATTGATAGATATTATAGATTGTTAGATAGATAGCTAGCTAGATTCATAGATAGATAGATGTTTCTATATAAATAGAATAGATAGATATATAACTAGCTAGATAGTTAGTTAGATTGATAGATTAAATAGATAGGTATTAGTTAGTTGATAGATAAATAGGTAAGTAGATAGATAAGTTGATAGATAGATAGATAGTTAACTAGATAGACTAATAGATAGATAGATAGGTAAATAACTAGTTAGATAGTTAAATTAGATAGATAGATAACAAGGTAAATAGTTGAATAGATACATAGATAGTTAGGTTTCTAGATAATAGATAGGTAGATAGATAGTTATAACTATCTAGGATATAGATGTATATACATATAGTTATATACATATCTATAGATATCTAGATAGTTATACATAGATATTTATGAGTTGGGTAAGGTAAGGTAATATATATATATATGTGTGTATGAGTAAGGTAATGGGTATTAATGGGTATGTGTGTGGATATATATGTATATAGGTAGATACCTACTTAGATATATATAAATATGGTAGATATCTATATTACCTAGCCTAGATTAATATCTAGGTATGTAATCAATAGCTAGGTAGCTAGTTAGAGGGTTTGAGAGCGGTATCTCAATACCTTGAGATACCAAGGTATTTCAATACCTTAAGGTAACCAAGGTATTGGGTTTCGAGCGGGGTTTTTGAGCAATAGCCTAGGAATAGTATTGGAGTGATTTTTATAGGTATATGTGTATATATTTACGCGTGCTAGCATAGGTTTTAGCGGGTTTAGGCGGGGTGCGTAGCCTAGGTTGAGGTATCGGATACCGAGGGTATCCCGGTATCTCAAAGAGGCGAGTTTGTGAGTTTTCTAGCTTAATGATCTCGGTTTGACCTAGAATTTCAGGAGCACCCTAGTTTGACCCAGACTTGACCGTAGTTGACTCGGTTGACCGCCAAAGTCAACTTTTGACCTAGTTTTGACCTAGAGTTGACTTTTTGGACCCAGAGTTGACTTTTTGACCCAGATTTCACCGGTTTGACCCGTTTGACCTAGAACGACCCTAGAAACCTATTTTAGTTATTTTATATCTGTTTAACTCATTAGAACCCTGTTTAACCTTGCTTTTCGCATTAGGTCCTTGCGACACCGGTTCGGATCGCCAGTTGCTCAGGACGTCAGGCGAGTACATTCTCTGATAGTTTTCATTATCTGATGATTATTATGATTCAGCTTCTAGTATAGTATCATATGATTATTCTGGCACCACACGGGACACTGATTGATATTTCTGGATTCATTTACTTGCGACACGTACATTTCATGTTTCTGGCCTCTATTCTGGAATCACTACTGGCATCACCTACAGGCATCATTCATGTACAGGCTGGACTCATCTTGATTTGCGTGTCGGGTCTTGGATCCACTTGTATTAGTCGGGGCGGGGAAATACTCGAGTAGACATGTAAACATTCCTATCTGGCATCATCAGGAATCACTCCCTCTGGTCTAATCTGGAATGATAGCAGCCGTGCACCCAGTGCGCGGTGAGCCGTACTTACCCCTAGCCGTTTACATGTCGAAACAAGTATTTCAAAGACACCGAGTTCATTCTTTATAGTCTGGACTCTCATGCATTTCTTGACTTGTCTCACTTACATGTTTCTGGACTTGACTCACTACATGTTTTTCATGCTGGACTCACTACACGTTCATGTGCACGGACTTGATTTTAGCTTAGATTTCCTGTATCTGCAGTTATTACTATCTTGCTCTGATACCCATGCATCTTTACCTTTATGCACCAGTGATTTACATATTTTCTTGTTCATACTTGCTCCATTTTTCTTGCTACTTGCTATAACTGTTTTATAGTTTTTATCATTTAAATGGAACTGCTGTTAGAGATGTACTTGCTCCAGTCCTGACTGGACATATTTTTCAGAGTATCCGGAGGATTGGTGTCCGACGTTTTATGGACCTGAGCCTGTCGATGGTGCAGACAGGGACCCTCTAGTTTAGAGGTGATTTCCGGGTTGGTAGCCGGGATCACTAGGATCTTGTTGTTGTTTTTATTAGCTTTTAGCACCGGATTTGTCTCCGGTTTTGGATTGAGACCTTGTTTGTATATTATTTTGGATGATGTATTGTTGTATTATTATTATTATTGATGTTGTGGTTGTTGTAGTAGTAGTTGGAGGTGGTTAGACTTTTTAGTTGTTAGACTCTCTGTGTTATCTTATCGTGCTTAGATTCGTGATTGAGTATATTGTGATTATCATTTGATATTGCTCCTCCGTTTGGAGTTGAGATCTTGGCAGATTATATATATTGTTTGTGTGGTTGCCCTCCTTTTGGAGAGGTCATGCCCGATTTTTGTGTGAGATTATTATTTAGTTAGTTGACCTAGACAGCGTTCTACCGCCGATGCTGCGGCGTAGGCTGGACGTACCCACGACTCATGCCCGATTTTCGGGTGCGGGTCGTGACACGTTTTTGGTGGTGGCCCATGCAGGTCTCGATTCGCAATTAGTGCGATGTCGTGGTGGTACAACAACTTAGTTGTACTGCTGCGAGCCTGCTATAGGATCTAGGATCTAGGATGAGTGTGTACTCAATCACGACTAGGAACAATTCCAATCTAATTATTCTGAAATTGCTTCTTTTGAAATATTACTGTCCTTCTTTGATAATATCGTATCTTGCGCCGTATTGACTTCTTTTGATCTGTGTTCAGGATGCCTCCGAAGACACGATCCCATCGTACCGTTCCAGCAGTTGCCTCGGAGAGGTCTGCTACCTCTCGTCCAGCTCGTATTCAGGCAGCTGCTACCGCTCCACTCACCACTCCTGCAGTTGAGGGAGCATCTGCTTCTCTCGGGGATCCTCCTTCACCTGTCGATCCGAGGACTACCCCAGTCGTTCCGGTGGTTCCTCCACCACTTCCTGCTCCAGTAGATGCCGCGCAGTTGTTTGCGTTCTTCAGGGAGATGATGGATGCGCAGCACCGTCAGGTGGATGTGATGAGGCTGGGCATTGAGAACGCCCACCAGGTGGCCATGACGGCAGTGGATAGGGTGGCACAGAATCAGCCACAGGCAGATCAGATTCAGCTTCCGAGGCCGGGTAGTATCATTGACTTTCAGAGGATGCGGCCCAAGGAGTTCCGTGGTACAGAAGGGATCCTGTACGCGGATGACTGGATAGAGCAGATTGAGGGGATCTTCAGGCTGGCGCAGATTCCAGACAGCATGCAGATAGAGGCAGCGGGCAGTCAGATGTTCGACCTCGCCTTGACGTGGTATCGCACAGATACGAGGATTGCAGCGCCAGGGCTTACTTGGGAGGCCTTCAAGAGGCTTTTTAAGGAGAAGTTTTTCCCAGATGTGGCGCTCAGTGCTTTGGAGAGCCAGTTTGAGGCACTCGTCCAAGGGAGCATGACAGTGGACGAGTACGCAGCGGAGTTCTGCCGTCTGGGCAGATTTGTAGATGGCTTGAGTGAGGCAGCCAAGGCGAGGAAGTTTCGCAAGGGCTTGGTTATGGCGGTCAAGTCTTTGACCAGGAGCGACCGCGAGGCGACTTTTGAGCAGATAGTAGGAGATGCTCAGAGAGCAGAGGATGACTTGGAGCTCAAGTCCAAGAGAGGCAGGGATGATTCAGGCAGTGCCAGTGGTAGTGCGGGACCAGCTAAGCGTCCCTATGTACAGAAGGCAGCGCAGCAGGGTCAGGATCAGAGAGCGCCCACTTGTGCCTACTGCAGGAAGGCAGGACACACTTGGGATGTTTGTAGGAGGAGGCTGAAGATGTGTTTGTTCTGTGGATCTGCTGCTCACCATATGCGAGATTGTCCCACTGCACCTCCATTGGGTGGAGCACAGGATCAGAGAGTTGGAGCTAGGCCATCTGTGGCACAGCATCAGGCCCCGCACCAGCAGAGGGATACACCCCAGCAGGGCAGGGCTTATGCGTTGACGGTCGAGGAGGCCGATGCTACGGATGACGGGTTAGCAGGTCTGTCTCTTGTTTCTTCTTCCTGTCCTTTTCCATTCCTGTGGTGTGCTTCATTAGTACCTGTTAGACTCTCTTTTTTGTGCTGTGGTAGATAGTGTAGTGACCCCGATTGAGACTGTAATAACACGACCAGTAGGACCCTGATCTTGTATGTTGTATAGGTAGAATTTTTTTGACTTTGATTGTTGGGGGTTTGACCTAGAGGAGTGTGATTGACTTTAAATTTCGAGGACGAAATTTTCTAAGGAGGATAGGCTTGTCACCACCCCATTTCCAGAGCCGGGTATTTTTTTTTATTTTTAATTTAGTTAATTGTGCATTATTTTTAATTAATTGTATTTATAATTAATTATTGATTGTATTATATTTTTATTGATTGTTTTAGGATTTTGGCTAGCCTGGACCCATGTCAGACCCTAGTGGACCCATGTCCGACCCAGCCCACACCCTTGTGAGAATTATTTTAGGGCTTAGAATATTTATTTTATTTTTAGGAAGTTAGTTGGAGAGATTTGGAACTAGTTTGAGTGCATTTGGAACCCGGAACCCAAAACCAAGTGAGTAGGGGCATTTTGGGAATTTAGAAACTTGGCAACCCCTTTATTATTACCATGGCCGGCCCCAAACCCTTCCCCCACCCGTGAGAACAGCCACAGCAGCCCCCTCTCTTCCTCTTCTTCTTCATTCTTCATTCTTCTTCTTCTTCTTCTCCATTTTCCACTCTTCCTTCTTCTTTTCTTCTTCCCACTTTCAAGTAAGCTTCCATTTCTCTTCTTTCTTCCTCTATTCTTCTTTATGATTAACCCTAACCCTAGATCTTTCCCTAACCTAGGTGGGTAGAGCCTAGATTTGGTGTTGGAGCTTGGATTTGAGGCTTGGAAGCTTGGATTGGAGGATTTGGAGAGATTTGGAGATTTTGGCTTGGGATTCCAACTCCCAAGAGGTAAACCCTAAATTTCCTCTTGTAATTACTCTTTTATAGTGTAATTAATATTTTAGAACCTTCCTAGACCCGTAGGCTACCCGTGGGAGGAAGTTGGAACTAGTTTGGGTGAGTTTAGAAACTTTAACACTAGGTTTTGTGTCAATTTCGGGTGGAATCCGAGATTGGCCCAATTTTGGGTGATGCCCTAGGTTAGATGGACCTAGGTAGACGTTGTCGGGTGTCGTGAGGGTGAGAGCGTGTCTCCGTTTGGACACGGGAAGCCGCGTCGCGAAGAAACGGGCGTTTCGGGCGAAATTGGGGCTTTTCGTCGTCGCCGATTCTAAGTGCGTGTGCGTTTCCGCCACGGGCCTAGAATCGATGCGGGAGCACATTTTCTAGGATCTAGACATCGTGTAGAGCGCGTGGGTAAATTTTGGGCCGATTCCGAGTTCGTTTGGTGTGCGTTTCAGGAGGTTTTCCGAGCCGCGCACCACGTGTTCGTCGAAATGACCGAACGGCCATTTCGACTTGGTTTCCTCGTTTCGGCTTTGTGCGCGCGTTGGGTTAGTATCGGGGAGTGTGTGCTAGAGGTTTCGAGTTATATTTTATATATTTTTGGGTGTTTGGGCGTGTCGGGGTCGTTGGGCGTGCGTTGGTGGGCGTTGTGGGCGTGGTGTGCGTTGTGTTGTGTTTGTTTATATATATGTGTATATATATATATTGTGTGTGTGTTTTTATATATATATTTATATATATATGTGTGGTTATGTGTAGGTGAGTGTGTGAGTGAGTGCTTGTGTGAGTGTGTAGGTGAGTGTGTGTGAGTGTGAGTGAGTGTTTATAGGTATATACATATGAGTTTATATATATGTATATATATTTGTATATATATGTATGAGTGTTTATGTGTGTGCTAGTGTGTGTGAGAGTGTGTGTGTGAGGGTGTGTGCTAGTGTGAGTGAGTGTGTGTGAGTGAGGATATATAGATATTAGTATATATGTTAGTGTGTGAGTGTGTATAGGTGTATATATATATACATAGATATTAGTGTATATATGTATATAGATATATGTGTGTTTGTATATATATATAGATATGTGTTTGTGTATATGAGTGTGTATGTGTTAATATGTGTTAATATGTGTGTGTATATATATATGTTAGTAGGTGTGTTAGTGTGTATATATGTATATATAGAGTTGTGTGTATATATATATATGTATGTATATATATATATATATGTGTATATATATATAGGGGTGTGTGTGTGTGTATGTGAGATAGGGGGGGGGAGCCAGCAGACTGCAGCAGCAGCTTTGCTGCACTGTGCTGCAGCAGCAGCAGCAGTATGAAGATGCAGCAGCGCAGCAACAGCAGCTATGCAGAATCAGCAGCAGCAAAAGCAGGTGCAGTAGCAGCAAAGGCAGTGGCAGCAGCATGGGCAGCAGCATCAGCAAGCATAGAGGAGCAGCAGCACATGTAGGAGCAGTAGCAGTAGCAGTAGCAAGCAGTGAGGTAGTAGGGAGATAGATTGATAGGGTGTATATATATATCTAGATAGTTAGATAAATAACTAGATAGATATTAGATAGTGAATAAGATTGATAGATATTATAGATTGTTAGATAGATAGCTAGCTAGATTCATAGATAGATAGATGTTTCTATATAAATAGAATAGATAGATATATAACTAGCTAGATAGTTAGTTAGATTGATAGATTAAATAGATAGGTATTAGTTAGTTGATAGATAAATAGGTAAGTAGATAGATAAGTTGATAGATAGATAGATAGTTAACTAGATAGACTAATAGATAGATAGATAGGTAAATAACTAGTTAGATAGTTAAATTAGATAGATAGATAACAAGGTAAATAGTTGAATAGATACATAGATAGTTAGGTTTCTAGATAATAGATAGGTAGATAGATAGTTATAACTATCTAGGATATAGATGTATATACATATAGTTATATACATATCTA
The DNA here is from genome assembly GCA_036927795.1 of Iris macrosiphon. NCBI lineage: Eukaryota > Viridiplantae > Streptophyta > Magnoliopsida > Asparagales > Iridaceae > Iris > Iris macrosiphon. The sequence goes on along the minus strand of JAYESA010000005.1, from coordinate 4,350,541 downwards.
TAGATATCTAGATAGTTATACATAGATATTTATGAGTTGGGTAAGGTAAGGTAATATATATATATATGTGTGTATGAGTAAGGTAATGGGTATTAATGGGTATGTGTGTGGATATATATGTATATAGGTAGATACCTACTTAGATATATATAAATATGGTAGATATCTATATTACCTAGCCTAGATTAATATCTAGGTATGTAATCAATAGCTAGGTAGCTAGTTAGAGGGTTTGAGAGCGGTATCTCAATACCTTGAGATACCAAGGTATTTCAATACCTTAAGGTAACCAAGGTATTGGGTTTCGAGCGGGGTTTTTGAGCAATAGCCTAGGAATAGTATTGGAGTGATTTTTATAGGTATATGTGTATATATTTATGCGTGCTAGCATAGGTTTTAGCGGGTTTAGGCGGGGTGCGTAGCCTAGGTTGAGGTATCGGATACCGAGGGTATCCCGGTATCTCAAAGAGGCGAGTTTGTGAGTTTTCTAGCTTAATGATCTCGGTTTGACCTAGAATTTCAGGAGCACCCTAGTTTGACCCAGACTTGACCGTAGTTGACTCGGTTGACCGCCAAAGTCAACTTTTGACCTAGTTTTGACCTAGAGTTGACTTTTTGGACCCAGAGTTGACTTTTTGACCCAGATTTCACCGGTTTGACCCGTTTGACCTAGAACGACCCTAGAAACCTATTTTAGTTATTTTATATCTGTTTAACTCATTAGAACCCTGTTTAACCTTGCTTTTCGCATTAGGTCCTTGCGACACCGGTTCGGATCGCCAGTTGCTCAGGACGTCAGGCGAGTACATTCTCTGATAGTTTTCATTATCTGATGATTATTATGATTCAGCTTCTAGTATAGTATCATATGATTATTCTGGCACCACACGGGACACTGATTGATATTTCTGGATTCATTTACTTGCGACACGTACATTTCATGTTTCTGGCCTCTATTCTGGAATCACTACTGGCATCACCTACAGGCATCATTCATGTACAGGCTGGACTCATCTTGATTTGCGTGTCGGGTCTTGGATCCACTTGTATTAGTTGGGGCAGGGAAATACTCGAGTAGACATGTAAACATTCCTATCTGGCATCATCAGGAATCACTCCCTCTGGTCTAATCTGGAATGATAGCAGCCGTGCACCCAGTGCGCGGTGAGCCGTACTTACCCCTAGCCGTTTACATGTCGAAACAAGTATTTCAAAGACACCGAGTTCATTCTTTATAGTCTGGACTCTCATGCATTTCTTGACTTGTCTCACTTACATGTTTCTGGACTTGACTCACTACATGTTTTTCATGCTGGACTCACTACACGTTCATGTGCACGGACTTGATTTTAGCTTAGATTTCCTGTATCTGCAGTTATTACTATCTTGCTCTGATACCCATGCATCTTTACCTTTATGCACCAGTGATTTACATATTTTCTTGTTCATACTTGCTCCATTTTTCTTGCTACTTGCTATAACTGTTTTATAGTTTTTATCATTTAAATGGAACTGCTGTTAGAGATGTACTTGCTCCAGTCCTGACTGGACATATTTTTCAGAGTATCCGGAGGATTGGTGTCCGACGTTTTATGGACCTGAGCCTGTCGATGGTGCAGACAGGGACCCTCTAGTTTAGAGGTGATTTCCGGGTTGGTAGCCGGGATCACTAGGATCTTGTTGTTGTTTTTATTAGCTTTTAGCACCGGATTTGTCTCCGGTTTTGGATTGAGACCTTGTTTGTATATTATTTTGGATGATGTATTGTTGTATTATTATTATTATTGATGTTGTGGTTGTTGTAGTAGTAGTTGGAGGTGGTTAGACTTTTTAGTTGTTAGACTCTCTGTGTTATCTTATCGTGCTTAGATTCGTGATTGAGTATATTGTGATTATCATTTGATATTGCTCCTCCGTTTGGAGTTGAGATCTTGGCAGATTATATATATTGTTTGTGTGGTTGCCCTCCTTTTGGAGAGGTCATGCCCGATTTTTGTGTGAGATTATTATTTAGTTAGTTGACCTAGACAGCGTTCTACCGCCGATGCTGCGGCGTAGGCTGGACGTACCCACGACTCATGCCCGATTTTCGGGTGCGGGTCGTGACAGTTCTTCTCGTGGACCTTCAATTGTCTTGACGCATAAGCAATAACTTTACCATGTTGCATCAAAACACATCCCAGTCCACTACCTGATGCATCACTGTAAACAACAAAATCTTCTGACCCTGAAGGAAGAGTCAAGACAGGTGTTGTTGTTAATCTTCTCTTCAATTCTTCGAAGGCCTTCTGGCAGTCTTCTGTCCATATAAACTCCTGGTCTTTACGTGTCAGCTTCGTCATCGGTTCCGCGATCCTTGAGAAATTTTCTACGAACCTTCGATAATATCCCGCAAGTCCGAGAAAACTTCTCACCTCTGCAACTGATGTAGGTGTAGGCCAAGTCTCTATTGCCGCAACTTTCTCTGGATCTACTGAAAGTCCTTCTCCTGAGATGATATGTCCCAAGAAAGGCACTTTGTCCATACAAAACTCACACTTACTGAGTTTGGCGTATAACTTCTCCTGTCTCAAGGTCTCTAACACGATTCTGAGATGCTCCTCGTGCTCTTCATGGCTCTTGGAATATATGAGAATGTCGTCAATGAAAACAACCACAAATTTATCTAAGAACTGATGGAAGACTCTGTTCATTAAACTCATAAACACTGCTGGCGCATTGGTTAAACCAAACGGTATCACCAAGAACTCATAATGTCCATACTTGGTCCTGAAAGCTGTCTTCGGTATGTCTTCCTTCCTTACTTTGATCTGATGGTAGCCTGATCTAAGGTCAATCTTCGAGAATACCCTTGCACCACTCAATTGATCGAATAGATTATCAATGCATGGTAAGGGATACCTGTTCTTGATGGTCACAGCATTCAGTGCCCTGTAGTCAATGCATAACCGTACTGTTTCATCCTTCTTCGGCACAAACAATATGGGTGCTCCCCAAGGTGAAACACTGGGCCGAATGAAACCCTTCTCCAGAAGATCGTCAACCTGTTCCTTCAACTCCACTAACTCCTGAGGTGCTAGCCGATATACTGATGAAGTGATGGGCTCTGCTCCTGGAGTTAAGTCTATTGTGAATTCTATTTCCCGATCAGGTGGTAAACCTAGAAGATCATCAGGAAATACATCCACAAATTCTGATATGACTCTTGGGTAACCTGTCTCCCCTTCTACAGATAGTACCCTAAGAGTAGGCTGAACTCCTTGCTCTACTGCCCCTCGAAGAAACTCAAATTCTGGATGTCCAGGCGGTCTAAATATAACCCGCCCATGTCGGCAATCAAGAGTTGCATGGTACTAACTTAACCAGTCCATACCGAGTACAACATCATAATTCGGCATAGAAAATATCAGAAATTGAGCTCGCATTTCTCTCCCACAGACTACTACAGAACATGATCTACAGACGTCACTAACCGGAATAATTCCACCTCCCGTAAGAATCCTCTTCATCTTCGGAAGGGATGCGGTAGCTACTCTATGGGTGGCTACAAAGCTAGCTGCTATAAATGAATGCGATGCTCCAGAATCAAATAATGCTTTAGCTAGTAATGAAGCTACTAAGATAGTACCTGCGATGACCTCACCTGCAGTAGCTTCCTGCTCAACAACTAATGTGAATGCCTGTCCTCGTCCCTGAGCTGGACCTCTCTGCTGCTGAGCCTGCTGAAATAGAGCTGCCTGTGGTGCCATGGGTGGTCTCTGCTGATTTCCTCCTGGGGCTGGTGGCCTAACTCCTCCAGCTCCTGTCTGCTGTGCTCCTACTACTGGATAAGCTGGTCGTGGTGCAGGCAAGGCTAGTCTTGGTGCTCCGTCTCTGCGTTCAGAACAGTCCCTGGAAAAATGCTGGTTGGATCCGCAGCTCAGACATAGTCCCAACTTACGCCTGCATTCTTTCTCAATGTGTCCTACCTTGCCGCAGTGGTGACAAGTAGGAAGAGGTCTGTCCCTATGTGCTGCTCTCTCTGGCATACTCCTCTGGAATCGTTTTGCAGAATCTCCAGGTGCTGTCTTGGATAGTGCTGATGTGTTTGGCCTCTTCAGATTCGACTCCCTTCTAGTGACGTGCTCCATGCGTCGTGCTGCTGCAAGGACGTCGGTATAAGATGTAGGTGCGACCGAGCCAATCAATCTCTGGAGCTCGAACTTCAGTCCGTCAAAGAACTTCTCAGCTTTCTCTTCCTCTGTCGAGATCAATGTTGGAGCGAAGCGACTTAGGCGTATAAATTCTGCGTTGTATTCTTCCACTGTCATACTGCCTTAGATGAGGCGGTTGAACTTGTCTCTGAGCTCTGACCGTGCAACTGCTGGAATGTACATCTCTTGAAAGAGTCTAGAGAACTCTTCCCATGTGACTCGGTCCTGTCCGAGCCTCCTTTCTTCTGCTAGCCACCAGTGATGCGCATTTTCAGTTAACTGCATTCTGACTGCAGTCATCCACTTCTCTCTTGGAAGTTCAGCGGCTTCCAACTGATGCTGTATGTTAGTGAGCCATTCATGAACTTCTGTTGGCCCTTCTTTACCAGAAAATATACGAGGCTTGAGATGACGAAAATCGGTGATCGATCCCGTCGTTATTCGCCTCATTGGTGGATTTGCCTGCTCCAATGCGGATACCAGGCTGGTCCTCAGATACTCTGCCTCCTGGCGATGGGCCTCTTGCTGAATCTGCTGCTGGGCCTACATCATGGCATACATCATCTGGAACATCTGTTGCCCGTCCATGGCTTGTCCGGGCAGGAAAACTGGCATCTGGGGGGTGATCTGTGGTGGAGGTGGGATGTCATCTCTCCGGAACCTTGGATTAGGCTGACCGGTTTGATTGCTCTGCGATGCTTGTCCTCCATTCCCTGGGGTCACTCCGTCTGTATAAGTAACCACAGCGTCGTGTGGCGTGTCCAATGGAATCTCATCTCCGTTCCTGGGATCCATTACTCTGCAACCAGAAGATAAACTGTAAGAACGCTCAGAGGAATCAAACAGGATGCAAATCAAGTAACAATTTCGAGTTCGATATAGAGTTCAATAATGGTTTTAAGTAATGGATGAGATCCTATAACTTATCTTATCCTAAGGGCAGGATGATTCGGTCCCTAAGTTAAAACCGAACAATTTAGTCATAGACCTGCATGGGCCACCACAAAAACTATGTCACGCCCAAGTCCCAAAATATCGAGGGACTAGCCACGTGACAATGGCCATCAGCACACACCGATGGACAAACCCAATTTAATGGATCCATCAGGGCATACTTAAGATGTAAAATCAAGTCTACGACAACATGGCACAACTAATCTCATCCACACAAGATATAAAATATGATCCACAGAATAAATAAGGAATGTAAATCATCAGCTAGTCTCACAAAGTGCTTCGGGGAACAACCCGATAAATATATGATACAATGGTTCAACAGACCAGAATATAAATGACTGAAATAAATAAATACTGAGCATAAAACATGGATGCTCAGGAAAAGTCTTCGGCTAACACCTCGTCCTCGGATGGCGGCACAGCTCCTGGATCAGCTCCTGCTCCGGTCCCGTATACCTCGGGATAGATCTCGTCCTCAAATCCCGGGGACATAATCCGGATCCAGGTCCTCAGGGGACATAGCAAGGTACAAGAAAGCTCAAGCCAAATAAATGTAGTGCAAAAAATAAATAGAATAAATAGGGCAAGTAAGTAACCATCTAAGTAAAAATGCAAGTGAGAGCAGCACGAGTACTCAGGCTGAGCCACTACAAGCTCTGTGTCGGGGAGCCGATAGTGGTAATAACCGGTAGTGGGTCTAGCTCTGCTCCGAGAGTCTACGACCTCTCAATAATAGAAGATATATATATATAAATAGCCTGTAGCCTGTGTGTCTCTCCCCACCCAATGTAACCACGCATATCATGACCATAACATCTCATGTCCATGTCAAGCGGGATCATAGCTAATGCAACAAGTCATAATGTATCTAAGAATATAGTATCTATGTCAAGTCCTGTATCTTATACAGAATCACCACGAATATCTCGGGAAGATCCTGTCTCATGAGTAGTGTCAAGTGTCCTGGGTCAAAGTGTACTTGGTAAGACAAGTACTAGAATATAAAGTGTCACGAATGTCCATCTCTAGATGACCGTACCCAACACCGCGTACAGTGTTGGCACCCGACTAATAATCGGACGCTAAGTACGTCACACGGACCTAGGTTAAGCATGTACAACAATATAATGAAGCAAGGAAAATATATAACAATACTGCAGAGTTTGGCAAGGTACACTTGCCTGATGTCCGAATACCAACAGTCGTCCCGGTATTAGTGGATTCTTTCTCCAAAAGCTGTAATAAACATCACCAACCGTCTCAGAAGATATCAAACTACTAGAAATGCCTGTCCTTACATCCAATTTGGACACAGGGGCAAAAAGGATATTTTCGGACCAAAGCGGGGTCCACATGTGGGCTACTTTGCACCGAAAAGCATGTCAGGGTCAAAGGTCTCCAAATTCCTTAAACTCAGTGTCTACAAGTCAGGAACGATGATACGAACCCGACAAAACTTCCAGAATTGCATTCCGATGAGCTGATCACAAAATCGCCCGTCAAGTGGAGCCTGTGGGGCCCACGATACGCGATTTTGTCAACGTTCTCAGAATCGGACCAAACTTGGGTCGCAGGACCAGCGTATCGCTACGAGTCCGATGGCGCAACTTTCGTCTCGATCCGACGTGTGTACACAAAGTTACAGCCTGTTCCAGAAATGACGGATACGGGGTGTCGTCGGCGGATACGCGTTGATTCCGGTGTGCACGCACATCCGAATCGACTTCTGCGAAATTCCACACGACCGTATCAACGTCGCGCACGGTTCGGTAAAGACCGTGTGCGACCAAGTCGTCCCGTTTGGCGGGGCATACTCACTTCAGGGGTGAAACGGGACGTTGTTTTCTCGTTTTTGGATCGCGGTGTGCGATCACCACAGGACGCGATGCACCGAGCGGGTTGCACGGGCACCGAGAGGGTTATACAGTCTACGCGTAGCAACTGACGGAATCGCAAACGGAGTTACGAGGCGAGAGAAAACGATACATGAACAGGGCTCCATGAACGCTGGATTCTACGTGTCCGAGAGTCAACTTTGTGTCCTGGTCGAGGATTCCCGTGTCTGTTGAGAGTCTGAGCTAGGGTTCTGACTCGGGTCAGCGGGGTGGCGCTCGTGAGGCGTCGGGTCGTCGACGACAGGTGGATCTGGGCCGGGTCGACAACAGCAGATCTGGTCAGGGTCGACAACAGCGGATCGGGTCTGCGGCACCGGAGCTGAGTAGAGGGGACGTCGGGTTGAGCAGAGGGGACTGCGCCGGGGTTGGGGTGCTGAGGCGTCGGGTCAGCGACGAGGTCGACGGGCTGGCGCTGCGAGTCAGTGGAGGTGTCGAGGGATCGTCGTACGGGGCTGAGACGGGCGGCGAGGGTCTGTGAGGGAGGCGTCGAGCACAGCGGAGTCGGGTCAGCGGGGTGGCGCTCGTGATGGGAGGGCGGCGCCGGAGTTAGGCTGATGGAGGCGGCGTTCGAGATGGGAGAGGAAGGGTGCTGCGGCGGGCTGGGCACGCATGCCAAGGGGTTTTATACCGGCGGCTACAGTAAATCCGGTAGCTAGGGTTTCCATACGAGTTTCGGGTCGGATTTGGCTCAGATCTGACCCGACCCGACCCAATAGGATGGGTTCGGTTCAGGCAGGGTGGGTTTGCTCTGGTTTGGTTTGGTTTATCAATCCCAAAAGTTTATAGGTCCTAAAACTCGTTTCCGGAGTCCAATAAATTCATCGAAAAATATCCTGCGTCCGGTTTTCTATTTTACACCATAAAATCTTATTTCTATAATATTTTAACACCAATAAACTGCCAAAAAAAATCCTTAACTCCCAATTACCTTGATCCATCTTTCAGAAATACCGAAAAATATATTAAAAATTATTCTGAAAAAATAGGGTGTTTACAAAATAGGACCGCCCCGTCGTGTACCAAGTATACCGAATAGTGCGCACAGCGTAACCGGACACGTATAAACTCACGAAAACTGATTCGGACGCGTGTGCGCGCCGAAATCAGCCCGTATCCACGGACACATCCCGTGTGACAATATTTACGAAAGTCGTGCACATTTTGTGCACGCTCGTCAGATTGCGACAAAACTTGCGCCAATGGACTCGTGGTAACGCGCTGGTCCTGTGACCCAATTTTCAAGCAATTCTGAGACAGTCGACCAAGTCGCCAATTGGCGGGACCGACAGTTGACTTTTTGGACGAAATTGTGTTCGGCCCATCGGAATCCATATTTGGAAATACCGTTGGATTCGTATTGACATTTAGAGTTGTTTGACCTATAATTTGTCCCATTTAGAGTGGGCCACACGTGGACCCCACTTTTACCCGAAATTACCGTTTTGTTCCTGTGTCCAAATTGGATGAATAGGAAGTACTTTTTAGCTATTTTTCTCATTCCAGAAATATTGGTGATGTCTATTTCAGCATCCGGAGACGTTTGTTCAGAGGCCATTAGTTCCAGATCCCGTGTCCTTGATATTGGACGCTTACACTTTACAGATTTCTTGCCAGGCAAGTATACCTTGCCATTGTACTGTATTTACATTCCATATGAGGCATGCATGTTTATTTCTGTTTATTTTAGTTTATTTATTTTAACTGCTATATAAATTGTGCGTCCAAGGAAACTTGGGTGCAACGATGGTATCGTCGTACTATATTTTTATTTATGTATATGCATTGGACCTACTTTATGAGACTACCCCATCTTCATGAGGTATTTATGTTTCATTGGCCATGACACTATTCTTACACGAGTGTGAGTCACATGTAGGACACGGACTTGCGTACTCGGTTGGCCACTGGTACGTATAGGTCGTGCGACGGATAGGGATAACTATCGATAGAAACTTTGCATGCTAGTAGACCTGGCAGTTATTAGAGGTTTATCGTATCATGGATATGACATACTTAGAGCATTGGGTGGGGAGAACAACAAGTACCGCATTTGAGCTCCTTTGTACTTTTTTCCTGTGCGTCCGGATTCTCCGTCGGAGATACGGGTGGTGATGACCACTATATATTATGTACTATCAAGCAGGCCACCGGCATTCAAAAGACGACGTTGCCTTTTAGGCCCCTGGATCTCCAATAGAGAACCATGCCAAATCCTAATTTTCAGCCAGATAGCTCACTTGTGGGAAAAGGTGTTCTTAACTGCATTCACTTAGACGGTTAGGCGACCCCATTGGATGTTTATATTTCAGTACTTTATTAGCATATTTATATGTATCTTGTTACGTCCCTCTGAGGACCTGGTACCTTTCCAGATATAGATGAGCAGGAGTACCCGCAGGAGTATGGACCTGGACCTGACGCTACCTATTAGTCTGAGGAGGTCTTACCTTCGGATTATATGTGATTCGTTGCAGCTGTTTAGAGATTTTAGTTGCTATTCTTTTCGAGATATTTATTCTTATATTAGAGTTTATTCTCTTCTCTATTTAGTAGTTTGTTATAGTCGATTTGCGTAGTTTATTATAGTCGATTTGCAGTAGATTTATTTCCATCCGACTATCATACTTTGAGACTACTTATTTGATATTCAGTTATTAATTTTCATTTATCTATTATTTGTGCTGTGGATGAGATATAGATTTGCATGTGACTTGTTGTGACAGTATATTACCACTGTGGATTGGATATTTATGTACAGCGTACGTGTGTATATGGTTTCCATATATTGGAGTTCGTATACATATGGTTGGCGTGTTACGTATTCCTAGTCCTACGTATTTTGGGACTGGGGCGTGACAACAAGTACAATAGTATATCATATATGCAAGTAAAAATGTGTTCCAAATTATATACCATATATGATCAAGAAGCTACTGAATACAAAATGCTGCACTAGCAGAGCATAATTATACATGATCGAATATACCAACCATGGCCTAATATATACATCATATTGACCGAAGTCAGAGAGGTAATCTCAAAATAAGGGGCTAACACTGCCTCTTGCTAAAATACCACAAAATAAAATAATTAAGGCGATGGGTGGAAGAAGAAAACCTACTCGTGATCTTCGGTCGCAGTCCTACGAGTGTGAGCCATCTTACTGGAAGTGCGATGGATCCTGGTTCTCCTCAGAGTAATCTGGTCATACAAAATCAGTGGGGTCAGAACCCCAAGCAACAAGTACCACAAAGGAGCTCAAGCTGATAGACCAAACATATCACAACATTAGCAGAAAAGAGATAATAAAAAAATAAATGGGGATCAAGACTTGTACGTTACCAATGTACTTATCTCAAAAATATAAATGGAAGAACTAATAATAAGTGCTAAGATGAAAGTAAGGAGACGAGCGGCAAGAGAGCATAGGAACTACTCTAGATCGGGACTATAATCCTTAAACCCAACAAGGACTAGGTTGCAGACCTTTACCCGAGCAAAACTTAATACCCTAAACACGCATCGGAAGAAATAAAACTAGAAGAGCGAGCTATAATAAAAGTAACATCATTCATCGTACGGCCAAACAGCTCTACGGATTGCTATGATTAACTAGCTAGGGTTGTCACATGCATTACTTACTAAATGCATGTTTTAAGAATATTGCTACCACCGATACTGCAGTCAACCATCATGGCCAAGGGTACGCTTGTCGAGTAAACTTTAATGCACATTCAACAATACTACAACATAACTAGTTACTTGTCATAAACAGAAATTCGAGCTTGTAAGTGTAAACTAAAGCTTGTGAACATAAATTTAAACTTGTGAATCATAAACATGTCTTATAAACAAAAAAATATCTTATAATGTGCCGCAACATGCATAAACTTGGTCAGTCATGGAGCCCTTGCCTAGCAGGATAATTCCATGCTGCATGGGGCCCTTGGAGATCAGGGTAGCCGGTAGCGCAATATTCTTCCCTCCTAATGATCTAGGTGAATCTTATCTTATTTAATCATTACTAAATTATTTCAAGTTCTCGAGTCGTGGACACTTCAGAACGTCCTAGAATGATGAGAGTTCAAGTAAAGCGAGTGGTGCATGTTGCAAGTGGAGTTCAATCAAACATTATAAAGGATTAATATTCTAACAAGATGGGTCCTCCCATAAGTCTGAAAAATAGACCTGCATTGGCCACCACTAAAACCTTGTCACGTCCTGCTCCCAGAATATTAGATAAATACGAGGACTGACATGGCTAACTGCACCTTACAGAATACCGAAGTAAGCCGTAATGTGTTAAGGTTGTCTAGAAGGTATATAGGTGAACTTTAGCATGCTATGATGTTAGTACTATGGCCGACAAATCATAGTATCTCAATCCAGCAACACAAGTATAAGAGTATATTATATATGAAAGTAAAAATGCGTTCCAATTTACATACCACATATGATTATGAAGCTAGTAAATACAAAATACTGCACTAGCAGAGCATAATTATACATGATCAAATATATCAACCATGGTCTAATATATACATCATATTGACCAAAGTCAGAGAAGTGATCTCAAAATAAAGGGCTAACACTGCCTCTTGCTAAAATACCACAAAATAAAATAATCAAGGTGAGGGGTGAAAGAAGGAAACACACTCGTGAGCTTCGTCCACAGTCCTACGAGTGCGAGCCATCTTGCTGAAAGTACGGTGGATCCTAGTTCTCCTCGAGGTAATCAGGTCATACAAAATCAGTCGGGTCAGAACCCCAAGCAACAAGTACCACAAATAAGCTCAAGGTGATATACCAAACAAATCACAACATTAGCAGAAAAGAGATAATAAAAAAATAAATGGGGATCAAGACTTGTACGGTACCAATGTACTTTTCTCAAAAATATAAATGGAAGAACTAATAACAAGTGCTAAGATAAAAGTAAGGCGACGAGCGGCAAGAGAGCATAGAAACTATTCTGGATGGGATCACAACCCTTAAAATAAACAAGGACCGGGGTTGCAAACCTTCACCCGAGCAGAACTTAGCACCATAACCACCCGCCTAAATAAATGAAACTAGAAGAGAGAGAGAAAGAGAAAGAGAGAGAGAGAGAGAGAGAGAGAGAGAGAGCGCTATAATGAAAGTAACATCATTCATCGTACGACCAAATAACTCAACGACTTGCTACGATTCACTAGCTAGGGTTATCAGAAGCATTAATTACTAAATGTATATTTTAAGAATATTGTTACCACCGATACTGCGGTCAACTCGGATGGCCAAGGGTATGCTTGTCGAGTAAACTTAAATGCACATTCAACAACACTACAATATAACTAGTTACTTGTCATAAACATAAATTCGAGCTTGTAAGCATAAGCTAAAGCTTGTGAACATAAACATAAACTTATGAATTATAAACATAAACTTGTCTTGTAATATATCGGAGCACGCGTAAACTTGGTCAGTCATGGAGCCCTTGTCTAGCAGGATAATTCCATGCTGCATGGGGCCCTTGGAGATCGGGGTAGCCGGTAGCACAATATTCTTCCCTCCCAATGATCTAGGTGAACCTTATCTTGTTTAACCATTACTAAATTATTTTAAGTTTTCTAGTAGTGGACACTTGAGAACTTTCTAGAATGATGAGTCACGAGTATAAGCTTTTCACGAGTTATCGTATCTGCGACACACGATACATGGGACAATACTCACACTCGATTGTCCGATGCCAAAATGTAATGAATTATCATACACAAACATTTTTACGGTATCGTGAGGATCCAAATCATATGTTAATATAGGGAAGCACAACATCCAACTATGCTCCAATACTCAACTGGGCTAAAACAGTTATGCATTTAAAAATAATACATTATAGTAAATTGATGATAACTCTCACATATGAACTCTAAATGAGGTAATTCAAAAAGATCTGGAAAGGAAAAATAGAGATATACAAGTTTTATATTTTGAGTTTTTCAAGATTCTATGTTAAAAATATATTAAATAGGCAAAAATAGGTATTTAGGTCATTATGCACGCAACACATTGCATGCAACATAAATTATGTGCGTGACGTACTGCTGCGGCAAGAAAATTCATGCGCGACGAACAACGTGGCAAGGATTAATGCGCGCGACGCACTGCTACGGCATGAAACTTTATACGCGACGAAAGCTATGTCTGGCCTTGTGGCAGTAGTTGCATACATCAAACTCCCAATGCCGCAAGAATACTCCAACTGTCTGACACTTTTCCTCGGATTTGGCTTCAGCTTCTTGTCACACATGTACGGAGTATTGATCTCTGGAAGATCCTGAAATCCATAGCATGTGAGCATCATCTCAATATAATGAGACTTTGACAGCGCCACTCCAGTTTCCATCCGGATGATCTTTATCCGCAAGATAACATCAGCTTCTGTAAGCCCCTGATTTTTCAAAAATATTAAAATTAGGAATTTTCACAATTTTCTGGAATTTTCTGGGAATTTTCTGAAATTAAAATCAGGGTTTTGAATTATTACATATTTTTTAATTGATATTAAACAACATTAAAATATTATGGAAATAATATTTTTGGGTGTAAAATAAAAAACTGGACTTAGGGTAATTTTTCTGGAATTTATCGTGCCCCGGACCTATTTTTAAATCACCTAAAACTATTTATTTATTAAATAAAACATTTATTATTATTAATATTATTATTATTTCTCTTTTTCTTTTATTTTTCCAGCCCGCGGCCCGTTGGGCTGGCCCGGCCCAGCCCAACCGAGCCCAGCCCGCCAATGCTAGCGGGTCGGGTCGGATCCTCCCCGCCCGACCCGACCCGAACCCGCCTCTCTTCCCCTCCCCGCACGACCCGGCCGCCCCCGCGTTATCCGCCGCCTCCGCCGCTTGCGCCGCCCCGCCCGGCCACGCGGCGCCCCGTCCGGCCACGCAGCCCCGCCCCCTCGCCACGACCTCCCCTTTCTCCTCCGCCTCCTCCGCCTAAGCCACCGGCCGACCCTCCCTATATAAACCCCCACTGCCGTCGCTCTCGACAACGCCACCTGCCGCTCCGCCGCTCACCGCCACCGTCGACCCCCGCCGTGCCCAGCCCCGCACCGCCAGCGCCTCCCTCCTCCCTCGCCGTGCGCCACCGGCCGCCGTCTCCTCCCCGCAGCAACCGCAGCAGCAGCACGCAGCTCCCACCGCCGCTGCCGGCCGCCCTGAGCCACCGCCGACCGCCAGCAGCTCCGCCTCGCTCCGGCGAACAGTCCCCCGCCCTCGCCGGCCGCCAAGCAGCCGCCCTCCGCCGACCACGACCGGATTCCGACGAAACCCTAACCCTAATTCCCAATTTCCGTGTCCGACACGAGTCGGACACGACTCGACCCTGAATTTTCAGGTCCCCTTCAGGTACGTGTAACTTTCGCCTCGTAGCTCCGTTTTCAATTCCGTAAATTGCGTTGTGAAGCCTGTATGACCCTCTCGGTGTCCGGACAAACTGTTCGGGACATCGCGTCCTGTGGTGATCGCACACCGCGATCCAAAAACAGGAAAAACCAGACCCTGTTTTACCCCGGAACTGAGTACGCTCCGCCAAACGGGACGACTTGGTCGCGTGCGGTCTTCACAGATACGTACGCATCGTCGATACGGACGTGTGAGTTTTCGTGGAAGCTGATTCGGGTGTGCGTGCACACCGGAATCAACGCGTATCCGCGGACATCGCCCCGTATCCGCCTTCTCTGCAATTCGCCCTAACTTCTTGTACACTCGTCAGATCGAGACGAATCTTGCGCCATCGGACTCGTAGCGATACGCTAGTCCTGTGGGTCAAGTTTGGTTCGATTCTGAGAACGTTGACGAAATCGCGTGTCGTGGGCCCCACAGGCCCCGCTCGACGGGCGATTTTGTGTTCGGCTCATCGGAATCCAAATCTGGAAGTTCCGTTGAGTTCGTATCAGCGTTCCTGACCTGTTGACACTAAGTTTGGTGAATTTGGAGACCTTTGACCCGGACACATTTTTCGGTGCAAAGCGGGCCCACCGGCGGACCCCGTTTTGACCCGAAACTGCCGTTTTTGTCCTTGTCTCCAAATTGGACCCAAGGACAGGCGTTTCTAGCTATTTGACATCTTCTGAGAGTGATGGTAATATCTATTTCAGCTTTTGGACTCATCTCTAGAATTTTCCCCCGAGAGCCAATATTAATCGGATCCAAACAACAGGCAAGTACCTGCACTTCAAATTAATCTTTATATTGTGATAATTAATTCTCTGCTTTACTAGTACCATTGATAATTACACGTAGTGCTAGAATACTGGATTTCATGTCTTGAATATTGGAGTTCATGTCTTGTTTTTTATGTCGGGTGGGAGAATACTAGGAGGCATGTAGTTTACCCATTTTCCCTGTCGTGTTTAATAGCTGTTGGTACACGACTGTACCCTCAGCCGGATCTCAATTATTCCTGTTTAATAGCCATTTATGACGGCCAGATTAGCCTTATAAACCCCTACATGCCAACTATGTATTCTAAAACA
Organism: Iris macrosiphon; assembly: GCA_036927795.1. Taxonomy (NCBI): domain Eukaryota; kingdom Viridiplantae; phylum Streptophyta; class Magnoliopsida; order Asparagales; family Iridaceae; genus Iris; species Iris macrosiphon. Next base: position 4,334,966 of record JAYESA010000005.1, on the reverse strand, counting down.
AACACAAGTTCACACAGATAGTTTCTAGATCTTGTTATATTTCTTGCAGATTGTTGTAGTTTCTTTTTCTGTCTCATTTATTTCGGTTTTCTCGTATTCCTGTTTAAAAGCATTGACTCTGAGATATTGATATTCTTTTTATGCAACTTTCTCAATATGATGCTCATTTTAATTGTCATAAATATCTAGTTTAATCTTGTTGTGCACTGTGTACTTTGCTCCTTTCCTGACTGGATCTGTTGTTTAGGCGATGATGAGAACCTTGCCCCCACCTATTATGGCCCCTATGAGGCAGCAGGTGATACAGTTGCAGAGCCAGTTCCCGTACAGGAAGCTACTCCTGCTGAGTAGTTAGCAGTAGTTATCTTAGTTTTTGCTCTTTATCTTAGTAATCGGGTTTGTCCCTGTAAACTCCCTCGACCAGATTTCAGTAATTTAGGATTAGTTTAGACTAACTAGAATTTGTGCAACTTTTTAAAAATTTTATTTATTATATAATCTATTGATTGTGCACTTGTTTATTACACAATTAATTAGGGCATCACACTAGCTGTTAACCTTAAACAAATTTCACATCCCTGCTCTAGACTTGCTAGACTTCATTTTCTGTATTTTAGCAACTTCTAGAAACCTCATCTGGTGCTACGTTTTAGTCGCACAAATATCGTTACAAACGTATGTATTTATTTCCTATTTAAATTTCTGCTCTTTGCCCATCCCTGTACCCTAGTGATTTGAGGACTAGTAGACCCCTGTTTTGTCCAACCAAAAATACGATAATATTCTACTCTAATTATACTTCAATTATCGTTTTAACACCGTAAAAAATTATGACCATAATAGCCTCTAAATAATTAGTGAACATCGTGCGCAGTATTTATTAAATAATAAATACGATGACTGTATCACCTGCAATATCAGACCCTGCCTCTCCCCAGACTCACCCTATACTGTCCAAAACATTTTCCCCAGATATTTCCCTCATTTCTATATAATTCAGAATTTCAGGAAATCAGTATCTGAAATCAGGTAAATTGCAAAATTACGCAAAATATCAAATTCATGCATTTATGCAATTATTGAAAAGTTAGGGGTTAAAATGCAAATTGCATGCTAGGTGGCCTAATCCTATTGGCTAGACCATAGGTGGGTGGGACCCACCATAAAATCCAGAAAATTCTGCTAGAAATATCCCAAAAATACCAAATTACCAAAATGCTCCTAAAGTTCCACTTAATTACGAAAATGCCATTAGGCAAAACCCTATATAAACCCTAGTATTCCCTCCATTCAAACCCATCCCACCACCACCACGGCCACCCTCCGCCCACCGGACCGCCGCCGAACCCGTCGCCACTCCCCTCCCCTTCCCTCCGACCACCGCCACCCACCTCCAGCCGGCCGCTCCGCCGTGGCCAGCCTCCACAGCACCATCCCGACCACCACCTTCACAGCACCACCACCACTCCCATTCACTTCCCCCGCCGCCTCCGGCCGTCGCCGACCACCGCCACCCTACCCAAACCCTTCGCCCCGACCTCCTCTACCTACCACCACCACCTCGCCCCCCCACGACGCCGCCTCCGGCCGCCCTAGCCCCCGCAGCAGCCACCACCCCTAACCCTAGCTACTGCCCCTCCTCCCTCCGACGGCCTCTAGCCACCGCCACCGCCGTCGTGGACCTCCGCCACCACCACCAACCTGACCGCCACTCCTCCCTCCACCTTTCCCTCACCCTGCCCGGCCACCCCCGCCGCTCCTCCGCCGGCCAGCGCCCCCGCAAGTTGCTGCTGCTGCTGCTGCTGTCAGTAGCCACTGCTACTGTTGCTGCTCCTCCGGCCGCCTCCGGCCAGCTCCGCCGCCGTCCTCCCGCCGGCGACACCGCGTGGGACCCCTCCTGCCACCTGTAAGGTATAATACACCTATACTATACAAAAAATACATGAATAAATCCTAATACATATCTATGTATACATATATATGTATATATGTATATTAATTATATATATATACTAATATATATATATATATTAATATATTGAATATATATGTAATATTATATATTATATACTGTAATTATACAGTATATATACTGTATTTATATTTTTAGCATTTATATATATATAATGTATATATATGTATGATATTATACTGTATATATATTATATATATCTATATATATTCTATACATATATATACTTATATATGTATATATGTATATATATATACATATATGTATATTATATGCTATATTATATTATGTAAAATTACTAAATAGGTATCTATGTACTTATATTTTTAATATATATATTTATATGATATGTATATATAATGCTATTATATACTATGCATTTTGGTTTATTTATTTTTCTGCATTTAAAAATTCCTGCACTTATATTATATATATATATCTATATATATATATTATCTATATGTATATATATAATACCAGCTGGATAATACAGCTTATTATAAATATGTAAATTTACATTTCTGCAATGTTTTTATCTATATTATATATACTATATATAATATCAGCTGGATAATACAGCTTAATTATATATTATATTTCAATTCTGCAAATGTTATTTCAATTTATTTAATAGTAAATATATTGTGCTGGATATTACAGCCTAATTATATATTATTCAGTGGTCGTATATAGACCCTAATAATATTTAATACAGCACATATATACGTATTAAAATTCTGCACTGTCTTTTAAATTTACCTAAATATATATCTATCAGTGGATATACCCTGAATATATATGTATTTAAATTCTGCCCTGTCATTTCAATTTATCTATATTATTATATATCAGAGGATACACCCTGATAAATACTATATTATTTATCGCAGTGGATATACCCTGCTACTATATATATTATTGCCTGCATTTATCTGTTATATATATATATACTATTATATATATTATATCTATGCCTACTAAATATATATATCTATACTATATATATGTATATATATATATATATGTTTTATATTACAGCCTGGATATTCACGAAACCTATCTGTTTTAACAGAAACCAACTTCAGCACAGCTAGTGACCCCCTGTCACCAGCACCTTCACAACTGACTGTAAAATCAGGGTTTCAACACTATCAGGGAGTAGGCAAGTATACCTTGCCAAGTTTAATGTTTAAATTCTCAAATATTGTTATATGCTTCTTGCTACTGAAATTCATATACCATGTTCACCTGAGACTGTCTTGGGTACAGTCAACTGTTATGTTGACTTGATATTACAGACTCACCAACAACTGGGAGAATATCCTAATATTCTCCTAGACCCTATCACGGGAATACGCAACATGGTTGCATTACATATATGGATGTGAGCTGCGTATTTGATTAGCTACCAGTACGTGTGACCCGCATCACGGATTAGAATAACTCAGGAAATGTACGATTTGACATTTAGTTTCATTGGGATGGGAAAGATAACTAGTGGACGTATGGGACACCCCCTCCAATAATGTTTTATACCTTCGTACCAGTGATGGTCGATTGCAGAGTTCCCTGAGTCGGGGGCATACGACACATATACTAGCCAGTCGCCACGATTGGTGAATTACGTCAGCGTATGTCTAGTCACACATTCCCATGCGTACTACTGAATCTTTACTTGCATTTTCACTTAGTATGGTTAGCACCCTGTATTTACTTCCTTTATTCAGTATTTACATACATGGCATGTCATTTTTTCTGTATCTTGTTACGTCCCACTGAGGACCTGGTTCCTTGCCAGATCTAGATGAGGCTTTCTACCCCATAGTGTACGGGCCTGATCAGGAGGCCAGATGTGCTACCGAGGAGGAGCTCGAGGAGACACCCTCAGAGTAGGCTTGACCCTAGATGCTGCTACTTGGAGATGGAGATGTTTTGCTCAGATAGACGCTACTTAGTCTATCTGATTTTTTCTGCGCTATTATCAGTTTTTGTAGTAGACTTGTATTCTCACCAGTTGTATACTGTATCAGACTCAGTTTTATATATATTTCAGCACTTGTTTTTCTGACATATTGTTGTGGATGAGATAGTTTTACCTGTTCTATACTTGTAGTATTTTAGGACAGCGTAGCACGTCCCTTTGGGTCCATCAAAGTGGATTAAGCCCATAGTGATGTGTCAGCTGGCCAGTGACACGTGGCCTAGTTCCTGACATTTTGGAACTGGGGCGTGACAGTCCCCGACTTCATTCTGAACTTCTGTACTAAACATTTGAATCTGTTGTCGCATTTATTTCAATTGCAATCTTAAGTATCTGATTCTTATTATTATCTTGCCTATGTTATTTGTGAATGAGCTAGTTAGCAAATAATGGATTGACCTAGACAGCGTACTACCGCCGATTCTGTGGCGTAGGCTGGACGTACCCACGCACTCGTGCCCGAATTTCCGGGTGCGGGTCGTGACAGCTTCTCCTAAGTCCTTCATACTGAACTTAGATAAGAGGAACTTCTTTGTCTCAATGATACGTGCTAGATCTATACCTAGAATCAGCATGTCGTCCACGTATAGACAAACGATGACTCATCTCCTGTCAACAAACTTTGTGTAAACACACTTGTCCGTTTCACTGACCCTGTAGCCGTTTGATCTTATAACATTATCAAACTTCTCATACCATATCTTGGGAGCTTGCTTCAGACCGTATAATAATTTTACCAATTTGTAGACTTTTTCTTCAAGGCCCTTGACGATGAAACTTTATGGTTGTTGCATATAAATCTCTTCGGTCAATTTACCATTCAGGAATATTCTTTTCACATCCATCTGATGTATAACTAGCTTATGGATTGCACTTATAGCAATCAACATCCTAATGGTCGTCATCCGTGCTATTGGAGCATATTTGAAGAAGTAGTTGATCCCCTGTTTCTGAGAAAACCCCTTGGCTACCAGCCTTACCTTGAACTTGTCAACAGTTCCATCTGCCTTCATCTTCTTGAAGATTCGACTGGTTTAGATCCTTCAGGCAGATCGACCAACTCCCAAGTGTTGTTGAAGATTATTGAGTCATACTCATTATTTACAGCCTCCCTCCAGAAGACAACGTCTCTGGTCTTCATCGCCTCATCATAGGTAAGAGGATCTGCTTCCACATGATAAGTGATGGAATCATCTCCGAAATCCTTCTGTCTTCTCACTCGGTTAGACACTGGTTGCGAGCTCTAGTTCGAACGTTATCTCTGGAATGACAATTTTTTCTTGGACTACATCTTCATTGGAAGCGTTAGCCTCCTTTGCACTCATACTATTCTCCGAAATGTCCGTAAAAATAATGTTCTTGTGCCTTGCAAATTTATCTTCAAAGAATTTTATGTCACGAGATTTCGATTATATAATTTAACTCAATATCAAGGAACCTTCGAGCATTAATCTTCTCAGCACATCCTAGGAAGATTATCTTCGTAGTCCTGAATCTTCAAGTTTGGAAGCTTCACATACGCCAGATATCCCCACACTCAAATGATATTTAAGTTGGGTTCGACTTTGAACCAGAGCTCATTAGGAGTGACATTGGTGTACAGAACTATATTCATGATGAATGTATTCGTCAGCACAGCTTCTCTCCAGAAGCAGTTTGGAAGACCTACAGTTAACAATAATGACTTCATCATCTCTGTCAACATTATGTTCTTCTGTTCAGCTACTCCATTTGATTGATGAGAATTCAGAATAGTCGTCTCATTAAAAATTCTATGTTCTTTGCAAAATGATGCGAATTCAATGGCCTTTATGGAGAGCTGTTTGAAGTCACAGATATCTGAGTTTCCAACTCCAGAAAATCTGTACTTTGATTTTATCCGTCTGAACGATTTTTTTGTAATCTTTTTCTGCGCACTGATCTTATACTTTTCCATCTCCTTACCCCCATATTTGGAGATAAGCCATAGACTAGACATCTTGTGGTACAAAGTATATATCATAGTCTTGGTGTCCTACAACTCTTGTAATGAGACTCAACTCACAAGTAGAAGCTCGAACATTCATCTGATACTAAAGCCTTGTTTCAAAGTATGTCTCCTGCCAAGATATCACCATATGGAAACCATGGATGTTCACCCTTAAGTCTGCAACAGACTTTCTGAGATTAGTTCCTTGGTAATTATTAGTACTTTACTACACGCACTTCTTTAACTGTAACTTCTCAAAGTCCAGAACCATTGTCCCAATTCCCAGATCCTATGCTTGATCCTTGTTCTCTATCGAGATCTTCGACCTTCTTCAGTGATAGGCTTGACCTCAGTGAACTGCTCTTCCTAGATCTTCCGTAGCTAGATGCACGAGTGTCCATTCACCAGTCAGTAACCACGCCAGATGACTTAACCTGCGTAATCATAACAACCAAGTTAAGTAATCAAAGTAACCAAGTAAAGCTTTTACCTTGCTATTTTGGTTTGAAATTGGATCTGCAATCCTCATTCTCTTTGTCCTTCATGCTTGAAGAGACATGCACCAAGGTGCTCATAGCCCTATGTGCATAACCTTTTCGTATATAGACCTTGCTTAGAGCTAGCCACATAGACGATTCCATGTGCCAAGTCCTGCCATACACCAAAATAATGCCATGTACAGTGACTATACTGCACAGAGCCCGCCATATTCAGTGAGTGCCCTGCACCGAGACTACTTATATGCCGAGTTCTTCCATGTTGTAATTGTTGTCATGCATAGTGCCAGTCTCTCTTTGGAAACCGTATTGGACTTCTTCATGCGGTTACTAGTTTCAGACATCTCTATGCGCCAACTTGCATCAGATGTCGACTTTCTTTCTCTTGGAATATGCGTCTCCAGCGATGCCAGATCAAGTTTACTTCCATCTGACGGAATGGTAGATCCTGGATCTTTCTACCAACGTCCAACATTTGATAGATGACTCTTTCCTCATCCAAATAATTAAAGTATAGCCCATCAATCTTCTCAAGTTTATAAAAACTTGTGTTGAGAATACTTGCATGGTTGTTCTTCATCTTACTCGGATCTTGCTTTGAGATTGTTAGCCCCTAGGCTTAATCAAAGATGGTAAAACAAGAAGTTGAACTCGAGATCAGGAGTTCACACAATTTTTTTCTCTCTGATATATCTAGATCCAACGAAGTACTATATAATATAGAAGCTAAATACAACTCCTTCTGAATTACAGAATTCAAGAACCAAAAATACGTTCTTCCTTGCAAACTCAGTTACAATAGGGACAGAACATTTTATAAATAAAAGAAGAGAGAAATATAGAATAAATATTATTCTTGCTAGGGTGGTGAAGATCATCGTTGCTTAAAGTAAGATTCGTCCTCTATCGCCAATCTGCTCCCAAGAGCCAGCAAGTTAACAAGAGAACTTCTGGAATGCTCGTAGTCACCTCTTTGTGTGACTCGAACGGACTCCTTTGGACTCATCTATCTTAATTTTTGGTGTGTCTCAAAAGGAGGCTAGAGGGCTCTTTATATAGGGAATGATGGAAGTCCATCCGCCACTTCTTTCCGACGTGGGACTAAAAAGCCAATATACAAAATTGATATCCTACAATCACAGCCCAATGCATAGCCCGCTCAGGCCTGTTTTGCACCCGCTCAGTGCCCGTTCAACGCCCGTTCAGCACCCTCTCATACAACACGCGCATACAACCCGAGCATAAAACTCGAGCATAAAATGAGCGCACGAGCGTAATAAAAGTGCACAAGCGCCTTGCGACGATGCTGACGTGCTAAGTGCAAATTGTGCCAATAAAGTACCATTTTGCGCCTTAAGCCCGAGTCCGAGTCTGAGTCGCTAAGCCCCTTTGGGGCTTAGCTCCTATGGAATAATATCCAAGAGCATGACTAAAAGCTTAAAAGCTTTTATTAAGGAGTTAATACTTTTTTCTCCTTAATAAAATATCCTCATATGGCACCTATGTGCCCCACCATACCCCATATGCACACCTCAACACATATAAAGTATTATATTATGATACCCACTTGGTGGTGTAGCCAATGTGGGACTATCATTACTAGTCCAAAGGCAAATAAACCAACAATCTCTTACATATCTCAATATATGGGTTGAGCGTTCCCCACAGTGACTGTCCATCACGTATTAGGATAGATGTCGTTTCGACTTGAATGTTCACTCATGGGTCGAATACAAATATGATACAAGAATGGACTAAACCTATAATTCTGCACCATAGTTGTAATTTTTTCACTCACATAATAACATCAGCTGTGCTTCTGGTTGCACATTAAAGTCCATGTGCATGCCTGGTTTTGGTGTATGTATCTTGTGCGTCTATAAGTTTACCCTAAAGAGTCGGCCTATATCTCTTTCCATACATTTTAGGTGAGTTCTTTTAAAGAGTCATTGGCATAAATAATTGCACTTCCTTGCGGTGCTACTCCATTATGACATGGCCCAAAGCCGAGGTCCCACCTTATTGTGGTGTCATCCACTGTAGCATGCGGTCCAACCCTCTTTCTAATGCCAAACTACCTAGAATGAAGTCTTATGCTTATTTGCTATGTTATGCTGCTGTGACATGGCTCGCGTAACCGAGGCTTTACCTTCTCTAGGTACCTCTTGGTGGTGTCACACCACTGTAACATAAGGACACCAGCCTCTTTGTAGTACTGCCTACCACTTTATTTTACAGCATTAGACCACCTGCCTTTATGCGGTTCTACGCTGCTGTGACATGGCTCGCGAAGCTGAGGCATTTCCCTATCGATAAACCTTATGGCGGTATCATCTACTGTAGCATGGAGTTCTCTGCTCTTTTGTAGTACTGTGTTACCGTGCTTCCTGTAAAGTATGCCGGACATTCCAAATGTCATAGAACTCATTAAGGCGTCTAAGCCATCCTCCCACATAATTTTGTTCTACTCAGAGAACATATAGTAGACAATAGTCATTCTGGGTCCGTAATCCCTCAATGTCTCAAAGGACTACCCACTGTTCCTGATATTCTTCCAGTCAATGATCTTTCTTTGAACCAAAAGCTAGATGCCTAGTAGATTTCTCTTTGAACTAATAACATAAAAATTTATGGTAGAATTATAAAGACAAAATATCAAAAGTTCTCCAAGCCCATGTATGTTATTTTCTTGACTATATGCGATGTTACATCATTATGACATGGCCTGAAGCCAAGGTTTTATCCTATCAAGGTACCTCATATGGTGTCGCTATTATAACATGGAGTACTACGCTCCTTTATAGTTTTTATGATCAGCTTGTACTTGAGGTCTTATATGAACGGATCCGCCAGATCCTCCTGACTCCAATCATCAACCACTGTAATGATGCCATCTTTGATGTGCTCATATAGTGTCTTGAACGAACCCGCTAGAATCACCCAGCTCCGAACATTAACCGATACAATGACGCCATCCTTGATGCGCTTATATAGTACCTTGTGCCTTGGTCGCACAGATCTCTTTTAATAATTGAAAAAAATTGATGCCACCGCTACAGTCACCTGGTTGTCGTAATGCATCGGTACTGCTGAATATACGCACCAAATACTTAAAGATCATACATGAGCTTCCGAAGCCATCCTGCTTTCTCTGCTGCAGCCGCCAGTGCATAGAACTCAGATTTCCTTAAGGAATGAGAGAGGATTGTCTGCTTCTTTGTCTCACACGATATAAAAGCTCTACCCTTTAAGAAGATATATCCTCATGTGGACCTTCAGCTCTCTTCTGTTGAATACCAATTTGCATCACTGAAGCCTTCCACTACTGTCAGATACCCTCTGTAGTATAGTGCATAATTTTGAGTCCTTTTGAGATATCTCATTACTCTCTTCATATCTTTTCAGTGCTCAACACCTGGATTGCTCGTTAACCGACTCAGCATCCCCACGGTGAAAGCTATGTCAGGCCTTGTGGCAGTAGTTGCATACATCAAACTCCCGATGACGCATGAATACTCCAGCTGCCTGACACTTTTTCTCGGATTTGGCTTCAGCTTCTTGTCACCCCTGTACGAAGTATCGATCCCTGAAAGATCCTGATATACATAGAATGTGAGCATCATCTTAATATAATGAGACTGTGATAATGCTACTTCAGTGTCCGTCCGGATGATCTTTATCCCCAAGATAACATCAGCATCCCCTAAGTCCTTCATACTGAACTTAGATGAGAGGAACTTATTTGTCTCAGTGATACATAGTAGATTCATACCTAGAATCAGCAAGCCATCCACGTATAGACAAATGATGACTCCTCTCCCTTCAACGAACTTTATATAAACACACTTGTCCGTCTCACTAATCCTGCAGCCGTTTGATCTTATAACTTTATCAAACTTCTCATGCCATATCTTCGGATCTTGCTTCAGACAGTATAATGATTTCACCAACTTGAAGACTTTGTCTTCAAGGTCCTTGATGATGAACCTTTATGGTTGTTGTATGTAAATCTCTTCAGTCAATTCACCATTCAGGAATGTTAGTTTCACATCCATTTGATGTATAATAAGCTTATGGATTACAGTTATAGCAATCAACATCCTGATGGTCGTCATCAACGCTACTGGAGCATATGTGTCAAAGTAGTTGATCCCCCTGCTTCTGAGAAAATCTTTTGGCTACCAGCCTTGCCTTGAACTAGTCAACAGTTCCATCGACCTTCATCTTCTTGAAGATTCGATTGGTTTAGCTCATTCAGGCAGATCGTCAAATACCCAAGTATTATTGGAGGTTATTGAGTCATATTCATTAATTATAGTCTTTCTCCAGAAGACAACATCTCTGGTCTTTATCGCCTCATCATAGGTAAGAAGATCTGCTTCCACATGATAGGTGATGAAGTCATCTCCGAAGTCCTTCTGTCTCCTCACTCGCTTAGACACCGGATGCGAGCTCTGGTTCAAATGTTATCTCTGAAATGACTTCTTCTTCTTGGAATACATCTTCATTGGAAGCGTTAGCCTCTTGTGCACTCACGCTATTCTTAGGAATGTCCTCAAAAATAATGTTCTTGTACCTTATAAATTTATCTTCAAAGAATTCTGCATCGCGAGATTTCGATGATATTATTTGACTCAATATCAAGGAACCTCCAAGTATTACTCTTCTTAACATATCCCAGGAAGATTGTCTTCGTAGTCATGAATCTTCAAGTCTGGAAGCTTCACATACGCTAGACATACCCACACTCAAATGACATTTAAGTTGGGTCTGACTTTGAACCAGAGTTTATGAGGAGTGACATTGGATGTAGTGTATGACACTATGTTCAGGATGAACGTAGCCGTCAGCACAACTTTTCCTCCGAAGCAGTTTGGAAGACCCACAATTAACAGTATTGACTTCATCATCTCTGTCAATGTTATATTCTTCTCTTCAGCTACTCCATTTGATTGAGAAGAATTCGGAGAAGCAACCATCTCATTGACCATTCCATGTTCTTTGCAGAACGATGTGAATTCAATGGACCTATACTCTCATTTTCGATCACTTTTGAGTCTTTTAAGTTGTTATCCTGTTCGACGTTCAGTCTCAGCCCTAACTCCTTAAACTTCTCAAATGCTTCATCTTTTGTCTTGAGCAGATAGATGAACGTGTACTTCGATTATTCGTCGATGAAGGTAATAAAAAACTTTATTATGGCCTTTGTGGAGAATTATTTGAAGTCACAGATATCTAAGTGTACAAACTCCAGAAAATCTGTACTTTAATTTTGTCCGTTTGAACGATTTTTTTGTAATCTTTGTCAGCGCACAGACCTCACACTTCTCCTCCTTCTTACCCCCACATTTGGAGATAAGCCATAGACTAGACATCTTGTGGTACAGAGTACATGTCCTCATCTTGGTGTCCCACAACTCTTGTAATGAGACTCAACTCACAAGTAGAAGCTCGAACATCCATCTGATATTGAAGCCTTGTTTCAAAGTATGTCTCCTGCCAAGATATCACCATCTAAAAACTATGGATGTTCACCCTCAAGTCTGCAACAGTCTTCCTGAGATTAGTTCCTTGGTAATCACTGGTACTTTGTTATATGTACTTCTTTGACCATTAATTCTCGAAGTCCAGAACCTTTGTCCCAATCCCCAGATCCTCTGCTTGATCCTTGTTCACTATCGAGATCTTCGACCTTCTTCAGTGATAGGCTTGACGTCGGTGAACTGCTCTTACTAGAGCTCCCGTAGCTAGATACACTAGTATCCATTCACCAGTCAGCAACCACGCCAGATGACTTAACCTGCACAATCAAAGCAACCAAGTTAAGTAATCAAAGTTACCGAGTTAAGCTTTTACCTTGTTATTTTGGTTTGAAATTGGATATGCAATCCTCATTCTCCTGGTCCTTCATGCTTGAAGAGACATGGGCCAAGGTGCTCATAGCCCTATGTTTAGAAGCATAAAAAATATGCATCCATGCGTCCAACAGCCATGCGCTCCAAAATAAAAGCGCAGAAGAGATTAGGCCATAGAGTCACCCTGCGGCCCAGAAAGGCAACATCCATGCGTCCCAATTAGCCGAAGGAGCTTTGGCCACAGATGGACCTGACACATCATCTTAGCAACATGAACGTCTTTGACACAGAATCTTAAAAAAGAGGATTTTTTGAATACCTTAACAGCGATATAAGTCTAACGTCAGCACAGAAATTCACTCTCGATGGATGCAGCGCCATATGTACAGCACAACTGACCCCATGTGTCACGCCCCAGTCCCAAAATGCCGAGGGACTGGAGAAGCGTGGCAATGGCCAGCAGCACGCACCGATGGACAACCCAATTTAATGGATCCATCAGGGCATGCTTAAGCTGTAGTCTAGCAGTACTAAGTACAAGTCTCAGGTATTACTAATCCCATCCACAGAATAAACATAGATTAATTGCCAGGAATAATGCAATGGAAATAAATATGCAATATCAAATAAGGTTATCTCGGGAAACAATTCGAGACATTATTCTGTTACATTTAAGGAGAAAAGACAGGAAATGAAATGCTGGAAATGGAAATACTGTGTAGTTGAAGCCGGTGCTCAGGAGAAATCTTCGGCCACTACTTCGTCCTCTGTTCCTTGTTCTGCTCCAAGGAGTGCTCCGGTACCGTACACCTCTGGGTAATTTTCTTCAGCTGTACCTGGGGACATAATCTGGATCCAGGTCCTCAGGGGACAGCAAGGTACAGAAAATACAAGCCAAAATAAATACAGTGCAGCAGAAAATTAAACAAGAGGGTAAGCTATGTAACCAGCTAAGTGATATACAATATGAGAGCAGCACTAGAACTCAGGCTGAAGCCACTACAAGCTCTGTGTCGGGGAGCCGGTAGCGGCAATAACTATGAATTATACTCTGAAATATACTATATTTTATATATATAATATCAGCCTGTAGTCTGTGTGTCTCTTCCCACCCAATGTAATCCCACGTCTCATGTCCACGATGTCTCATGTCCATGTCACGCACGATCATAACTAATACAGCAAGTCTGATAGCTATGAATCAATTGTTTAAGGATGTAAAGTCTATGTCATAACCATGCATCCTATACAGAATCACCTTGAATGTCTCCGGAAGACTCTGTCTCATGAAATAGTGTCAAGTGTCCTGGGTTCTGGTGTACTTGATAGGACAAGTACGAGAATTTTTGGGTCTCGTTATCCATGTCTATGTGACGTTACACAACCCCGCGTACGGAGTTGGCACCCGACTATGATCGGACACTAAGCACGTCACTCGTTTCCTAAGTTAAGCAGTTAAAACAAGTTTATATTTAATTTCACAAGAAATCCATTAAGATACTATGTTAAGAATTACTGAGATTTGGCAATCTTTACTTGCCCACTATTGCATAATTAAGTCCAGAAAATAACTAGCAAGCTGCAGGGTTTGGCAAGGTACACTTGCCTGTGGTTCCGGCTATGTTTGCAGTTCTGACTTCGGCTGGATTCGCAGGCGGTATTCCGGTTGCTGAAACAAACATCACCATCAGATCCAGAAAATATCAATCAGCTAGGAACGCCTGTCCTTGGGTCCAATTTGGAGACAAAGATAAAAACGGCAGTTTCGGGCCAAAACGGGGTCCACCGGTGGGCCCGCTTTGCACCGAAAAACGCGTCCGGGTCAACTGTCTCCAAATTCACCAAACTCAGTGTCAACAGGTCAGAAACGCTGATATGAACCCAACGGAACTTTCAGAATTGGATTCCGATGGGCCGAACACAAAATCGCCCGTCGAGCGGGGCCTGTGGGGCCCACGACACGCGATTTCGTCAACGTTCTCAGAATCGAACCAAACTTGACCCACAGGACCAGCGTATCGCTACGAGTCCGATGGCGCAAGTTTTGTCTCGATCCGACGTGTGTACACAAAGTTAGGGCATATTCCAGAAAGTACGGATACGGGGCGATGTCCGCGGATACGCGTTGATTCCGGTGTGCACGCACACCCGAATCAGCTTCCGCGAAATCCCACACGTCCGTATCGACGAGGTACACGTATCTGTGAAGACCGCGCGCGACCAAGTCGTCCCGTTTGGCGGGGCGTACTCAGTTCCGGGATGAAACAGGGTCTGGTTTTTTCCTGTTTTTGGATCGCGGTGTGCGATCACCACAGGACGCGATGCCCCGAGCGGTTTGTCCGGGCACCGAGAGGTTCATACAGGCTTCGCAACGCAATTTGCGGAATCAAAAACGGAGCTACGAGCAAAAAGTTACACGCACCTGAAGGGGACACGAAAACCAGGGTCTGGATCGTGTCCGACACGACACTGAGTCCCGTGTCCGTGTCCGACACAGGGGATACTGCGCTAGGGTTAGGGTTAGGGCTTGGGTACGCGGCAGAGCTCCGGCGGAGGGCGGCTCAGGCGAGGGGCGGCGACGTCGGCGGAGCACGGCGCAGGGCTGAGCAGCCGGAGACGGCGCTGTCGTAGTTCGGAGGCGGGTCGGCCGGCGGAGTAGAGGAGGAGGAAGAAGAGGGAGGAGGCTGTGCGGGCGGTGGCTGGGGCGGCAGCGCGACACTGGCGGGGCGAGGCCACGGCGGGTGGTGGCTGCGGACGGAGGTCGACGGAGCGGGGGGCGGTGGCGGATCGGAGGGGGTGACCGGAGAGGTAGGGGAGAGGGAGGATTTATAGGGCGGAGGAGAGGGAGCGGGGCCGAGCGGGGCGGAGGTCGCGGGGGTCGTGGGGGCGTGCGGGGGCGGCCTGGGCGGAGACGTGGCCGGGACGTGCGGCGGAGCGGCCGGGACGCGCGGGGGGGGGCTGGGGTTCGTGGGTGAGCGGGTTGCGGGCGTGGGCTAGCGGGTCTGGTTGACCCGCCCGACCCGCTAGGCCAGGGCTGGGCCCGGTGGGCCGGGTCCAGTGGGCCGATGGGCTGGGTTTTAGGGTTTAAAAGAATAATAATAATAAAAGAATTATAATAAAAATCAGTAAATAAATTAATAAATAAATAAATAGTTTTTAGGTAATTAAAAATAGGTCCGGGGCCCAATAAATTCCAGAAAAATTGTCCTAAGTCCAGTTTTTCATTTTACACCCAAAAATATTATTTTCATAATATTTTAATGTCATTTATTATCAATTAAAAATCATTTAAAAATTAAAACCCTGTTTTTAAATTACAGAAAAATCCCAGAAAATTGTGAAAAATCCAGTTTTTAAAATTTTAAAAAATCAGGGGGTTTACACCATGCATCCCACGCTCCATGCGGTCCCATGCATCTTTGGTCCCATGTGTTCCAGACTCCTTGCGGTCCCATGCGTCTCTGGACCCATGAGTCCCAGACTCTATGCATCCCAGACTCCATGCATTCCGTTCGCCTCTGGCCTCGGGCATCCCAGACTCCAGATGCCCCATGCGTCTCTGGCCACATGTATTTCAGACTCCATGAAGACCAAATCTTGCCATTATGACAAGAGTGATTCTCTCCAACCAAGTGCGGACTATGTGTCAAGCTGACAAATTCTCGCTCACAAAGGACGAAAACCACCCAGATCTTCAGCAAGAGAAGATTCCAACAAGCACCCCCGTGACAACCCGGCCCGCTCACAGTTACAGACACTATATTAAGAAGGCACACGTGGCACCCTCTAGCATCCATGCATCCCAACATATGCGCGCCCAAGGATGACTATATATACCCGGGTGGCATGCCCAAAAAGAGGACAGACAGAGAGGGGTCACCCAATACAGAGAGAGAGAGAGAGAGAGAGAGAGAGAGAGAGAGAGAGAGAGCATATCGAGATGAGCAAAGAGAGAACATAAGCTTTCTCACCCGGTATCGGATCTTCAACAGAGTAAAGGAGCTGCCACAACGCTCTTTGTCCATCGTCACACCCAGAT
The DNA here is from genome assembly GCA_036927795.1 of Iris macrosiphon. NCBI lineage: Eukaryota > Viridiplantae > Streptophyta > Magnoliopsida > Asparagales > Iridaceae > Iris > Iris macrosiphon. Next base: position 4,318,653 of record JAYESA010000005.1, on the reverse strand, counting down.
CAAAATATTGTACTTAGATAATTCTCTTTTTTCATTCATTAAATACAAAGTTTTCAAGAACTCATTTAATGGCGAACAAGGTGGCAACTCTGCTGGGTCATCTTTCTCCTCAGATAAGAAAGTTGTGACGCAATCTGATGCAGCCAAGCTTGGATCAACTCAAAGATTGCTGGTGGTTCGCTTCGACCAGCAGGCTTTCGAGGAGATGCTCTCGGAGGGAAGCGCTAGTCCTTCTCCAAGGCTAGCAAAGCCTAAAAAGACCCGCATGAGATGGTTTGCAAAGGCCGCTGCGCCTCACCTAACTGCGGAGAATGCGATACCCTTCTCTCTCTCTGTCACATGGACCACACATTACACGTCCACTGTTTATGCGACAGTCCCTTCCAACTAAAAGGGTGATCAGCACCAGAAGACCCACATGAAGTGGGTTGCAAAGGCTGCTGCGCCTTACTTAACTAAGGAGCATGCGCTCCCTGTCTCTCTCTCTGATGCTGAAGATGCACAACATGCGTCCACTCTGGCTGTCCCCGCTCATGCGACCTCCTTGCCTGAAAATGAGAATGCTCAACACCCAAACTCTGGCAGAGTAGAATAATACGATGCCGAGTGTTTCGGGGTTGATGTGTAGCCCATGCGGCCACAACAAAGGATACAAAGAAGAAAGCAGTATGCGATTTCCAGCTCAGCCGTAGGCGTCTCTGACACCCCTAGAAGCTCTGTCTTTGACAGAATCTTGTCCGGTCGTGCTGCCATGCGCCGATTCGAGAAAAACCAAAACTTGGACTCTTCGTACTATGCGTCTGCGTGTGCTAAGTCGAAGAAGTCTAGGGCAGTACGAGCTCGTCAAGATCAAGCAACTATCTATTTGGTTGACCGTCAGCGGGCACCGCTAACCGTTATGCGAGCCCCTGATGGAAAGTTATATAAGACCTTCCCGTGCGTCCAGCCCACAGCGACAAATGGGCAGGGTCCGTCTTAAAAGTCTTCCATTGATGATCTGGAAAAAGGTCTTGTACGAACCCTAGATCTCTTTGTGTGACTCGAACAGACTCCTTTGGAATGCTCTTTCTCATTTTTTGGTGTGTCTCAAAAGGAGGCTAGAGGGCTCTTTATATAGGGAAGGATGGAAGCACATCCTCCTCTTCTTTTCGATGTGGGACTAAAAAGCCAATATAAAAATTTATATCCCACAATCACAGCCCAATGCATAGCCCGCTAAGCGCCCATTCAGCACCCGCTCCGCGCTCGTTTAACGCCCGTTCAGTACCCGCTCAGCGCCCGCTCATGCAACATGCGCATGCAACACGCGCCTTCATCCCAAGCATAAAACTATTGCATAAAATGAGCGCACGAGCGCAACAAAAGCGCACAAGCATCTTATGACGATTCTGACGTACTAAGTACAAAGTGCGCCAATAAAGCGACACTTTGCGCCCTTAAACTCGAGTCCGAGTCCGAGTTGCTAAGCCCCTTTGGGGCTTAACTCCTATGGAATAATATCCAAGAGCATGACAAAAAGCTTAAAATCTTTCATTGTGGAGTTTATCTTTTTTTCTCCTAATAAAATACCCCCACATGACACCCATGTTCCCCACCATACCTTATGTACACACCTCAACACTTAGAAAGTATTATATTAAGATACCCACTTGGTGGTTTAGCCAATGTGACACTATCTTTACTAGTCCAAAGGTAAAAACACCAACAATCTCCCACATATGTTAATATATAGGTTGAGCGTTCCCCACTAAGACTTCCCATCATGCATTAGGATAGATGTTGTTTTGACTTGAATCTTTCCGCATGGGTCGAATAACAATATGATACAAGAATAGACTAAGCCTTGAATCACTACCAGAAAAAGTCAAATTAGCGACGTCTAAAAATGTCGCTAAATAACCAAAAATCGTCGCTAATTTGGTTTAGCGACGTAATTATCGACGTTTTAAAGCAGTCGGAAAAAACCAAGTCGCTAAAACAAAAACGTCGCTAAACGTCGCTATGCCGATATTTTTTAGCGACTTTAATGTGTCGCTAAATTTAGCGACGTTTAGCGATGCAACGTCACTAAATAGCGACGTTTATTAAAGTCGCTAAACGTCGCTGATTAGCGACTTCTATAGCGACGTTACACCGACGTCTTTAATGACCTGTTAATACTGCCATGTCAGCAATTTGCGACGTACATCGACGTTTTTAGCGATGTCATTAGCAACGTATTTAGCGACTTGTTACAACATCGCTAATTAGCGACGTATTTAGCGACTTAAGTAAACATCGCTAATTCGGCGTAAAGCCCTTCGAGTATAAATGATATGTAATTTTCACTTCTGGATGATATTTTCTGTTGCGACATCTCACACATGGACACTTAATTTTGGTACCGTCCATGTACTGAGGGAAAGCCTTGGCGAACTGCAGGAACTGCTGTACACCCTCAATGAATTCATCCCGCACACCGCACATATCATCAGGATGACGGTTGTACATCCATGAACGATGACGCAGATAGTAATTCATATTAATTTCTAGATACTTCTGCAAAAATGACACTATCTATCATATAAATCATTACATACAGTGGTTTATCACCTAAATTCGTAACTTAACCGTACTATAAAAATCATAACTGATATAATACATACTTTCATTTATCAAAGTCTAAAATAAGCAATATTCAAAACAACTGACCATTTATCAAAGTCTAAAATAAGCAATACTTTTATTTCATAACTGATATAATACATACTTTCATTTATCAAAGTCTAAGAGCCCTTGAAATGATAAACAGGGTTAACTAGTTCATGATGATGTTTTTAAGCCACTTCTAGATCCATACTAGTTTATACTAGTCAATACTAGGTTAATACCTTGCTACACTATGTCTTCTAGGTCGTACTAGGATATTCTGCTTTGAAATTAAGTACTCTACTATCCACTCTGAGAGCCTCTTACCCTTGGCCTGGCACCTTGCACTTCATCCTTATACTTGCTCACTGGACTACAACCCATAGCAGTCACTCCATGATACCACAGTATCAGTTCACTTCATAGCACTTTTGTACTCTAATTGAACTGTACTGCACTGATCACTCTTGCTAATTAAATCCCTGATACCACAGTATCAGTTAAGGGTTGTATTGGCATGCAATAAGTGACCGGTGAACACCTACCCGATACTTGTCTATACCTTAACCCAAACACATGCCTGCAGACCCTAACTAAGTCTGCAACCTCTGATACTTTGCACTTATTCTACAGTGGCTAAATCTTCCCTTCACTTAGTTGTTTCCAACTGCCCTTAGCTATTGCCATGGCTCACAGCAGTGCTTGTTGCTGCCTTGCCATTGCTCAAGCATGCATGTGTTTGATGCTGCTCAAGTGTGCACCAACACTCTCCCACTACAGAAGATGACAGAAACCAATCCCCTCCTCACAGTGCCAACCCGACACCACTGCAACACATTGCCAGCTTGCCTAATGCACTAGGCCAAACTGAATTGAGTTCATTTTCTGAAGCCTCATAGTTCAGTAGTGACACCCACACACAACTCGACTCTTTTACCCTCTCCCACATCAAGCACAGCTAGAAGATACTATGAACACCAATACAGATAACAGTAGCTATATATATATATATATATATATATATATATATATATATATATATATATATATATATATATCGAGATACACCTATATATGCATACACTCTCTCATATGCAAATAGATAATACACCAATTTACATATACATATCATATGATACTCTAAGGCATAAATAGACACACACACACAACCACTAGTCTAATTCATAAATATTTGGTGTGCAACACCAAGATACTCTAGGATACATCCTCCATACACGACACCACCATGATACCAACCCTCAATTCACATGGACACATCCAATAGATCAAATATTGTGTGTGTGTGTGTGCGTGTGTCGTGCTTATGTCAGTGTCAGTGTCAGTGTCTGTGTGAGTGAGTGTGTGTGTGTCTAAGTCTGTGTGTGTCGTGTGTGTCTGTTAGTGTCTGTGTGCGTGTGTCATGTCTGTCAAGTGTGTCTTATGTCAGTGTCACATGAGAGAGAGAGAGAGAGAGAGAGAGAGAGAGAGAGATTACCTAGAGCTCGAGGAGGAGGAAGGGGGGTGCCGGAGTAGCCGCAGCCGTGGAGAGCCGGTCGCCGGAGAGGGGGGGGGCGGAGAAAATCGAAAACTTTCAAATTTTTTGACAGATGGGGGAAAAGAAAACTGAGCCATAATTAACCAAAATTTAGCGACGTTTAGCGACGTCAAATAAAAACGTCGCTAAAATAAAAATTAGCGACGTCAAAGACGTCGCTAAATACGTTGTTAAATATTTTTGATAAATATGTCGCTAATTACGACGCTAAACGTCGCTAAATCAGATATATTAGCGACGTTTAGCGACCTTAATTAAACTTATAGCGACTAATATTTTAAAATCTTAATAAAAGTCGCTAAATATCGCTAAATCTCGCCATTTAGCGACATCTAACGACATTTTTTATGGAGTCGCTAATTTAGCAAGATTTTTACTTGAAGTCGCTAAAATACGTCGCTAATACCGCTTTTTCTAGTAGTAAATTCTGTACCATAGCTGCAATTCTTTTCACTCACACAATGACATCAGTTGTGCTTTCGGTTGCACATTAACGGTCTTATTCATGCCTGGTTTTGGTGTATGTATCTTGGGCGTCAATAAGTTTACCCATAAGAGACGGCCTATATCTCTTTCCATACACTATAGGTGAGTTCTTTTAAAGAGTCATTGGTATAAAGCATTGTGCTTCCTTGCGGTGCTACTCCGCTATGACATGGCCCAAAGTCGAGGTCCCACCTCATTGTGGTGTCATCCACTGTAGCATGAGGTTCAAGCCTCTTTGTAGTGCCAAACTATCCAGTATGAAGTCTTGTGCTTCCTTGCGGTGTTACGTCGGTGTGACATGGCTCGCGTAGCTAAGGCTTTACCCTCTCTAGGTACCTCTTGGTGGTGTCACACTACTGTAACATGAGGACACCATCCTCTTTGTAGTGCTGCCTACCATTTTTTATTTTACAGTATTAGGCCACCTGCCTATATGTGTTGCTACGCCGCTGTGACATGGCTCGCAAAGCCAAGGCATTATCCTATCCAGGAACCTCATGGTGGTGTCACCCACTATAGCATGGAATTCTCTACTCCTTTGTGGTGCCATGCTACCGTGCTTCCTGTAAAGCATGCATGACATTTCAAATGTCCTATAACTCATTAAGGCGTCTAAGCTATCGTCCAACATGATTTTATTCTACTCAGAGAACAGATAGTAGATAACAGTGGTTCTGGGTCCATAACCCCTAAATATCTCAAAGGATAACCCACTGTTCCTGATATTCTTCCAGTCAATGATCCTTCTTTGAACCAAAAGCTAGCTACTTAGTAGATTTCTTTTTAAACTAATACCATAAAACTTTATGGTAGAATTACAAAGACAAAATATCAAAAGTTCTCCAAGCCCATGTATGCTATTTTCTTGACTATATGCGGTGTTACGCCGCTATGACATGGCTTTTAGCCGAGGCTTTATCCTGTCTAGGTATCTCATGTGGTGTCGCCACTGTAACATGGAATACTACGCTCCTTTATAGTTCTTATGATCACCTGGCAATTAAGGTCTTATATGAACGGATCCGCCAGACCCTCATGACTCCGATCATCAACCACTGTAAAAATTTCATCTTTGATGCACTCATGTAGTATCTTGAATGGACCCACTAGTATCACCAAGCTCCAAAAATTAACCTCTACCATGACGCATCCTTGATGCGCACATACATCACCATGTCCCTTAGTCGCGCAGATATTTTCTAACAATTGAAGAGAAAAAATTAATGCCACCGCTGCAGTGGTCTGGTTGTCGCAGTGAATCGGTACCGCCGAATATGTGCACCAACCACTGGAAGATCATACATGAGCTTCCAAAGCTATCCTACTTCCTCTACTGCAGACGCCAGTGCATAGAACTCAGATTACCTTGAGGAATGAGAGAGCTTTTTCTGTTCTTCGTCTCACACGATATAGAAGCTCCACCCTTTGAGAAAACATATCCTCATGTGGACCTTTAGTTCTCTTCTTTTGAATACCAGTTTGCATCACTGAAGCTTTCCACTATTGTCGAATACCCGCTGTAGTATAGTTCATAATTTCGAGTCCTTTTGAGATATCTCATTACTCTCTTCACATCTTTTTAGTGCTCAACACCTGGATTGCTCGTGAACTGACTCAACATCCCCATAATAAAAGCTATGTCAGGCCTTGTGGCCGTAGTGCATACATCAAACTCCTGATGATGCATGAATACTCCAGCTGCTTGATACTTTTTATCGAATTTGGCTTCAGCTTCTTGTCACACCTGTATGGAGTATCGATCTCTGGAAGATCCTGATATCCATAGCATGTGAGCATTATCTCAATATAATGAGACTGTGATAGCGTCACTCAAGTGTCCGTCCGGATGATCTTTATCCCCAGGATAATATCAGCTTTCCCTAAGTCCTTCATACTGAACTTAGATGAGAGAAACTTCTTTGTCTCAGTGATACGTGCTAGATCCATACCTAGAATTAGCATGTCGTCCACATATAAAAAAATGATGATTCCTCTCCCGTCAGCGAACTTTGTGTAAACACAATTGTCTGGCTCACTGACCTTGTAGCTATTTCATCTTATAACTTTATCAAACTTCTCATGCCATATCTTGGGGCTTGCTTCAGGACCGTATAAAATTTTTACCAACTTGCAAACTTTGTCTTCAAGGCCCTTGACGATGAAACTTTCTGGTTGTTGCATGTAAATCTCTTCGGTCAATTCACCATTCAGGAATGTTATTTTTATATCTATCTGATGTATAACTAACTTATGGATTGCACTTATAGCAATCAACATCCTGATGGTCGTTATCCACGCTATTGGAGCATATGTGTCGAATTAGTTGATCCCCTGCTTCTGAGAAAATCTCTTGGCTACCAGCCTTGCCTTGAACTTGTCAATAGTTCCATCGGCCTTCATCTTCTTGAAGATTCGATTGATTTAGCTCCTTCATGCAGATCGACCAACACCCAAGTATTGTTGGAGGTTATTGAGTCATCCTAATTATTTATAGCCTTCCTTTAGAAGACATCATCTCTTCATCGTCTCATCATAGGTAAGAAGATCTGCTTCCATATGATAGGTGATAAAGTCATCTTCGAAGTCCTTCTGTCTCCTCACTCGCTTAGACACCGGTTGTGAGCTCTGGTTCGAACGTTGTCTCTGGAATGACAACTTTTTTTTGGACTACATCTTCATTAAAAGCGTTAGCCTCCTGTGAACTCATACTACTCTCCGGAATGCCCGCAAAAAATAATATTCTTGTGCCTTACAAATTTATCTTCAAAGAATTCTGCATCGCGAGATTTCAATGATATAATTTGACTCAATATCAAGGAACCTCTGAGGATTACTCTTCTCAGCATATCCTAGGAAGATTGTCTTCATAGTCCTGAATTTTTAAGTCTGGAAGCTTCACATACGTCAGACATCTCCACACTCGAATGATATTCAAGTTGGGTCTGACTTTGAATCAAAGTTCATGAGGAGTGATATTGGATGTAGTGTACGACACTATATTCAGGATGAACGTAGCTGTCAGCACAGCTTCTTCCCAGACGCAGTTTGGAAGACCCATAATTAACAGTATTGACTTTATCATCTCTATCAACGTTATGTTCTTCCGTTCAGCTACTCTATTTGATTGAGAAGAATTCGAAGCACTTGTCTCATTGACAATTCTATTTTCTTTGCAGAATGATGCAAATTCAATGAATCTATACTCTCTGCCTCGATCACTTCTGAGTTTCTTGAGTTGTTGCCATGTTGGACGTTCAGCCTCAGCCTTGAACTCCTTGAACTTCTCGAATGCTTCATCTTTTGTCTTGAACAGATTGACAAACACGTACTTCGAGTATTCGTAGATGAAGGTAATAAAAAACTTTATCATAGCCATTGTGGAGAACTGTTTGAAGTCATAGATATCTGAGTGTACCAACTCCAAAAAATTTGTACTTTAATTTTGCCCGTTTGAACAATTTTTTTATAATCTTTGTCTGCACACAGACCTCACACTTCTCCTCCTCCTTACCTCCATATTTGGAGATAAGCCATAGACTAGACATCTTGTGGTACAGAGTACATGTCCTAGTCTTGGTGTCCCACAACTCTTGTAATGAGACTCAACTCACAAGCAGAAGCTCGAACGTCCATCTGATACTGAAGCCTTATTTCAAAGTATGTCTCCTGCCAAGATATCACCATCTGGAAACCATGGATGTTCACCCTCAAATCTGCAATAGACTTCCTCATGAGATTAGTTCCTCGGTAATCACTGGTACTTTTCTACACGTACTTCTTTGACTGTAACTTCTCAAAATCCAGAACCATTGTCCACATTTTTAGATCCTCTGCTTGATCCTTGTTCGCTATTGAGATATTCGACCTTCTTTAGTGATATGATTGACCTTGGTGAACTGCTCTTCCTAGAGCTCCTGTAGCTAGATGCACTAGTATCCATTTATCAGTCAGCAACCACGCCAGATGATTTAACCTACGCAATCATAACAACCAAGTTAAGTAATCAAACCAAGTTAAGCTTTTACCTTGATATTTTGGTTTAAAATTAGATCTGCAATCCTCATTCTCATGGTCCTTCATGCTTGAAGAGACATGTGCCAAGGTGCTCATAGCCCTATGCGCATAACATGTTCGCGCATAGACCTTGCTTAGATCTAGCCACATAGACGATTCCATGGGCTAAGTCCTTCCATGCACCGAAAGAAAGCCATGCGTAGTGACTACACTGTACCGAGCCCGCCATGCTCAGTGAGTGCCCTGCGCAGAGACTGCTTATGTGCCGAGTTCTTCCGTGTTCTAATTATTGTCGTGCATAGTGCCAGTCTCTCTTCGGCAACCCCAGTAGATTCTCCATGCGGTTACTAGCTTCAGATATCTCCATGCGCCAACTTGCATCAGATGTCTATTTCATTTCTCTTGGAATGTGCGTCTCCAGCGACATCAGATCAAGTTCACTTTCATCCGCAGGAATGGTAGATCCTGGATCTCTCTACCAACATCCAACATTTGATAGATGACTCCTTTCTCATCCAAATGATTGAAGTGTCGCCCGTCAATCTTCTCAAGTTTATAAAAACTTGTGTTGAAAAGACTTGCACGATTGTTCTCCTTCTTACTCGGATCTTGCTTTGGGATTGTTAGTCCCGAGGCTTAATCAAAGATAGTAGAACAAAAAGTTGAAGTCGAGATCAGGAGTTCACACCAAATTTTTTTCCCTGATATACCTCGATCCAACGAAGAACTATATAATATAGAAGCTAATTACAACTCCTTCTGAATCACATAATTCAAGAACTAAAAAACGTTCTTCCTTGCAAACGCAGTTGCAATTGAGACATAACGTTTTACAACTACAAAAAAGAAGAGAAATGTAGAATAAAAATTATTCTTTCTGGGGTGGTGAAGACCACCGTTGCTCAAAGTAAGATTCGATGATCTGCTCCTAGGAGCCAGCAAGTTCACAAGAGAACTTCTGGAACGCTCGTAGTTACCTCTTTGTGTGACTCAAACAGACTTCTTTAGACTTCTCTTTCTCAATTTTTGCTATGTCTCAAAAGGAGGCTGGAGGGCTCTTTATATAGGGAAGGATGGAAGCCCATCCTCCTCTTATTTTCGATGTAGGACTAAAAAGACAATATACAAAATTAATATCCCACGACCGCAGCCAATGCTTAGCCCGCTCAGCGCCCGTTCAACACCCTCTAATGCAACAAGCGTCTTGCGACGTTGCTGACGTGCTAAGTACAAAGTGCACCAACAAAGTGCCACTTTGCGCCCTTGAGTCCGAGTTGGGGCTTAGCACCTATGGAATAATATCCAAGAGTATGACAAAAAGTTTAAAAGCTTTCATTGAGGAGTTAATCCTTTTTTTTCCTAATAAAATATTCCCACATGACATCTATGTGTCCCACCACACCCTATGTGCACACCTCAATACATACAAAGTATTATATTGAGATATCCACTTGGTGATGTAGTCAATGTGGGACTATCTTTACTAGTCCAAAGGCAAAAACACCAACAAATCTCTGGTGGCCGGACTTGACCTTTCGACCTATATATGCAACGACTGGTCAAGCAGGTTGTTGTCCGCGAGCCTATATATTTGCATATAAACGGATTTTTTTTTTTTCATTATGTTGGTTGTGTTTAGAATTTATGGGAGCTTAATTAGCTGATATTTGGCAGAAGGTGTTGGTTTTGTTGCAGAATGAGATCTTCATAATATGTAAATTTCTCAACATCATTTCATGTTGCAATATTGGCTCATTTTTTATCATCTAGAGTTGAATTAACATTTCCCGAAATCAACGTTACATGAGAATCTCTCTCTCTTTCTCTCTCTCTCTCAATTTCTTCATCACTTGGGACTCTTGAGAGTGACATTGACATAACAGCAGATGAGGGTTCTTGCCAATGGGTGATGACTGAAATTCCATGCTTCTCGACATCAAACAAACTTTGTTGTGGGTCTATGTTCTTCTTCTAAGTTGATTCATTTTTCAACTCCACCAAGTTACTTTGCACTTTCGAAGACTTCCATTTCCTCTCTACCATTCATTTTTGTCAAGATTTAAGTTTAGTTGGTAGCTTTTGGTGTGATGTATGTCGTTCTCAATCATGAGGGAGGATGATCTAGCAGTGATGGACGGACTTCTCCCAGATGGCATTGATCAAAAGTATTCCTTCCCCGGCCCTTTCTTTGAGCCTGCACACACATCTGGCAACTTTTAATGCTATTTCTGTTGATTGTGATGAAGCATCCAATCTTATAATGCACACACCTGTCAAATTCTAGGGAATCATTTTGAATGCCTTTCCCCTTGATGTTCTTGCTCATTGATATTCATCAAGAAGAATTTTGCATACCAAATTTGACTTTGATGTATGAACTGAACAAGTAATTAAGGATTTTGCAAAACAAATATTTGAAAATATAACAGTAAAAAGTTTACTACAGAGAATTTCTCGAACCAACTTATCTCTTGTCAAAAATGTTTTTATGCTATATTCATTATTGTCGATAATGCAATTGGCTTGTAAATAGCGGAGGAAGACTGTAGTATAGGAAGAGAAGAAAACTCTCAACGGGTCCTTGAGACCATTGTTATCACGTAAATTGATTGATTTTTTTGATAACATCCGTGCATTCTAGCGAGGTTTGAATCCGAAAGAGTATTTCTATGCCTCCGAGCATTGACCACTTCAACTTTAGGTTAGAGGTACTCTAGGAAAATAGACAACATAAATGTTATTCATCACAAAAAAATAGACAACTTTAGGTTAGAGATATTATTTGATTTTTGTGTACAATATATTTTCTATTCAATTTGTGTGTAATATTATTTTCAATCCATCTATAGCTTTGGATAGAAAATATGATTGCATAAAAAAAAATTCAATATTTGGTAAAAAATTAAAATTTTTTTTTCTGAGCAATCTTTTTATTTATTTATCCATGTATGACTTTGGCTAGAAAATAATATTGGATCCAAAAAAACAATATTTAGTTTTCCATTTGGCAAGATTTTTAAAATATTTTGGATAAAAAATACATAAATTTTCATATAAAGCATCAAACTTCGAGAAAATTATGGAAAACGAAAATAGTTTCCGATATATGCGAAGAAAGAATAAAAATGTTCTTAGTTAGGATGTTTTTGTGGATTCAAAAAATAATAATATAAGTCGTCCAAAAATGTTCACTATGGTCGTTTTCAATTATTTATTTATTTATTTCATATGAAAATGGTACAATTTTTTTTTATCCAAAACGTCATTGATAATGGCCTTTTCAAGTTTTTATTTTTTATTTTTATTTTCTCGTGAAGATTATTTTCTTATTTATTTTTTTCATGTGAAGATTATTAAAAATAGAAAAAAATAAAAATAATCATATTATGGGCATTTTCAAGTAATAACAAAAAATATTGGAAACACACATTTTGGGTTTTGATATTATTTTAAAACTGGAAAGAACAAAAACGTTTTTACTAAGAACATTTTTGTTCTCTTCCCACAAATATGTCAAACTATTTTCTTTTTTCATAATTTTCTCAAACATTGATGTTCTGTATATAAGATTGCATCCAAAAATTAAACACAAGATTAAAAAAATTGGTTAGAAAATAGGATTTCATAAAAGAAAGAAAAATTTCAATAAGAGCATTATAATATGAAAAATTTCCAAAAAAAAATTAAAATTTTAAAATTTACAAGTAGAGCATCAAAACGTCCTTTACAAGGACTTTTTATACTTTTCGTTAGTAAAAAGTTAACTCTCCGTTAACGGAGAAAAAAATATATTATACAAGAAAAACGTCCTTTGGAAGGATGTTTTTTTTCTTTCCTAGGATCGTTTTCCCCTCTCTCTCCTCTCCTCTCTCCTCCTCTCCCGCTCCCCTCTCTCTCTCTCTCTCTCTCTCTCTCTTTCCCGCTCCCCTCCTCTCCTCTCCTCTCCTCTCTCCTCCTCTCCCGCTCCCTCCCCCCCCCCTCTCTCTCTCTCTCTCCCTCCCCTCCCCTCCCCTCCCCCCTCTCTCTCTCTCTCTCTCTCTCTCTCTCTCCTCTCCTCTCCTCTCCTCTAGGCAAAGTAATATATATATATATACTCTGATTTTTTACTTTTTTGTGAGACGAGTTTAACATCCAAAATAAAATATGTTATCATTGAACCAAAAAAAAAAAAAATCTACTGTACGAATATTACGTCTGCCGTCGATCAGAATTCGAACGACCATAACTATTTATTTTCAAATCGTTTTTCGTCACACAATAGGTCGATTTGTATGTTTTCGACGAGAGTAACACAATTCGTGTAGAGAGAATTTTCATCCGAAGTAATATCCGAAGTAAGACGTAGATATTACAGACAAAAATATAAAATATAAAACTTTAAAGGTAAGACGTAGATATTACAGACAAAAATATAAAATATAAAACTTTAAAGTATCATAACTTTTGACTGGGAGATCGAAACAAGGCCTAGTTTGAGCCAAAATGATCGTATAGAAAAGTACTTCGGGATAAACTGTTTTACCGTTTAACGGACTTACAAAATTTTTAGAATCGCAAAAAAATGATGTTTCAACCTCCAAATTTTAATTTTGGTATTTTTTTTTTACAAAATATTTACTGTACCAATAATAAATTTACTGTTAATAAAATCTTGGGATATTTTATATAACAGAATACTTTAACAAATTTTAAGGATAAAAATTTGGAATATTTTAAAATTTTGATACATATCGACAACTGAGTTAAGTTATTTTAATTTTTTGTTAATTTTGAAATTTCGATACAGTAAATTTTCTGTTAATTTATTTTAATTTTATTTCGTTAAAATATATTTTCTTAAATAAAACAGAAAATTAACAAAATAAATTGCCCCCCCCCACCAATTAACAAAATAAATTAACAGAAAATAAAAAAACAGAAACTAATTAATATATATATATATATATATATATATATATATATATATATATATATTACTTTGCCTAGGATAGAGGGGAGGGGAGGGGAGGGGAGAGAGAGAGAGAGAAAGAGAGGAGAGGAGAGGAGCGGGAAAGAGAGGAGAAGAGAGAGAGAGAGAGAGAGAGAGAGAGAGAGAGAGGAAAAACACGTCCTTTGGAAGGGTGTTTTTCCTAGAAAAAAACGTCCTTCCAAAGGACGTTTCTGTGTATAATATTTTTTTTTCTCCGTTAACGGAGAGTTAACCAAAATCATAAAACGTACTTAGAAATGACGTTTTGATGCTCTGCTTATAAATTTTAAAAATTTAATGTTTTTTTGGAAAATTTTCATATTATAATGCTCTCATTGAAATTTTCCGTAAAAAAAAAAAATCAAAACGAAGCTTTTTATATATATATATATATATATATATATATATATATATATATTTTGGATAGAAAATAAGATTACACCAAAAAATATAAAAGCAAGGTTTAAAAAAATATAGGATATAAAATAAGATTGCATTCAAGAAATAAGATTTCATCATGGAAGATGGTATCATCTAATTTTAATTTTTTTTTTCCAATAATGAGTAGTATTTCTGAATAGAGAAACTGATGACAACGAATATTTGATACACTATTAGCACCTATTGAACTTCTTTTTCAACTATTATGCCAACGTCTATTTATGCTATTGGCTTTGATTTTCTTTGTCTTTTTCTTTTTGGGAGAGGGAGGAACAACCAAAACGAGTGAGACTTGACTTCGAATTACTTAGTGGGTGGTGAGGACATGGATCGCGCACACTGGATCAGTCACGCATGCGCAATCAACAATATTGGAAAAATACTTACCTTAGACTAGTCCTAAAAATAGATTGTTCCAAGCATATATCTACACAAGAGATAAGTATAGATACCATCATCATTCATTACGGACTTACAAGAGTTTTATTACGACCCAACGATGTCATAGCCTAACGGTTCTAACGATTAAGGCGGAGGCATCCATTTCGAAAGGTTATTAGTTCGAGCAACGGAGACGTCATTTAATTTTCTTTAAGAAAAATTAAGTGGGATGGAGGTTGGTTCAGTGCAGATGCGGTCCGTAGGAGGCGAGAACGGTACGACTACGACTGTGTGAGACATTCGGACTGGGATGCATGGTACCTTTGGGCCGGAATAATATAGTCCGTAGAAGACGGGAGCGGTACGATACAACTACGACTGTGTGATACCTTCGGGTCAGATGGATCCGTAGGAGGCGGGAGCGGTGAGATTACGACTGTGTGAGACCTTCGGACTGGAATGGTGCCTTCGGATCGGGATCATATATAGTCCGTAGGAGACGGGAGCGGTACGGTATGGCTATGACTGTGTGAGACCTTCGAGATCGGATGGAGCTTTCGGACGTGGTTCTTTTAGGTTGGGATGTAGTCTGTCTTCGGGCTGGGATGAAATCTTCTGTCTAAAAATTATATATATAGACATTCGAACTGGATTAGATGTAAGTCTTCAACTAATCCAGTTGATACTGAGAAAGCTTCAAATGCACACCTACGAAATCTTCTGTCTAGAAATTATATATATATAGACATTCGACATGGAAAGCAAGGGATCTGAATAGAATTTATCTTCTACGAAAAGATAAGAGGAAGTTTTATTACAAAGTAAAATTTGATACTGAGAAAGCTTCAAATGCACACCTACTAAAATTTGTCAACAACACTACAGCACCTCTCCACCAAAGCATTATTATATTTAGTCATTCCGAAAATCCTGTGTCAGTCTCTAAATTCTTCAAAGTCTTGAGAAGTTAATAGTAAAATTTTTTCCCTAAGTTCTCAGAATTTAGTAGTACCCTTAGTATGTTCCTAGTCTTACTTGTGTTATTCTAGTGAATCAGTGATGCCAGCCAGTGAGGTGAGATATGAGGGAAGTCTTTTGATAAAGTTCCCTTGCTTTCCATGCATACTGATCAGTTTCAAGGACTTTCCTCGTGGAAGGAAGTCTTTAGTACATAGGAAGAGCAATCAATGAGAGGAATATGGTGATAAGAGGAGAGAACAGGATGAGAGGGAGCCACACCATACATAATGCTCTCCACTACAGTAAAAATATTAACTTTGCTCTATCTGTGAGGTGACATTGACAACACAGATATGTGCATGTAATGTGATCTCTCTCTCTCTCTCTCGCTAAATCACTGGACCCCCTTGTCAAGAAGGAGCCATCCATCACTCTCTGTTCCTCACTAAAATGGCATTGTCCATCTTGATAAATATATATGTGTGAGAAGGTGTAACCCGAATAAGATTCTCCTCACTTAACATCTATGTATATTTTTTTAGATAAGTCATTCAATTATTTTTTTTTGACTAGATCAAAATATTACGAAAAGTTGAATAGTTTATGGATTTAATCTGAACAGTCAAAAAAATCAATCCAACGATTATTATCTTGAAGAACATGCGAAAATTTCGATCCCCCCTCCTCCTCCTCCTCCTCCCCCCCCCTCTCTCTCTCTCTCTCTCTCTCTCTATATATATATATATATATATATATATATATATATATATATATATATATTATTTTGGCAGCTCATGGTTGGGTTGGACTGGTTGATCATGTAATCCTCTCGTTTTCTGATTATCAGACAATAAAAGTTTTGTGGTAATATATATATATATATATATATATATATATATATATATATATATATATATATATATATATATATATATATAATGCGTCTTAGAACCGGTTTCAAATTAAGTCGTCTAAGTCGTATGTATATCATCGACCAATTAATTTAAAACTTAAAATTCTTTTTAAGAATCGTAACCGTATTTGTTTTCTCACGTAGTTGAAAAAAATTAAAAACCTAAAATTCTCTTAACTATAAATCCTAAAATATTTTAAAATTTAGATTATATTTAAATTAACTAAATGATATTATCTAACTAAACATATATCTAAAATTTTAAAAATATATTTATAAAAAATTATCTCTACTATTATAACGCGGCTTAGAACCGGCTCCAAATTAAGCCGGATAAGCCGTATGCATTTCATCAACCAATTAACTTAATAACTTAATTTTTTTTTAAATATCGAAACTGTAGTTGTTTTCTCACGTAGTTGAAAAAAATTAAAAACCTAAAATCCTCCTAACTAAACACATATCCAAAATTTTAAAAACATATTTATAAAAAATCATAACTCAAAATTAATTCAAATTATATTTAAAATAATCTAACATAATTTAAATTTCTATATTTCAATAATATCGTACATTTTTTATTTTTCTATATTGCAATAATATTTAAAATATTCATATTCTAACATAATTTAAATTTATATATTTATATATTTCAATAATATTGTAAATTTTTATATTTAAATTTATTTTTCGTTCAACGTATGTGCATTTACTATATATATATATATATATATATATATATATATATATATATATATATATATATATATATATTCGTTCTTAAGCATTTTCGTATGTTTATCGAAATAACAATCGTTGTATTATTTTTTTTACCGTTCAGATTAGATAGAAATCTCGTAAAAAAATGAATACTTTAAGGATTTAAGGATCTAATATAACGGTCAAAAAAGATAATCCAACAACTGTTATTTCGAGGAACATGCGGCGATGCTTAAGAACGGGGATTCCCATCCCTTATATATATTTTTATTTTTTTATTCCCAATCATATATATATATATATATATATATATATATATATATATATATATATATATATATATTGTCATGCCCCAGTACCAGAATACGTAGACGGACATGGCCAGCTCCTCCGTACAAGGTATATAACATCGTACGATGGTCACGGCTGTAACTAGACAAGGGGGTGCATACTACAAGCAAGTCACTTAGGATTACATAGAACATCTAATGTCTCAATCAGTCAAGTAAGGATAGTGTAAACATATAACATGTATGACAAGAAAATAATACGTCCTAAACGACCTGTCACAATATTCTAGAAATCAACCACACAAAAATAATAAGCTGGCAGAGTAGCAAAAGTACATGACCATGATTAACTGCATTCTGATTAATTACAATCATGTAAGAAGACTAAATATCCAGATTTACGGCTAACAAATGCTGGTAGCTAAACGTCCAAAAGAGTAAAATGTGCAATAATGAGCAGTGATCAAGAAACCCACTCGTGTCCCTCAATGGCCATCCGCCTGGTACACGCCATTATTTAGGGAAAAGTACGCTTGATCCTCGGGTGTTGGCTCTAAACCTGGCCATGCAAAACCAGTGGGGTTAGACCCCAAATAACAAGTACCACAAAGGAAGAATGAATAGAGAAACAAAACCAGAAAGAATATATATATATATATATATATATATATATATATATATATATATATATATATATATATATATATATATATATATATATATATATATATATATATATATATGTCCTGTCTCGTACTTTTGGTTCATATCCTATCGTGATACAATAATCTAACCCTACAACCAAACAAGGACAAGGGTTAGACCATCGCACCATAATAGTCCATGTCCCAAAACTATTTAACAAAAGGTACAATGCACAATCAAGTTCAGTTTCATAATCGGCCAATCACTTGTACGATTTACTAGGTAGAGTTTGGGTTATCCAAGAAATATTATTTATATAATAGGAATCCTCAGGTCGAGTCATGTTCTAGCAGGGGCTAACCGAGCCATGAATTACCGCGTAGCACATAGTAGTATGCACCGGTCCCTCGGAAGGCCACCGTGCTAAGATCACATAGAACATATAGTACAATATAATAATTGGATATTTTTATCAACTAATAAGGATTTAAACAATATCCATGGGGGCCAGCCTTCACTCCCCATATGATTGAGGGCGGCTAGTTAAGCACGAGCTCGGGATTCCGTCCCTCCCAATGCTCTACACATTTTATTTGCCTAGTTAATCTTATGGTTAGCTGGAATCACATGGCGTTGTCACATGTTATTCCCCTTACATGTCGTACCATAGTACGAGTACGCTAGATACGAATTCACTTTGTCACTTGGTAGTTTAATTTGGTATTACCCCAGCGTGATGCAACAATCAACACAAGTTCTAGCCACGCTTGGTTATTAACCAACTATCATGTCCATGTTGGAGGAATCATATTATATCATATATTGCGTAGCAAGTAGGTACACCTAAGTGTAAAATATGTAACATAATTACGTAGGACCACTTAGCACGTAGGAACACATAACACATAGTAGGTGTATCAGCACGAATACAAATTGTTGAGTCAAGTCACCAATCATTGGTAAATCACATGAGTTCTAGCACATAACAACACATGGGTTGAGTCAGACACATATGTTGTCATATTCACTTGGTCGTATAGTCTATTTTTACTCATAGTAGGGTTACGCATATAGTCAGGTACAACACATGGTCACTTAGTTCTCATGTATTTACAATCATTTATAACACGCATAGAATCACAAAATCCAATAAAACATCCAAACTAAGCAAAATAATAAAACATGCACGTGGGGCCGCATAAGAACCAGGGACGCATGGGATCAATGTCGCAAGGTCAAGGATGCATAGAGGTCGGTGCCACATAGGGGTCCAGGCCGCATAAGAGTCAGGCCGCATAGGTCAAGGCAAAGTTTACTCCTTGGGACAAGTGCTGAGTGACGTGCGTGTCAGTGAAGTGACTGAAGTGATGGATGTGACAAGCTATAAAGTGACATGAAGGAAAAGACAAACTCATAGAAAAATGTGCAAGGACGAAGCAGAGTTATGCGTCTAGAAGGAAAGAAAACGGATAGGTCAAGGCCGCAAAAGTCTGCTTTGCCGTACGCTCTGCTTTCCGCATAGATGCCTCTTGGACTTAACGAATTTATCATTCGTTCAGCGAGTAAAACACAAGGAGTTCCGTTACTTAGGAATTTTCCAAGTACTTAGCTTAGGAAAACTTTGTGTAATAATCAGTCGTACATCCAACAAGATGGACGCATACAGGAAGGTATATGCGACACAGAGCTCAGGACGCATACTCTCCGCCGCATATGGTGCTGGAGGCATGAGCACTTCGTCTTCTCCAGACAACAAGTTCAGCCATGACAGAAAACCTCAAAAACTAAAAATTATATTCTCCATAAAAACTTTATTTCAACTCCGAATCAAGTGAACCAAAAGCCAAAATGCTCAAAATAAAGTGCTACATCAACCACAAAAACTATTGTTCTAAAAGACCATATTTTAATAGATCAAAACCAAGAAAAACTTTTGGAACCCCTGAAAACCCTTAACTAAATTGCAGATCTACTAAATTTTATCCATCAAAATCGAAACTTCAAGTTTTAAAAGTTCTTAGAATCATAATGTACACATATTATATTAATAAAATGCAAATAAAAATAAAATTTTAAAATATAAGGGTTTCTCCATGTCATGCAAGGTGTACTTGCCTAGAAATAAAAGAAGAAGGAGAAATAAGAGAATGAGGGAGGAGAGAGAAAGAAGTTAGCTTATATAGCTAGGGTTGAGGTTTGGACCAATGGTTCTCTCATGACTAAACTAACCCAACAATCAAACCATGAGATAAATGAACCAAAGAGTGGGTATAGTCTCCATGACATGCAACCTAATTGACCATACAAGCAAAAAATAACATAATCAGGGAAATATATGTTCCAAATATATATATCGGGAATGGAGAGTGACATCTCTCCCCACCTTAAAAAAATTCCATCATTGAAATTCAACCCTAAGGCTACCTAGAGAAATCAGAACAAATAATGCACTAACTACAAGCACATCTATACATTCAATCAAATCAAGCATATAATGAAGAAAAGAAATATCATATAGAATGGGGGAACGAATTACGAGATTCGAGATACGAAAGCATAAGAGTGAAAATACCTTTCGTGTCAAAGAGGTACGAATATCGAGACTGGATATCGTCCTCGCTCTCCCATGTTGACTCTCCCAAAGGGTGATGACCCTAAGCAACTCGGACAAGATAAATAGTCCAATTTTTGAGCACATTCTCCCTTCGGTCCAAAATGGATACAGGTTGCTCCTCATAAGACAAGTCGGTACCAACGACTAGCTCGGAATGGTCAAGGATATGAATCGAATCTGGGATATACCTACGCAACTGAGATACATGAAATACATTGTGCACCTCACGTAGCGAAGGCGAAAGGGCAAGACGATAAACAACATCGCCCACCCTCTCAAGGATATCGAACTGACCGATGTATCACAGACTAAGCTTCCCGTGAACCCCGAATCTAATGACTCCATGGGTTGACAAAATTCGCATGAACATGTGGTCGCCAACACGAAACTCTAAAGGCCTACGATGTTGGTATGCCCAATGCCGATGCCTATCTTACACAACCCGAAGTCGCTCTCTGATCTACTTGACAAATTTCACTGTTTACGTGATCATCTACGGGCCTAAGATCTTTTGTTCGCCAATATCACCCCATGCCAATGGTGACCTATGTTGTGCCCCACTTCGCGTTGATACTATGTACAAGAGATATTGCTTTGCTGGCTCGAGCGAAAGCCTTCTCGAAGAGTTTTTCGATCGAAATAAAAGACGATTGATCTGGATAAGTGGGGAAAACTTAATTCTCTGATTTTTGTACGCCTTAATAATGAATCTGAGTTTTATACTGCTTGTTCTAAGGAGATAGTTTTCATAAGAAGAATGATAGAACCTGACTCTGCATGCTTAATAAGAGAACCCATATTGCTAGTCTAATGAACAAACCCTTGTCATGCTAAGAAGAGATAGAGATGTTTATGCTAAGTTACACGATCACCATTGTTTGTAGAAGCATGAAAATACGTTGGGGAATTATACGCGTAAAACCACCAACATGCATGAAGCCCGCGTAAAACATAGCTTCAGCGCTATGTGGCATAAAAATATGACTTCAGAGCTACACGCGTAAAACAGAGTTTCAGCGTTGTGTGACGTAAAATATGGCTTTAGAACATCTCGCGTAAAGCAACACTCAAAGGCCGTTTTGGCGTAAAAAGATTGCTACACCTCCCTCCGGCGTAAAATATGTCTGCTTTTAATGTAGTGTAAAATTGTACGAGGAACTCTTCGTATTCCTCGAATGAACCTGTCAGACAAAACAGTGAACCTGACTCCTGACAAAGAGTACTGCACGATGATCGAGAGGACGGCTGTAATGATGATTCTGCACAGAGGCCCAGGCTGTCGGTTAGTGACATGTCTTTGATATAAGTTATTTTTATGCATTCAAAGAATACGCTGCCTATTCTACATGGGCAGAAGTGAGTCTTTACGCTCAACATGAGATAAAATCAGATGCCACGTCAAAAGCTGTCTCTCGTACAGAGCTCGAGGCATATCTTTGCATTTAATGCACGAGATGGGGGCAGATCTCTGCATTTAATGTACGAGATTTTGTTCTATTTTTAATGACTGAGAGAGCTAAAACCGTGACTAATACGCTCACATCACCATCCTTACATGTTACGCCAACTCAGGCTATATTTGTAAAGGTACGTGATAAGGCTATTTAGCCCAGAATACGCTCAAGACCTCAGTCAGGAAGGATAATTGGCTAGTTTTACGCTGTTTATCTATTATTCATGCAGTATCAAGCTTTACGCATAATTTGGTTTTACGCCAACAAGACAGCTATTTGGTTTTTACGCCAACAAGATAG
This sequence comes from Iris macrosiphon, assembly GCA_036927795.1. Classification (NCBI taxonomy): domain Eukaryota; kingdom Viridiplantae; phylum Streptophyta; class Magnoliopsida; order Asparagales; family Iridaceae; genus Iris; species Iris macrosiphon. The sequence continues at coordinate 4,296,283 of JAYESA010000005.1, read as the reverse complement.
CTATTTGGCTTTTACGCCAACAAGACAGTTATTTGGCTTTTATGCCAACAAGACAGCTATTTGACTTTTACGCCAACAAGACAGTTATTAGGCTTTTATGCCAACCATCTTTACGCGAGGGGCAGTTGCCTACGTGGCTTGCATGCCGTGATCTTCGAGGAGCGGTTATACGTGTTACCTCATAATGGGACACGCGTCATACGCGGATTCAGGAGATCATTCAGACGTGGGTAGCAGTTATTATAACCGACGTATAAAGAGTGCAACTCTCTTCACAGTTTGGCTTCTACGCCGATTGGACAGTTACTTTGACTGAGCTCTATAAATAGAGACCTTCGGTCACAGGAGATGAGGTCGAGAAAAAGAAGATCGAGGAGAGGATTAAGATCAGAGATCAAGAGATCAGAGAGAGAGAGAGAGAGAGAGAGCACAGATATAGAGTAGTGATTGACGACTTTGGCAACGAGAATCCAATCCCTCCTGCAATATTTGAAGCTTCTTCTTCTTCTACAGCACTTCTTCATCATCGTGTGGTCCAAGGGACAAAGTGATCGACCGCAGATCAGACTCCTATAACAATTTTTCCCCAGAATTATTTTTATTGTACTTAACATCCTCGTATAGGATTAATTGTACTTCTTTTTTTTCTTATTTGTAATAAAGAAAGGGTTTCGTATAAACCTAGTTTCATTTTTTGTTTATCATCAACCACAAGATGGCGACTCTGCTAGGGACTACTTTCTCATCTGACGAGAAAGCCATTGCTCAACACGATGCTGTATCTGTCGGATCGACGAAGAAGACTTTGGTCGTCCAATTCACCAATATGCTTATGAAGACATGCTTCGCGCAGGGGGTAGCTCTTATCCCCTCTCTGTCCAGGATAATAGGAACCTGTGTAAAGTGTGGATGCCACAGACATCCTCTACCCTTCCTGCAAGCTCTCCTCCTCTGATCAACAAGGTTGTGATAACACAACCTATACGCCTTGCGCATAAAACTTCATCTCCCGTCTGTGACGTGGCAGACAAAACTTCTGGCAATACCCCAGTGCCAATCCAGAAGTCTAGAACGTGCCTTGCGCGTAAAACTTTATCTTCCGTCTGTGACATGGCAGACAAAACTTCTAGCAATGCCCCAGTACCAATCCAGAAGTCTAGAACGCGCCCGGCACATAAAAATCCGTCTCCCGTCTGTGATGTGGCAGATAAAACTTCTGGCAATGCCCCAGTGCCAATCCAGAAGTCTAGAATGCCCCTTGCGCATAAAAATACATCTCCCGTCTGTGATGAGGCAGATGGACCCTTGGATCACATCAAGGGAAAACGAGTGGCAAATCTCCCAACCTCTAGGCTTGTACGCCCCCAAGAGAAGAAGTTGCCCACTCTTCAGATTACGCGGGACGTTGGAGGCCGTTTGAGGACTTTTCCTATTTTACGCGAACCTGGGCAACACTGCAAATTATGCCAGGATAAATCTGTCCGCGTAAAGAAGACCCGCTTCACGGAAAAATATGCTCCTCAGACGGATGATGGATCGTATGCTACTCACATGGGCGAACTGCTGTATACTTATGGCAGAGAGAGGGTCATGGTTCCCAATCTCCACGTCCCTACTGATGTAAAAAGGCATAATAAGCCCTCTTCTGCTGTTAATCCCCCTGATTTGCATGATTTCTTGATCCAGAAATGCAAAGACAGAGGATCTTCTAATATGTCTATTACACAGCCTAGGGAGCATTGTTGTAATAGTCATAAGGTTGTAATTAACTACTGTTGTTCTAAGGAAAAACTGTCAATTTTCGACCGGTTGAACTACTCTTTGTCCTTACAGGAAGAAGAATCGACATTCGCGTCGGTAAATATGGCTTCGCACATTCCTAGAGGAAGGTCAAGTTCAAGACGTCCCTCTAGAACTCCGAGCCAAAGGAGATTTGACAGACTCCTTGAGAATATTGAGGCAGGTGTTTTTCGAAACACCTGCTCGAGGTCACGACAATCGGCTTCATATTCTTCTGATTCCGACGCTGGGGGTCACCAGCTTTCTGAATCTGATGCTGAAAGTATAGACTCGATCTCTACAGAGATCTATACTAATCCCTCGGTGGCATCTAGAGAAATGGGAGTTTATGCCGTTGGATATGGACATAAAAAAGCTTCCCCATCAGGAAGTACTGAACAACGCATCACTGTATTGGAAGCATCGCTTAAAGAGATGCATACTGATGGAGAGTATGCACCAAATGATGGTGACTCAACATACATCTGCGGTAACTCAAGCACCTGTTCCTCCGACTCAACTACGTGTGGGGGTAGATATGCCACCACCCAATACAAGCCAGGAGCCTATTCAAAATCAAGAATCAGCTGCTCCTCAACTCCTTAACCCGGAGAATGTATTACCTCCTGTGGGAGTTACAATACAACCGATCTCTCACTTCTCTGTTGTCCCTTTCCCAACTGAAGATCCGATACAGGCAGTTCAGGAATTAAAAGCCCAATTTGATGCCTTGAAGCATAAGGATCAGCTCAAGAAGTTGGGAATCAACCAGCCATACCCAGCTATCTAGGACGAGATCCCTTTCCCACCAAAATAAAAACCATAAGCTATATTTTTGTTTGAGGGAAAGACGTCACCAAGCCAGTATATGAATTACTTCAGCATAATGACGGTGTTGTTGCAGGGGAACGACACCCTTCTCACTCGAGTGTTTAAGGGCTGTCTTTCTGGAGTGGCCTACCAATGGTACCGTAGTCTAGCGGACAACTGCATTACTTTTTTTGAAGATTTCAAAACTCTGTTCTTTGCTCGATTCTACGAATGAGGAATGGACATGTCTATGTCATCACTCATCGAAGTAAAGCAGAAGGAGAAAGAAAATATTCGTACTTTTATTGAACGTTTTCGTCAGACTACTTTGCAGATGCCTTCTAGAGTTCCAGATTCTGCCTTAGTGGACATTTGCAGGAAGAACCTTCTCCCACTGATCTCAGTATTCATGGGACCATATCAGTTCCATGATTGGCCCTCGTTTATCATGTCGACGGTATCGCTGAAGACAACTGTCGGAAGGATCGTGACAACGGAATCATGATCTCTACCTCTGACCGAGGGAAGCGGTCATCCTCCAATAATGACCATACTCGTAGTTCCAAAGGAAAGGAAGCTCTGGCCATCAACACGTCCAGGCAAAATACTCCAGTGACTACGCAGACGAAACCTGGGACCTCTAGACCTATAGAAGAATATTCTTTTGACGACGACGATATTCCGAACATATTTGATTGTCTAGTCAAAAGTGGCAAGCTTACTCTCCCCGAGGTAAAGCGGCCAAATGAAGTCGGCAGTACCAATAACCCTAAGTACTGTATTTTCTACAGATACATACATCACCCCACAAAGGCATGCTATGTACTAAAAAGGAAAATCCAGGAGCTGATCGACGCCAAAGCCATTACTCTGCGTAACAACGAGAAGACGGTCACTGCAAACATGATCTCGCTCCAATTTGACAATCTGCCCCCTCAAGAAGTCCCGGATGGTGTGGTACCTATTCCACGGGCAATGATGAACATTGTTAATCTTCCTCCTACCAGGGGTCAAAATCATGACTTAGTGCCCCTAACTACCAAGAGTAGGGAGATCATGTGGGTTTACCCTGATCTGGTGTCAGAAATTGAGGAAGAGACTAAAGCTGCTAAAGCTAAGTCTAAAAAGAACTCAAGATGTAAACCATGCCATATGGTTGTAATATCCCCGACGTCGGAGGAAGAGGCTTTAACAACCGGAACCCGGTCAGGAAAAGCCTATCTTAAAGACTATGGAGGTAGCCAGGAAGAAGCAACGACAGACACTTCGCCTGCCAAACATCAAGAACCTAAACCTGTTATGTCAGAGGCAGGTCCTTCTAAACCAACTTCGGGGGACAAAGGCAAGCAGAAAGAAGTTCGTTTTGAAAAACCTTTGAAGAATATTCAAAACAAAGGTTTAGAGAAACCTTATAACTTCGACATCTTGGCTCAGTTGGCTAATACTCCGGCCAAACTGTCCATTTTTGAGCTACTTAGGCTATCCAAAGACACTCGTCAAGCCTTGAGTCAAGCATTAATGCAAGCAGATGTATGCTTGACTCAGCTTAAATCCCCTGATAAAGAGCCTGTGGCATGTCCTCAATGCCATAGTGTGATGGAAGTGGTCCCTAACATCACTTTCACTCAAGGGGATATGTTGTTTAAACATAACAGACACGACAGGCCTCTTTATTACACCGGATACGTCGGATCCATTGAGGTAGATCAGATTCACATAGATCCGGGATCGTCGATCAGCATTATCCCTCATAGTCTGCTGAGACCGTTGAGAATTCCTACAAGCGAATTGGCTTACACTACCACCACAATCGTGGGCTTTAATGCCAGGAAAAGCAGACCGTTGGAGAATATTCGTTTGAGGATCCAGATTGGTGACCTTAGATCAGTGGCTACATGTTACGTCATTGATTCGGAGGTGTCTTACAATATTCTGTTGGGCAGGCCATGGATCCACGATCACAATATTGTTCCTTCAACTCTACATAAATGCTTCAAATATGTAGACGTCCAAGGGACAGTGAAAACAGAGTTTTCTGATCTCAACCCGTTCAAAGGAGTTGAGTCCTACTATTCTGATGCCATGTTGTACACCCAAGACTACATGAAGGAGGTGTCAGGCAGGACGGAAGAAAAATCCTACCAGGAGTCAGGAGAACCATCTACTGAGCAACCTTTGTCAATCCAGGTGAAAGGGCGGACTACCCGTCCGAAAGTCATAGAACCTATGACTATCCACTTGGGCAAAACCAAATAGGGAGGAGGAAATGATCCCCTAGTGATCAGTCTGAACAAGAAGCCTCCACCTTTGGTCATTGACCTTAGGCGCAACAAGCACTCAGCTGATGTAAATATAACCGGAAACATAGTTTCTGGCGATAATAAAGATTCTCTTTTCCAGTATACTGATGCTCAATTTCCTAATCAGGAATCTTTCCCTCATAACGATATAGAACCTATAGCACAAAAATTCTTGGAAGCTATAGACTTCTATCATCCACATGTGTGAGAAGTAGCGTTAACATCTAATGTCGTCATGACATATGGGCCGCATGAAGATTCTATCTTTGTTGTTTCACCTACTCGCAACAATCAGCATCCAATAATCTTCGGTCGCATGCGGAATAGACCGATTGTACAAGAAGGTTCTCACGAGTCTGATGTTGGGAAAATACAGGTTCACAGATATAGCCCACAGGCTTTAAAGATTATGCAAAGCATGGGTTATGACTTGAATTTGGAGCCAGGTCTCAACTATGGAAAAGGCAGACGAATGTCGTTGCTTGGTGATCCCTACTGTCAACAAACTCATTTCGTGTTAGGGTATATCACGTCTCTTGCAACATCGAACAACTCTGAGTCAAGTAAGGAGACCATTTCCTCTTCTCAAGATGATTTGTCATCCTCCGATTCAGATGATGAACTCGAACGGGCATTATCAGTAAATATGGTGTTGACAGATTCCCTCAAAACAGAGAAAAAAGAATCTGAACCAGTTGAAGATGAATCCTGGGCTCAGCAAATGGATACACAATGGGAACTCCGGTTCGAACAAAAAGAACCACCCACTGAAAATAAGGTTATCCAAATCAATGTTGGGGATAAATTTTCACCAAAGTCGATATTTATCAGCAACAATCTTTCTGAAGAAGAAAGAAAAGAAATGATCCATCTGATAAAAGAATATATCGATGTCTTTGCTTGGAATTATGAGGATATGCCAGATCTTGATCCAAAAGTGGCTACCCATAAACTCAACATATTGTCCAATTCAAAGCCTGTAAAGCAACACCAACGCCGGTTCCGCCCGGATATGATGGATGCCATTGAAGCTGAAATCAAGAAGCTAATAGCCTGTGGGTTCATCCGGGAAGAACAACATCCTGATTGGGTCGCTAATGTTGTCCCGGTTTTGAAGAAAAATTAGAAAGTGCGTGTTTGCATCGACTTCTGAGATCTAAATGCGGCCTGCCCTAAAGATGAGTTCTCTCTTCCCATTACAGACGTCATGATCGATAATACGTGCAGTTTTGAGCGTATGTCTTTCATGGACGGATTTCCAGGATATAATCAAATTAAGATGAATCCTGAAGATGAAAAGTATATTGCTTTTCGTACACCACTGGGGATATATTGCTATACGGTTATGCCTTTTGGATTGAAGAATGCCGGGGCTACATATCAACGAGCTATGAGTAACATATTCCATAAGCATCTGCTCAAAACGGTGGAATGTTACATGGACGATATTGCTGTCAAAAGCCGCCTCAAGGATAATCACATCCAAGACTTGAAGACAGTATTCGAGTTGATGCGCCAACATTAACTCAAAATGAACCCCACAAAGTCCTTTCTTGGTGTATCCAGTGGCAAATTTTTGGGATTTATCATTACTGCTAAAGGCATTCAAGTTGACCCTGATAAAGTAAAAGCCATCCTAGAAATGAGACCGCCTCATAATCTCAGAGAACTTAGGAGATTTCAAGGTCGTCTAGCTTATATCAGGAGATTCATATCCAACCCCTCCGGAAGATGTCAACCTTTTTCTCGTCTAATGAAGAAAGGTGTGTCATTCATATGGGATGAAGTGTCTCAGTAAGCGTTTAATGATATCAAACGCTATCTTACTAATCCTCCAGTTCTGGTGCCTCCCGTCATAGGAAGACTATTTTGTTGTATGTTCGAGAAATGGATCATTCTTTAGGGGCTATTCTCGCACAAAAGAACAATGAGGGTCATGAACATGCTATCTACTATTTAAGCAGGATAATGGTCGGAGCTGAACACAGGTATAACCCAGTGGAAAAAGAATGCTTGGCCCTAATATTTGCCATTCAGAAGACGCGACATTACGTGACAGGTCAAACTATTCATATCATCTCCAGAATCAATCCACTTCGGGTTTTAATGAATAAGCCAAGTGTTCTTAATTCCCGACTCGCGACTTGGGCAATGCTACTGACACCGTATGATATGGTGTACGTCCCTCAGAAGTCCATGAAAGTTCAAGCCTTGGCTGATTTCTTAGCTGCCCATCCAATTCCGAAAATCTCTAAATTATATGAAGACATTCCCGACGAAGTTGCAGAATGTAATTCGACAATGGAAGGTGATACATGGCAGCTATTCTTTGATGGTGCCTCCAGGACTGGTCCCAAGGGAAACGTGGTTTCAGGAATAGGAATTATTCTGGTGACTCCTGATAAACTCGTCATCTATCGAGCATATTCTCTTAGCGAACCCTGCTCTAATAATGTGGCAGAGTATAATGCTCTACTAATCGGGCTTCAAGTCGCGAAGGAATTGGATGTTGAATACCTGGAAGCTTTTGGTGATTCTCAGTTGATCGTCAATCTGGTCAGAGGAATATATGAAGTCCGCAATCCAGACCTCATTCCTTATCACCAAACAACGATCGAGATAGCCATATCTTTCAAATAATTCTTTTTAGAGCATGTGCCTCGATCTCAAAATTTGGAAGCTGATGCTCTGGCCAGTCTAGCTTCAGATCTAGCTATTCCTATAAGAAGGCAGAATTCGGTGATCCTTCTTAACAGAGATTTATTCTGTGTGAAAAATAATTTTCACATAGAACGCAGCTACGCTATAAACACGGCTCCTCCTAAGAGAGACTGGAGAAGTCCCTTTATAGACTTCGTGTCATACGAAATCTTACCAGAGGATCCTAAAGAAGCAGTATCTATCAAGAGACGATTATTACGTTTCTATTTTGATGCTTCTTCACAAAGTCTATATCGTCGAACATATGATGGACTATTGTTACGATGTCTCTCTGATGATGAGGCAAAGCGGGTTATCCGAGAAGCTCATAACGGTGTATATGGAGCACATCAACCCGGTCCTAAGTTACAAGATCGTATCAGGAGGATGGGCTACTACTGGCCTACCATGATTGCAGATGCCGTGAAATATGCAAGACAATGCAAAGCTTGTCAGGTTCATGCAGATTTTATACATCAGCCTTCTGAGTATTTACATCCTAGTATTGCATCATGGCCCTTTGAAGCATGGGGTATGGATATCATTGGTCCTATTCATCCTTCGTCTTCTAGAGGACATCGGTTCATATTGGCTATCACTGACTATTTCTCCAAATGGGCGGAGGCGATCCCTCTTGCCGAGGTAAAGACGTCCAACGTGATTAGCTTTATCAAGCACCATATAATTTATCGCTTCGGGATACCTCGAAGGATAATTCATGACAATGGGCCTCAATTCATCAGTCAAGCATTTCACCAATTTTGCGATAAGAATCAGATACAGAATATGGCCTCAAAGGCTTATAATCCTGCTGCTAATGGTTTGGCGAAAGCCTTCAACAAAACCATCATCAAAATCTTGAAGAAGTTTGTCTCTTCAAACAAAAGAGATTGGAATGAGAAGTTGGGAGAATGTCTGTGGGCATACCGTACAACGGTACGAAGGCCAACGGGTTGTACCCTATTTTCATTAGTTTACGGGTGTGAAGCAGTTCTCCCTATTGAAGTTCAAATTCCATTACTCAGGATAGCAGTGGCTAATGAGCTGACTCAGGAAAATAATGATCGTTTAAGACTTCAAAAGCTAGAAGGATTAGACGAGAAACGCCTTCAAGCTCAACATCGCATCGAGTTCTACCAGGCACGCATCTCCAGAGCTTTTAATCAAAAAGTGTAGAAAAGAGTGTTCAAAGTTGGTGAGCTAGTTCTAGCTGTAAAGAGGCTAATTATCATTACACACAAAAGTAAGGGCAAGTTCCAGCCCAAATGGGAGGGCCCTTATGTGATTGAAACCATAATTTCAAATGGCGCTTACAGATTAGCCAAGCCTAATGGAGATTTGATAATGGCTCCTATTAACGGCAAATTCCTGAAGAAGTACTATGCTTGATCTCCTTTGCTCAAAGGGGTATGGTGAAGATTTTATTCTGATGACACTACATACAAAGATTAGTTGGATCATATTCTATCATGTTCTTGTGACCTCTGAATAGATATGTTTAACTAATTTGAAACGTTAAAACCTATCATGTCCATATTATCTCTGATAGTATTTTTTATACAAATTTAGTTGGAGCATATTCTATCATGTCCATATAACCTCTGAATAGATATATCTAGCTGAAACTTACCGAAAGTATATCAAATCCATATTACCTCTGATATCACTTTCATCCTAGCCTATCATTTATATTCTAAAATGATGGGTCCACAAAGTTAGAAGAAGTATCTTTATTATCTCTGGGAAGAAGCAAAAAGGTACATCATTGGGGAGGAGCAGTTAAATCACGGATCTGTTGTGCCAAAGCAGCCATCCTCTTATTCCTGGAGTTCAAAATGTTAGTGCGAGCCTGTTCCAGCCTTGCCTTGTCATTGCTCAAGTGAGATAGTTCGGACAGAGAATCAAGAAAACTTGCGTGGATGACACCAGCATGTGCCAAGTTCTGCTGAGCTGTCTTCACTTGGCCCTCAAATACATCACGAGCTACCGATGCCTTGAGAAGCCTCTCCCTTGTCTGAGCAAGTTCAGCTTCCAATTCTTGAACTCTCACTTCATATGCCTCACATTCAGTGCAGCACTTGGCCAGCTGAGGAATACTCTCCACCAATACTGCCTGCTCTTTCTCCATCTCTTGTTGTTGTCCCTGGATGAATTTGTTTAAAGATTCAATCTGCTGAGCAAGTTTCGCAGTTAGAGAGTCATACTCAGCTTGAACCAGGTCGTCGATGCTGCCTCGGGATAGTTGCAAATATTCGTTAATGGGTTGTTCTAAACCATTAACTATTTGCTCTAGCGCATCAGCTCTTTCAGCGTCATTAAAATTTCTAATCGGCGCTATAGTAAGCTTGGAGGACGTCTTCAGAGCATCAAAGCCTAGGTTCTTCTCCAGCACCATGGATATCAATTCTTTCAAAGTGCGGTAGAATATGCTAGTATATTGTTCAACTAGCGTAGCAAAGATCGAATGTATGATGGGAGTGGCCGCAATATCGATAAATCTCCTATCCGGAAGGACTGCAGAGGATGTTGCCACAGTCTTTGCTTCAACAGATGGTACGACAAAAGAAGGCACACCAACAACAGTTGAAGTTGCTGGCGTGCTCGACGAAGGAGGCACAATCGAGATGGTGGGTACATCCTCCTATGATGTTATTTGAACTGCTACTGGCGGGATGACACCGGATAATGTTGCGGATGAAAGATCGACAGTTTCAAATTATGCTTCGTCGACGTCAGGCGCCGCCGTTTAATTTGCTGGATCCGTAATAAAATCAGAAGTTGTGTCTACTCCGCCCTCTCCCGAGATGTCTTCGCCTGAAAATAAGATAAGAGAAAGTTAATATCAATTTGATGTTAATTTTCCTAAAGAAAGCGTGAAGACAACATTTACCCATGGCCGATGGTATGTATGTTGCGTCTGCAGCTTGTATAGCTAAATCATTTCTTAATGATGCTAAACAAGCTGTCATACCTGGAGAAGAGGGTGCACCAACTGACGTTTGAGGGTAGTCATCCCAGTCGTCACCCAGATCCACTCGAGGTTCATCGGGTGGAATCTCGCTTGAGATACTTACAGACGAATGAGGGGCTAGGCCCATTATTTGTCTGGATAAAGGTATATTGATTCTTATTATGCTCGGCCTCGAAGGCGATCTCGAAGCACTACCAGTAACGGCGGTAGCGGCAGCAATCGCGAGCAAAGAATCTCCAGCACTGTCAGCTGGAACTGTGGAGGTTCCCTCTCTAAAAGGCGAAGGACCCCTGATCAAAGAATCATCCCCAACAGGGGAAACAATAGGCTCACTTCTAGAGGCCCCCTTGGTGGAAGTCTTTTTAGGACCTCTGACAGTCTTCTTCTTCTTGCAGGGGAAGGCTCTTTCAGAGTGAAAGCCTTTCGTTTATTGAAGATTATGAGAGGCTCTGCTGGCGGACCTATTGCGCCTCTCGGTACAATCAACAAATAGTCGTCTGCACCGGTGGTTTCATCACCTTCATCCGAGAAAACAGACGGTATCTCCTCCCTTCCAGTGGACCTATGGGAGGGCATCCTGAAACTTCCATGTACATCAAAATCACGATGGAAGGTATTGATGGACGCATAAAACTGCGCGTACGAATGGAGAATGCGCAACTCCATGGAGAGAGAAGTCGCAGGCACAACAAAGGTTGCTCCGGTACAACCCATGATAAAATACCGCCATCCTCTAGCCCCATCAATAAGTCCACCTTTGAACTTGAAGCTGGTGATAGGATTCCCCACGTGCAACTGGTCGTACCTAAATTGCCTGGCGAACCGGCTGGGCAGATAAGGCTCCAAGTAGCAATGGTCCTCACTTTTGTACAGCAGGTGGAAAGGTCTAATATAGACCAACCAGTAAAAGGCTTCAGGAGAAAGAATAGTCTTCCCCTGACCCGCATGTTGAAGTTTTATCCCCTGTTGATTGATATGTACAGGGGGAACGGTGTAGAAGAACTTCCAACTATGGGCAAAATTTAGTGCTAGTCGACAATCAATGACGCTAGCCACATTCCAAGAAGAATTCCTATAATTCAACAAGAAGTTATTACCCGAACCACTGGCATATCCGGGAGACATCACTCTGGTGTTGTGAAGGATTAACCATCCTATCAAATATAGGAATGGTAATTCCACTCTGGGATATCCTTCACGCTGTGTATCATCCGCCAGCAACCCATCAGTAATGGCCCTCAGGCAGCTTGTATCCTGCATACCATGGCAGGAAGCAGGTCCAATCTTGCTCCAAACACCAAACGCATTATGGTCTATAAGGTGTTGCGATGAATGCGATCCGCAGACGCGATGCCAGGCACTACCCATCAGCGTAGCCAGACAGAGAGGAAGCCAACCAGTTGAGCTTCCCTTGACAGAGGCTTGCGACAATGTCTCATGTAACTGTAGGCTTTAGTGCCTGTAGGATAACCCCCTATCTCTTCAGCGAGAACACAATCTGAAGCCCCAGCGTCTTCAATGAGATCATCGACTGTGTTGGCACTAAGCATACTCAGCAGGTTCAAAGGCTTATCTCTACTATCTACAACGTTATCCTGCTTTGCATTTCTGGCCTGATGGAAGAAGAGGTAGGATAACCATTTGTTGATATGGGCCAAATCAGAGGGCTCTTTGTAGAAGATGGTGCATGCAAGATAGTGGCTCATCAGCTCCTGGTATACTGTCACTGCCCGAGGGTTTGTATCCCTCAGCTCCCTGTTTGTGGGAACATACTCTTCATAAGGAGTGTCTTCCATTGGCAGCTTTGAGATATCTGCCATCTCATGAAGGGCTAAGCCCAACTCACCTAGCGGAGTGACGAAAGTCCCAGTGAGCGAATTATATCGCTCCATCAAGGCTAAGAACAAGTTGGGGTTGAGAGGCAGCCCAACACTAGTGGCACTTACAGACGCAAATAAACTAATACTTTTCAGCTCCGTCTGGAAGTGTTTCAGGGCCCAGGTAATTAAACTGGCCCATCGAAGATTCTGGGGGCTAAGCCATCCACTGGTGCGAGGGTTAACCTTGGGGTATACTCCTCCCTGCCCCATAAAGTCATTATAAAAAGTTGCTATTTGAATCGGCTGGATCAGTGAAGTGTCTTCAATCGGGACGCTGCCCGGTAGTAATCCTCTGAAAGACATAACAGGGCCTGAAGGACTGCTCACAAAGGCTCCTCGGTTCAATCCTTTCTTATAAAAGATCTTCCCCGGCTGGCCGTGAAGTTCGGGAGTCAGAGTCCATATCATCTTCCTGGGATGAGTGGCATGGAAGAATACTGAGATAGGGTAATCTCTAGGCATTTTTGACAGATACATGACCGTGCCCTCAGCAAAAAATACCCAATCTTCCTTCTTGGGCTTAGTCTGGGATTGTTTATCGATAACGTTCCCGAATAAGAAAGCTGGTTTCTTATACTCAGTTGTAGAAGCATGAAAAATACGCTGGGAGGAGCTACGCAGCATACTGATACAGAGCAGCGTAAACAGAGGCCTTCAGAGCCATCAAGCGTACAACAGAGCTTTTTCCGCTAAACATAGCGTAAAGTATGAGCTCAAAGGACCATCCGCGTAAGTGCAGTACGACCATGCCGCTCCAGCGTAAACAGGGTTCTTCATAGCCTCCATGGCATAAAACTCATCCGCTCTTAAAGCAGCGTTAAAGGGTACGAGAAACGCTTCGTCTTCCCCGAAATGAACCTGTCAAGTCACGCAGTGAACCTGACCTCTGACTCCTGACAAAAAGTACTGCACGGCTACCCAGACGACGGCTGGAAACGAGGACAGACCCCTCGGGACGCGCACCACAGTATGATGGCAGATCTCTGCATTTAATGCAGAGGATTTGGTTAAAATATCACCGAACCGTCGTTTACTGACGTCCCCTCAGCATAAACTGCTCTTTCGCATACAAGGGGATACGCTGCCTTGTTTTACACAGGCAAACATGAGCTATTTTACACTCCGCAGTAGACAAACCGTCTGCCACGTCAAAAGCTGCACTTCGTACGGGATTCGAGGCACGTCTCTACGTCTAATTGCACAGAGCGGTGACAGTTTCTCTCGAGGCACGTCTCTGCGACGGATGCACAGAAGGGCTGCAGACCGTCAAAACACGCCTCCGCATTTAATACATAAGATGGTGGCAAATCTCTGCAAGAGATTTGATTATATCTTCAAAAGCCGTAATACCGGCTAAGACGTCCACATCAGCACTATGGTACGGTACGCAGCGGCTTCTACACCTATTCAGGATCTGTGCTTATTCGGCTTCTACGCCCATTCAGGATCTGTGCGCATTCGGCTTCTACGCCCATTCAGGATCTGTGCTTATTCGGCTTCTACGTCCACTCAGTCTCTACGACCATTCGGCTTCAAACGTCCACTCAGTCTCTACGACCATTCGGTTTCTACGCCTACTCGGCTTCTATGCCCATTCGGCTTCTACGCCTACTCGGCTTCTATGCCTATTTGGCTTCTACGCCAGGGTGACAGTCATTTGGCTTCTACGCCAACCTCTTCTACACGAGGGATACCTACCTACGTGGCTTCTACGCCGTGATCTTCGCAGCAGATATACGCATTTTGTCCCCTTAGTTGGACACGCGTCACATGCTCACTCAAAAGGTCATCTATACGCATGCATTGGTTATTTTAACCGTTGTGTAAAAGGGTGATGTACTCTCCACTCCTCGGTTTTTACACCGACGGAGTGGTCACTGTCACCAAAACTCTATAAATAGAGACCCCTATCAATGGGGAACAAGGTCGAAAAAACTTCAAACTTGAAGAGCGAACAAGGTCGAAAAATTTCAAACTTGAAGATCGAACAAGGTCGAGAAACTTCAAACTTGAAGATCGAACAAGGTCGAACTTCCAAGAAAGATCGAACCGGAGGTCAAAAGAGAGAGAGAGAGAGAGAGAGAGAGAGAGAGAGTCCGGAGCTCAGGCAAAGAGCAGGGATCGACGACTTTGGCATCGTGCATCCACCCTCTTCTGCAACCTTCGAAGCTGCTACCTGTCTTCCACGGTACTGCTTCAACATCGTGTGGTCCAAGGGCTAAAGTAATCGACTGCAGATCAGACACCTATAGCAATTTATACCCAGATTAAATAAATTGTACTCTCACACCCTCGTATAGGATTAAATTGTACAAGTTTGTTTGTAAACCAAAGGGCACGGGTTTCGTATAAACCCCGTCATTAAAATACACTTTCATTCTTTCGTTTAATACCACAAACAAGATAGCGACTCTGCTGGGGACGTCTTTCTCTTCTGATGAGGAAGTAATTGCTCAACACGATGCGATATCTGTAGGAACCGTGAAGAAGACACTGGTCGTTCATTTCGACCAGTCTGCCTACGAAGACATGCTTCGAACCGGGGGTAGCTCTCACCCTCTCTCCGTCCAAGACAACAGGAAGCTGCGCAAGGTGTGGATGCCCAAGACATCCTCCGCCATTCCTATGGACTCTCCGATCTCTCCGACCAATGAGGTTGTAGCATCGCTCCCTCCGTGCCCCGCACGTAAAATTCAGTCTCCCGCTACGCGCGGCACAGACGAAACTTCGGGCAAAGCCTCAGCGCTAACCCAGAAGAATCCACTCCGCTTTACGCGTAGAAATCAGTCTTCCGCTACGCACGGTACAGATGAAACTTCGGGCAAAGCCTCAGCGCTAACCCAGAAGCATCCACTATGCTCCACGCGTAGAAATCAGTCTCCCGCTCCGCGCGGTACAGACAAAACTTCTGATGGTGCCTCAACGCCAAATCGGAGGTACAGATCACGCTCCACGCGCAAGACAACATCTGACTTCTACGGTGAACCAGATGAGCGCTGTGATCTCCGCAAGGGAAAGCAAGCGGTAGAGTACTCAACTTCTCGGCCTTTACGCCAGCAAGGGAACAGTCTGTCTACCCTCCGGATTACGCGAGAAGCCGATGGCCGACTGAGGGCCTCTCCTGCTTTACGCCAGTCTGAGCAAATCTCCAAATTATGCCAGGCAAAGTCCCTCGGCGTAAAACAAGCTCAGGTTGCGGAAAGACGCCCTCCCAGGGGATTATCCACCACCCAGATGGCCAACCTGTTGTACACAGGTGGCACAGGGAAAACCGGGGTGCCCAATATCCGCATGCCCAATGATGGGAACAGAAGAAACAAGCCTTCGTCTTCTTCCTCTACTCCTCCTGACCTGCGGGATTATCTAATCCAGAAATGCAAGAATGAGAGTCATAAACGGACTTCAGTTCCCCTAACAGTCAAACGCGGGGAAATCATATGGGAAGTTACGTCAACATCTGATGTCGTCATAACAGGTGGACCACAGAAAGACTCCATCTTTATCATTCCACCAACCCATGACGATCAGCGTCCGATAATCTTCGGCAGCAGGCGGAACGCCCCAATCGTGCAAGAGGAATCACGCGGGTCTGAATCTGGCAGGATACAAACCCACAGATACAGCCCACAAACATTAAATATTATGTAAAACATGGGTTACGACTTAAAACTGAAACAAGGTCTCAACTATGGGAAAGGTAGGCGAACGCCGGTGCGTAGTAATTCTCACTATCAAGAAGCTCGTTTCGGGTTGGGATATACTGCGTCTCTCACGAGACCCAAAATTTCAAAATCCAATCCTGTACAACCAGAGGCAGTTCTTGATGAATCAGTTTCTGTGGTCAGAGACCACGGCATGTCCAGAGGTAACTTACCTCGACAGAACAAGGGGACGTCCAGGGCCGGGGGTAGAATCCCCTCAAGATCCGAAGATGATGCAACAGCAACGATCTCCCTGCAAGACCGTAAAATTCAGGCATCAAGAGCCCGAAGACCAAAAGGGACTTTCTCCTTCAACGAAGACGACATCGTTGAAATCTTTGATATATTAATGAAAGAGCGCAAGCTCCAGCTACCCAACATCAGACATCCTGAGAGGGCTGGCGACGTGGATCACCTAGATTATTGTCTCTTCCACCGATACACTCATCACCCCATAAAGGCGTGCTATGTGCTAAAAAGGAAAATTCAGGAGACGATCGATGCCAAGGTCATCACTTTGAATCTGTAAACAAAGGGACGGTCCTTACCAATTGGATTTCTATTCTTTTATTACATAATGATTTGCTCCTTTCAAAAGAAAATGTGTGTACTCGAGGAAGAGTCCCTAAAAAAAAGTCTCTCTAGACAAAAGTTTGTCATGTTCATATCACCTCTGAATAAAACTTTCGGCTACCGACTATCTTCTGATATAAGTTGCCATCCACACTTGACATCCGTACTTAACTCTAAGTACGCCAATGGTGTTAAGTCCACAAAAAACTGCCATGTACATATTACCTCTGAGCGGATGTGTGCCTCCATCCCCGATGGAAGTCACAATCACAAAGTTTGTCATGTTCATATTACCTCTAAATAAACTTTCGACCGTCAATTATTACCTCTGATATCGATTGTCGTCTACACTTGACATCCGTACTTAACTCTAAGTACGCCAGTGGTGTTAAGTCCACAAAAACTGCCATGTCCATATTACCTCTGAGCAGACGTGTACCTCCATCCCCAATGGAGTCACAATCACAAAGTTTGTCATGTTCATATTACCTCTGAATAAACTTTTGACCGTCAATTGTCATGTCCATATTACCTCTGATATCGATTGTCGTCTACACTTGACATCCGTACTTAACTCTAAGTACGTCAGTGGTGTTAAGTCCATAAAAACTGCCATGTCTATATCACCTCTGAGCAGATGTGTGCCTCCATCCCCGATGGAAGTCACAATCATAAAGTTTGTCATGTTCATATTACCTCTGAATAAACTTTCGACCGTCAATTTTCATGTCCATATTACCTCTGATATCGATTGTCGTCTACACTTGACATCCGTACTTAACTCTAAGTACGCCAGTGGTGTTAAGTCCATAAAAACTGCCATGTCCATATAACCTCTGAGCAGATGTGTGCCTCCATCCCCGATGGAAGTCACAATCATAAAGTTTGTCATGTTCATATTACCTCTGAATAAACTTTCGATCGTCAATTGTCATGTCCATATTACCTCTGATATCGATTGTCATCTACACTTAACATCCGTACTTAAACTCTAAGTACGCCAGTGGTGTTAAGTCCACAAAAACTGCCATGTCCATCTCACCTCTGAGCGAGTATATACCATTCCCCGTGACGAGGTAGATCCCATAGCACAAAAATTCTTGGAAGCTATAAACTCCTACCGTTCGTATGTCTGGGAAGTAGCGTCATCATCCAACGTCATCACAACGTATGGACCATATGAGGATTCCATCTTCATTGTCCCGCCTACCTGCAGCAGTCAGCGTCCAATATTCTTCGGTCGTACGCGCAATCAACTGACTCTCCAGGAAGATCCTTTCGATGACGATGCTGGAAAAATATAAGTTCACCGATACAGCCCGCAAGCGCTGAAGATTATGCAAAACATGGGCTACGACTTGAAGCGGAAGCCAGGCCTCAACTACGGAAGAGGCAGACGAACGCCGCCGCGCGGCGACCCCCGCTATCGACAAACTCATTTCGGGTTAGGGTATGCCACCTCCCTTACGACTTCCAAGTCAGATGAGGACATCTTTCCCTCTTCTCAGAATGGCTCGTCACCCTCCGACTCACCTGAGGCTCTCGAACAAACACTATCAGTAAATATGGTGGTGACAAATCCCTCAGAAGCAGATAAACATGATTCTGAGCCATTCGAGAATGACTCTTGGGCTCAACAAATGGATACGCAGTGGGAATTCTGCTTCGAGCAAAGAGAACCTCCCACCAAAGACGAAGTTATCCAAATCGATGTTGGGGGGTAAACTTTCGCCAAAGCCGATATTTATCAGTAACAATCTTCCCCCAGCTGAAAGGGAAGAAGTTATACAGCTGATAAAGGAATATATCGACGTCTTTGCATGGGATTATGAGGACATGCCAGGCCTAGACCCAAAGGTGGCTACTCACAAACTCAACATATTGACCGACTCAAAGCCTGTGAAGCAGCACCAACGCCGGTTCCGCCCGGATATGATGGACGCCATTGAAGCTGAAGTCAAGAAGTTGATAGCCTGTGGTTTCATCCGAAAAGAACAACATCCCGACTGGGTCGCCAATGTTGTCCTAGTCATGAAAAAAAATAGGAAGGTACGTATCTGCATCGATTACCGAGATCTGAATGCGACCTGCCCCAAAGATGAGTTCCCTCTTCCCATCACGGACATCATGATCGACAACACCTGCGGCTTTGAACGCATGTCTTTCATGGACGGGTTCTCAGGATATAATCAGATCAAGATGTATCCTGAAGACGAGAAGCACACTGCCTTCCGGACACCATTGGGGGTATATTGCTATACGGTCATGCCCTTCGGATTGAAGAACGCCGGGGCTACATACCAACGGGCTATGAGTAACATATTCCATGAGCATTTACGCAAAACAGTAGAATGTTAGGTGGACGACATAGCCGTCAAGAGTCGCCTCAAAGACGATTGCATTCAAGACTTGAGGACGGTATTCGAGTTAATGTGCCAACATCAACTCAAGATGAACCCTACGAAGTCCTTTCTGGGTGTATCCAGTGGCAAGTTCCTGGGATTTGCCATCACCGCCAAAGGCATCCAGGTGGACCCTGACAAAGTCCAGGCAATTGTAGAAATGCGACCGCCCCATAATCTGAGGGAACTCCGGGGATTTCAAGGCAGTCTGGCTTATATCCGGCGATTCATATCCAACTTCTCGGGGAGATGTCAGCCCTTTTCTCATCTCATGAAGAAAGGTGTATCCTTCGTGTGGGACGAAGCCTGTCAGCAAGCGTTCGGAGATATCAAGCACTACCTCACCATTCCGCCAGTTTTGGTGCCTCCCGTCATGGGAAGACCATTCTTGCTGTACGTTCGAGCGATGGATCATTCGCTAGTAGCTCTTCTCGCACAGAAGAATGACATGGGTCATGAACAGGCTATCTACTACCTCAGCAGGATGATGGTCGAAGCCGAACACCGGTACAACCCAGTGGAGAAAGAATACTTGGCTCTGATGTTCGCTATCCAGAAGATGCGGCACTATGTCGTCGGCCAGACTATTCATATCATCTCCAGGATCAACCCTCTTCGAGTACTGATGAGCAAGCCCAGTGCTCTTAATTTCCGACTCGGGACTTGGGCGATGCTATTAACACCATATGACATGGTATACGTACCGCAGAAGTCCATCAAGGGCCAAGCGCTGGCTGACTTCCTAGCTGCTCATCCGATCCCGGAGGCCTCCAAATTATACGAGGACATTCCCGACGAAGTTATAGAATGTAATTTCGCAATGGAAAGTGACGCATGGCAACTCTTCTTCGATGGTGCCTCCAGAACCGGTCCTAGAGGAAACATCATTTCAGGAGTAGGAGTCGTCTTGGTCACTCCTGATCAGCTCGTCATCTACCGAGCATATTCTCTTAGCGAGCCCTGCTCCAACAATGTGGCATAGTACAACGCTCTGCTAATCGGGCTCCAAGTCGCCAAAGAGCTGGGGGTCGAGTCCCTGGAAGCTTTCGGTTATTCTCTGCTTATCGTCAATCAAGTCAGAGGGATATATGAAGTCCGGAATCCAGACCTCATCCCCTATCACCAAGCGACGGTCGAGATAGCCATGACATTCAAAGAGTTCTTCCTAGAGCATGTACCTCGATCTCAGAATCTGGAAGCTGATGCCCTAGCCAGTCTAGCTGCAGATTTAGCCACTCCTATAAGAAGGCAGGATTCGGTAATCCTTCTTAACAGAGATTTATTCTGTATGAAGAACAACTTTCACATAGAACGCAGCTACGCTGTGAACACAGATCCCCCTAGAAGAGACTAGAGAAGTCCCTTCATAGATTTTGTCGTATACAGAATCTTGCCGGAGGACCCCAAAGAAGCAGTATCCGTCAAAAGACGATCATTACGCTTCTACTACGATGCATCTTCACAATGCCTATATCGCTGGACCTACGACGGACTGCTATTGAGATGTCTATCTGAAGACGAAGCACAGCAGATTATCCGGAAAGCTTACGACGGCGTATGCGGAGTGCATCAACCCGGTCCTAAGCTACAGGATCGCATCAGGAGAATGGGCTATTACTGGCCTACTATGATCGTAGATGCAATACGGTATGCAAGATAATGTAGAGCCTGTCAGGTTCATGCAGACTTCATACATCAACCGTCTGAACATCTACATCCTACGGTCGCATCCTGGCCTTTCGAAGCATGGGGTATGGATATCATCGGTCCTATTCACCCGTCTTCTTCCAGGGGTCACCGGTTCATACTGGCTATCACGGATTACTTCTCCAAATGGGTAGAGGCGATCCCTCTTGCTGAGGTGAAGGCGTCTAATGTGATCAGCTTCATCAAGCATCACGTCATTTATCGCTTCGGGGTACCCCGGAGGATAATTTACGACAATGGGCCTCAGTTCATCAGCCAAGCGTTTCATCGATTTTGCGATAAAAATCGGATACACAAGATTGCCTCTACGGCATATTATCCAGCTGCTAATGGTTTGGCGGAAGCTTTCAACAAAACCATTATCAAACTCTTGAAGAAATTCGTCTCTTCAAACAAGAGAGATTGGAATGAGAAGCTGGGCGAATGTCTCTGGGCATACCGCACAACGGTACGAACACCGACAGGTTACACCCCATTCTCGCTGGTCTACGGGAGCGAAGCAGTTCTCTCCATTGAAATCCAGATCCCGTCACTCAGGATAGCCGTGACTAATGAGCTGACTCGAGAAAAGAATGACCTATTAAGGCTCCAAGAGCTAGAAGGATTAGACGAGAAATGCCTCCAAGCTCAGCAGCGCATCACGCTCTACCAAGCACGCATTTCCAAAGCTTTCAATCATAAAGTAAAGGAAAGAGTGTTCAAAGTTGGCGAGCTAGTTCTAGCCGTAAGAAGGCCGATGATTCTTACTCACAGAAGTAAAGGCAAATTCCAGCCCAAGTGGGAAGGTCCTTATGTGATCGAGACAACGTTCTCAAACGGCGCCTACAGGATAGCCCAGCCTAATGGAGACCTGTTAATGGCTCCTATCAACGGTAAATTCCTGAAAAGGTACTATGCTTAATCTCCCCTGCTCGAGTAGAATATAGCGAGGATCTCAATTCTGACAAAACTACTTCCCAAGACGAAACTAGTTGGATCATATCCTATCATGTCTGTATGACCTCTGAATAGATATATCCTGTTAAAAAGTTTGTCGAGAGTCTATCATGTCCATACTACCTCTGATATCACTCTTGCCTAAAAAACAAAAAAAACTGTCGTTTACATTCCGAAATGATGGGTCCACAAAAGTCAGAAAAGAGTCGCTTTTATTTATTCCCGATAAGAGCAGAATTACATCGGGGAAGCAAAAAGAAGAAGGGGTACATCATTGCGGGGGAGTGGTCAGATCGCGAATCAGCCATGCCAGTGTAGCTATCCTCTCATCCCTGAAAAGGCATCGGCGCGAGCCCGCTCCAGCCGTGCCTCGGGATTGTTCGTAAGGGTCAGCTCAGCCCTTGCCCGAAGAGAGCCCGCACGGGCGGCTTCTGCACGCTCCAAATCCCGTCGCGCTGCGCTCAGTCGACCAGTCGCTACATCTAGACCTGCCAACGACTGAGAAGCCCACTCCTCTGCCAGAGCGAGTTTTTCCTTCAGCTTGTGGGCCCTCGCTGCGTTCCCTTCGTGCTCGGATCGGAGCTTCATCTCAAGAGCGAGAGCCTCTTCCATGACAGCTTTTCTTTTATCCATCTCCAGCTTATGTGTTTTGATAGAGTTGTCTAGGCTTTCCAGCTGTGTAGAAAGCCACGCAGTCATGAGGTCGTATCTGGCCTGGACCTCAGCATCAAAGCTGCCCCGAGCCAGCTGCAAGTATTCGTTAATGGGTTGCTCTAAACCATTAACCACCGCCTCCAGGGCGTCAGCTACCCCAGGATCGCCGAACTCCCTGACAGCCCCGATCGAAAACTGAGAAGTCTTCTTCAGGCGCTCGAAATCTAGACTCTTCGCCAACACCATTGATATTATCGTTTTCAAACCGGTATAAAAGAGGCTAGTATGTTGCTCGGTCAGCACAACTAGATCCGATTGAACGCCAGGTGTGGCCGCGATATCAGCAAGTCCCCCACCAGGAATGACTGTAGACGAGGTGGCCACAGCCGCTGCCTCGGCGGGTGGTGCGACCGAAGGAGGTGCAACGACGACGGTCGAAGTCATCGACATACTCGCGAGAGGCGAGGTCACGATGACGGGCTCGTCCTCCTCTCGAGGTGACGAAACCACTCCAGGCGAACTGGCCCCCGAAGGTATTTCCTCCTCAAAGTCGAAAGCCTCCGTATCATCGCCAGGAGCCGGAGCAGAGCCAGAAGGTGCTTCAACGCTGTACTCCCCGTGGACGCCATCCCCTGAGAAAAGGACCAGAAAGTTGATATTAATATGATGGTAATCTTTCTAAAGGGAGACATAAAGACGACATTTACCCGGAGCCAACGGTATGACGCATCTACAGCCGATGTAGCTAAACCACACCTTAAAGACGCAATGCGAACTATCATACCTGGAGAAGGAGGTAGGCCGACCGACATCGCCCGGAGTTCTGCCAAGCCTTCACCAAGACGCAGTCGAGGTTCGTCAACTGGAATCTCGCTAGGCGTGCTCGCTGACACAGCGAGAGTTTTATCCGTTGCTGGTTTAGGGAAAGATTCTTCCATCTGCCGCGGCCACACAGGCAATCTCGTTCCACTACCTGGAACAGTAGCAACGACAGCGACCTCTAGCGAAGATTCTCCGACGCCGCCGGCCGGAACTGTAGAAGGTCCCTCTCTAAAAGGCGAGGAACCTCCAGCCAAAGAATTATCCCTGATATGGGGAGATGCAGGCTCACTCCCAGGAGCCTCAATACCAAGAATGCGGAGAGGACGAGCAACCGTCTCCTTCCTCCTCTTACGAAGAGAAGCTTTCTTCAGAGCAGAAGTCCGTTGCTTCCCAGAAGAGACTACCAAAGCCCCCGCAGGCGGAGGCACTTCACACCTCGGCACCGACACCAGAGGCTCATCCGGAGTGCCAGACTCCTCACCCTCGTCAGAAGAAACCGAGGGGACTTCAACTCTTCTCCCAGGCTGGGGAGGAGACACCCTGAAGCTTCCACGCATGTCAAAATTGCGATGGAAGGTGTCAATCGCCACATAGAACTGGGTGTAAGAATGGAGGATGCGGAGCTCCGTGGAGGTTGTAACGACCGGCACAATGAAGATTTCTCCCGTGCAACCCATGATAAAATATCGCCACCCTCTGGCTCCATCAATGAGTCCGCCCCTGGACCTGAAGCTGGTGACGACATTGCCCACGTGCAACTGATCGTACCCAAACTGCCGGGCGAACCGACTAGGCAAGTAGGGCTCGAAGAAGCAATGATCTTCGCTCCTGTACAGCAGATGGGAGGGTCTAATGCAGACCAACCAATTAAAAGCTTCCGGAGAAAGATCGGTCTTCTCTCCACCTGAATCCTCAAGCCTCATCCCTGATTGATTGCGATGTACAAGAGGGGAGTACAGAGAAGCTTCCAGCCGTGACTGAGGTTCAACACCAGCCGACAGTCCAAAGTTGTGTTCACATTCTAGGGAGAGTCCTTGTAGTTTAGCAAGAAATTACCCTCCGAGCTGCTACCAGAGCCGGGAGACATCACCCGGGGGTTGTGGAGAATTAACCATCCCATCAAGTACAGGTATGGTAATTCCACCCGGGGAAAACTCTCACGCCGAGCTTCATCGACGAGCAACCAATCAGTCATGGCTCTCAGGCCAGCCTGTATGCGGCACACCATGGCAGGAAGCAAGCCCAGTCTTGCCCCGAACACCAGGCGCACTGCCGGCCACATGATGTTCCGGTGAATGCGGTCCGCGGACGTAGTACCGGGCACTACTACTTGACGCAGCCATATTGAGAGGAAACCGGCCAGCTGGGCTTCCTTAGACAGAGGCCTACGGCATCGCCTCAAGTAACTATAGGCCTTAGTACCTTCGGGATACTTTCCAACCCCCTCAACGAGAATCTGATCTGGAGCTTTAGCCTCCTCCATAAGATCCTCAACGACCTGGGCACTAAGCACGCCCAAACAGTTCACGGGCTCATTCTTGCCCCCCGAGGCTTTCTTCGACTTGGCGGCCCTGGCTCGGTGGAAGAAGAGGTAGGACATCTACTTGGTGGTGTGAGCCAAATCAGAAGGCTCGTTATAAAAAATGGTGCACGCGAAGTATTGACACATCAGCTCCTGATATACTTCCGCCACCCGAGCGTCCAAGTCCCCCAACTCCCGGTTGGTGGAAACATACTCTTCATATGGGGTATCCCCCATCAGCAGTCTCGAGACAACTGCCATCACATAGAGGGCCAATCCCAGCTCCCCCAGTAGAGTGGCGAAGGTCCCAGTGAGCAAAATGTATCGCTCGATCAGTGCCAAGAACAAGTTAGGGTTGGGAGGCAACCCAACACTCGTCGCACTCACAGCGGCATACAGTCAAATGTCCTCCAACTCTCTCCGAAAGTGCTTCAAGGCCCAGTTAACTAGGCAAGTCCATCGGAGGTTTGTTGGGGTGATTCATCCATTGCACCGAGGATTCTCCTTGGGATATACCCCACCTCATCCCATGAAGTCGTTGCAGAAGGTCGGCAATTGGACCGGCTGGATCACTGAGCTGTCTTCACTCGGGACACTGCCCGGGCACAGTCCCCTGAACAACGTCACAATACCGGAAGGGCGACTGACAAACGACCCCTGGTCAGCCCCTTTCAGATGAAAGATCTTCCCCGGCTTGCCGTGAAGTTCGGGAGTCAGCGTCCACGACATCCTCCTGCGATGCGTCACATGGAAGAAAGCCGAGATGGGATAATCCCTCGGCATCGTTGGCAGATACAAGACCAAATTCCCGGCAGGAAAAACCCAGGGTTCCCTCTTGGGCTTCGTTTGGGACTGTTTGTCAATCATGTTCCCAAAGAGGAAAGCCGGCTTTATGTACTGCTCCCCGTCGACGTAGGTCAGGGGCTCTCCGTTGATCATATTCAGCAGCGTCCGCTCGCCGTGAGCCGATATCAAAAATCCCCTTCCCTCAGGATACTGGGGTCCGGAGATGGGAAATGCCACGTGGGACAGATCCTCCAGATAGTTCGAGTGCAGCATCCCGGCAGCGGAACCCATCACCTCGGCCAGTGGAGACTCACCCAAATCAACTGCAAAAGTGCAAGGAAAATATGTCATTACAAATCTTGCACAAACATACAGACCAAAGAAACGACAGTCTGTGCTCTACGCCAGGATTGTACAAATTTGGTTATTTTACGCCGGAAGTCCCATCCACAAGCGTAAAACTCAAATTTTACGATATACGCCAATTTTCGGTAGCCAGAGCTTTTACGCTCGGAACTACAAAAATATGGAGTTTTTACGCTGGCATATTAGAAATGTGGGCGTAAAAGATAAAAATGCCTCCGTGCATCATCTTCCTCAAAGAGGCTATCAGCACAGAAGACGACCTAGCGCGGTCACGTTCAACGTGTGCGAAGGATTTTTTGTCGTTTTTGTCACCCTAAAGGCTCTACCTCTAAGACCGGGTGCGCTGCTCGTCGGCGGGATACTTCGCTCAGAAGGAAGTTCACCTTGCCCGACCGAAGACTCTCTCGCTGGGGCAGGAGAAGGAGAAGAAGAACCTATGCTCTTTCCCTTAGTGGAGGGGGTTTGTTTCGGCACCATTTCTGAAGACTCGAAGTGCTCGGAGAAGGAACGAAGAAAAACTCGAACAGTCGAAAGCTCTCTTTCGCAGAAGACGGATAAAAAGTTTTTCTCTCAAAGGCTTGGGATATATATAGAGTTCAAGTCGACTCCTCGAATCCTCGGACGAACTCCTCGAGACCCTAACCAAATCTCGTAATTAATAGTTGTTTATGATTGGATGCCACGTCAGCCCACTACTCTCGAAAGACGGACAGTCAACGAATTCGAAAAATTCTTCGCGCAAAGCAGTTCGACGGTTTCTACGCTAAAGGAGCTTTCTACGCTCGACAGCAACAGATCTACGATTTTACGCTCGTAAGCTATAAGTCTATAGTTTTTTGCCCGGATGCCTTTATGCTCGGTAGCTTTTATGCTCGAGAGGCAACAAACCTACGACTTTACGCTCAGCAGATACCAAATCGATGATCTCACGCTCGGTGGCGCTCAGTTTACGCTCAGAAGCAACAGATCCGCAAACTTCACGCTCGGAGAAATTTTC
Organism: Iris macrosiphon; assembly: GCA_036927795.1. Classification (NCBI taxonomy): domain Eukaryota; kingdom Viridiplantae; phylum Streptophyta; class Magnoliopsida; order Asparagales; family Iridaceae; genus Iris; species Iris macrosiphon. Next base: position 4,269,377 of record JAYESA010000005.1, on the reverse strand, counting down.
TTTTCAGGAGCTACAGACCTACAGTTCTATGCTAAAGGAGCTTTCTACGCTCGACAGCTGCGAATCTACGGCTTTACGTTCGACAGTTATAAGTCTATGGTTTTACGTCCGGATGCCTTTGTGCTCGGTAGCTTTTATGCTCGAGAGGCTACGAACCTATGACTTCACGCTCAGGAACCACAAGTCTACGATTTCACGTTCGATGGTGTTCTACGCTCACAGGCTACAGATCTATAGTTCTACGCTAAAGGAGCTTTCTACGCTCGACAGCTACGAATCTACGGCTTTACGTTCGACAGCTATAAGTCTATGGTTTTACGCCCGGATGCCTTTGTGCTCGGTAGCTTTTATGCTCGAGAGGCTACGAACCTATGGCTTCACGCTCAGGAACCACAAGTCTACGATTTCACGCTCGATGGTGTTCTACGCTCACAGGCTACAAATCTACAGTTCTACGCTAAAGAAGCTTTCTACGCTCGACAGCTACGAATCTACGGCTTTACGTTCGACAGCTATAAGTCTATGGTTTTACGCCCGGATGCCTTTGTGCTCGGTAGCTTTTATGCTCGAGAGGCTACGAACCTATGGCTTCACGCTCAGGAACCACAAGTCTACGATTTCAAGCTCGATGGTGTTCTACGCTCACAGGCTACAGATCTCCAGTCCTACGCTAAAGGAGTTTTCTACGCTCGACAGCTACGAATCTACGGCTTTATGTTCGACAGCTATAAGTCTATAGTTTTTCGCCCGGATGCCTTTGTGCTCGGTAGCTTTTATGCTCGAGAGGCTACAAACCTACGACTTCACGCTCAGGAACCACAAGTCTACGATTTCACGCTCGATGGTGTTTTACGCCCAGAGGCTACAGACTGATGATTTCACGCTCCACGACTTTCCGCATATCCGAACAGTCCCCGAAGCGGTCAATTGCAAAGAGTTCACACAGAAGATACTCGTTCTTGACCCCAAAGTATCCCAAGTACCCAAAACATACAGAGTTCAAATATTGAGAAATTACTCTTCTCGGGTCCAAAATTGGAGGTTCATCCAGACTCCAGTCTGAATATCTCGTCTATCAAGATGACAACTCAGTTTGACAGCCAAATCCTTGACCCTATTCCAAGGGAGTTTTGAGAGATCATTCTTGAAGACGAAGTCTGAACAAAATTTCTGCTCATCAGAAGCAGCAGTTCAGAGCTCTATGCGGTCCCTCAGTCCTAGCAATATGACAGTTCTAAATGTTCAAAAATGCTTAACAGCGTTCTATGGACTGTTCGCTACGCGTAAAGGACCGGGCCTAATACTCTTCTTATCAGAGTTGGCGTAAAGAATTAGACGTGTCGAAGCTACACATATTCAGACTTCACAGCAACGTATGGCAAGATGATCATATGAAGAAGAAGACGATTTTATTAAAATCAAAATCATGATTACATATGAGGGAAATCCAATCTACAAGAGTTTTTCTCTATTTTTCATGATGACATATGAGGAAAACTCCGTCTACAAAGAAGATCCCCCCTCATCGTCTGAAGATCGCACCAAGAAGCTGTCTTGACAGGTTCTCGCGTTGGTGATGGTCTTCCTCTTCTTCCAAGAAGATGATCAGTGGCAGGAAGATACAAAACTGGGCATATGACCCATCCTCCAACAGAAGGAAAGCAGGGTAATTCTGCTTTCCTACAGACCACCGCCACTCTAGCCGGTCTGTCTGCCTCTCGTCACCAGAGGTAATTGGAGAGGGCGCCACTTGCAAGCAGCGTGGTGAAATACGATTCTTGGTCTCTCCCGAAGAATCGCCATATAAAATTGCTGATTATCCCGAGCAAGGGAGGCTAAGATATCCTTCCATGATCCATCGTTGCAGTGGACACTTGCTCGAAGACGCCGTCTTTTTCGGCTCCCTACATGCTGGAAGAACATGATCTCCTTCTTCCTCAGGTCGACCCGACGAACTCCGACGATCATCTCTGCATGGTGATGGGAATGTGGGAAGAACAGGTTAACCCCCCCAGCCTTTTTATAGGCGAAAGAGATCACAAGCGGTCCCCAATAAATCTGCCATAAAGTCCGCATCGACCGTTTCAACGCTCCATTCAGAAACGTTTCGAGTTACGAGGGGCCGTTCATGCTTCATTCAAAGTTTTTCAAATTTTGAGGAATTTAAAAGCTTTGAAGGGGGTCTTGTAGAAGCATGAAAAATACGCTGGGAGGAGCTACGCAGCATACTGATGCAGAGCAGCGTAAACAGAGGCCTTCAGAGCCTTCAAGCGTGCAACAGAGCTTTTTTCGCTAAATATAGCATAAAGTATGAGCTCAAAGGACCATCCGCGTAAGTGCAGTACAACCAGGCCGCTACAGCGTAAACATGGTTCTTCATCGCCTCCATGGCGTAAAACTCATCCGCTCTCAAAGCAGCGTTAAAGCGTATGAGGAACGCTTCGTCTTCCCCAAAATGAACCTGTCAAGTCATGCAGTAAACCTGACCTCTGACTCCTGACAAAAAGTGCTGCACGGCTACCCAAACGACGACTGGAAACGAGGACAGACCCCTCGGGACGCGCACCACAGTATGATGGTGGATCTCTGCATTTAATGCAGAAGATTTGGTTAAAATATCACCGAACCGTCGTTTACTGACGTCCCCTCCGCATAAACTGCTCCTTCGCGTACAAGGGGATACGCTGCCTTGTTTTATACAGGCAAATATGAGCTATTTTACGCTCCGCAGTAGATAAACCGCCTGCCACGTCAAAAGCTGCACTTCGTAGGGGGCTCGAGGCACGTCTCTACGTCTAATTGCACAGAGCGGTGACAGTTTCTCTCGAGGCACGTCTCTGCGACGGATGCACAGAAGGGCTGCAGACCTTCAAAACACGCCTCCGTATTTAATGCATAAGATGGTGGCAAATCTCTGCAAGAGATTTGATTATATCTTCAAAAGCCGTAATACCGGCTAAGACGTCCACATCAGCACTATGGCATGGTATGCAGCGGCTTCAACGCCCATTCAAGATCTGTGCTCATTCGGCTTCTACGCCCATTCAGGATCTGTGCTCATTCGGCTTCTACGCCCATTCAGGATCTGTGCTCATTCGGCTTCTTCGCCCATTCAGGTCGAAAAAACTTTAAACTTGAAGATCGAACAAGGTCAAAAAACTTCAAACTTGAAGATCGAACAAGGTCGAGAAACTTCAAACTTGAAGATCGAACAAGGTCAAACTTCCAAGAAAGATCGAACCGGAGGTCAAAAGAGAGAGAGGGAGAGAGAGAGAGAGAGAGAGAGAGAGAGAGAGAGAGAGTCCGAAGCTCAGGCAAAGAGCAGGGATCGACGACTTTGGCATCGTGCATCCACCCTCTTCTGCAACCTTCGAAGCTGCTACCTGTCTTCCACGGCACTTCTTCAACATCGTGTGGTCCAAGGGCTAAAGTGATCGACTGCAGATCAGACACCTATAGCAATTTATACCCAGATTAAATAAATTGTACTCCCACATCCTTGTATAGGATTAAATTATACAAGTTTGTTTATAAACCAAAGGGCGTGGGTTTCGTATAAACCCCGTCATTGAAATACACTTTTATTCTTTCGTTTAATACCACAAACATCAGTCCCATCTATGTATGTCAGGGGCTCCCCACTGATCATACTCAGCAACATTCGTTCTCCTTGGGATGAGATCAGAGTTCCCCTTTCTTGAGGATACTCATTTCTATAGATGGGGAATGTCACATGGGACAAGTCCTCCAGGTAGTTGGAATTCAGCATTCCAGCAGCAGAGCCCATCACTTCAGCCAGAGGGGGAATCTGTAGGTCTACTGTAAGAAGCAAGAAAATAAGTCAGTTTTACGCTAGACGCTACACTCTTGCAGTATACGCCAAAACTTGACAGTCTGAGTTTTTATGTCAGACTGCAAAAATTTGACTTTTTACGCTGGAATTTACTTCCAGTGCGTAAAAACTCAAAGTTGGCAGTATACGCCAAAACCTAACAATCTGAGCTTTTACGCTAGACTGCCAAAATTTGAGTTTTACGCTGGAATTTACATCCAGTGCGTAAAACGGAAGGTTTGCAGTATACGCCAAATTTTGACAGTCTGAGTTTTTATGCCAGACTGCAAAAATATAGAGTTTTACGCTGATACATTAGAAATATGGGCGTATTGTTGCGCATACACATACAACGTGTGCGGAAGGTTCTCTATTCCTCTCGAAGTCTTTACCTGTGATGCCCGAAGTGCAGCTCGACGGTGGAGCACTTCGTTCAGAACGGGGCTCGCTCAGCCTAATGGGGGTTGCTCGTGCTTGAGCAGAGGAGCGAGATGAGGAAGCGGCTTTCTTTCCCTTAGAGACGGAGGCCTGTTTTGGTGCCATGGCGAAACTCAGAGTTCTCAGAAAAGAGACGAAGATGAAGAGTTCTCAGAAAGAAAGGGTTTTGCAGAAACAGATGAAGGGTTTTTTCTCTCAAGACCTTGGACTATTTATAGAGTTCAGATAACTCTTCGAATCCCTAACCAAATCCAATTTTTAATAGTCGGTTATGATTTGGGACTACGTCAGCCTATCATTTGAAATGGAAGACGGACAGTCATGCTGCGTAACGGATCCAGATTTTACGCGCAGAGCAAGGATCCATGGTTTTACGCTTAGAAGCTACAAATCTACGGTTTTACGCTCAGAAGCTTTTACGCTCAGAAACTACAAATCTACGGTTTCATGCTCAGAAGCTACAAATATACGGTTTCACGCTCAGAAGCAACAGATCTACGATTCTACGCTCAGAAGCTACAAATGGCCAATTACAAGGGTTTACGAAGAAAATGCTTATTTTTTTTTTGCTACAAAACATTCAAAGTGTCTGAAACACACAGATGTCAGCATTGAAGATGACTCTTCTTCTTGGGCCATTGGAAGTTTATTCGAAGTCTTACCAAAATCCTTTACATCTAAGTTCAAGTATGGCCTGTTCGACGGACATTTCTTGCCCTGTTTCAAGGAATTTTCGGGAAGCCATTCTTGAAGATGATGTTTTGAATAGAAATTCTTCGTATCAGAGAAGTGACAGTTCAGAATTCTATGCGACTTCTTGTCCAAAAACAACATAACAGTTGGATCTTCAACACAACTTAATGCTAAAGAACTTTTTACGCATCTTCCGTTACGCGTAAAAGTCAGGACGTGACCGGATAAGCGTTTATCAGAGTCAGCGTAAAAATTACCCAGACGTGTCGAAGCTGCACATTATCAGACTTCCTCACAGCAAATATGGCAAATCAACAATGTGTAAGAGAAGACAAGTTTATTAATCATGATTACAAATGATAGAAATCCAGTTTATAAAGGATTTTTTATTTTCATGATTACATATGATGGAAATCCTTTTTTTTTACAAAGGATTATTCATTAACACTCAAGATCATGATGGGAATCTATTACATTAGGTTCTCGTCTGACGGAGATCTTCAGTTCTTCTTCTATGGCACTTCATCGGCTTCTTCGGCCGATGAACAAGAAAATGGTCAATGGCGGGAGGATACAGAACTGGGCCTGTATAAATTATTCAAGCCCACCCTCCATACGCCATGGCAGCCGTATCCAGAATTGTGTTAGGGATTCAGACCCAACACAATACTGGAAGAAAAGGCCAAGCTGCCCACCTGTGTCCAGCTTCATAATAGAGAAAATACAGCTAGCAAGCTGTGTGGTCCGATGAGACCCTTCCTCTCTCCTGGACGAATCGCCATATAAAATTGCTAATTATCCCGAGCAAAGGAAGCTATGATATCCTTCCATGATCCATCGTTGCAGGGGATATTTGCTCGAAGATGCCTCTTTTTACGGCTCCTTACATGCTGGAAGAGCATGATCTTCTTCTTCCTCAGGTCAGCCCAATGGATCTTGACAACCATCTTTTTGGTGAAGGAAGTATAGAAAAACAGGTTCACTCGCTTGCCTTTATATAGGCAGAAGAGAACATACCAAATCCCAACAACTTCCTAAATATCTCCGAAAAATCAGCCTCGCAGAATAAGTCAAATTTGACCGTTTCATGCTTTATTCAAAGTATTTCAAATTATGAGGAATTTGAAAACTTTGAAGGGGGTCTTGTAGAAGCATGAAAATACGTTGAAGAATTATACGCGTAAAACCCCCAACATGCATGAAGCCCGCGTAAAACAGAGCTTCAGCGCTATGTGGCATAAAAATATGACTTCAGAGCTACACGCATAAAACAGAGCTTCAGCGTTGTGTGGCGTAAAATATGGCTTCAGAACAGCCCGCGTAAGGCAGCACTCAAAGGCTGTTTTGGCGTAAAAAGGTTGCTACACCTCCCTCCGGCGTAAAATATGTCTGCTTTTAATGCAATGTGAAATTGTACGAGGAACTCTTCATATTCCTCGAATGAACCTGTCAGACAAAACAGTGAACCTGACTCCTGACAAAGAGTACTGCACGACGATCGAGAGGACGACTGTAATAATGATTCTGTACAGAGGCCCAGGCTGTCAGTTAGTGACATATCTTTGATACAAGTCATTTTTATGCATTCAAAGAATACGCTGCCTATTCTACATGGGAAGAAGTGAGTCTTTACGCTCAACATGAGACATAATCAGACGCCACGTCAAAAGTTGTCTCTCGTACAGAGCTCGAGGCATATATCTACATTTAATGCACGAGATAGGGACAGATCTCTGTATTTGATGTACGAGATTTTGTTCTATTTTTAATGACCGAGAGAGCTAAAACCGTGACTAATACGCTCACATTACCATCCTTGCATGTTACGCCAACTCAGGCTATATTTGCAAAGGTACGTGATAAGGCTATTTAGCCCAGAATACGCTCAAGACCTCAGTCAGGAAGGATAATTGGCTAGTTTTACGCTGGTTATCTATTATTCATGCAATATCAAGCTTTACACATAATTTGGTTTTTACGCCAACAAGATAGCTATTTGGCTTTTACGCCAACAAGACAGCTATTTGGCTTTTACGCCAACAAGACAGTTATTTGGCTTTTATGCCAACAAGACAGCTATTTGGCTTTTATGACAACAAGACAGTTATTAGGCTTTTATGCCAACCATCTTTACGCGAGGGGCAGTTGCGTACGTAGCTTGTATGCCATGATCTTCGAGGAGCGGTTATACGCGTTACCTCATAATGGGACACGCGTCATACGCGGATTCAGGAGATCATTCAAACGTGGGTAGCAGTTATTATAACCATCGCGTAAAGAGTGCAACTCTCTTCACAGTTTGGCTTCTACGCCGACTGGACAATTACTGTGACTGAGCTCTATAAATAGAGACCTCCGGTCACAGGAGATGAGGTCGAGAAAAAGAAGATCAAGGAGAGGATCAAGATCAGAGATCAAGATATCAGAGAGAGAGAGAGCACAGACAGAGAGTAGTGATTGACGACTTTGGCAACGAGAATCCAATCCTTCCTGCAATATTTGAAGCTTCTTCTTCTTCTTCTACAACACTTCTTCATCATCATGTGGTCCAAGGGACAAAGTGATCGACCGCAGATCAGACTCCTATAGCAATTTTTCCCCAGAATTAATTTTATTGTACTTAACATCCTCGTATAGGATTAATTGTACTTCTTTTTTTCTTGTTTGTAAACAAAGAAAGGGTTTCGTATAAACCTAGTTTCATTTTTTGTTTATCTTCAAACATTGTCGAACGAACCTTGCCATGTTAAGTAAAATAATAGAATGTTGCATGCAAGGTCACACTGACACGTTTATTGAACGAACTACTTTCATGATAAAAAGAAAGAGTAAAAGATTGCTTGAACTTGTCTTTGTATCATATGATAAACTAGAGTAGAACTACATGCTTGTCAAAAAGAGATAGAAGAACTGCTTCCATGCTTGCTTTACTAGAAAACTACTTGAAAATATTTTATTGATCGTACTGTATAAAAGATAGAATTGTTTAAATTGCTTTAACTGAAATAAGAGATGATACAGGCCAGTACTTGATGGTTACGACTTCGGTACATCGATGGTTATGTGCCCCGTACATCGTTGGTTACGTGTCCCGTACATCGTTGGTTACGTACCCCGTACATCGCGTACTAGGCTAAGTAAGAGAAGAATTGATGGTTATGTCACACCCTGACCTCCCGCAGGAATCGTTCGTCCCCGCTAGTCGCGAATCACCGTGCCAGCGCTCCTGCGGGATGATCCTTTACCATCGAGACGTGATGCCGCGTGAGCTTGGAGTTGCACCCGCGCAAGGTAAATATCGAAACGACTATTGATAACTAGTTCACCAAGTTATTGTAGCAGAAGAATAGAATAAACACAAGAATGATATATAAACAAGCTCTTTATTGAATAATGAATAAGGTTACAAGCGGCGTTAGGCCAAGATTACAAGTCGCTCAAGATCTCTCTCTATTTCTCTCTCTCAAACAATAAAGGCATGCCAAGCAGCTTACAACTTGGGATGATACATAGGCGATATTCCAACATTATGTCCTGTATATGTGCTCCAGCTCTGGACGCAACACTCCAAGGCTCCAGAGCGAATTCTAAGCCTTAGCGCGCACGTGGGGACATTCTGCACCGAACGAGGTTCTTTCGTACCCTGCAAGCAATCTGGTGGGTTATCAGTACATGAATGTACTGGTGGGGAGGCTTCTCGCCCGCTCGATAAATCCAATACGTTATATTAGTTTCGTACACCAACTATAAAGTTATATTTCTAGTCTTACCTTAGGATCAATGTAAACTCCCTCAACCAGATTTCAGCTTTAGATAGTGAAATTAGGATTATTTTTAACAAATTAGGATTTATTACAGTATTTTAAATTTATTTATGCAATATCTTATTTATTAGTGCACCTGTCCATCATATCAATATTTAGAGCATTACACTAACTGTTACCCCCAAACAAAATTCACATACCTCTCCTAGACATGTCAGTCTACTATTCTGAACTTTGTGCAACTCACAAATAAGCTGGCATGAGTCTCGTTTTAGTCGCACAAATATCGTTACAAACGTCCGTATTAATTTTCAATTAATTTCTAAACCTGTACCCTTGTCCATTCCAATCGAAATTAGAGGCCCAACAATAACCTGTTTTATCCAAACCAAATTACGTTATTATTCTATACTGAGTATACTACATCTAGTATATTTGCAGTGCACTAAATTCTGGCCCTGCATATTTTTTAAATAATTAGAAAATACCATGCGCATTAATTTCTAATTAATTAATATGGTGACCCGCATCACCCAAAACCAGGCCCAGCCCCTGCACAGACTAACCCCCACACCCTCAAGGCCCTCACTGAACACCCCCCCTTATTTTTATACATTACATCGCCCTCAGGAATGAGGTATTTATCTCAAACAATTTCGTAATTGCACAATTTCCCAATTTAATAGGCCTTCTGTGCAATTTGTGAAACTGTAGGGTTTTATCTGCAAAAATTCATGTGCGAGGTGTCAACCTCCCATTGGAGGGTGATCCTACACCGTTCATTCCAAAATGGGTCCCAATTCAATATATTTATAAACCTAAATATCTAATAAATATTTACATAAATATCTAAGATATTTTAAACCTAAAATTACCAAAATACCCTAACCCTAAAACCCTATTTATACAAACTCCCCCCACCCAAACCTCACTCACACCTCCCTCAGATCTCCCCCACCTCCGACCCTTATACCACCGCCTCGCACCTTCCTAAGCTCCTCCCCGGCCACCGCGCCACCGCCCTAGCCGCCGCCACCCGTCGCCGGCAGCCCCGCAGGACCCTCCCCATCACCCACACCAACACAGCACCCACCACCCCGACCACCCTAAACCACCACCCCCGCCACCTCAGACCACCGCCACCGCCACCATCCCCTTCGCCGTCGCCTCCTCCACCGAACCACCACAGCACCACCGCCCCACGACCGCCGCAACCACCGCCAGCGCCGCCACAGCACCCCCCGACTTCCCCGACCACAGCCCGAGCATCCCCTCCGACTCCAATAAACTACCACCACCGCCACCACAGACCTCCGCCACCACCACTACCACCTTCGCCGCCACCTCCTCCGACGCCCTGCCACCCTGCACCGCCGCCTCCGCCGCTGCAGCTGCCACAGCTGCCGCTGCTACTGCTGCTGCCATTGTCACTGCTACTGCTGCTGCGGCTGACCGTGCCGTCGACCCGCCGGACCTCCGCCCCCCCCGCCGGCGACGACGACGTGGGCCCCCCCTGACACGTCAGGTACCCCACCCCCACCTCTGAATACGTATATACCTATATATATATATATGTATATATATATATATATATATATCTATATATATATATGTATGTTTATATATATATTTATATATATATTATTATATAGAATTATATATTATATTTATTATATATAATTATATATTATAATTATTAATATGTAAATATATACAGTATATATAATATATTATTATATATTAAAATACGTATATATATGTCTGTGTTTGATTTTATTTTATTTATATATATATATATATATATATATATATATATATATATATATATATATATATATATATATATATATATATATATATATATATATATATATATATATATGTATATATATATATGTGTATATATATATATATATATATATATATATATATATATATTAATATATATTATGTATTATTATATATAATTATATATATTATATATTATATACATGTATACTATATTATACTAATATATATATACTATTAAATATAAATATACTATAATATATATACTGTAATATATCTATATATTATATCATAATATACTATTAAAATATATAAATATGTATATACTATATTAAGTATATATATACTGTTATATATTATATATATAATATATATAATATATATATATATATATATATATATATATATATATATATATATATATATATATATATATATATATATATATATATATATATAATATATGTATATATGCTATTACTATATACTTATAATATATATATATATATATATATATATATATATATATATATATATATATATATATATATATATATATATATATATATATATACCTTATATTTAAAATATAAATAAATACTTATGTTATATATATGTATTTATTTTATGTATTTTATAAATATATTTATATTATGTATATAAATACTATATTTATATGCTTTAATATGTATTATATATATTTAATTATTATTTATGTATTAATTGTATATATATGTATTATATATATACTATACTATGTACAATATATATAAGTATGCATTTATTAAAATAGTAAATTCACGAACTCATGTACGTCTTGAACATAGTGCACCTACAACGCAGTTAGTGACCTCAGGTCATAGGACCTCTCAGACACGACTGCGAGAACAGGTTTTTGGCACGCCCAGTTTGAGGACGTAGGCAAGTATACCTTGCCAAGTTTTACTGTTTAATTATAAAAATTATTGTATGCTATTTCTCTTGAACTTACATATAACTGTGTGTGTCCGAGATTGCCTCGGGTACCGTCAACGAATACGTTAACATGTAGTGTAACTTACTTAGACTTTAGCAGACTTACCTACAGTTGCGAGGGTATTCTAATATCCTCCTAGACCCTGACACTTGTACACGCAACACGATTGCAGTTCATTTTGGGATGCAAGTTTGCGTACTCGATTAGCTACCCGTGCGTGTGACGTGCATCACGGCTTAGCACGAAATCAGGAATATTCAGAAAAGTTAGGACTTGGCATATAGTTACGTGGTTTGCACGTTGTGGATTCGACTTGTATAACCGCATTGGGCGGGAAAGACAACTAGTAGGCGTATGGGACACCCACCTTCTTTATTGCAGATACCGCACTCTTTTGGGTGATACGGACGTTATATACTTTACAGATACCACATCCCTTAGTGTCACGCCCTAATCTCCCGCAAGCTCGATAGTCCCTACTGAACGTGAATCACCACGTTGCAGCTCTCCCGCAGGACAATCGTTCCCATCGGGACGTGATGCCGTACGAGCCTGGAGTTGCGCTCGTACAAGGCGATGTTGTTAAACACCAAAGTTATCATCGAAACAACCAACTTACAGCGGAAGCCGATTTGTGTACCAAGCACACATCAGAGTAATACGCAGCGAAGCTCACGATATGGTCCAAATGGAATACCCCGAGTCAATGACACAAAGGCGATGCCACGGAGACGATGAAATACTCTTGCTCTTTTCTCTAGCCCACAAAGGTACTTACAGTTCATACATCTTGTCCCGTATATCCAAGCAGCGCCACTACGCCTGCATACCTGAAATATTGCCCACAAACGTGTGTTAGTACACAGCCGTACTGGTGAGCGGGGTAACCCACTCGTCTAAGCCGACACTAAGTAAAATAGTGAATGCAACAAGTTATATGGTGATCTTTCTAGTTGAATCCTAGATTCATTTCATGGCATATGAATGACATGTTAAGGAAAGCTGTAAAATAGTTTAAGCATGCAAACATTCAACTCAAACCAAACGACAAGCATTTATATAAATCCAACCCGTCTAACTCAATGCCATCGCTTGCACGATAATATAACGAACCATCAGTCTCGCCTCAATATCCATCCTCAACCAAAGTTATATATTCCAAACTCGAGTGCACACTCTTGCCGAGGCAAGGTGGTCGCGCCTAAACGATGCACAAACCAACCAAAATAAAGCAAGCCAACAATTATTCTATATGAAGTCACTGGCCAAAGGCCATAAAGGACGTTGATCGGACTGATCAATGCGGTTCTATTCGAAACAGCGCTAAGTAGCTAACCCACCTGAATCGCATCCAACCGCTGGCACCGCGCCCAAGACGCGTTACCCAAATTGTCTCCTCCATGCCGAACGGTCCCGGTACCCCAAAGAATCCCGTTCGAGGAGACCAAACCCTGTGCCACGCAGGTTGTTCGTGACTATGCAGACACAGTAGGTATGACGAGAGGATCGAAACACTCTCGTCCCACCAAGCGATCCTAGACTCGTTCAATCGATATCCAACCAAAATATCCATAACCATTCTTCCAACATAACCAACAAAGAGATCCAAATCTCGACCTCAATATATAGCCCAAGGCACCAATATATCAAGTGTTTCATAGGCACAATGCCTCTTCTCAACACAGAGTCCAAATAGGTGCAACACCCATGCTCGAAGCAAATCCCATGGCCCAATGCCGTTTCAGTGGCACAATGCCCCATTCGTGGCACGATGCCCCATCAAGCGACACAACGCCCTCGCCGATGCAGTTGTTCGGTTTCGAACCACAACTGCTCGTTTTGCAAGACAAAGCGACCAAGTGATACTCGCGCACGGATGCACGTTCGCTCGCCCGAATTTTCGATGTTTCCATTGCCTAAAATGTCTCATTCCAACTATCCAAGTATAATCCCAAGTATCCAACCGACTGCCTCAAATGTATAATACGACTCAGCTCCAACTATCCAACGCGTAAATCATTTCAAGCCACAATCCTACCAAGCCAACGACGTACACTCTATGCATGCCTCAGTGTAGTGATTCCCAATATCTCAGCCCAAGTGTTCAAGCCATTTATGTGTTTTCCATATTATTAGGCATGAAGGAGTAGAGGAGAAGAAAAAGAGCCCACTCACAATGATTGATCCCGTTAGGCATCCTGTCCTGCCGATACGGCCAATCCCTTGAACCCGGGGTCCGATGCAAGCGCGATCTACTCAACTGGTATAACCGTGCGAGCAGGCCGTGCTCTCCAAATCATCCGACCGATCGGATTAAGGAAGACGGCATCATCGCTTCCATCCAGCTATTCAGTACTGTTCCTGAACGAACACCTGATTTCCATCGAACCCGCTAGCCATCTGCACATTGAAACCAACTCGATTAATCCTTCTTCCCAAAATCCAACAATTCAAATGTAACCAGTATTTGATTTATTCAGTCCGACTCAGCGTAACGCTACGATCGGTTGCGGGGCGTTACATAATATACCACTTAGAATCAGGTTCGTCCACGAACCGTGCTGGTACTCATTCCTATCACATGCCACAATCCAATTCCGTGGATCTGCTCTATGCAATACACATATTCACGATTCTGACTCCGTATCTCGTTCTGCTGAACGCTCGTACAATTTTTACGAATTCCCACATCCTCCTTGCAGCTCAATACGAATTCTTCGTATCGCTTAGTTTTGGATCATACACATATTTAAGGCGTCCCTAAAATACATGTATTTCAGCCGAGCTTTGCGATAGCAAATTTGAACAAGTTACAAGGGTATCTTTATGTTCGAGGGGTCCATTCGCTTTACTCCCAATTGAGCCAAATCACGATATCCATTCCAACACATTCGCTTGAGAACTATTCTCAATTATGCAGATATTCTCAATGACTCAATCAATTCGTGTTCCAACTCAATCCATCCCACTATTTCTGAAAATCAGTACTAGCAACATCCCAAATATTATCTCATGCACCGAACGATTATCTCAACTGATACTACCCAAGCTAGGCGACTTACCCAAATATCAACTTTGCTTAGATCAGCTCAGTCCAACACATTTCATGCCATCTCAATATCTCACAAGGTGAACATCTATACTGAGGTTCCTGTGATCCACGAAGATCTTGCCGCCACGCCAAAGGGATAGTGTCGCCACGATTTCAACATGGACACACTCGCCACAATTCCTAGGTTGCACATGGAATAGTTCTTCGCGCTGCTTTTACTGCCTCGAAGCATAGAATATCACCTTTGCCTTCCAAACGAGCACGCTTCCCAGAATAAGTTTCGAGACATCTTGTAAATCTGAGGCAAATCTGTCCCTTCCAGTATTCACAAGGATTTGATCTGAACGAGCCGCTGCTTTAACTTCATGAGCTAGTTTCACAGTCGTCAATTCATATGAATGCTATTCCCTTCCAGGGCACGATGAGTCAGAGGCGATGCCATCGATAAAAATCTGCGACTCTGAATCTCATCAGTTGACTTAGGTTACTTCTACCATTGCTTCGATCTTCCGGCTGCATCTTCAGCTGAAGACTATCCCAAGGGTCTCTCAAATCCAACACACAATCAATAAGCCAAATCTCATTGCTCACATCTGCCCTCGACGCATTCCCAAATATGCTGCCTCAAGGGTCGTTTTATGGGTCTACTATATTCATATCCGATTTAGCGGTCAAGTCGCTTAGGGTCAGCCGTCTCGAAGCTACGCTCGACAATTGTAATCATCACGATGGACAGTTACTATAAACCATGCTATATCACCTCTGCAAATCCGAATCAAAAATCCAACCATTCATCCGAGCGAAGTTTTTGAATCCGAGAACCGCGCTCGATGAAACCGTCTTCCATCAACCCGTTGTTTCTGCCCAGAATCCATCAAATTTCCGAATTGCCATGTTCCACAATGCACGTCCAACTTACTCGAGCAGCACAGTGATTTGCTCCAACGTTGCTCTCACATTTAGCTATCTTCAAAAGTCAATCCGCCATAATCCTTTGCCTTCATTTATTGTCACATCTTGCCCAAAATTTCATTTTTGCTAAACCTGAGTCAACTTCTCGAGCAGCAATATCCAAAATCTTTCAAGTTTGTGTGAATGTATCCCATTGTCCCTCCAAGCCAAGTCGTGTTTTATTGCTCAACCAACAGCTCAAATGCGTTGCCCAAAATTATAGTTCGTGCTCGCTATCATTTGATTCACCCATCGCTCGTTCAAGCGTAACCCACTTGTTCATTCCGATCTCGTCCATCACTTAAGCCCAACGATGCTTTCATTTGCATCAGTCCATTCACGATATGCTCAACTCAATTGTTTTATTTCAATTCTTTCCAACTCAACCGACGTGTACCAACCAACTTGTATTCTCGTTTTACGAGTCCGTTCAAGCAATTCCCATAGATGTCCAACCAAATATTTCCAATGCCTTGCTCACAATATGGTATCCCATATACCACTCCGAATCAAGTCGCTACTCACATTACGTTTCCTTTCACGAATCCAAGATCCGTTCGAACCATCCTTCATGCGTGATCATGCCTTTCCCAATTCGAGTTTGACACAAAACTCAGGCAACGCTTGAATTATCCAACTATTCCCATCGTCTGATACTTTCTCAACACGAGCAATCGTGCAATGATTGTCTTCCAAATAGTCCAACCCAATACCCAATAGTTTTACACATTTGTTGTACGAGCAACTCGTTCCAACTTATCCTGATATTTCCAAGCCAAACTCAAACATGCTCAACCGATACGCCACAGCCAAAATTCCAACTTATACCCAACACAATCGCTAGACGAGCAACTCGTGCAAGGATCCATTCTCATCGAATATTTCTACTCAAAACATGTTGCATTACCAAATCTCGTTAGCCAACCAACTGATCCATTGAGGCAATCAGAAACTCCCGAACGATAAGCCAAGCCAACCCAACGAAAGCCCACACTTGTTGCACAAATGCAACAACGCCAACCAACTTGTTGCACGAATGCAACAACGCCTAACGAGACTAAGCGATCCTACGAAAACCAACCAAGGCAACCCAACCAAGAATAATAAACAGCCACAACCAACAATATATAGACTTATTGCATGAATTATCCAATGAGGCACCGAGTAGAGTCAAGAGCTAAACGACACGCGGAAGCTATTTTAGAGTTTGTGATGAAGCGAAGGACCAAGTCCGAAGAAATGAACCGGGCGCTCTGATACCAATCTGTCACGCCCCAATCTCCCGCAAGCTCGATAGTCCCTACTGAACGTAAATCACCACGTTACAGCTCTCCCGCAGGACAATCGTTCCCATCGGGACGTGATGCCGTTCGAGCCTGGAGTTGCGCTCGTACAAGGCGATGTTGTTAAACACCAAAGTTATCATCGAAACAACCAAGTTACAGCGGAAGCCGATTTGTGTACCAAGCACACATCAGAGTAATACGCAGCGAAGCTCACGATAGGGTCCAAATGGAATGCCCCGAGTCAATGACACAAAGGCGATGCCACGGAGACGATGAAATACTCCTGCTCTTTTTTCTAGCCCACAAAGGTACTTACAGTTCATACATCTTGTCCCGTATATCCAAGCAGCGCCACTACGCCTGCGTACCTGAAATATTGCCCACAAACGTGGGTCAGTATACAGCCGTACTGGTGAGCGGGGTAACCCACTTGTCTAAGCTGACACTAAGTAAAATAGTGAATGCAACAAGTTATATGGTGATCTTTCTAGTTGAATCCTAGATTCGTTTCATGGCATATGAATGACATGTTAAGGAAAGCTGTAAAATAGTTTAAGCATGCAAACATTCAACTCAAACCAAACGACAAGCATTTATATAAATCCAACCCGTCTAACTCAATGCCATCGCTTGCACGATAACACAACGAACCATTAGTTTCACCTCAATATCCATCCTCAACCAAAGTTATATATTCCAAACTCGAGTGCACACTCTTGCCGAGGCAAGGTGGTCGCGCCTACACGATGCACAAACCAACCAAAATAAAGCAAGCCAACATTTATTCTATATGAAGTCACTGGCCAAAGGCTATAAAGGACGTTGATCGGACTGATCAATGCGGTTCTATTCGAAACTGTGCTGTAAACTCCCTCGACCAGATTTCAGTAATTTAGAATTATTTTTAGCTAATTAGAATTATTGTAACTTTTTAAAATTTATTTTGTTTACATATCCTATTGATTGTGCACATGTACCTCACACAATTAATTAGAGCATTACACTAGCTGTTTTTCCCAAACATAATTCACATACCTGTCCTAGACTTGTTAGACTATTTTTTAGGATTTTGTGCAACTCTTAGATGCTTTATTTTGAGCCTCCTTTGAGACGCACAAATATCGTTACAAAGTCCGTATTTATTTCCTAATTAATTTTTTGCTCTTTACCCATCTCTGTACCCCTAGAGATTTGAGGCCAAACATGCATCTGTTTTGCCCAAACAAAAATACGATATTATTCTACTTGAAATATACTACAATTAGTATATTGACACCGTAGAAAAATTATGACCCTACCTGTCTCTAAATAATTAGTGAACACTGTACGCAGTATTTATTAATTAATAAATACGGTGACCCGTATCACCCAATGAACCAGACCCTGCCCCTGCCCAGGCTCATCCCCACACTCCCCAAGGCACTTCCCCAGCTTTTTCCCTCATTTCTGTGCAATTCTGTATTTTTAGGAATCAGTGTTTTTAAAACAGACAAATTGCGTAATTACGCAAAATACCAATTTTGGGACCTATTTGCAAATTATGAAATTCAAGGGGTTTTATGCAAATTTCATATGAGGTGTCATTCCCTCATGGCTAGATAATATAAACCTTACATGTGGCACTAAATATCCTGTTAATATCAGCCTAAATATCTTAAAAACTCAAAAACCCCAAAATACCCCTAGACTTCTAATTATTTACACTAATGCCATCACCCTAAAAATCCTAAAAATACCCAACCCCTCCCCCTTGCAAACCCTACACCACCACCCTCAGTCCACCTTCGGCCACCCAACTCTGACGAACCCCTCGCCCCTACCCCACCTTCCCTCCGACCAAACCCCACCACCTCCGGCCGCAAGTTCCGCCGTGGGCAGCTGCCACAGACCCCACCCCGACCCTGCACACAGCAGCTACCCCCACCACCCGACCTCCCCTAGCACCGCCTCCGGCCACCGTGCACCACCACCACCACCCCCACTAGCCTCGCCCCGACCCCCTCTATCGGACCACCACCTTTCCACCGCCCCACGACCATCCCTCCGGCCGTCCTCACCCCCGCAGCACCTCCAACCCCCTAACCCTAACAGCCACCCCCTCCACTCCGATCACCTCTAGCCAACACCATCGCCACCATAGACTCCAGCCACCACCACCAACCTCTCCGCCTCGACCTCCTCCGTCGAACCCCCACCCTACACCACCGCCTCCGCCGCCGCAGCCGCCGCTGCAACTGCTACAAGCTGCTGCTGTTGCTGACAGCAACAATTGCTGCTGCTGCCTCTCCGGTCGACCACCGCCAGCTCCGCCGTCGTCCTCCCGCCGGCGAAGACGCGTGGGTCCCCCTGTTAGTTAGGTATACACCCCCCACCCTCTCTATACGTATATATGTATAATTACGTATATGTATGTATATATGTATATATATGTATATATATGTATATATATATATATATATATATATATTTGTATATATATTATAATATATAATATATATTATATTATTATATACTGTATATATACAGTATATTTATACTGTATATATTATTATTATATATTATGTATGTAAATATGTATATTTTATGTATCTATGTAAATCTATAAATATATGTTTATATATAACATATTATATATATGTTATGTAATAATTATTATAAATATATATATAAGTATATAAATGTATATGTACTATGCATTTTATTATTTATATGGAATTATTTTTTATTTATATATATGAGTATATATATTATATTACTATATATATACATATCAGTGTTTATATATACACTGCTAATATATTATATATTCTATAATACTGGATAATACAGTATATTATATTTATATACGTATTTCTATTTCTGCACTGTCTTTCCTTTTTATTATATATATATATGTATATATATATATATATATATATATATATATATATATATATATATATATATATATATATATATATATATATATATATTATCTATGTATAATGTCATATATACTATATAATATAATACTGGATAATACAGTATATATATATATATATTTACATTCAGCACTTGTCTTTCCTTTTAATTATATATATATATATATATATATACATATGCATTATCTATATATATATACATATAATTATATTATATATCCTATATAATACTGGGTATACAGTATATATATATATTTACATCTCCTGCATTTTCTTTTCTTTACTATATATATATGCTATATAAATATATATATACTACTATATATACTATATCTATATGTATATATACTCTATATATATATATATATATATATATATATATATATGTGTATCCTATAATATATATATATATTGTCATATATGTATATAAGTATATATATACTTTTATGTTATACCCATGATATTCATGAACCCTGTATGTTTTAACAGAAAACATCTTCAGAACAGTCAGTGACCCCCTGTCACAAGCACCCTCAAACTTGACTGAGAGATCAGGTTTTCAACACTATCAGGGAGTAGGCAAGTATACCTTGCCAAGTTTACTGTTTAAATTCAAATATTGTTATATGATATTGCTCCTGAATTTTATATGACTGTGAGTACCTGAGATTGCCTCAGGTACAGTCAACAGATGCGTTGACACGTAGCATAATTAACTTAGTCTTTACAGACCTACCAACATCTGTGAGGGTATCCTAATATCCTCCTAGACCCTATCACGGGAACACGCAACATGGTTGTAATACATATTGGGATGCGAGCTACGTATTTGATTAGCTACCAGTACGTGTGACACGCATCACGGCTTAGCATAAAATCAGGAAAACTCAAAAAAAGTACGACTTGACATTTATTTACATTGGGCGGGAAAGATAACTAGTAGACGTATGAGACACCCCCCTCCTTGTATATTTTTATACCTTCGTACCATGCTCCTCGGAGATGGACGATTGCAGAGTGCCCTTGAGTCAGGGGGCATATGACACATATACTAGCCAGTCACCACGATTGGTGAATTAAGTCAGCATATGTCTAACCTACACATTCCCATGCGTACTACAAGGTCTTTATTTGCATTCACTTAGATGGTTAGCACCCTATATTTTATTTATTCAGTATTTACATACATGGTATGTTATTTCTCTGTATCTTGTTATGTCCCACTGAGGACCTGGTTCCCTTCCAGATTTAGACGAGGCCTTCTATCCCACGGTGTATAGTCCAGGACAGGAGACCAGGTGTGCTACCGAGGAAGAACTAGAGGAGACACCATCAGAATCTACCTGATTCTAGAAGCTTGCTCTCTTGGAGATGGAGATGTTTTGTTAGATAGACGATACTAGTCTATCTTATTTTTCTGCGCTATTATTATCTTTTGTAGTGGGCTTATTCCCACCAGATATGTACTATGACTCTATCAGACTCAGCTTTATATATATTCAGCACTTATTTCTTGATATTTTATTGTGGATGAGATAGATTTACCTGAAATAGACTTGTAGTATTTTAGGATAGCGTAGCACGTTCCTTTGGGTCCATTAATTGGATTAAACCCTTCGTAACGTGTCAGCTGGCCAATGCCACGTGGCCTAGTTCCTTATATTTTGGGACTGGGGTGTGACAAGCGCTAAGTAGCTAACCTACCTGAATCGCATCCAACCGCTGGCACCGCGCCCAAGACACGTTACCCAAATTGTCTCCTCCATGGCCGAACGGTCCCGGTGCCCCGGAGAATCCCGTTCGAGGAGACCAAACCCTGTGCCACGCAGGTTGTCCGTGACTATACAAACACAGTAGGTATGACGAGAGGATCGAAACATTCTCGCCCCACCAAGCGATCCTAGACTCGTTCAATCGATATCCAACCGAAATATCCATAACCATTCTTCCAATATAACCAACCAAGAGATCCAAATCTCGACCTCAATATATAGCCCAAGGCACAAATATATCAAGTATTTTATAGGCACAATGCCTCTTCTCAACACAGAGTCCAAATAGGAGCAACACCCATGCTCGAAGCAAATCCCATGGCCCAATGCCGTTTCAGTGGCACAATGCCCCATTCATGGCACGATGCCCCATCAAGCGACACAACGCCCTCGCCGATGCAGTTGTTCGGTTTCGAACCACAACTGCTCGCTTTGCAAGACAAAGCGACCAAGTGATACTCGTGCACGGATGCACGTTCGCTCGCCCGAATTTCTGACGTTCCCATTGCCTCAAATGTATCATTCCAACTATCCAAGTATAATCCCAAGTATCCAACCGACTGCCTCAAATGTATAATCCGACTCAGCTCCAACTATCCAACGCGTAAATCATTTCAAGCCACAATCCTACCAAGCCAACGACGTACACTCTATGCACGCCTCAGTGTAGTGATTCCCAATGTTTCAGCCCAAGTGTTCAAGCCATTTACGTGTTTTCCATATTATTAGGCATGAAGGAGTAGAGGAGAAGGGAAAGAGCCCACTCACAATGATTGATCCCGTTAGGCATCCTGTCCTGCCGATACGGCCAATCCCTTGAACCCGTGGTTCGATGCAAGCGCGATCTACTCAACTGGTATGACCGTGCGAGTAGGCCGTGCTCTCCAAATCATCCGACCGATCGGATTAAGGAAGACGGTATTATCGCTTCCATCCAGCTATTCAGTACTGTTCCTGAACGAACACCTGATTTCCATCGAACCCGTTAGCCATCTGCACATTGAAACTAACTCGATTAATCCTTCTTTCCAAAATTCAACAATTCAAATGTAACCAGCATTTAATTTATTCAGTCCGACTCAGCGTAACGCTCCGAGCGGTTGCGGGACGTTACATAATATACCACTTAGAATCAGGTTCGTCCACGAACCGTGCTGGTACTCATTCCTATCACATGCCACAATCCAATTCTATGGATCTGCTCTATGCAACACACATATTCACGATTCTGACTCCACATCTCGTTCTGCTGAATGCTCGTACAATTTTTACGAATTTCTACATCCTCCTTGCAGCTCAATACGAATTCTTCGTATCGCTTAGTTTTGGATCGTACACATATTTAAGGCGTCCCTAAAATACATGTATTTCAGCCGAGCTTTGCGATAGCAAATTTGAACAAGTTACAAGGGTATCTTTATGTTCGAGGCGTCCATTCGCTTTACTCCCAATTGAGCTAAATCACGATTTCCATTCCAACACATTCGCTTGAGAACTATTCTCAATTATGCAGATTTTCTCAATGACTCAATCAGTTCGTGTTCCAACTCAATCCATCCCACTATTTTTGAAAATCAGTACTAGCAACATCCCAAATATTATCTCATGCACCGAACGATTATCTCAACTGAGACTACCCAAGCCAGGCGACTTACCCAAATATCAACTTTGCTTAGATCAGCTCAGTCCAACACATTTTCTGCCATCTCAATATCTCACAGGGTGAACATCTATATCGAGGTTCGTGTGATCCACGAAGATCTCGCCGCCACGCCAAAGGGATAGTGTCACCACGATTTCAACGTGGATACACTCGCCATAATTCCTAGGTTGTGCATGGAATAGTTCTTCGCGCTGCTTCCACTGCCTCGAAGAATAGAATATCACCTTTGCCTTCCGAACGAGCACGCTTCCCAAAATAAGTTCCGAGACATCTTGTAAAACTAAGGCAAATCTGTCCCTTCCAGTATTCGCAAGGATTTGATCTAAACGAGCCGTTGCTTTAACTTCACGAGCTAGTTTCACAGTCGTCAATTCATATGAATGCTATTCCCTTCCAGGGCACGATGAGTCAGAGGCGATGCCATCGATAAAAATCTGCGACTCTGAATCTCATCAGTTGACTTAGGCTACTTCCACCATTGCTTCGATCTTCCGGCTGCATCTTCAGCTGAAGACTATCCCAAGGGTCTCTCAAATCCAACACTCAGTCAATAAGCCAAATCTCATAGCTCACATCTGCCCTCGACGCATTCCCAAATACGCCACCTCAAGGGTCGTTCTATGGGTCTACCATATTCATATCCGATTTAGCGGTCAAGTCGCTTAGGGTCAGCTGTCCCGAAGCTACGCTCGACAATTATAATCATCACGATGGACAGTTACTATAAACCATGCTATATCACCTCTGTAAATCCGAATCAAAAATCCAACCATTCATCCGAGCGAAGTTTCTGAATCCGAGAATCGCGCTCGATGAAACCGTCTTCCATCAACCCGTAGTTTCTGCCCAAAATCCATCAAATTTTCGAATTGCCATGTTCCACAATGCACGTCCAACTTACTCGAGCAGCACAATGATTTGCTCCAATGTTGCTCTCACATTTAGCTATCTTCAAAAGTCAATCCGCCATAATCCTTTGCCTTCAGTTGTTGCCACATCTTGCCCAAAATTTTATTTTTGCTAAACCTGAGTCAACTTCTCGAGCAGCAATATCCAAAATCTTTCAAGTTTGTGTGAATGCATCCCATTGTCCCTCCAAGCCAAGTCGTGTTTCATTGCTCAACCAACAGCTCAAATGCGTTGCCCAAAATCATAGTTCGTGCTCGCTATCATTTGATTCACCCATCGCTCGTTCAAGCGTAACCCACTTGTTCATTCCGATCTCGTCCATCACTTAAGCCCAACGATACTTTCATTTGCATCAGTCCATTCACGATATGCTCAACTCAATATTCGCTTATTTCATTTCTATTCTTTCCAACTCAACCGACGTGCACCAACCAACTTGTATTCTCGTTTCACGAGTCCGTTCAAGCAATTCCCATAGATGTCCAACCAAATATTTCTAATGCCTTGCTCACAATGTGGTATCCCATATACCACTCCGAATCAAGTTGCTACTCACATTACGTTTTCTTTCACGAATCCAAGATCCGTTCAAACCATCCTTCATGCGTGATCATGCCTTTCCCAATTCGAGTTTGACACAAAACTCAGGCAACGCTTGAATTATCCAACTATTCCCATCGTCTGATACTTTCTCAACACGAGCAATCGTGCAATGATTGTCTTCTAAATAGTCCAACCCAATACCCAATAGTTTCACACATTTGTTGTATGAGAAACTCGTTCCAACTTATCCTGATATTTCCAAGCCAAACTCAAACATGCTCAACCGATGCGCCACAGCCAAAATTCCAACTTATACCCAACACAATCGCTAGACGAGCAACTCGTGTAAGGATCCATTCTCATCGAATGTTTCTACTCAAAACATGCCGTATTACCAAATCTCGTTAGCCAACCAACTGATCCATTGAGGCAATCAGAAACTCCCGAACGATAAGCCAAGCCAACCCAATGAAAGCCCACACTTGTTGCACAAATGCAACAACGCCAACCAACTTACTGCACGAATGCAACAATGCCTAACGAGACTAAGCGATCCTACGAAAACCAACCAAGGCAACCCAACCAAGAATAATAAATAGCCACAACCAACAATATATAGACTTATTGCATGAATCATCCAATGCGGCATCGAGTAGAGTCAAGAGCTAAACGACACACGGAAGCTATTTTAGAGTTTGTGATGAAGCAAAGGACCAAGTCCGAAGAAATAAACCGGGCGCTCTGATACCAATCTGTCATGCCCCAATCTCCCGCAAGCTCGATAGTCCCTACTGAACATGAATCACCACATTGCAGCTCTCCCGCAGGACAATCGTTCCCATCGGGACGTGATGCCGTACGAGCCTGGAGTTGCGATCGTACAAGGCGATGTTGTTAAACACCAAAGTTATCATCGAAACAACCAACTTACAGTGAAAACCGATTTGTGTACCAAGCACACATCAGAGTAATACGCAGCGAAGCTCACGATAGGGTCCAAATGGAATACCCCAAGTCAATGCCACAAAGGCGATGCCACGGAGACGATAAAATACTCTTGCTCTTTTCTCTAGCCCACAAAGGTACTTACAGTTCATACATCTTGTCCCGTATATCCAAGCAGCGCCACTACGCCTGCGTACCTGAAATATTGTCCACAAACGTGGGTCAGTACACAGCCGTACTGGTGAGCGGGATAACCCACTCGTCTAAGCCGACACTAAGTAAAATAGTGAATGCAACCAGTTATATGGTGATCTTTCTAGTTGAATCCTAGATTTATTTCATGGCATATGAATGACATGTTAAGGAAAGCTGTAAAACAGTTTAAGCATGCAAACATTCAACTCAAACCAAACGACAAGCATTTATATAAATCCAACCCGTCTAACTCAATGCCATCGCTTGCACGATAACATAACGAACCATCAATCTTGCCTCAATATCCATCCTCAACCAAAGTTATATATTCCAAACTCGAGTGCACACTCTTGCCGAGGCAAGGTGGCCGCGCCTATACGATGCACAAACCAACCAAAATAAAGTAAGCCAACATTTATTCTATATGAAGTCACTGGCCAAAGGCCATAAAGGACGTTGATCGGACTGATCAATGCGGTTCTATTCGAAACAGCGCTAAGTAGCTAACCCACCTGAATCGCATCCAACCGCTGGCACCGCGCCCAAGACGCGTTACCCAAATTGTCTCCTCCATGGCCGAATGGTCCCGGTGCCCCGGAGAATCCCGTTCGAGGAGACCAAACCCTGTGCCACGCAGGTTGTCCATGACTATGCAGACATAGTAGGTATGACGAGAGGATCGAAATATTCTCGCCCCACCAAGCGATCCTAGACTCGTTCAATCGATATCCAACTGAAATATCCATAACCATTCTTCCAACATAACCAACCAAGAGATCCAAATCTCGACCTCAATATATAGCCCAAGGCACCAATATATCAAGTGTTTCATAGGCACAATGCCTCTTCTCAACACAGAGTCCAAATAGGTGCAACACCCATGCTCGAAGCAAATCCCATGGCCCAATGCCGTTTCAGTGGCACAATGCCCCATTCGTGGCACAATGCCCCATCAAGCGACACAATGCCCTCGCCGATGCAGTTGTTCGGTTTTGAACCATAACTGCTCGCTTTGTAAGACAAAGCGACCAAGTGATACTCGTGCACGGATGCACGTTCGCTCGCCCGAATTTTCGATTTTTCCATTGCCTCAAATGTATCATTCCAACTATCCAAGTATAATCCCAAGTATCCAACCGACTGCCTCAAATGTATAATCCGACTCAGCTCCAACTATCCAACGCGTAAATTATTTCAAGCCACAATTCTACCAAGCCAACGACGTACACTCTATGCACGGCTCAGTGTAGTGATTTCCAATATTTTAGCCCAAGTGTTCAAGCCATTTACGTATTTTCTATATTATTAGGCATGAAGGAGTAGAGGAGAAGGAAAAAAGCCCACTCACAATGATTGATCCCGTTAGGCATCCTGTCCTGCCGATACGGCCAATCCCTTGAACCCGTGGTTCGATGCAAGCGCGATCTGCTCAACTGGTATGATCGTGCGAGCAGGCCGTGCTCTCCAAATCATCCGATCGATCGGATTAAGGAAGACGGCATTATCGCTTTCATCCAGCTATTCAGTACTGTTCCTGAACGAACACCTAATTTCCATCAAACCCGCTAGCCATCTGCACATTGAAACCAACTCGATTAATCCTTCTTCCCAAAATTCAATAATTCAAATGTAACCAGTATTTGATTTATTCAGTCCGACTCAGCGTAACGCTCCGAGCGGTTGCGGGGCGTTACACTTAGAGTGTTGGACGTTATATATATACAGATACCTCATTCTTCGGAATGATGGACGTTGCAGATACCACACTCTAGAGGATGTTGGACGATATGCCTATGCCTACCCATACGTACTATGGTTGTCTTTATATTTTATTCACTTAGATGGTTAGCTCACCTCTTTATTTGTTTATTCAGTATTTATATATGGCATATTTTTATGTATCTTGTTATGTCCCACTAAGGACCTGGTTTCCTTCCAGATATAGATGAGGCATACTAGCCCACAGTGTACGATCCTGGACAGGAGACGAGGTATGCAACTGAGGAGGAGTTAGAGGTGCTGCCATCAGAGTCTCCCTGATCTTTAGTAGTAAGTGCACCTGGAGCTGGGGCCTCTTCTCCCTGATCTTTAGTAGTATGTTTATCTGGAGCTGGAGCCTCTTACCTAGACAGACAATGCTCTAGTTTTATTATATTTCAGTACTTTTACTTATCTTTTGTAGTGGGTTTGTTCCCACCAGACATATCTGATTTGTATTTTGATATTTCAGACTCAGCACTTATATATTTCAGCACTCATTTCAGTATACCTTGATATTTTGTGGATGAGATTAGACTTCACCTGTATTAAGCTTGTTAGTATTTTAGGACAGCGTAGCACGTCTCTTTGGGTCCATTAAATTGGGTAATCCCTTAGTGACGTGTCAGCTGGCCAATGCCACGTGGCCTGGTTCCGTATATTTTGGGACTGGGGCGTGACATGTTTTTAGTGGTGGCCTATGCAGGTCTGGTTAATTGCTAGTGGTATGATAACATGCCCAGCAAGCCTGCTATAGGATAGGAATTACTAGGTCTCATCCACACTGACTTCATTCTTGAGTTTTTGTATCCTGCTTGATTATTATTATTTTTCTTTCGTGCTTTTCTAATTATTCTATCTTCTTCAGAAATATGGACGTACCCAGTGGACACACAACTGATGGGGTTGACCAAGCAACAGACCCCTCGCAAGATATCCATAGAACCCCGACTACCCCGAAAGACCAGTCCCCGAGAAGGACACTGGTTTATCCAACGACCCCGTACCTCCACAATGGTCCTTCACAAGATGCTGTACCAGCGCAGAAAGAAGGACAAACTTTCCAGGCACCGACACCACAGGCACCTTTGCCTCCACCTCCACCCTTTCCAGCCCTGATGCCACAGCTTGAGGGACAACCACAAATATTCCAATTTTTCCAAGCCATGATGCAGGCGCAATGCCATCAGACGAAAACCTTAAGGCAAAGCCTGATGACAGCTCTGGAGAGGACATCTGCTCCAGCACCTGCACCTGTCCAACCAGCTGGCACTGTCCGAGGCTTTCGCCAGATGGGCCCGGGAACCTTTTCGGGCTGCGAAACTCCGGAGGAGATCTCAGATTGGGTCTCCAACACGGAGATGCTGCTAGAGGGTTCACAGCTTCACCCAGACCTATGGATGACCGCGATGAGGGACCAACTTAAAGGCAATGCCCATCACTGGTGGGACTCCATAGAACGCGGCGTTGGCAAGAACCAGACATGGGAATAATTCTTAGAGTACTTCAATGTGAAGTATTTTCCAGCCACGGTCAGAAATGCTCTGTACTCCCAGTTCCAGTATCTGGAACAGGGAAATATGACCGTCGATGCCTATGACGCAGAGTTCAACCGACTTAGTCGATTTGGCGCTATTCTGAAACATAACGAGCTGGAGAAGGCCATGAGGTTCCATCACGGCCTTACCTTCGAGCTACAGAGGTATACTACTACGTAGTCGAGGATCTCCTATGAGGAGGTTCTTTCAGAGGCAAGGATACAGGAAGCCATTGGCCGAGGAGCAAGGCGTTCGTACCCAACCATACCGACTAAAAACCAGCCCAGAGCAGGAGGACCAATCCGTCGTCCGGGAATACAAACACATCAAAAGATAGGGCCATATCAACACAAGAAACTTCCGACTTATCACTATTGTGGCAAGAAGGGACATTATGTCAGAGACTGCCGGAAGAAGAATGGACTATGCATGATATGTGGAGCAAGTCAACAAATAGCCAGAGACTGCCCACAACGCAGAGAGGCAGCACACCAGAATGGGCAAAGACCAGCAGCACCAGCCCAGAGGATACTACCCTCAACTGGAGGTCAACGTCCCCCAACATCTGGAGGATTTTAGAGGGGAGCACCCTTGGACACAAAAGAGGCTCATTCAATCAAGCCAGACAACAGACGGGAGGGCAAAGGCATGGGCAGGCCTTTGCACTAGCAGCAGTTGCGGAGGAACCAGAAGGAGAAACTATTACAGGTACCATTTTAGTTACATCATTACCTGTAACTGCATTATTTAATTCTGGCGCCATACTATCTTTCATATCTAGTAGCTTCATAGCCATGCATAAAATAGCTACTTCCCCGTTACCTAAGTTCTGGAAGATTCTTACCGGAGGAGGCATCATACCGGTTACCAGCACTATTAAAACATGCTCGGTAGTCGTTTGTAGTAGAGAGATGAGAGCGTAATTTTTGGTGCTTCCAATGCCAAACTTCGATGTTGTCTTAGGCATGGAATGGTTAAGCCAGTACAATGCTATACTAGACTGCCGGAAGTGTAGCGTCATTTTTAGGCCACCAGGTCACCCGGAGTTCGAATACATGCGGGGTACCATCGAGCAGGGAGTAGGCCAGACACCTAGAGCTTACATGGCTTTGGAGATAGCGCCCCCAGCAATTGTTGCAGAATTTGAAGATATATTTCCGTAGGAATTGCCAGGCCTACCGCCTGATAGAGAGGTGGAGTTCACTATTGAGTTAGTGCCCGGAGCTGTACCAGTATCTTTAAATGTGTACCGGTTGGCGAAGAAGGAGCTAGATGAGCTGAAGCTACAGCTAGAAGAATTACAGATCAAGTGATTTGTTCGTCCTAGTACCTCACCCTGGGGAGCACCAGTGTTGTTTGTACCAAGAAGGATGGAACATACCGTATGTGCATTGATTATAGAGCCCTTAATGCTTTGACAATAAAAAAAAGTACCTCCTACCGCGGATTGATGATCTGTTCGACCAACTGACAGGAGCAGTGGTATTCTCAAAGATAGATTTGAGATCAGGCTATCATCAGGTAAAAGTACGGAGAGAAGACATTCTAAAGACAGCATTCATGACTCGTTATGGTCACTACGAGTTCCTGGTGATGCCTTTTGGACTGACAAATGCACCTGCCGTATTTATGAACCTGATGAACAGAGTCTTCCACCAATACCTGGACCAGTTCGTGGTAGTCTTCATCAATGACATCTTGGTGTATTCGAAAAGCCACGAGGAGCACGAAGAACACTTGAAACTGGTGTTAGAAACGCTAAGGCGTGAGAGTCTTTATGCAAAGCTGAGCAAGTGCGAGTTTTTCCTTGATCGTGTCGCTTTCCTTGGGCACGTGATCACTGGAGATGTCATTTCGGTAGACCCGAGGAAGATTTCATCCGTAGAGACGTGGCCAACCCCTACTAACATCTCAGAGGTGAGGAGTTTTCTAGGACTTGTCGGATATTACCGGAGGTTCGTAGAGTACTTTGCAAGGATCACAGAGCCGATGACCCGTTTGACCCGCAAGGAGTAAGAGTTTGATGTTATAGGATTAGACAGGCTTTTGCAATGGAGATGGATGACACAGAGCAGGAGATTGATGTTATAGCTGGTATTATCCTTGTTGCTACTTTTTCTGCTGTGACATTATTTGATACGGGAGCCACACACTAATTCATATCATCTAGTTTTATTGTCAAGCACAATATTTCTACTACACCCTTGTCTAGTTGTGTTAGAATTCTTACTGGGGGATTTGTCTTCCCTCTTTCTTGGTTTGAGAACTTTGGTTTGAGAGCTGTACCGGTGAAGTAGTATTTTTCGGTATCGAGTTCTGGCTCCAGTTCCTCTGGGACAGAGATTGGATACTTTTTACTCTGCCAAAGATGATGAGTTTGTCTCCCCTCTTCCTTGCTGGAACTACGAAGTAGAACTTTTGAATGGGGAGAATTCGGTTCACTGCATAGGTGGTAGTCACCTGTGTATGCAGGTGCAAGCCTAGACCATGCTCAATGGAATATAATGTGCTGAGATGTGCAACATCCGAGTAGTTCAAAGATAGCCATTTATTCATAAAAGAAGGTATCTTGTCCTAAGGAATTATATCGTCAAGAGAAGGGACGTTAGCATGAACGACTACGTACTCCTCCAGTTCGTCCTTTTCGAGATCTACCCCCAGTGCGAGCGACGTTTTCGTAGGTCTCCTGTGCAGCTTTACCACTAGAGGTTCGGAAGTCGTAGTAGGTGCCATATCTTCCTTCAGCGGTCGAATCGGTCTACGAAGGCGAACGACCAGAGGTACGGGTACTTTCTTGTGCAGTTTTACCATGAGGGGAGGGGCTATGTCGGGAGTGCGTGCTTTGAGATTGATTCTCAAGGGCTCTTCCAATGTTGTCCTAGTCTCTGCCTCATCTTCGATATCATTGCTACCTTCATCTTGGTGGACTTGATTGTAGAGGATCGAGTCAGAGTAATATGCTGCAACCCCTTTGAATGGATCAACGTCGACAAATTTTGTCTTGACGATGCCATAATCGTCTACGTACTTCAAGTACTGGTACATGGTTGACGGTACAATCATGTATTGATGTATCCACGGATGTCCCAAGCGGACATTGTAAGATATGTCTACGTCTATCATGTAGCAGGTGGCCTCTGTTTTTAAATCGCCGATCTGACAGTTCAAGCGAATCTTGCCCAGAGGGTAGCTCCTTCCTGCGTTAAAGCTACTAATGGAAGAATTGGTTGCTGTCAGGCGATGCATCAGGATGCTTTAGATCTGAAGCAGACTCCGTGGGATGATGCTGATTGATGAACCAGGGTCGATGTGCATCCGATCCACCTTGATGGCACCGATGTACGTGTGTAATACAGAGAGCGATCGTGCCTATTATTCTTTTGCTACATATCTTGTTATGAGAACGTGATGTTGGGTATCATCTCCATCACATTATTGCAGTGGGGATATACGGCAGGATTCTCTGCTGGCGGCTTGATCTGCGCCATGTAGGTGTCAATATTCTGTAATGCCTCACTCGGAGCAGTTCGAGTATTTTTGGAGAGTCATAGGAGCTCGAATAGTGATAACTTGGCTGGAGTATTGGCCATTTATGCCAAGATATCAAAGTTATGGGCTACTCCAGCTCCTGAACTGTATCTTTGCGCAGCTGTTTATCGAAATGAGTTTCTTTCTGCTTAGACTTGTCCGTTGTCGGAGGCTGGGATTGACCCGGATCGGATTTTGTAGGTGTAGCGATTGGGAGCGCACCATTGTTAGGGATGTCTTAATCTCATTGGTACGCCAGTCCTTACCTTGTCGTTCCTTCTATAGCTTCTTCGGAAGGGATATAAACCGTCTAGCAGAACTTGGACTTCTTGCTCTTGGACTTGGTGGCGGAAGGTATTTCCTGCTGCATCAAGTCTGGGGCAAGATCTGAATGAACCCACATGACCTCTTATCGTGATGTTGTAAGAGGTATCATCCCGACTATTTGGTGAGAAGCTGGCAGGAGATTGACAACCTCCATTGTTGCCATGGGGATTATGATCACTCCGTCTTGGGCTTCCGTTGGCGGGAAGTTACTGTACTGGAGAGATACCATGTTAGCGGCAACTGTTTTATCATCAAAGTCCAAGGTGAGGGCCTTGGTATCGAGCCGACGCTGGTATATCACTTCAATGTGTAAGCGTTACATGGTTAATGTATCGATGGTATTGGCAGTACTTTGAATTATTCACATCGACTGCCTTAATAGGGCACGTGACTTCGGGGAGCCGAAGCTTATTTTCCTTCATTAGCACGTCAAAGATTGCCATGATGTCATCATCTTCGAAAGAATAAGCTTCCTTCGATTTTGGGACCTCTGTAGGCTTTTGCTCGGGCTTCTTGGTAATATTGGCGACAAGATCCTGCTTTCCCTTGTTATCCCGGGAGCTATTGTCGTCGTCATCGTCATCGTCGTTATTGTTGTTGTTATTGTTGTTGTTGTTGTAAGGATATTTTTTCTATCATCAGCAACGGGAATCTGTATTCCCAAGAGGCAGGCGTCCCTTCCTTTCTTCTCAGTACCGACATTATTTATGATGAATGTTGTCCACTCTCTAAACTGAGAGTCGCACATCAAGAGTCCGGCAAGTATCCATCAGCATGGACTCAGGGTTACCGGAGGGTAACTTTGGCATCGCTTGCCTTTACCGCTCGATGTATTCCCGTACAGACTCTTTCTCACTTTGCGTGATGTCCATTAAAAAGGATTTTGTCATGTCGTTTCCTCCATCCTAGAACCGAGCAAGGAAAAGACCTTTGAGATCGTCAAACAAAAAAAATATAATTTTCCTAGAGGCTGTAGAACCAATCGAAAGCTATTCCAAATAATGCCCCAACAAAGAGCTCAGTTAAGAGGGCATTATTGCGAGGAAGATGCCCCATTGCCATCTCAAAGTAAATCATTAATTGACGGGGAGATGTCTTACCATCAAATAGAGTCAAGTTAAAGGGCTTGTGCTTAGGCAGGTATGGTACGTCTCTCCACTCGAGGGGATACAGTTATTGGATCCCGAGCTTACGCAGTTAGTCCTGATTGCCCATTGAGTCTAGGCAGATCCGAAGTTCTTGTACCTCCCGCATTTCTTATCGGGCTTTATTGACTCCGAAAGGAGAAGATGATCTAGGTAGGGGATGATTGCCTCCAGCGGGTGGAGCCGTTATATTTGAATCCCCGTTTGTCCCAGGATCCAGGCTTGCTTGACCAGAGGCCCTTGTTGGTTGTGAGGCTATATTTGCCTTGATCTCCAGCAATGTCCGGGTCAAGGCATGTATTGACGCGCTCATGGTTACATCATGGCCTCGAGGATTTTGAGGCATTGTTGATCGTTGGGGCCCTCATGATCGTTCCCGGTTAAGTAGGCTCTTCTCACATGGGGATACATGGATGAGATGGTGGACGTCACACTTTCTGCCACAGACTCTTGCCGTGAATAGTCATACGGGAAAGTTTGTAGTGCCGTATCCTCTTTGGACTCGGAGGGATCACTATCCCAGCGTAGAAAGCTGCATCTTCTTGATGAGGATGGCTACTCCCAAGGATCTCAGCATCTGTTCCTTGGAAATCACCATCTTTTTGGAACTTTAGATTATCATAGAGGTCCGAAGGATTACAGCCCCCAGCTTGCGTAGCTATTTGAGGTCCTGCGAAAGAACTACCCCCAGTGGCTGACAACTTTTTCTTTTAGCGGGTGCCCAAAAAAACATCTTTCGCGGATTCCGCTACCTGTCCTCTTTGGGCCCGTCTTCTTGACTCGCTGACCGAGAGTGACGGACTGGAGGTGCTGGACTTTCGACCTCCCCTTATGTAGGGGGTCTTCTGAGCAGAATAACATGAGGCGAAGGAAAACTCCTCTTCCTCTGGTGATTGTACCTGTTCTCCGGGTTACAGTAGGGTGGGTGCCTTTGATTGCAGCTGACGGAATGCTGACTTTCTGTGATTGCACCTATTCTCTGCATTGCAGTAGGTGTTGAATTTGCTTTCTGACCTGGGGTTCGTATAATAACTTTCCTCAGGTTGCTAATGGAAGACTCTTTAGACTAACCCTGTCTAATTGCCACAGCGGACTGGACGCATGGGTCGGCCTTGTACTAATTTTTGTCAGGGGCTAACATTACAGTTAGCGGCGCATGCTGATGGTCGGTCGAATTAGCAATTGCTTAAACTTGGCGAGCTCGCTGTCACTACCACATTTTCTAGGAAAGGGTACTTTAGTAATTTTCTATTTAATTAAATATTTTGCTTGATAAATAATTATTTGTTGTATTATTTAATTATTATTAAATATTATTTATTTATTTTGGACTTATATTAGTGGACCTAACTAGTTTAGTTTGGACCCATGGACCAACATGAATTAATTAGTTAAACTTAGCCCATTTAGAAAGCCCATGGTTAAGGAGATGGATTAAATTAATTAAATCATTAGACTAGAAGCTTTCTTCCTTAATTATTTCTTCATGAGAGGTCCCAAGGGGTATAATGGACATTACATGATAACTTGAGTGAGAGGAAAGGGGCCGACCTATTTAAAAAGAGGGGAAAAATTCTCTCTCCTCTTTTTCATTTCCAAATCTAGATCTAGAATTTCCCACTACCAAATTTCCTTCATTCCCACTTTATTTCCCTACCAAATTTATTATAATTTCTTCCCAAATTACTATTAGAGATTTGATAAGCAAGGATCTAGAAGGAGAAAGTAAGGATCTACAAAGAGGAGCAAGGATCCATAATTTGGAGGCAATTTCATCTCAATTGGAGGTTTCATTGGAAATCTATCTCCCAATAGGTATAATTTAATTTTTTTCCTTAAAATAGCTTCTAAATCTGAGATTTAATCATGGAAAATCAACCCATATGCATATACTACCCATAGGATTTGGTTTTGTGTTCAAAAGAGGTCTATTGAGAAAGTTATGGTATTTTTTGTGTCAATTTTGGGGAATTCCGAAAATAACTTTTGTTGTGTGTGTTAATTGATCCTATAGATCAATTTGGTATATGTTTATATATTTGGGGCTAGTGTCGTGTCCACAATTGGGTACGTGTAGGTCGTATCCCAACAATTTGGTGATACGTATTATTTTTGGGAGTTTTCCTCCGACATGGGACTTTGTACATGTCGTATTTTAACACGGACACGTAGATCTATATTTGACACTTTGTTTTGTTCAAAAATATTTTATGTGACTTGTTTGTGTCCTTCGGGGTGCAATTGGATGTGTGGTGGACTCGTGTCACTTGCGTATCCTAGATCTAGTGGGATACGGTGTGATACACTCCATTGTTGTGTATTTATGTAGATCTAATTAATTGTACTTTAATTCTTGAATCATATATATATATATATATATATATATATATATATATATATATATATATATATATATATGTGTGTGTGTGTGTGTGTGTGTGTGTATGTATTATGGTGTATTTATTATAGTGTTTATTGTAGCATAGATCTATGTACTATATATGTACTAATAGAATATATAGATTATGTAGCTTTCTTCTACATGCATTAGTATATATGTTATAATATATGTTAGGGATATAAATATATGAATATGTTGTTGTAAAATATATGTGTATGTTTAATTAAGTAATTAGATTATTTATAGTTATTATATGATTATTTATATATATGTATAGATTATATTTATTATATATGTTGTATGTGTGTGTTCTTGCTATATTAAATATGTACATAATAATAGGAGAGGGATATATATATATATATATATATATATATATATGTTTTATATATATTAAATATATATTTTTTTAGGTTTTTAGCGACGGGGCTATTAATGACAGCAGCCGCTGTCATTAATACAGCAACAGCCGCTGTAGTAGTGGCAGGCTATTAATGACAGCAGCCGCTGTCATTAATACAGCAGCAGCAGGAAACTTAATGCAGCAGCAGCGACGGCGAGAATGGTGACGGTTGTAAACCGTCACCAAAACAGCAGCAGTAGTGCAGATTCCAAACAGCAGTGGCGACGGCGGCTTCAGTGACAGCCAGAACTATCACTAAAAGCTTGGTTTCAGCGATCAGTATTTTTCAACATTGTTTTCAGCGACAGTTAGGCAGATTATTATATATATATGTTTATATACTATATATATATATATATATATATATATATATATATATATATATATATATATATATATGTGTGTGTGTGTGTGTGTGTGTGTGTGTGTGTGTGTATATATATATATGTATTAATATTGCGATAATATACTATTATTGCTATATTTCTTATTTGTATAATATTAGTATATATTTATATATTATATATGAGGGTATTAGTATATCGAGGTATTGAGTTTTACCTTGTGGAAACCAAGGTAAGTGGGATACTCAAGATACAGGGTTTGGGTATCAAGATTGTGATTTTGTTGGGATACCAAGTTGGTTCAAAACCATGGTACCTATTTGATGTTGTATTTAATATTATATTATTATACATAATTGTTTGATATATATGTATTGTGATATTTACCTTGGGTTCACGTATCCGGAGATACGGTATCCTAATATTTTAAGATATGGATTTTATGACTTAGATTTTAATATCTTGATCCAAGATTTTTGTGTTAGACTTGTGCAACCTAGAAATATAAAGTTGACCTTGGTTTGACCATAGTTGACCATAGTTGACTTAGAGTTGACCATAGTTGACTTTTGACTTAAAATTGACTTATTGACCTAGAAGTTGACTAGTTTAACTTATTCTCTTTTCGGGACCTTGTATTGATATTGTATTCCATATCTAGGTCTTCGAGGCACCGAGATAGACATCTGTGAGACTATTCTTTGGACTTCAGGCGAGTAAATTCTCTGATAGTTTCTCATTTATGATATCCTCTATGTTCATTGTATCTAGTGTAGATATTCATGTTCTCTTGACACTATGGTTACACGGATTGGTATATCCGGATCTCGTCATGAGATGTTATTCCTTGGTATATGGTGTATATGGTGCAAGTATTGTTTCATTGGTTATCTTGTACATGTACAGACACCGATTCTCGGGAAGAGTCACTATCTTCTTGGGGAATCTCGTGCCATAGCATACCATGGTTGGATATATTATACCAGTCGGGGGTGGGAAGTATTAGTATAGATATGTGATCAATATCCCTATTGTATCAAGTACTGATTACTGAATAGTGTTGATCATACACCGCACGTATGATTAGCCAGGCCGCATTACATCTTGCCCAAGTTGATCACATGTTAAGCTAGTACTCACACACTTAGACATTAGTATTCTTGTTTCATTGGCATATTGTTCATTATTGTATTTATTCCAGTATTTCCTTATTGTATATATATCTCATGTATCTATTGTGCATCTTGTTTATCCACAGCTATTTACTGTTACATAGTTTTTATCATTGATTAGAACTGCTGTTAGAGATGTACTCTGCTCCTTTCCTGACTGGATATATTTTTTCAGATGACACTGAGGATTGGAACCCTACCTATTATGGACCCCAGGATGTTCTGGGTTTAGATTCTGAGACCCTGGCTCAGGAGGGACTTATCCCAACTGAGACAGGTGACCCAGAAGTTGTAGCTTCATAGTATTCTTTGTACTGGATTTGTCTCCATCTTATTCCTGTTATTTCTTCTGACTCATTGATGTATTATTTT
Organism: Iris macrosiphon; assembly: GCA_036927795.1. Taxonomy (NCBI): domain Eukaryota; kingdom Viridiplantae; phylum Streptophyta; class Magnoliopsida; order Asparagales; family Iridaceae; genus Iris; species Iris macrosiphon. The sequence goes on along the minus strand of JAYESA010000005.1, from coordinate 4,230,661 downwards.
AGAATTATGAGTTGTATTGTGACTATTCTATTCTTTATCTGATTCGTGATCATTTTCATCTTAGTTCTGTGATTGAGTATATTATCATTTTGGTGGTTTATTATATTGTTAGATAGATTATCTAGACATCGTTCTACCGCCGATTCTGCGGCGTAGGCTGGGCATTGTTTCCGACTTGTACCCTTACACCGGGTGCGGGTCGTGACACTCGCATTGCCTAGACTTCTTCGTCCTAGCACGCGCCGGTGCGTAGTATGAAGAGTCCAAATTTATATCTTCCCCTTTCTCAGCATAGCTTATGGAGTTAGTGTTGCATGAGATTCGGTCGAAGACGGAACTTCTGTTGCTGTTCTGGTTCATGCGGCCATCTGCCTGCGGCTGTCGACCGTTGCCGCATAGTCCTCCCTATGCGGCCTTTGACATGGCCGCATGGAACATGTCTTAGCGCTCGAACTCCTGGCAACTTAGTATTGTCCTCTACCAGAGCTCAAGTGCTGAGCAATTTTCTTGTTAGAAGAGGCTGCCGCATGAGTGAGGTCAGCTCGTGTGGACGCATGGTATGCATTTCCTGCGGCAGGAAGAGAGACGAGGAGCGCATGCTCCGTAGTTGGGTGAGGCACAACGGCCTTTGTAACCCATGTCCTGCGGCTCTACTTAGGCCTTGCCAGCCTCGGTGAAGCGTCGTCCTTAGAGAGCATTTCCTCAAGGGCTTGCTTGTCGAAGAGTACAACCAGCATCCTCTGCGTTGAACCCAGCTTCGACGCGTCAGACTACGTCATACCCTTTTCATCATAGGAGAAGGATGTCCCTAGCAGAGTCGCCAAATTGTTCGCCATTAAGTAAGTTTGGAAACTTTTTTCAATAACAAATAAAAAATTACAAAAAATCCTAAATAAAAAATCTAATGTCCCGCCCCAGTACCGGAATACTGAGACAGATATGGCACGCTACCCCGTACAAGATGCTATATGTCGTACAACGGTTACGGCTGTATAAGACAAGGGGGCGCATGCTATAATCGAGTCTCCTAGGGTCAAGAACTTTAATGTCTCAATCATTCAAACAAGAACAGTAAGCATAGAGCATATATGATAAAGCAATAAGGCGTCCCAAACGCTTCCTCAAAATATTCTGGAGACCGGCTATGCAAAATAAGGAGCTGAAAGAGTAACAAAAGTATATGACAGTGATCAGCTGCAGTCTGATTAAATACAATCATGTAAGAAAACTAATGTCCATACGAGCCGGCTAACAAGTGTCGGTGGCTAAAAGCCAAAAGAAGTAAATGTTCATTGATGAGCAGGGAAGAAGAAAACCCACTCGCTATCCCCTGCGACCATATTCCTGGTACACGCCATGAGTTGGAAGAAAGTACGCTGGATCCTCGGGTGTTGGCTCAAAACCTGGTCATACAAAACCAGTGGGGTTAGACCCCAAATTGCAAGTACCACAAAGGAAGCACGAAATGGAGAAATAAAAACCCAAGGAAAACATATAATAATACATAGGTTCGATTTCGTAACTTAGGTCCATGGCATATCCTAGCGCAAAGGCCCAACCCTACAACCAAACAAGGACAATGGTTGAACCATCACACTATGATAGTCTATTTCCCTAGGCTACTAACCGAATATTACATTCACAACCAAGTCCATTTCTTATATTGGCAATCATTTGTACGACTTGCTATTTTTGTGGAGTCTGAGATTATCTCAGAAATAATGCATAATAAGTATCCTCAGATCACGCCAGTGCCGAACATGAGCTAATCGCACCAAATAAATAAAACAGGCACTTACAGGATGCACCAGTCCCCTGTAGGGCCACTATACTAAAAATACGGTATTAGCAGTTCCAGTGTTCCTATAGTAAAACAGTGGCTCGATATAATAATAGGTCAGATACTGCACTCCACTAAGGTAGATGATATACAGTATCTGTGTTAGCCAGCCCATAGCGCACTTAGAATGAATCTCTGTAGGAAGGTTCATTGGCATGATCTCGGGATACCGTTTCCTCCAATGTTACTACCACTTTCTGTTACCTAATTAGTCCTATGTTGTGTTGAAAATCTCAAGGCGTGGTCACATGAGAATTTTCTTTAAGATATCGTACAAAGTACTGTAGAAGCATAAAAAATACGCTGGATAACTATACGCAGCATGTTGATGCTGGACAGCGTAAAAAGATGACTTCAGAGCCATCAACGTGCAACAGAGCTTTTCCGCTGAGCACAGCGTAAAATATAAGCTCAAGGACCATCCGCGTAATGCAGTATGTCCAGGCTGCTTCAGCGTAAAAAGGGTGCTACATCGCCTTTATGGCGTAAAACTCATCCGCTTTAATGCAGCATTGAAGTGTACGAGGAACGCTTTATATTCCCCGAAATAAACCTGTCAAATCATGCAGTGAACCTGACGTCTGAACTCCTGACAAAGAGTACTGCACGACTACCCAGACGACGGCTATAATGATGGCACGGTACAGCGATCCAGACTGTCGTTTAGTGACATCTCCTTGGCGTAAACTGCTTTTACGCGTACAAGGGAATACGCTGCCTAGTTTTACACAGGCAGACGTGAGCTTCTTACGCTCCGCAGAAGACAAATAGACTGCCACGTCAAAAGCTGTTCTCCGTGCAGATCTCGAGGCACGTCTCTGCATTTAATGCGCAGAGTGATGGCAGAGCTAGAGGCAAGTCTCTGCATTTAATGCGCAGAGTGATGGCAGAGCTCGAGGCACGCCTCTGTATTTAATGCGCAGAATGGTGACAGATCTTCGAGACACGCCTCTGCATTTAATGCGCAGAATAATGGCAAATCTTTGGGACACGCCTCTGGAATACGCTGCCTAGTTTTACACAGGCAGACGTAAGCTTCTTACGCTCCGCAGAAGACAAACAGACTGCCACATCATCAGTCGCTCTTCGTACAGGGTTCGAGGCGCGTATCTGTATTTAATGCGTAGAATGATAGCAAATCTTCGAAGACACGCCTCTGCATTTAATGCGCAGGATGGGGGCAGATATCTGCATTTAATGCAAGAGATTTGATTATATCTCCAAAAGCCATAATTTCGGCTAAAACGTCCACATCATCACTTTGGCACATTACACCATTGGGCTATTCTCAGCTATGGGAGCACGCTGTACGCTATCTCCTTAGAATATGCCAACTCAGGCCATATTTGCATTGGTGCGTATTAAGGCTATTCGGTCCAGAATTTGCTGAAGGCCTCAGTCAGGGGAAGAGGATCAGCTATCTTCTACGCCCACTCGGCTTCTATGCCCACTCGGCGTCTATGCCTACTCGGCTTCTACACCTACTCGGCTTCTATGCCTACTTGGCTTCTACGCCATGGTGACAGTTATTGGCTTCTACGCCAACCTCCTCTACGCGAAGGATAACTACCTACGTGGCTTTTATGCCTCAGGAGAAAGAACGGTCTTCCCGTCGCCTACATCCTGAAGTCTGATCCCCTGTTGATTAAGATGTACAGAGGGGACAGTACAGAAAAGCTTCCAGCTGTGACTGAAATTTAGCACCCGTCGACAGTCTAAAACTGTGGTCACGTTCCAGGAGAAATTCTTGTAGTTTAACAAGAAACTACCCCCCGAACTACTGCCAGAGCCGGGATCCATCACCCTGGGGTTATGGAGAATTAACTATCCCATCAAATACAGGTATGGTAATTCTACCCTGGGAAAGCTATCTCGCCGAGTTTTATCAGCGAACAGCCCATCAGTCATGGCCCTCAGGCCAGCTTATATGCGGCACACCATGGCAGGGAGCAAGCCCAGTCTTGCTCCGAACACCAGACGCACTGCAGGCCATAGCGTATTGCAGTGAATGCGGTCCGCAGATGCGATGCCTGGTACCACCAGTCGGCGCAGCCATATGGAGAGGAAGCCAGCCAGTTGAGCTTCCTTAGACAGAGGCTTGCGGCAATGCCTCAAATAGCTGTAGGCCTTAGTGCCTGCAGGATATTTCCCTATCCCTTCGTCGAGAATCTGGTCCGGAGCCCCACCATCCTCCATAAGATCGTCGACTACCTGAGCAGTAAGCACGCTCAGAAGATTCAAAGGCTGATCCTTGTTATCCAAGACCTTCTCCGGCTTAGCATTTCTGGCCCGGTGAAAGAAGAGGTAGGACGCCCATTTATTGGTATGAGCCAAATCTGAGGGCTCACTATAAAAAGCGGTACAAGCGAGGTAGTGGCACATCAGCTCCTGGTACACGGCCACTACCCGAGGGTCTGAATCTTCCAGCTCCCGGTTTATGAGAACATACTCCTCATAAGGAGTATCCCCCATTGGCAGTCTCAAAATCTCTGTCATCTCGTGGAGGACCAATTCCAACTCCCCCAGTGGAGTGGCGAAAGTCCCGGTGAGCGAGATATATCGCTCCATCAGTGCCAGAAACAGGTTGGGGTTGAGAGGTAACCCAACACTGGTAGCACTCACAGCCGCGAACAGACCAATGCTCTCCAGCTCGGTCTGAAAATGCTTCAGGGCCCAGTCAGCTAAGAGAGCCCATCGAAGATTTGTTGGGGTGATCCATCCATTGTACCAAGGATTCACCATGGGGTATACTCCCCCGTGCCCCATGAAATCATTACAGAAAGTCGGTAATTGCACCGACTGGAGCACCAAGCTGTCTTCACTCGGAATACTGCCCGGGTACAGTCCCCTGAACGGCATCATAGAGCCGGAAGGGCGGCTGACAAATGACCCTTGGTCAGATCCTTTTTAATGGAATATCTTCTCCGCCCGGCCGTGAAGATCGGAAGTCAGCGTCCACGACATCCTCCTGGGATGTATAGCATGGAAGAATGCCGAGATGGGATAGTCTCTCAGCATCTTGGACAGATACAGAACCAAGCCTCCGACAGGGAAAACCCAGAGTTCTTTCTTGGGCTTCGTCTGGGACTGCTTGTCAATCATGTCCCCGAAGAGAAAAGCCGGCTTTATATAGTAGTCCCGGTCTATGTACGTCAGGGGCTCTCCATTGATCATGTTCAGCAGTGTTCGCTCGCCCTGAGCCGATATCAAAATTTCCCTTCTTTCAGGATACTGGGGCCCGGAGATAGGAAATGTCACGTGGGACAATTCCTCCAGGTAGTTGGAGTGCAGCATCCCGACAGCGGAACCCATCACCTCAGCCAATGGAGACGCATGCAAGTTAACTGCAAAATGCAAGAAAGATACGTCAGTTTCTATACTAGACATAACAAATCTTGCAGCATATGCCAAAAAATCAAAAGTCTGTGCTTTACGCCATGACTGTAAAAACTTGATCATTACGCTGGAATCCATTTCCTAGACGTAAAATTCAAGACTGGCAGTATACACAAAGTTCCGACAGTCTGTGTTTTATGCCAGACTGCCAAAATTTGAGTTATTACGTCAGAATTTTCATCCAGAAGCGTAACACTCAAATTTCATAGTATACGCCAAGTTTCGACAGTCTGTGCTTTTACGCCAGACTGCAAAAATATGGAGTTTTTACGGTGACACATTAGAAATATGGGCGTAAAAGATGAAACATCTCTGTGCATCATCTTCCTCGAAGAGGCTATCAGCACGGAAGATGACCTAACGCGTTCACGAACAACGTGTGCGAAAGATTTTCAGTCTTTCTTTTTCGTCCCAAAAGCTCTACCTTTAAGGCCGGGTGCACTGCTCGTCGGCGGGACACTTCGCTCAGAATGAAGCTCGCCTTGCCCGACGGAAGTCGCTCTCGCTTGGGCAGAAGAGCGAGAAAAAGAGTCGGTCTTCTTTCCCTTAGAGGAGGAGATCGGTTTCGGGGCCATTGCTGAAAGCTCTGAATGCTCGGAGAGGAGACGAAGGAGAGAACTCGAACAGACGAAGGCTTTCTTTCGCAGAAGACGGATGAAAAGTTTTTCTCTCAAAAGCTTGGGGTATATATAGAGTTCGGATGGACTCCTAGAATCCTGAACCAAATCTGATAATTAATATTCGGTTATGATTGGATACTACATCAGCCTATTACTCAGAGAAGGTGGACAGTCAGTAAATTCGAAAAATTTTCGTGCAAAGCAGATTCATGGTTTTTACGCTAAGAAGCTTTCTACGCTCGACAGCTACAGATCTACGATTTTACGCTCACAGGCTATAAGTCTATTGTTTTATACCCGGATGCTTTTATGCTCGGTAGCTTTTACGCTCGAGAGGCTACAAACCTACGACTTCACGCTCAGCAGCTACAAATCTATGATTTCACGCTCGGTGGCTTTTACGCTCAGAGGCAATAAATCCACGACTTCACGCTCGAAAGATTCTCTTTTCAGAAGCTACAAATCTACAAGTTCTACGCCCGGATGCTCTCATGCTCAGCAGATTTTACGATCGAGAGGCTACGAACTTATGATTTTATGCTCATCTACAGTTACAGATCGATGACTTTCCGCATATCTAAAAAATACGCAGGCCAGAGCACGCGTATATCTGAACAATTCTCAAAATGGTCAATTGCAAGAGTTCACACAGAAGATACTCCTTCTTGACCTTAAAATATCCCAAGTACCCAAAGCATACAGAGTTCAACATTAAAAATGACTCTTCTCCTTGGATCGATTGGGGGTTCATCCAGAATCCTGTCTGAATATTTCGTCTACAGTTCAAGATGGTGACTTAGTTTTGACATCCATTTCTCGTCCTATTCTAAGGGATTTTTGAGAAATCATTCTTGAAGATGATGGTCTGAACAAGAATTCTGTTTATCAGAAGTGACAGTTCAGAATCCTACGCGGTTCCTCATTCCTAACAACAGGACAGTTCGAATACTCGAATGCTAAGCGGCTTTCTACGCATCCTTAGTTATGCATAAAAGACAGGACGGGACCTAGCACTCTTTCTATCAGAGTCGGCGTAAAGTTACCAGACGTGTCGAAGCTACACATATTCAGACTTCACAACAAAGTATATGGCAAAATAATCATATACACAGAAGAAGACGATTTTATTAAAATTATGATTACATATGAGAGAAATCCAGTCTACAAAGGGTTTTTTCTTCATTTTCATGATTACATATGAGGAAAATCCCGTCTACAAAGGATTTCCTCGTCGTCGTCAGAAGGTCGCCCCCAGAGTCTGTTCTGTCAGGTTCTCGCATGGGTGGAGATATTCATCCATCTTCTCCAGCAGTTAGTCGGTTTCCGCAACCGACTAACAAGAAAATAATAAATGGCGGGAGGGTACAAAACTGGGCCTGCATAAATTATGCAGATCCCATGTTCTGTACACTATGACAGATTGAGTTGAGGTATTTCACCCAACTCAATACTCGAGGACAGAGCTAGTTTGTCTGCTCTTGTCCACGAACGACAGGAGAAAATACAGCTTGCAAGCTGTGTGGTCAAATATGACCCTTCCTCTCTCCTGAAGAACCGCCATACAAAGTTGTTGATTATCCCGAGCAAAGGAGGCTATGATATCCTTCCATGATCCATCGTTGCAGAGGACATTTGCTCGAAGACGTCATCTTTTTTGGCTCCTTACATGCTGGAAGAATATGTTCTTCTTCTTCCTCAAATTGACCCAACGAACTTCGGTGATCATCTCTATGTGGTGAAGGAAATATGGCAAGAACAGGTTAAACTCCTCAGCCTTTTATAGACGAGAGAGAACCCACCAAATCCCAACGGATACCCAATAACTCCGCCATAAAGTCGGCCTTGAAGAATATGTCAGACTTGACCGTTTTATGCTTCATTCAAAGCGTTTCAAATTATGAGGAATTTAAAATCTTTGAAGGGGGTCTTGTAGAAGCATGAAAAATACGCTGGATAGCTATACCCAGCATGTTGATGCTGGGCAGCGTAAAAAGATGACTTCAGATCCATCAACGTGCAACAGAGCTTTTCCGCTGAGCACAGCATAAAATATAAGCTCAAGGACCATCCGCGTAATACAGTATGTCCAGGCTGCTTCAGCATAAAAAGGGTGCTACATCGCCTTTATGGCGTAAAACTCATTCGCTTTAATGCAGCATAGAAGTGTACGAGGAACGCTTCGTATTCCCCGAAATGAACCTGTCAAATCATGCAGTGAACCTGACGTATGAACTCCTGACAAAGAGTACTACACGACTACCCAGACGACGGCTATAATGATGGCACGGTACAGCGACCCAGACTATCGTTTAGTGACATCTCCTTGGCGTAAACTGCTTTTACGCGTACAATGGAATACGCTGTCTAGTTTTACACAGGCAGACGTGAGCTTCTTATGCTCCGCAGAAGACAAACAGACTGCCACGTCAAAAGCTGCTCTTCGTACAGAGCTCGAGGCACGTCTCTGCATTTAATGCGCAGAGTGATGGCAGAGCTCGAGGCACGTCTCTGCATTTAATGCGTAGAGTGATGGCAGAGCTCGAGGCACGCCTCTGTATTTAATGCGCAGAATGGTAACAGATCTTCGAGACACGCCTCTGCATTTAATGCACAGAATGATGGCAAATCTTCGGGACATGCCTCTGGAATACACTGCCTAGTTTTACACAGGCAGACGTAAGCTTCTTACGCTCCGCAGAAGACAAACAGACTGCCACGTCATCAGTCGCTCTTCGTACAGGGTTCGAGGCGCATATTTGCATTTAATGTGCAGAATGATGGCAAATCTTCGAAGACACGCCTCTGCATTTAATGCGCAGGATGGGGGCAGATCTCTGCATTTAATGCAAGAGATTTGATTATATCTCCAAAAGCCGTAATTTCGGCTAAAACGTCCACATCATCACTTTGGCACATTACGCCATTGGGCTATTCTCAGCTATGGGAGCACGCTATACGCTTTCTCCTTGGAATACGCCAACTCAGGCCACATTTGCATTAGTGCGTATTAAGACTATTCGGTCCAGAATTCGCTCAAGGCCTCAGTCAGGGAAAGAGGATCAGCTATCTTCTACGCCCACTCGACTTCTATGCCCACTCGGCTTCTATGCCTACTCGGCTTCTACGCCTACTCGGCTTATATGCCTACTTGGCTTCTACGCCATGGTGACAGTTATTGGCTTCTACGCCAACCTCCTCTACGCGAAGGATAACTACCTACTCGGTTATTTTAACCATCGTGTAAAAGGGTGCTGTACTTTCTACTACTCGGTTTCTACGCCGACTGAGTGGTCACTGTCACTAAAACTCTATAAATAGAGACCTCTATTGACTGAGGTCAAAGGTCGAGAAAACTGAAGGTAGAGAAATTAGAGAGAAAACGGTCGAAGATTTGAAGATCAGAACCGAAGAGTCTTTGAGAGAGAAGAATCCAGAGCTCAGGTAAAGAGTAGTGATCGACGACTTTGGCATCGAGCATCCACCCTCTTCAGCAACCTTCGAAGCTGCTTTTTGTCTTCTACGGCACTTCTTCATCATCGTGTGGTCCAAGGGACAAAGTGATCGACTGCAGATCAGACTCCTATAGCAATATTTACCTAGATTAAAAAATTGTACTCGATATCCTCGTATAGGATTAATTGTACTTCTTGTTTGTAAACATAAGAGCAGGTTTTCGTATAAACCTCGTTTCCATATCTTTCGTTTATTTATCAAACACAAGTACGAGCACACTAGATACGAATCCATGAAAGTCAAATCTGGATTCACCCGAGCGTGTATGCAACATTCAAACAAATAATATCCTAGCCACGCTTTGCTAGTTGACTCTCTTATTATGCCCGTGCTGGAAAAACAATATATATTTATAATATTACGCATTCAAAAATTTGGAGGCACTCTCGATGCACAACCCAAATATAATTACTTAACACATAATACGATGTGTCGTACCTCGACGCACATAAATTATGAATAATTATCAGGCAATAGTGGTATCAGCACCGATATAATATTCGAGTCCAATTACCAATTATATATTAGGTCACACGAATCAAGAAAACATTCAATCAAAATAAGCAACGACATATGGGTCTCTAGACCGCATGGGAAGTCCAGGCCGCATGTATAGTCAGGGCAGCATGTGAATCCTGGCCCCATATGAATCCTGGCCGCATATTAAGTCAAGCCGCATGAACCAATTGGCCGCATGATAAGCCTTGGACACATATGAAGTCAGACCGCATGAACCACTTGGCCGCATGATCAGGTTTAAGATCTACTCCTTGGGACAAGTGATGAAGTGACGGGCAACAAATGAAGTATCGGTGATGTGACATAAAATGACTGATGTGATAAGCCATAAAGTGTGTCAGAGAGCTGGAAGCTTCGATAGGGTTTAAAGTCTGGAAGTCTTCATGAACTAATTGCCCAATGCGTATTCCCATGTCATCTTTTGGAGTACTATCTTTCTCCCCAGATTCACATTCCTTGCTCACTGTGCCATTACTAGCCAGTTGTTTAGGATTCTTTGGGAATGAGTCAGCGGAGTGACCAAAATAGTAACACGTCAAATACTTGTCTGATACCCATTCATACTCTATTTCTTGGTGACAAATCTACCCTGAAGCTAGTCTAATTTGAACTTTTCTTGACAATTGTGCATCCGCCTTTACTTCGACAAAGACTCTCGCTTAAACAAGTCAATGTGTAGTAGGCTCATCCATTCGTAGTGGGTTGCCTACAATGCTCGCCAACTTCATAATAGCTGGCTCGTTCCATAGGAAGAGAGACAACCACATGAGACATCCAAACATGAACTTTCGATAATTTGCCTCGTTCAAAGCTCAACATGTGTCCCACTGTCGAATAATGGAAATTTTGCCATGGAAAGTCCTTGCATGGTCCTCCCTCGAGCACCCACTCCACATCGTCGGCCATAGTGAACTTGAAAAGATAGAACCATTCTTTTTCTCTAATATGCCCTCATCTCCTCCTTCGGTTGCTAAGATTTCTGACCAATATTGAGACTGTCCCATAGCTTGCACGTGAACCCCACTAGATAGACCACCAGAGTGTTTTTCCAGTGCTTCGTCGCCTTCTCTAGATCATCTATCATGACGTTCACCGTCTTAACCTCGTCGACTGTCACGCCCCAGTCCCAAAATATGAAGGACTAGGAACACGTAAGCATGCCAGCCATATGTATATGATAACTCTAATATATGGATACCATAATACACACTTACGCTATAATATGAATAATACTCACATATGGTATCTATATTATCACAAGTCACAGAAGTACTAATCTCATCCACACAACAAGTCACAGGAAGGAAATAACTAAACTAGAATAAAGAGTCTGAATAATCCATAAATGATAGTCGGGTGGAGACAAATCCACTACCAATGACTATATCAACTAAAATAAGAGAGAAGAGTAAAATCACCAATATAAAATAAGGTGATGATATAAGAGTGTCAGCTAAAGTATCCATCGCTAGAGATAATCAATGATGCTCAGTGGGTAAGGCCTCCTCGGCAGAAAGTAATGCGTCAGGTCCGGGTCCGTAATCCTACGGGTACTCATGGTCGTCTATACCTGGCAAGAGACCAGGTCCTCAGAGGGACATAACAATATACATAGAAGCATGCCAATTGACTACAGTAAACATGCATAATGTTTGAAAATATATAAGTACGCTGTACGAGACAATATATATGAATGCAAATGAGGACAACTTTTTGACGTATGGGCAAGGGTAGGTTACTCGATCTAAATCTCACAACTCACACACCTGTCTAGAACATCAGAAATTGACATACCGCGGGGGTAGCGACCAGCGTGACTCTAGAAATCGACATACCGCGGGGGTAGCGAACGACGCGACACACTACCATAGTGCGAGCTAAATACTACGGTTTACCAGAGTGGTTAAAGCCCATACGCCTAATGATTGTCCTCTCATGATACTAGGTGTCAAGTGTGTGTCAACATATCTAATATATAGTAATGACTGAACGAAACTACACATGCAATGAATATACAGAAATATAAATATAAATAGCATGCAAATTATTGTAAACAATTTGGCAAGGTATCTTGCCTGGCAAGAAATCTGCAAAGTCCCAACTCAAGGCGTCGTCCTATCTACCCGTCACATAAATTAAACAAGTTAGGTTACAAAAGTGGGTAAATAGTTTCTGCCATTTTAATCTATTTTAATTCTGAATAAAATAACCTAAAATAGTATTTTAATCTTATTATAATCTGATTTTAATGGTAAACCCTAATTTTGGTCCAAAGAAAGTCAACTTTACGGATTTGTGATCCGTGACACACAAATCGAGGCGATCCGTTGACCAAAAAGTCAACCAAATCAAATCCTAGATTTGTGTGTGGAATCCAATAGATTTCAACGCTACATGAATGTTGGAATCGACAGTTTCATAAAATCACAAGTCGGTAAAGAGTTATGGCCACAAGGGCGCACAAATGATAGTTTTCGGTAATTTTCTATTTACATCTAAGTTGCACGAATTTTATAGTAGATTAAACTTATATGTTAAATTATGAAAATATTATTTTATGTAAGTTCATCATGTCAACTTTCCGAAACTTCAAACGGTTCATAATTTCGAATTCGGGATCTCCCGAAATCTCGAAAATACGAAAACACGTCTGATTTCGGACAGCTAGCACTTTTAGAATTTTCTGGAAATATAGGTTCATAAATTATTAAAATAATTTATATAATCAGAAAACTAACCTTGATATTGTTCTAACAAAAAAATTGGAGCGCGTTTGGAGTCCGGAGATAGGAGATATCGTCTTTTTAAGTCGTCATAACTACTAGAAAATGAGGCTGAATTTATGACGAAATTTGACTATTTTTGGACGAAAAAGAGGAAAATATGGGGAAGAAAAATATGAAGGATGAGGTATTTATAATGGTGGACACTACTTAATTGAATACGACTAGGATTGACTAATTTAGATATGATTAGGATCAGTTTAAATAAGGATAGGATGTGCATGAAGTTGTTGTCCTAGTAGGCTCAGGATTTGAATTAATTTAAAATAGAGTTTGAGTTTATCTCAATAATTTATAATCTTAAATAGAATTAAAGATAATACAAATAATTTATATATAATCTTATTAATATCTATTAACACTAAATTAGCATCTATCTAATATTAAGACTATATATATCCAAATAAATCCTGAATAATTTCAAAAATCTAAATAAATTTCTTAAAATTCTAAATAAATTACATGAAAATGTAATTAAATATTTTAACCTAAAATAAATATTTGGTAGGAACAATATGCAAGTATGATCTCATAGTAAATCATGGAAGTCCTAGAAATTTACGTTTCCAATGTTTTAATTACCTAAAAATTCTAGAAAAATCTCCAAAAATTTAAAATAGCCTAAAAATGATTCTAAATAAATATTTACATAAGTAAATATACAAAGAAATTTATTTTCTAATTAATTAAGAGAATACTCTAAAGTAATTTAATATTTAAAATAATCTATAATAAATATAATAATATAAAATACACACAAAATATATATTTTGGGTGAGGGGGTTTACATCGACCATGACGGGTTCAACGTCCTGCAACTTCAATGTAGCATCGCTCGGTTCCCCCCCCCCCCTGTAGTGTCCTCCTCCGCGTCGGCACTATGTATCAAGGTGAGTGGACAGAACATCGTTCTCTGATTCTTGCACGCCTTAATAATAAATCTGAGTATTTTCAATGCTTGTTTGCTTAAAGAGAATGATAGAACCTGCCTTGCATGCTAATTAATAAGAGAACTCACCTAGCTTGTCTTGAAACGAACATGTCCGCTTAACTAGAGTGCCTGAAACGCTTGTCTAAGAGTATGAGTTTGTTGAACATGTTCCACTATCGCTTGTGCTTCGAGAGAACCATATCGTGTTCTTGAACTTGTTCAGAATGAGGGCGTCTAGTTGGCTTGATAGAGGACCACCCCTAGATGTGCATTAGTCCCTAGATGTGCATTGTCCCTAGAGTCTTTGAGTATAGCTCACGAGACACGCTGCGCACACCCTGATAACAGAACGATCGGCTTGTCTTGCTTAATATCGAATATGAACTCTGTTTTCAAAAAGATATTTCATAAACAAAGTAATATGACTCCGTTCTTATGCTGCATGTAACGAACATAGGTAAAACTAGAAAGATCACTAGTAATGTAATATTTTATAACATGATTACTTAGTGTTGGTTTTAGTGAATGTTTGCTTCTGTTCGGTTGTTTTAGACTCACCAGTACTTATAAAAGTGCTGACCAACCAACAGTTTACTTGCTTGCAGGTACTGGATCGTCCGAGGGAGCAATAGGCTTGCCTCATCCCCTAGACCCGAAAATCTGGTTTCGATTGCCTCGAGTTACTTTCGTATAAAGGGGCATAATGTATGGAGCGATGCCTTTGTAATCGAGAGAACCCAGTGCCTCGATTTGCCCCGAATACTCAGATGGATAAACGCTTGCAACAATTTCCCTCCGCTACTTACTCGATTGATGCGATGATAGCCAAAAACTTAAACGATGTTGCCTTGTGCGGACGCAACCCCAGGCTCGCACGGCATCACGTTCCGGTATCAAATGACCATACGCGTTCCGTGGGAGCGCCGAGGCGTGGTGATTCGCGTCTGTTCCGGCGGGGGAACGGTGGTCGGGAGGCCCTCGGGGTCGGGGCGTGACACCTCCCCCCCCTATATATATATATATATATATAGAGAGAGAGAGAGAGAGAGAGAGAGAGAGAGAGAGAGGATCAAACAAATTACAGTCGAATTTTATTAATATAAAATAAAAATAATTTATAGATAGAGCAACAATTTACAAATATAGTGTTACACGAATAAAGCAAAAAAAAAAATTTGGAGGTAATGTCAGAACTTTCCTGAGGTGATCCAATTGCAATACCAGTATATGATAAAAGTCCATAGGATATCACACAGGTGCCAAATTTTCAACCTGACCGAGAACTTCCCCGAAGAACTTCTCATATAAGTATGTTTACATGTAGACGTTATCAATCCATGTATGGATGCTCATTATGTACATGTGCATATTACAGAAAGATCGTAGTAGTCTAGCTCTTTGCATAAGAATATAGTTTACATGTTTCATGTAGAATCAAAATTATTTTATGAATTATATTCTTCACATAGTCGTACGTGCAAAGAAAATGAAACAACTAATATAAAAAACATAACCTTCCTCAAAAGATTAAATGTAAATATAGGCCTTACAATCACACTAAAGATGAGACAGTTTAGAAAAATAGGCTATTAGAACACTGAATTCATAATTGTACAACCTTTTTTTACAAATTACATGTGACTGAGCAATGATGATAAATCATTGAATATTCCATCACAAAGAGCCTAGCTAGCAGTACTGGTCATCAAGGAATATATACTACATCCAGATTCTCTAGTGCTCTCATCCTTCACACAATTAGGACAGGCTAGCTCCTCCCAGAATTATCTACAAATACAAACGACAAGAAAAACTTAGGTCTCAACATCATACCACTCAAACTTGTAATCTATCCCCACAAGAAAGGCTCACTTAAAGATTCCACCACCATACTCCTCCTCCTCCTCCCCATGTTGCTTTCTAGGTTGCCACAACTCATGATCCATGTTCCACAATCCATCCCCAATACTCTCAGCCCAATCACTCACACTCCCATTGCAGTGCGTCGTCGACGGCGTCGGCAACATTGCCATATCGAGCTCGACGTCGAGACTACCGTCGTTGAACGCATCGTTGTACCCGAGTTCCGGTAGCTCCATGCCACAATTATTATTCAAGCTCGTCGACTGCTCGAAGTTGTAGCTGGTGCTTGGATTGGATATTGGGCTGAAGGAGGCCGAGGGAGTTGTACTGTTGTAAGGTTGCTGGCCGGGATGGTTGGGTAGTATTGGCAGCATAGGGTTCGGGTTCATGGACGGATCATGGGTCATCTTCTCGAGCAATCTCGGCATCCAGTAGCACCTGACCGCGTCTCGGAACACCGAGCCGTTCGTGTCGATGTTCAGCTGACTTGCTTGTTTCTGCACCCGCGTCCTCCAGTAGTTCTTGATCTCGTTGTCAGTCCTTCCCGGAAGATATTGCGCAATTCTTGACCACCTACATGCATATAATTAATTCTGCTTAGAACAACCTTCCAGACACATGGTGATCTGCAAGAGGTCGGGGTCGCAGGTGATCCAAAAAAAAATATGTCTCACAAGAGGCCGGGTTAAGAGGCAACCCGGCCCCCCGGAGAGCAGGCCTTGGATACAATCTAAGGAATATTTATGCCTTCCTTAAGGAGGTCTAAAAGTAGTAGTATTAGATCAGATAAATCATCACCTGTTTCCCCACTTGGAATGGAGTTCAAGAATCAAGAACTGCTCCTCGAGCGAGAGATTTCCTCGCTTCACGTCTGGCTTCAAGTAGTTTAGCCATCTCAGCCTGCAGCTCTTGCCGGTCCTCTTCAGGCCTAAACCACGTAAAAAAACCAATTGACACATGAATCAAGAACACATGACCCCTGGCCTCATGTCTCTGGAAAAGCACAGTAGCCAGTGAGTGCGAATTAGATTACCGGAACATCTTGCGAGCTGGTTCCACCGGCCTTCCCCGTGGCAAGCAATGTAGTGGATTAGCATGGTATCCTCCTCAAGAGTCCATGGCCCCCTCCTTAGCTCAACCTCCTCACAATATCTACTGGCTCCCTTTTTTGAAGACATTATTGTTGCGCCTCACTTTAGGATAACTTAGTGGCAAGTAACAATTGAACTCCCACAGGTTATATATATAGACAAGAATATTTATACTTACAAAGCCAAAAGCCTACCAATAATGTAAGTGTGTTTGAAAAGAAAAGAATCACCAACTAACCAAGAAGCTATCAAAAGGGATTTTTTATAGAGGGGAGTCCTATTAATAGATGGTAGTCATTATTTCCATAGGTTCTTCAAATCTTTTCTTACATGAAGCTAACGTGTTTGACTGACCAAGTAGAGATTGTAACATATATATTTGCCTACGTGGGTGGGTGGGAATGATTTAAATCCCTGCTGCACTTGAGCTGCTGGGATTCGGAGATCATATCTTCCCCCCTACTCTCAAAGGATGTCTTCTTTCATACCAACATAACCATGGTATCTCCCTTTTCCGAGGCCAGTTGGCCAGCTTAGTTTAAGGACATATATAGGCCCAATTTATATATTGTAATGTGTTCTAGCTCAGGTGACATGTGAATGTTATGTCTGCAATATGTACAACTTTTGTTCGCATCCACAGGGTCTAAATCAGAATACAATAACGAGGGAGCTTAAAAGTTCAATACATGCATTCTCGTGATAAAAGTTTCAAAATTATAATACAACAATGAACATTTCCAAAAGCTGTTCCTTCATACGCCCTTGTATATATATACTTATCAGTTCCATCTGAAGTTGTAATTTACTTAATTATTTTCTTGTTCGGGATCTGACTATTGTTAATTTGCTTGTATGGTATCAACCAAATTTTCCTAGCAGACAGTTACGATCACACTTTAGCACTACATAGTTTCTTGTTCGGGATCGGACTATTGTTTGCTTGTATGGTATCAACGAAATTTTCCTAGCAGACAAAAGGCAATCATACTTTAGCACACCTCCAGTCCTGATAGGAACCCTGCACCACATGTTGCATGCAAATAAACTCTTCCTTCGAGCAAGCGCTTTCAGGAGGGGATTGATCCTCCATCCGATAGAACCGGGTTCTTATGCCTCCGAGTGTGAACCACTTGGACCATGTCTCATTATATATATATATATATATATATATATATATATATATATATATATATATATATATATAAAGAAGGTAAATATTATTGATAAACCTGCAAATTACAAACTGTAGTCCCGTCCAGAACACAAAATAATCATCTGGGGTCAATGATGTCTATATCTTTTTCTATGTTTCTTTGTACAACATTACTACTACTGGCAATGTTCTCAAAGATGCGTCTATTTCATTTTCGCCATACATGCCAAACCATGGTTCCAAAACTAATGCGTATCCGTCTATATGCTCCAGCTCATTTTCTTTTTTGAGCTTTGACTACCTTCAGTAGCAACGATAGATCCCTATTGTACATGATCGACAACCAAACTTTTTGCGTTGATGGTTCCAGATTTCCCAAACGAAGTCACACAAGAAGAAGAGATGATCCTTGGACTCATTCATGAGCTCGCTCAAACAACACTTTTTATCCATGCATTCCACCCCAAAACTACTCCAGCGATCTCTAGTAAGTAGGCAGATACAAATCATTTTATAGAGACATAAGAAAATCTTGACCGCCGCTCCTTTAGTCCACACCATTTTCGTCCAGTCCACCTCCGATGCTGTGGGTCTGATTTGATTGAAGGCTGTCCGGAAGAAGAAGGTATATTTCTCCATGCCCTCCTAAATCCAGTAATCCTCCATTCCTACCCTATCAATCTCAACTGCTCTAATCTCTGTCTCATAAGTACCCTCTGTCGTATATTCATGGAAATTTCAGTCTCCCTCCTGGATAAGGTAGCTATCAAGCTCAGTGGTCCCCCTTAGCTTGTAACTAGGCCAACCCTCCCTCTCAATCAAGCTTCTATGGTTGAACCAGGGGTCATGCCAAATGATAGTTTGATTTTCAGAACAAATAATCCTTGTCAGCCTATCCTTGGCCTTGTTTCTTAGCCCAAGAAGTAGTTTTACAATTACTGAAAAGTTGTTGTTGGCCCTAGAAGACCAGAAGTCACCCCTAGGGAAGTATCTTCCTCTGATCTTATCTGCCCATAAGGAGTTTCCCGAGATGAATTTCCAAAACTGTTTGTAGGATTCTGTGTCTCTAAGGATAGTGAGCGATACCAACGCCTCCCTGACTCTTAGGGTGGCACATTTCTTCCTAGATGATTGCATGTATCCCGTCTTTTCATTGGAAGTCAGCACACATTTGCTCTATTTTTTTAGTAATGCCTTTCGGTATCATGATGACCTGTAGCCAGTACATTGCAATAACCGAGATGACAGATCTAATAATCTCAATGTGTCCCCCAAACGACAAGATCTGAGCCTGTCACCCCTCCAGCCTAGCTTGAGTGTAGTTTGGAATGCCTTCGCAATCCACATACGTGACATAGTTGATAGAGAGAGGAAGGCCTAGATATTTGACCGACAGCATGCCCTCAGAAATGTCTATCTTTCCTAGCCATGTCACTTTTTGCCCACAGGTCCGATTTAGAAACATTTGGCTTTTGGTTTTTATTGAGCTGCAAACCCGACCACTTTTCCATATTGTCAAAAATGCTCTTAAGAGCGTCAAGCAACCTATTCGTTGGTTCCACAAAGACTAAAAGGTCATCCGTGTATATGAGATGAAACACCATAGGCTTGGTCTTTTTAAACAACGGGGTTACCTCTCCAACTATGACTGCCTCATCCAACAAGCACATTAAGAATTCCATCACAATAGCGAAGACATAAGGTGATAACGGGTCACCCTGCCTGATGCCCCTGGGGCTCTTAAAATATCCTTCCGGTTGTCCCCGAATCAAGATCGAGAAGGAAGGAGAGCATACACACTCCCTCACGCTATCCATCCACCATTTGTCAAATCCCATGCAGAGGATACTGTGTCACAAAAATTTTCAATTCACTATGTCATACGCTTTTCTCAGGTCTAATTTGAGGCACGCTTTATTTTCCCCTTGATTATTGAAATCTCTAACCAGTTCATGGGCTAGCAAGTAGTTCTCATAAATGGATATACCTTTGATAAAGTCAGTTCGGTTCGGAGAGATAAGTTTTTGCATAATCGCTCTCATCCTGTCACACATAAGGTGAGTGATGATCTTATAGCAAAAGTTGCAACAAGCAATAGGCCTGTGGTCCCCTAGGGAAGTAGCCCCCTCAACTTTGGCAATCAGAACCACAAAAGTGTGATTAAATTCCTTGATCAGTTTACACGAGTCAAAGAATTCCCTGACCGCTAACAGGACATCAGCTTTGATTAGATTCTAGTAAGTTTTGAAGAAGGCTTCTCCAAAGCCATCCGGAACAGGAGATTTTTTTATGTCCGCCGTCTTGACGAAACTTTCAATCTCCTCAATGAAAATCTGCTTTTGCAGAACCTGATTCCCGTAACCAGCTTCTTGAACTCAAAATATGGAAATATAGTATCAAGAAAAGGTATTTTGCATAATTTTTTTGATAAAATGAATCATAATGAGGTCTTTAAGTTAGTAGAAATAATGAAGCTGTATTTTCCTGCAATTTTGATCCAGAGTATGATCTTATTCACTGATTAAAGAAATGGCTCAAATAAGTATATTGATTATAGAGTTTCTAGAAGTACCAGATAGCTTCATCGCCAATACCATTGACATAAGTGATAAGCATCCCGCTCGGGTCAAGAAGACCATGAATGACGTTCCTATTTTGTCTAGCTTTGACCGTGGCATGGAAGAACTTGGAACACCTGTCACCATCATTCAGCCAGTTATACTTCACCCTTTGTCGAACATGAAGCTCGTCTAGAAATCTCTCCGTCCGCATCAATTCCTGAAGAGCAACCTCCTCCTCAGTAGGTTGATAGTTGAGGGGGTCCGACTGAACCTTTTGTTATATATCAGCAAGCCTGGCTTCAAGGTCATGGAGAGGAAGGGGAGGTCTCATCCTGTTCCAGTCCTTAAGACTGTGTTTGGTAGATCTTAATAGAGAGGCAATCCTGAACTGGGCAGTTCCTCTTGTATCCATTTTTTAGCCCAGGTGGACCACTTCCTCATAGCCGGCTACAAGAGGCCACGCATTGTTGAACCTAAATGGTCTACCTTTAAACACCAGATGGTCAACCAATCTGATGACAATAGGCGAATGATCACTAGTACCTGGGGCCAAACATTTTGCACGGGTAAGTTGGTAAATATCGACCCATCGACCATTACAGATAGCACAATCCAGTTATATGAATATAGGGTTACAGATAGCCATGTTGTTCCACGTCAAGATATAGCCGGTCTTAGCCATACATCTAAGCCCGGAGGCTAAAAGGCAACTTCAAAATTCTGAGAGGATAGCTTCATGCATCGGCTTACCCCCTTCTTTTCGCAGACGAATATTGTTTTCCCGTCCGGTCTCAGTCAACTTGATTTTGATAGTTAACTAAACCATGCATTAATATATCGCATCTGAAGCCTCAACATTGCTATTGCATATCGTATGTATTGCGTCTATTCAAATATAATATTTTATTTATTTGAGTTTAGGACTGATGTACGTTGAGTCGTACAGGCAAAACCAAGAAACTATAAACCAGATACCTAGTCCACTCAAATAAACCAATGAATATATCCACCAAATTATGCCACATTCATTTACAAAGTCTACCATACTAGGAGATCGAACTCGTGTCAAACTCGGACCAAACTCGATTACCCTTTTGGTATGAAATCAACCAGTTCAATAAGCTCCTAATTTTTTGGCTCAATGGTTAAAATTTTGAATTAAACCCTAACTGAATTCTGACCGAATTCTCTATGCCTACAACCTATAAATAGGATTGGAATTATCATTCTTACTCACTCAACCAACTCAACTATTCTTAAGTCTTCTATTCTATTGTGAGCAAACCCCTAAGCCTTAACTTTTTCATCTCAAAGAGCAACTCCCTAGCATTCCTAGTGCCAAGTGCGATCTCGATCTAGAATTCTTCTGAGTTGTAAAGAGCTTTGTTCAATCAATTACTCTCTCTCTCTCTCTCTCTCTCTCTCTCTCTCTCTCTCTAAGTTGTGAAGTTGCGAGACTTCGGATCAAAACTTATGCTATAAAGAAGTGGTAAGACTTTGGATCAAAGCTTGTGATTCACCATTGATGATTATAGTGAAAAAACTTTGAGCTTGAGTTCTCGGGACTGGACTAGTCCTCTCAGAGGGAAACCAGTATACATCTTGGTGTTTGCGTTTGCTTTCTCTCTCAACTTTACTGCTTTACTTTATTGTCTTTATATACACTATTAGTTAGCAACTGCCTTCATTATGATAAAATTAAATTGGGTAAATTATTTTGTTGTACTCTATTCACCCCCCTCTAGAGTTGCCTCACGGTCCTTTAATTGGTATCAGAACATGTGTTCTTTATATCAAAACTATTGCTCATACTAATTGCCCCTTTAATTGGTATCAAAGCTAGTTCTCTTGATATTTGGCTTAACATCCTAAGAGACTTATGGTACCTGTTAGATCTACCCACACAAATAATGGATAAGGCTAGTCCACAAATAGGCCACCCTTATTTGATAGTACTAACTACACGTACTGAAAGACACGTATAAGCTTCTATCTAAAGTTACTGGATTTTAACCTTTGGACTATAGTAGTAGAAGGATACAAGAATCCACCTAGAATAGTCATAGATGGTAACCTTGTAGAGAAGCCTCATGATAAGTTCACATACACCGAAAAAAATAAGCTAGTCTTGATGCTAAAGCTATTAACGCTCTATTTCGTGTTGTAGAAAGAATTAAATTTAACAGGGTCTACTTGTGAAACTATACAAGAATCCACCTAGAATAGTCATAGATGGTAACCTTGTAGAGAAGCCTCATGATAAGTTCACATACACCGAAAAAAATAAGCTAGTCTTGATGCTAAAGCTATTAACGCTCTATTTCGTGCTGTAGAAAGAATTAAATTTAACAGGATCTCCACTTGTGAAACTTTACACGAAGTATGGAAACTTCTAGAGGTCACTCATGAAGGAACCTCCCAACTGAAGGAATCAAAAATAAGTCATCTAACACATGAGTATAAAGCATTCAAGATGAAGCAAAATAAGACGATCACTCAAATATTCACGAGATTTCTTGACATCGTCAACCCTCTATTATCACTCGGCAAAGAGTACAACAATCATGAGAAGATTCGTAAGGTACTCACGAGACTCACCAAAAACTGGAATCCCAAGGCCACCGCAGTCATAGAAGGGAATGATCTTACCACGATGACCCTCGAGACGCTCATTGACAAGCTGATGACTCATGAGCTGGATCTCAAGAAATTTGAAGAACCCGCTCCCAAGGAGAAGAATATTGCTCTTAAGGTGCATCACAAAAAGGTCACCGACTACAACTTCGACAATAATGAGTCTCAAGATAAGGAAGTTGCCCTAACCATAAGAAAATTCAGGAAATTTTTAAAGATTAAGATATCAAAAAAGAAGGAGCCAACTGACAACAGTGATGGAGAGTCTATATGCTACAACTATAAGAAGACAAGGCAGATAAAGAAAGATTGTCCATGCCTAAAAAAAGAAAATTGTCACAATTACGCATCTAGAAGAAATTATCACGAAAATATGCAAACAATATTTGGCACTAAAGTAAAGCTAGTGAATCCGAAGAAGAGAATCCTTGAGAAGCAGCAAACATATGCTTCATGGCATTAGGTGATTAGATAACTAATAATGACTCTTATGATAATTTTACTTTTGATGAACTAGGTAATACTTTTAGTGATTTGCTTGATGATTTTAGAAAACTTAGAAATAAGTACAAACATGCTAAGAAAGATGTTTAAGCATGTCAAACTGAAATAGAGAGACTAACATCTCTACTAAGTAAAATAAAGGATATCTCAAATGATTCAGACGAGAATTCCAGACTTAAGCTTAACCTCCACAAAGTACTTGCCAGTCTTGACAAAGGCTCTTAGGAGAACGCTAAACTTAAGGAAAAAACTCGAATATGAAAAAAAAGTATTCCATTGTTGTACGCAGAATTGATGCTCTCACTGCTAAATATGATGAAGTATATGCTACCTCTAAAAAGTTAGAGATTAGATTGGGTAAACAGGTCGAACTAACCTTCACCCAACCTAACACGAGACACGTAGCAAGACAAAAGAACGCTCACAACTATGCTCCTACCTACATGTATAATAGTTCATTCAATCATCAGACACAAATAAATGTCAAACACAATCATGCATTCTATTATAGATATCCACGAAGACCACAAAGAAATGTCTAACACAATCATGCATTCTATCCATATAGACCACAAGGAACTGCTTCACATAATCATATCTATCATGCTGCACCAAGAATCAATCACACAGCTATATATCACTACTATGGTAAGAAAGGACATATATCTAGATTCTGTAGAATAAGAAAATTTGTAGATATAAATATTTATGCATGGGTACCAAGGGTTACATCTATAACTCATTTTGTAGGTGGACCAACCCTCTCATGCTAAAAGCAAATAGATTCTTGATAGTGGTTGCTCACGACATATGACTGTTGATGGTAACCTATTTGAAACACTATCGATGAAGAAAGAATGTTGTGTTTTCTTTGACAATAACCTCAGAGGATACATTATTGGTAATGGTAATATATGTGTTCTTCCCTATCCTATCATAAAAGACGTTTGTCTAGTAACAAAATTAAAATACAACCTACTCTGCATCAGTCATCTAGCTGACCATGGTTATGATATTCACTTCGTTAAAAATAATTATTCTATTTATGAAAGATCCACTGGTAAGGTTATCTTTGAAGGGATCAGGGAAGACAATATATATTTTCTATCTTGCAAAAGATACTGACAATGCAGGCAAATATCTATATATCAACAAAGATAACAACTAGCTATGGCATATGCGTCTAGGACACGCAAACATAGATACTATTGTAGGACTATCTTAAAAAAACTCGTAAGAGGCTTACTAGAGATTACTTTCAAGAAAGATATGGTATATGCTGACTGTGAAAAGAATAAAGCTACAATTTTTTTTTTAAATCAATCAACTCTATAAATATCTTTAGACCTCTCCAACTCTTGTATATGTACTTGTTTGGACCCAGTAGAGTCGCCAGTCTTGGCGGTAAGCTTTATGCTTATGTTATTGTTGATAATTTTTCTAGATACACATAGATTTATTTTCTTGCAAATAAAAATAATGCATTTTCTGAATTTTTTTAATTTTTACAAAAGGATCAAAATGAAAAAGGTTTCATGAATACTCATATCCGAAGTGATCATGGAGGAGAATTCGAAAATAGTAATTTTAAAAGATTTTGCAATAAAAATAGTTTTTTTCATAAAAAAATTTTGTCCTAGAACTCCACAAAAAAATGGTGTTGTTGAGTGAAAGAATAGAACTCTTGGCAATATGGCTAGAGTCATGTTAAATCAGTATAACCTTCTGAAATACTTTTGGGCTGAAGTTATAAGTACTTCATACCATTTTTTGAATAGGGTGCTTATTCGACCTATATCGAAGAAAACCCCATATGAAGTTTGGTTTGGTAAAATCCCCACAATTAGTTACTTTAAAGTTTTTGGCTGCAAATATTTTATTCTTAATACTAAAGATAATTTAGGAAAATTTGACTCCAAGGCCGATGAAGGTATTTTTCTAGGTTATGCCGCCAAAAGTAAATGATTCAGAGTATTCAACAAAACCTTATTGACTGTTGAATAATCAATCAATATTACATTTGATGAACACAACACTCAAGCATTAAACGAAAGCGACGATGAAGGTAGTCAACCCACAACAAACAAGACATCAGAAGATACAAACAGTACAAGTCATCCAAAAAGTCTGCCAAGGAGACTAAAGTTCTCCACAGATCATCCTGAGGACTTGGTAATAGGTGATGTATTGAAAGGTATAAGTACATAATTCTCAAATAGAGATATTATTGCAAATATTGCTTTTATTTCTCAAGTAGAACCTAAAAATGCTGATGAAGCTTTTGCTGATAAATTTTAGATTTCTGCTATACAAGAGAAACTCAACCAATTTGAACGCAATCAAGTTTAAAAATTTGTTCCTAAACCTAATGATTATCCGATCGTTGGTACTAAATAGATTTTCCAAAATAAATTAAATGAGGATGGTTCAGTTACACATAACAAAACACGTTTGGTAGCTCAAGGATACAACCAAGAGGAAGGTATCGACTACGATAAAACCTAGCTCCTGATACTAGACTTGAATCTCTTCGAATGCTTTTCGCTTTTGCTTGTTTTCATAACTTTAAACTTTTTTAAATGGATGTTAAAAGTACTTTTCTAAATGGTATTATCAAAGAAGATATTTTTGTTAAACAATCCCCTGGTTTTAAAGATTTTAAACACCCTGACCATATATTTAAGTTACAAAAGGCTCTATACAGACTCAAACAAGCCCCTCATACTTGGTATGAACGTCTTAGCTTATTTCTACTTGGAAACAGCTTTTCAAAAGAAAAAATTGATACTACCATTTTTTAAAACTCCTGCTAATTTTTGTTATTAATACAAATATATGTTGATGATATCATATTTGGATCTACTAATGAGATGCTATGTTACAAGTTTGCAAAGTGTATGCAGAGTGAATTTGAGATGAGTATGATGGAAGAACTGACTTTCTTCTTAGGATTACAAATCAAGCAAGATTCACAAAGAACTTTTATCCATCAGGCTAAGTACACGAAGGATTTACTAAAAAAGTTTGACATGGATAATGCAAAGCCTATCGGAACTCCAATGACAACATCCACTAAGCTTGATCTTAATAAAATTAGTAAACCAGCAGACATACGTAAGTATCGATGTATAATTGATAGTTTATTATTTCTAACTATTAGTCATCCAGATATTATATTTGTTGTATATCTTTGTGCTAGATATCAGGCTAATGCAAAGGAATCATATTTGTGCGCAGTTAAGCGTATCCTTGGATACCTTAAAGGAACTTTATCGAAAGGCTTATGGTATCCCAAAATTACGTTCTTTGACCTTGCAGGTTACTTGGATGCTGATTTTGATGGATGCAAAGTCAATCAAAAAAGTACTAGCGACATGTGTTATTTTCAAGAAAAGTCTCTAGTCTCCTGGTTTAGCATGAAACACAATTTTGTTGCATTATCAATAACTAAGATAGAGTATATCGTCGCAGGACGTTGTTGTGCTCAAATTTTATGGATGAAGCAAACCTTAGAAGACTTCAATCTGTGCTATAAGAATATTCCTATTTTTTGTGATAACACTGGCTCCATTAATCTCACCAAAAATTCAGTATGCCATTCACGCACTAAGCATATAGAAATCCGTCATCATTTTTTAAGGGATCATCAATCACACAAAGATATTTGTTTAGAGTATGTGGATATGGAATATCAATTAGCAGACATCTTCACTAAACCTTTAGCTGAAGATCGATTCAACTTTATCCGTCGAGAATTAGGTCTTTTAGATTCTGATAAAATATAAGAATCATTAGATGCTTCACACATTTTTTGTCATATTTTTTAAAGTTTTGAAAATTTTGGATAAAAGCCAAAAGGGTACTTCTGTCAACAAGGTATAAATAATCTTAAGTTATACGGTATTTAAGTACCTTCGGACCACCGCTAGCTGGGTTCCGGTCCCTACATCTACTCTGAGATAATTTAAACTCTTGAAAAATGTACGATTTAAGTTCAGCACTTATTATTCTGTATTTATATCAAGTCAAGAAAGGCATAATATCAATTAAAGTTATATTGAGATTCTAAAAATAAATGCCAACAGAATTTGGACCGAACTCGGTTAGTTTAGTTACAGAATATGCTATATCATTTAATTCTTTTCCTAATTTAGATTTTTGCTACTCTATATATTGATCATTTTGTTGCTCATTGATAATGACCAACGAAAATCATTCCTCCTCTACAAATAACCTTAGCATTTTCTTTTACATCCTCCCCTAATAGCCCCTAAAAGGAAACAAGATTCCTTTTTCGATTCCCTTTTCTGTCCCATTATGCCAAACATAGAAGAATTTGAAAATTTTACTTTTTGAAGCCTCAAAATTTTAAATGATTGGTTTAATAATTTATCCAAAAGACACATCTGTTTTGGACATCCTATTGATTTTACTTTTTAACACAAAGTCTATCTACCTACTTTTCAGAAACTTTAACTTGAAGAATTTGTTCCAACCCGTACCAACATTTACACCAATGCTATTCAAATATTCTATTGTAACTTAACATATGAATATGATACTATTTTATCTAGTATTTATGGCATTCTAATTGAATTCGATGCAGATGACTTAGGTAAAATTCTCTGCATTCCTGTTGATGGACAACCCTTAGTCAACATCACGCAAGTTTAATTTAATCATGACTTAATCCTAGATTCTTTTAAGAATATCCTTTGTCACCCTCTTAAATGTCCACCTAGTAAATTTTATGCTAGATATTTGAATGGTCACTTCTTTGAAATACATTGTATTATCTTTTCAACTTTTCTACCTAAGAAGACTTACTTTGATGAGTTCTCTTATCTAGAAATGTCAGCTTTATATCACTTGCATTTTGACATTAATTTTAATGTTCCACAGACCATCTTATCTCAAATAGTTCAATATCGCAAGAAAGGGCGTCCACTACTATACGCCATGTACTTGCCAACAATTTTTAGCTATTTTAATATTCCTTTGGATACTTGTCCAAGTCTTGAGGAACCTTTATACCTTAATCGAATTTGGAGAATTGAGCCAACTATGCTTTTACCTTACAACTCATCATCAAACTCTAACACTCATCCTATTATTTTTTTCCATCCTGTTGATGAACAACCATAAACCTTAGTCTATTTTTAATCTGTTACATGATCACTTCCACCAAGAAAATATACGCAATCGTGCTACTGATCATCGCAAAACTCTTCAGACTCAGGCACTTGGCAACACTTTGATAGACATTCAGTACACCCTATCGAAGCACCCATCCAGACCTTTTTCGATTCTCCGAAATCCAAATCAACAAGAATTTCATATTGATCATACTTATATTCAGCGAAATTTGGATCCAGCTGATGCCTTCTTTGATCCAAATAGAATACTTGAACCAGATGATGAAGATGAAAAAAATGACAACTAGTTATTCAATTGATTTAAAAATTAAATAGTTTACTCTGAGATGTTCTACTATAATATTTCTATTACACATCCACTTTTGTATATTTTCTTTCAAAGGGATAAAAGTTTAATACAATTTTTTTCTTTTGTCATTATATATTATCCTGTATACTCTTTACTCTCATATTTTTCTTGTCATCTTACCGATTTTGGGGGAGCATGCCATTTCGATCAAATAACAATGGAAAAAAATAATACATGATACTAGCATATAAGACAATACTTAATAGACGTTGTCTTCAGCATATCAACTGCTCCACAGTTACGGGAGAGCCTTGTATATCAAAGACTTGCAGTATCATTCATAGTTTATCAATTATCAAAATAGAGGAGATTGTTGGGTCTTCCGGTCTCGGTCAACTTATTTTTGATAGTTAACTAAACCATACATTGATATGTCGCATCTGAAGCCCTAACACTGCTATTGCATGTCGTCTGTATTGTGTCTATTCAAATATAATATTTTATTTATTTGAGTCTAGGACTGATGTACGCGTCGCACTAGCAAAACCAAGAACCTATAAACCAGATACCTAGTTCACTCAAATAAACCAAAGAACCTATCCACCAAATCAGGCCACATTCATTTATAAAGTCTACCATACTAGGAGACCAAACTTGGGCCAAACTCATGTCGAACTCGGTTACCCTTTTTGCATAAAATCAATAATTTCAATAAGCTCCTGATTTTTTGGCCCAACGGTTGGAAATTTGAATTAAAACCTGACTAAATTCTGTTTGCCAACAACTTATAAATAGGATTGGAATTCTTATTCTTACTCACACAACCAACTCAGCTATTCTTAAGTCTTCTATCCTATTGTGAGCAAACACCTAAGCCTTAATTTTTCTATCTCAAAGTGCAACTCTCTAGCCTTCCTAGTGTCAAGTGCGATCTCGATCTAGAAGTCTTCTGAGTTATAAAAAGCTTTGTTCAATCAGTTACTCTCTTTCTCTCTTAAAGCTATGAATTTGTGAGACTTCAGATCAAAACTCATGGTGTAAAGAAGTGGCAAGCCTTCGGATAAAAGCTGGTGATTCACTATTGGTGATTATAGTAGAGAAACTCCGAGCTTGAGTTCTCGGGACTGGACTAGTCCTCTCAGAAAAAAACTAGTATATATCTTGGTGTTTGCATTTGCTTTCTCTCTCAACTTTACTGCTTTACTTTACTATCTTTATATACCCTGTTAGTTAGCAACTGCCTTCATTCTGATAATCTTAAATTGGGTAGATTATTCTGCTGCACTCTATTCACCCACCTTTAGAGTTGCCTCACGGTCCTTCAAATATGGTAGCATTGAAGTCTTCCACGATGACTAAAGGCTATATATCCCCTATAGTGTTGCTAATGGCTGTGATCTCACTCCACAGTCTCAATCTCTGTATTCGGTCATTATGGTCATAAACTGCCCCGACCACAATATCAAGACCTCTCTTATTGGTGAATTTAATGGTGATGATCTGGTCCATACATTGGATCATATCCCTAATCTATATCCTTGTATCCCAAATGACCCATATTCGAGTAATATCTCCATAGTTCAAGTTGTGAACGTAGTCCCAATGAAGCGACATTCTCCTTTTTATCTTGAAGACAGACTTAATTCTAGACTCCATGATATTTATAATAGAGCTCTTAGACTTCTTGGAATAGTCCATAGCTTCCCTCCACCTACCTATAGAATTAAAACCCACATTCCAAGTAAAAATTGTCATAAACAACGTGTGTTGATTTCCTTGTTGGCACGCGAACTCTCTCTAAGGGGAGTAGTGAGTCCATCCTGGCGAGATACAATAGATTGACCATCCCCCAACTTAGTATCAATTTTGGCTTGCATATTGGATTGTGCTTAACCAAAGGTTTTTGAGTGGAGCCTGCCTCCGATGCCTCATTTATTTTTGGGGAACCCAGGTTAACATGTCTAGCTGGCGGAGCAATATCTAATATTTTTCTACTTCCCAACTTCCTTCTGATACTAACCCGTCTCCCTTCATGCTCAACTTTCTTGGCTTGGAAGATAACCACACCGGATTCAACTGGCCTTATCACTTCCTCACCTTCCTCCCTCTGCTGCTCACCTTCTCCTTATACTACCATTATCATTTGTTCCTCTGTGCATTCACTCTTAATTAACTCTACCCCCTCTTTGGTAGATTGGACAGCTTCAGCTTTAGTTCTTTTCCCCAAAACCGTCGATTTAGAAACTCTCAAGGGTTACTGCTCACCAGTTTCCATTTTAGAGGTATCCCCCTATTGCTGATCTTATCCTTTTTATTGGTGTAATCTTTCAGGTTGGTGTTCTCCGCCGATGTATGGGGTTCAGCTTCCTGTCTAGTAACTGGACCTTGATGGTAGGAGTTATTTGAAGGTAACACATCCGGGCATTGAGAGATGATGTGGACAAACATCTTACAGGTATGGCAACAAGGAGATACCTGTTTATATTCAACTTTTTGGAATATAGTTTCTCCAGATGGAAGTTCATTCTCTAACTTATCCGGTAAGGGATCTGCCACATTAATTTTGACAAATACTCTCGCGTAAGACAATCATACCCTATTAGCGATGGCAGTATCAGGGCGAACTGGTTTTTCAACACAACTGGATATCTTCATAATAGCCTTAATGCACCATAGTTGTGGAGAGATCCACGGGAACCTAATCCAGACTGGCACGGTAGACAAGCGATCTCTCTCGAAGTTGGAGAAGGGGTTCCAATGTCTCTTTACAACCAGTCTACTATCAAATATCTACGGGCCATTTTGGATAACCCACTCTAGATACTCTACCAGCCCAAACTTAATGAAGTAAAAGCCGTTTTCCTTAGAATAAATTTCCATGCTTTCTTTCAGCCTCCATATCCGCAAATCAAACCCTTTAAGTTGACCGAAGAATGTTTTAGCACCCATGACATAAAGTACTACGATATTTTTCTAATATTCTTTCGTTTCCACGATGTCCTCCTTCATAATCCCAATCACCGATCTCCCTTGGAAAGTCTTTGGCTGGCCATAGCATATTTTGATGTCCTCTCTATTCATTTTCGATCTTTGTTTGTCTGCCTACGAAGCAGGGGCCTCGCTTGAACGGCAAAAAGTGGAGGCAGTCGTCTTTGGCATACCATCGAGCACCTTATGTGCACGGATGGGCAAAGAGGGAGTGTGAGCCATGGGAGACAGGGAGGGCTGGACAGAAGGCTGCGTCAGAGGGGGTTTGGGGTCCGCACTAGCGGGCCCCCTCGATGACGGCTTGAATGGCGTGCTGCCCTTTCGAGGGGGAGGTCTCCCTCTCCGATGGAGACCAACGACTTCCCATCCATTATCCGCAAGGTTGATATCGGTAGTGAGGGAGAGGGGAGGGGATAAGATGGAGGCGGTAGGGAGGGGAAAAGTCTGGCCGGGTTGGGAGGAGGAAGGCGGAGGCAGGGGAAACAGATCTGGAGGCACGCGAGGAGCTTTCATGCACGATGCAACATATATATATATATATATATATATATATATATATATATATATATATATATATATATATATATTATGAAACCAATTATGGGTTGGATTGTATTGAGTGGTTGAGATTAAAATGTGCTGGGGTCTACACAGTTTAATCTCAACCATCCAATCCAAATCTAACATATATAAATATTATGGAACCACCCTATATTACATGTGTCGGATTTGGATTGGGTAATTGAGATTATAATGTGTAGATCCCACAACCTTTTAATATCAACCACTCAATCCCAATCTAACTCATGTACTATAGGGTGATTCCATAATATGAAATAACCCGGATGATTATAGAGCATTGTCATATATATATATATATATATATATATATATATATATATATATATATATATATATATATATATATGACATCCTTCGTGATTACAATCTTTGGCCCAACATATTGAAGTTCAAGCTCGTCTCTAATTTTTCCTGGTTTAAATATATGT
The DNA here is from genome assembly GCA_036927795.1 of Iris macrosiphon. Classification (NCBI taxonomy): domain Eukaryota; kingdom Viridiplantae; phylum Streptophyta; class Magnoliopsida; order Asparagales; family Iridaceae; genus Iris; species Iris macrosiphon. The sequence continues at coordinate 4,197,807 of JAYESA010000005.1, read as the reverse complement.
GCGTCCATAATTTTGGGGTGTCATTTGATAGCTTAAACTAACTTTCTTTGGCTTGTGGCATAACATCAAACACCTGGTGGATTCTTCATTGAATACCACTCGAAGAACCACCGAGTGGATGTGCATTCCTCTTTTCCTTCCTTCTATGCTTTCGTAGACCCAACCTCTCATAAGGCTTCCATCGTTCATATTGAAACTATGGTTGTTTCCCTCCTTCCATCTTCCTCTGGTCGTCACCACTAGGTCCTACCGATTTCTTGCCCCTCCATCTCCTCTCAACTGTGGTCCAACACTCCTCGCTTGATCTATCTTCCTTCGATGGGCCCTTAGTGTCGAGTATATCTTGACAAATAGGATCCTCTATCCTAGTGCCTTACGAAAGGGGTCACACCATCACCTCTCGGGAGCATTTTTGCTATATTGCTAATTATTTCAAGTGGCTAAGTTGTAAGACAGCCTCCCTAGTGGTTATGGGTTCATGTAACAAATCAACAATATTGATTTTATTATTGGATGATATAAAAGAGCAATACAACTATGAATATATATAGATGAAAAATGAATTCATATCCATATAGAAGTAGGAGAAAAAATAAATATCCTTAGAGGAGAAGAAATTCAATCCTAAATCTAATTAGTATCTAATCATAAATATCTAATTAATATTAACATAAATCTAATCTAATTAATCTTAACATAAATCTAATCTAATTAATCTTAACAACCCACTTTAAAATCTTGATGGGTCAAACAATATGAGTTTGTCCAATAGAAAATAAAAATACAGTTTAGGGTATGACATATGTAAAAAAAAAAAATTGCCACCTAATCAACATAAGTCATATAGTGTCTTTTTTTAAATCTGTGATATTAACGGGTCGGCTTGAGTGCGGTGGGAGCGGAAGGTGAAAGTTGTACGGCAGCCATGTCCCAATCTTCCGCAGGAATCGGCCGTCCCCGCTGAAGGCAAACAAGCGTGCCAGCATGGGCTTCTTTTTCTGATTTTTTATGGATTCTTTGTGCTCCCGCAGGATGATCATTTCCATCAGGACGTGATATCGCGTGAGCACAAACTACATCCGTACAAGACCAGGTATAAGACATACGATAAAAACTAATCTACTGAGTCGCATAGCTAGTCCAAAAATAGCAGAATAAGAAACCAAACAGGCAATTGATAACAAGTTTCCAATGTCGTCATAGCGGAAGCATTGAATAACACAAGTATGAAAGTAAATCAAGAAATTTATTGATATTGAATATGTATTATAAGTGGCGCTAAGCCGAGATTATAAGTCACTCAAGCTCTCTCTATTGGAACAATAAAAGGTGTGTCAAGCGGCTTACATCAATGGAAATGATAACATAGGCGATATTTCAATATTATGTCCTGTATATGTGCTTCGGCTCTGGACGCAACACTCAAAGGCTATAGAGTTATCTCTACGCCTTAGCACGCACGAAGGGATTTCCACACCGAACGAGCGTATCTCGCACCCTGCAAGCAATCTGGTGGATTATCAGTATATTGAATGCATAGGTGGAGAGGCTTATCGCTCGCTCGACAAATCCAAACATATTTTATTAGTTTCGTGTACAATACATTAAGTTATATTTTTAGTCTTGTCTTAGGATCAGTTTTATGGCATAAGATACAAAGCCTAACTTGTGTGGCTACGTGTTGTGCGATATAAGAAAAATACGGCGATACTTACCAACTTACCATTCGCCCTTCCCTGCCCAAAGATAAAACCAAGTTAAACCAAGCATAAATATATATAATAAAATCTAAGAAATCACATAAGTAAACACAAGTGTCACGAGCATATTTGTGATTCAGGTGCACGAGTTATATGGGTTACTCAGATGTGTTAAACTCAGATGTATTGCAATAGATTTCTCAGGTGTTAAAATTACTGATTCGAAGTAATGACTCACACACGGATTGCCGTTAAGTCAGATGACTTAATCTATATAAATAGTTGTCGCTGGCATAGCCATAAAAGACTACGATGTAGTCATGAGTGAGAATGGTATGTGACTCAAAGAGCACGAGGCATCACATGCCATCCTGCCTAAAAATGGGATAACTTAGTCTTAGAGCAAGAATAAAGTATAGCAAAAAGATTATGAGGCGCTACATGCCATCTTGCCCGAACACAAAGACTAAAACGATGTTCCGTCCGGATCAGATCGGCCTCGGTACCCCGACAACCGTCCGTAATAACAGATTAATGAATATCTTGTGCATAAGTTGTCTGCGACATGCAAGTCAGGGGTCTTCAAGATTACACGACATGAATGGGATCATTCTTGATTCTGAACGAGTATTGCTCCATGAGCTGAGTTGATCATGATTCTTACTTAATTTGACATGATGTAGTTCCCTAGTTCGAAAACTGCCTTGGCAACCTAACGGTCTCGAATACATACAGGTTCATACTTGCACAAAATGACTATTTGATAATCTTTCGGCTAAACTAGATTATGTAAGACATATATTATGTTACTCAATCGTGGCATAGAACTTACTTGACAAGCATTGAAATAAGACGAGCGAGTACTAGTTAGCATATAAATGGGCAAGCAATAAAATAGTGAGAACATAAGCCTTTTACACTAACGCAAATCTAAAGGGTTAGTGAATGGATTAAAATCGTGCAGAGGCATGTAGAGCGGCACGTAAGGAAATATATCTCAATCAAGTTACATCTTTTCTATGTTCTAAAAAAGTAATACAAGATATAATTATTCCCTTAGCTAGGTGCATTGCATTCTTTATTAACATGCAAGGGATGATTTACCTAGCGACTAGCATATATCATCCGTATTTTTAAGTGTGCGGGCTAAGCAAAGATAGGTTCATCGTACCCATCCACCTTAGCTATGAATTATTGTAAACCCTCTCATTTATTTCTATAGATAGTCTGGTTTTGGGATTTGAAAATTTTGGTTTAGCAGCAGATGGTTGAGGTTTAGAATTAAGGATGCAGATGTCTGAGTCTTTAATAAAACCCTTGGAGCGCCCTACCATTATTGAAATATTCGGAGCCCAACATCAGCCCATAAATTCTAACAAGTTGTTGCATTCTAGACTTGACACGCCAATTTAGGCGCTGGACTTTTTCGTTACTCAAAATCATAATTTCTTGTGCTCTAATTTAATCGCACAATTTTTCGTAATCGAAATCCAATATTTAATCCCGTGTCGCGCACCTGTGTCGTTGTTATCAATTTTGAGATACCAATTCAACCCGTTAAGCCGGACCAATTAAATGGTCCAAGACTGACACCAAGCCTACACCATTCATGACCTTTGTGTCACTCTAAATTGAGATCCCATGTGTCCCCATTTAATTTAAGAGCAAATGACAATTTATTCTAATTAAATTAGGGGATACCAACTTGGACTAATCCTATTTTAATTCCAATTTAATTCTAATGCCCTTTTAATTAAGCCCATGCAAAACACACAACACCCCCTCACCCTACAAAATACCAAACACCAATTCTCCCACAAAATTTCCATCATTTCATGTGTCTGTACAAATACCTAAATTTAGGGGACTAATTTGCAAAAGTTGTACTAGGTGGCAACACCCCATTGGTTCAAGCCAAATGGATAAGCCCTCTATTCTTTGACTAGTCAACACCCCCTTCCATGAATGAAAAATCTCCATGAACAATCCTGGCCATTCATTCAAATATGGAGCATCATCACCACACATTCCCACTCACCATTTCCTATAAGATGTCTCTTCTTACACACATCCCAAGCAGGCCCTAATCTCCAAACTTGGGAAATCCTACCCCCTCTCTCTCTCCTTCCTCCATACACTCATAGCCGAATATATTTTTTCTTTCCTTCTTCTTCTTCCTTTCTTCTTCTTTTTTTCTTCTTCTTCTTCCTCTCCACTTCACTTTTTTCAAGTAACCCTAACTCCAACCACCATGTACTGCCACCGCCGACGAGCATGTAGCACCCCTCCGGCCACCGTGGCTGTACTTCGGCCACCGGTTGTTCCCACCGCCACCATCGTCTTCATCAACGCCATCTCCGCCGAGTCGAACACCTCCCCACGACTCCTCCACCGAATCTCTAGTACCCCCATGCGGCTTCACCTCCACCCGACCGGCCTCCCCCTATTTTTCGACGAGCACCACCACTATGGCTGCACAATGCCACCACCACATCCGCCATTACCACCACTTCCATACACCAACGCAACCACCGCTAACTCCACCCTCCACCACTGTGGTCAGATGTTGAGCACCTTCGCGTGGTCGACAAGATCGACCGTAAAAGTCTGACCGGAGCTCCTCCGCGTGGTCGAGTCGATCACAGCACCTCCACGACCAGAGCTCCTCTGCGTGGTCGACGAGCCGACCACCTCCTCTTTCTCCTCTGGTCACCATCACCAATCTTCGGCCATCACCCACTTCATCACCATCAACCCCACCCTTTACTCCGGAGAGTCACCGCCAACCTCCACATCATGACACCCCGAACGACTGCCACCCATCGTTTCGGTGAGTCCCAGCCAACCACCTCTATGCTGCCATCCCTGCCATCACTCCCATCTTGACCCAGCCTCGCAATACCACATTATCCCCCCAAGTCGTCGACCACAGCTCCTCCATCCCGGCCACCTTCACCTCCACGAGCCGGCCACCTGCTCACCTTCAATCACAATCATCACCATCATCATCACCACCACATCGTCGAGGTAAACCCCTCCCCCTCTACATATGTATAATTATGTTGTGTACATGGTTTAATTGTTTAGTTACAGGGTTATGGTTTATTGTATCTAAGATTTAGGGGTTTAGTTCACTGTATAATATGTAATTAAGGGTTAATATGCTAAGTTATTTATTTAGGATTTTGAATACGATAATGTTCATAGATGGAGGTTATGAAACATAGACATTCGAGGGTTGGAAATGTTAAATATAATGAGGTTGGGGTTTAAATGCCATATGAGATTTTTAGGGGTTTTATACATAATGAAATATGCGTTGAGATTTTAGGGTACATTACATGGTTTTATATGATTCTTAATTATTATTAAGGAACAGGTGAATTATGGTAAAATATTGTGTGTTATCATTAAGTTGTTCATTATTTTAAGGATTTGTTTATTAATGACGAACTCGATTGAGGAATACAAATAGGTATTTGTGAACTATACATATGTGAGAAGGGTTGGAATACTTAAATGATTGGTTATAATTGAGGGTTTAATCAATAAGTTAGTTATTTATTTCGAGGATGATAATTCAATGTACATGTTCACGTCTATGAACACCGGGGGTAAACCTGAGGTTTGATCATGGCTAGAGATACTGATAAACACCGTGGTGAGGTATATGATTGAGGATTGTCTGATGATAGTATACGATGATTGATCGTAATAGATATAACCTACCTGGGTTAACCTTGGTTAACTCTCTAGTTTAGTGTCTTCTGACTTGTAACTGAGGTTGAACATATGTTTAAACGTGTGTCGCATCTTATTTCAGTCTCGTGATAGTTATTGATTGAGCTTTTATCTCATCTCTAGGTACTACGGGACCTGCGGACTTGGACATTGTACCGGATCCCCATCTTCAGCAGCCGTATTCAGGCAAGTGTACCTTGCCATCCTGTATTTCAGTTGCCAGATATTTATTATTTTTATTATGTGCATTGTGCATGAGTTGATTAGAATTGTTACTCCGCGTCCGGGTAAAAACCAGGTGCAGACGTTCGTCGGTAACATCTGGTAATGAGTGTTAGATATTCGCAATACCTTGATGTACGTACCTATGTACATCATAACCCTAGGACACATTCAGACACTGTCATCGTGCCAGATTTCCTGTATCCTAATAATGACATCATGAACGGAACCTGGGATGACCTAAGGTTCACGTTGATTGATAGTTACTCCAGTATGACGAGACTGCTAAATAGAGGTTCGGGTTGTAAAACCCCCTTCCTAGAAAATCGTATATACTTTTTCTTTTTATTTAATTATTAATTAAATTATAGTAATTAGGTCTAAATAGGAGAAATAGATTTTTAATAATTTTTATATTAGGTGTTCGGACACTTAGAGGACTTATGGGACCATCAGGAATTTTTCGGATTTTATTCCATGTAGGAGACCCCTTGAGCAGTTGCTAGCCTAGCGATGTGCAATACCCTATTATAAATTTTCTTAAGAGTATATATATATATATATATATACAAATACATATGTATATATATTTTGATTAAAGAAAGAAAGGAAAGGAAAAGAAAGGTTAATAGAATAAGTATAATAATAATACTAACTAATAGTAATATAATAATATTAATAATAATCTACTTAAACTACTTGCTGTGCAAACAAGCCAATTAGTTGCTCCCAGCCTCTTTTAGCAAAATACCCAGGACCCGCCCCCTTAAACTTTACAGCAACTAGGAACCCCCCATTTGCTTTTAACAACAACAGCACTTCCTCAAAGCCGAATTCCTCCAACGCCCCTTAGCCCACGGACCCGCCTCCTCTCTCCTCTCTTCCTAATCCTATTCATATATATATATATATATATATATATATATATATATATATATATATATATATATATATATATATATATATATATATATTATTTCATAAAAACCCTAACCTAGAAACTCCAGACTACCTCTTCCCATCTAGAGCCGTCACCGCAGCCAGAGAAGCCTCCCCAAGCCATCCAACCATCCCGTCGACGCCGACATCGCGAACTGCAGTTTCCCACTCGAAGCACCTTCGCTCCGGCGTATTTTTCCGTTGACTCGCTCGACCAAACGCTGTTCCATTTTCATAGGTATGATCTTCCCTCAACCCTCTCCAATATCTGTTTTATAGTCAACCTCGGATAACGCGTGCCCCTAGGTGCAAAACAGCGCCCAAGTAAGCGCGAGCAGACAGAATTCTGCAATCGCAGAAACTTGCGATGATCACCCATATTGTCGAGTTCGTATCTCCCACCACAGAGATCCGAATTCGATGATTCTTTTTGATATCTGTAGATTACATGACCTAGTTTATTTTCTGTATAATAACTTTATGCTATTAGTTGCTGTGGACAAAATTGTATTCGTCACAAAACTGCGCGCACCCACTTTTTCTGGTTTTTTAAAAATTGGAGATCGGAACGCGCCCCGCCAAACGGGACCGCCCTGCCGTGTGCCAAGTGTACCGAATGGTGCACGCAGCATAATCGGACACGTGAAAATTCGTGGAGACTGATTTGGACGCGTGTGCGCGCCGGAATCAGGCCGTATCCGCGAACGTATTCCGTGTCGCCACTTTTGTGGAACTCGCACGTATTTTGTGCACGCTTGTCAAATTGCGACGAAACTTGCGCCACTGGACTCGTGGTAACACGCTGGTCCCGTGACCCAATTTTTACGCATTTCTGAGACGGTTGACCAGATCGCCAATTGGCGGGCCCCATAGTTGACTTTTTAGACCAAATTATGTTCGGTTCATCGGAATCCAAATTTGGACATACCGTTGGGATCGTATTGACATTTAGAGTTGGTTGACCCATAGTTTGTCCCATTTAGAGACTGTTACCCTCGGCACGCTTTTCGGTGCAAAGTGGGCCACACGTGGACCCCACTTTGGCCCGAAAATGACCTTTTTGCCCCTGTGTCCAAATTGGACGTATGGACAGGCGTTTCTAGCAGTTTGATACCTTCTGAGACTGTTGGTGATGTTTATTACAGCTTTTGGAGTAGCACCTACCGGATCCACCGATACCAGGACGACAGTTGATATTCAAACATCAGGCAAGTGTACCTTGCCAAACATGCAGCTTTGCTATTTATTTCCTTGATTTATTTATACATTAGCGGGCAAGTGTACCTTGCCATCTCTGCAGTATTGTTACCTATTTTTCTTACTTCATATATTTACTGTGCATGCTTAACCTAGGACCGTTTGACATACTTAGCGTCCGATTATCAGTCGGGTGCCCACATCGTACGCGGTGTTGGGTAATGTCATTTAGATATGGACATACGTGACACCTTATATTCTCGTACTTGTCTTACCAAGTACACTTTGACCCAGGACACAGGACACTGATCATGAGACAGGATCTTCCCAAGATATTCGTGGTGATTCTGTATAGGATACAGGACTTGACCTAGATTTTATATTCTATATACATTATGACTTGTGCATTAGATATGACTCCGCTGACATGGACGTGAGACGTTATGTTCATGATTTGCGTGGTTACATGGGGTGGGGAGAGACACACAGGCTACAGGCTGATTATATATACATAAATCATAGTAAACACATAGTAAAATACATAGTTATTGCTGCTACCGGCTCCCAGACACAGAGCTTGTAGTGGTCTCAGCCTGAGTTTTTGTGCTGCTCTCATCTTGCATATCACTTAGCTGGTTATTTTAGTATTTCCCTTATTGTTCCATCTATTGCTGGAGAGACTCACGGGCTACAGGTTGTTTATGTTATGCCGGCTACTCAGTCTCCCGCTGAGCTAGACCACCTCATGATATCACTGCTACCGGCTCCCCTACACAGAGCTTGTAGTTGTTCAACCTGAGTACTATTGATATTCTCTCTTACATTTTACACAGATGTTTACATACTTACCCTGCTTATTTCATTATTGCTGTACTGTATTTAATTTGGCATGAGCTTTCTTGTACCTTGCTATGTCCCCTGAGGACCTGGATCCGGATTTTGTCCCCAGATTTTGCAGACGAGGTTTATCCCGAGGTTTACGGGACCGGAACAGGAGCTGATCCAGGAGCTGTACCGCCATCTGAGGACGAGGTCTTAGCTGAAGACTTCTCTTGAGCATCCATGTTCATGCTCAGCTTTTATTATTTATTTCAGTCTTTTCTATTCTGGTCTGTCGAACCATTGTACTGGATGTTTATCGGGTTGTTCCCCGAATTACTTTGTGAGACTTGCTGATGATTTACATTCCTTATTTATTCTGTGGATCATATTTTATATCTTGTGTGGATGAGATTAGTTGTGCCATGATTGTCGTAGACTTGTTTTATAGCTTAAGTATGCTCTGATGGATCCATTATATTGAGTTGGTCCATCGGTGCGTACTGCTGGCCATTGCCACGTGTCTAGTCCCACGATATTTTGGGACTGGGGCATGACATGGTTTTGTGGTGGCCCATGCAGGTCTACGACTAAATTGTTCAGTTTCAACTTAGGGACTGAACCAGCCTGCCCTAAGGATAGGATAAGTTCTAGGTTCTCATCCATTATTTAAACCCTTATTGAACTCTATATCGAACTCGAAACTGTAATTGATTTGCATCCTGTATTGATTCCTCTGAGCGTTCTTATAGTTTATCTTTTGAATTCAGAGCAATGGATCCCAGGAATGGAGACGAGACTCCTTTGGAGACACCACACGACGCAGTGGTTACTTATGGAGACGGAGTGACTCCTGGGAGTGGAGGACAAGCATCACAGAGCGATCAAACCGGACAGCCTAATCCAAGGTTCCGAAGAGATGACATCCCACCTCCACCACAGTTCACTCCACAGATGCCAGCTTTCCCGCCAGGACAAGCTATGGACGGGCAACAGATGTTCCAGATGATGTATGCTATAATGCAAGCACAGCAACAGATTCAGCAAGAGGCCCAACGGCAGGAGGCCGATTATCTGAGAACCAGCCTGGTATCCGCATTGGAGCAGGCAAATCCACCAGCGAGGAGAACGACGACGGGATCTATCACCGACTTCCGTCAGCTCAAGCCTCGTACATTTTCTGGTAAAGAGGGACCAACAGAAGTTCATGAATGGCTCACAAACATTCAGCATCAGTTGGAAGCCGCTGAACTTCCTAGAGAGAAGTGGATGACTGCAGTCAGAATGCAGTTAACCGAGAACGCACATCACTGGTGGTTAGCAGAGGAGATGAGGCTCGGGCAGGACCGAGTCACCTGGAAAGATTTCTCTAGACTCTTCAGAGAGATGTATATTCCCGCAGTAGCGAGGGCAGAGCTCAGAGATAAGTTCCACCGCCTTATCCAAGGCAACATGACAGTGGAAGAGTACAATGCAAAATTTATTCGCCTGAGCCGCTTTGCCCCGACGTTGATTTTGACGGAGGAAGAAAAAGCAGAGAAGTTCTTCGACGGACTAAACTTGGAGCTACTGAAACTAATTGGATCCGTTGCACCTACATCCTACTCAGACGTCCTTACAGCAGCCCGACACGTGGAACGCGTCACCAGGAGAGAGACCAGTCTGAAACGGTCTTCCACATCAGCCAAAGTATCGCAAGAAAAAGCTGCAAAGAGGCCTCACCTACACCAGCCACCCAGAGCCTCTCCGCAGATACTACCTACATGTCAGTACTGTGGCAAGGCAGGCCATATTGAGAAGGACTGCAGACGCAAGTTAGGATTATGCTTGATTTGCGGAACCAACCAACACTTAGCCAAGGATTGTCCTCATCATCGAGAAAGAGCATTGACATTAAACAGACAAGCTCTACCAGCGCCAGAAGGGTATCAACCAAGGCCACCCTTGGCTCCACAGGCAGCACCCTTCCAGCAAGCCCAACAGCAACAGCAGAGGAATCCACCGCAAGGACGCGGACAAGCTTTTGCCATGACTTTGGAGGACGCGCAGATTCATGGAGTAGCTAATGCGCGTAAGTTTTTATAGTTTTCTGCTTTTAGATTTGCTTAGTTTTTGCATGTTGATCCGTAACCTAGCCTTAACCTAGTAATTAATTTGAACTTGCTAATAATTTATAACCTAGAATGTTTTTAATTAATAACTGTAGAGATTATAGAGTCTTTTGTTATTGTGCTTATTTTGTGTTATTTTATGAACTTGAATTAATTTGTACCTCCTTTTCATCATCATCTAGCGTACTTATAATTGCTGTACTTGACTTATGCTGCTATTCTATAGCCTAGTTTTGCAAGTTTATTCTTTATCGAGCTTGTTCAGGACATATGTGTTAGTGGACATGTACACTAATACAATTGTCTATTCAGAATCAGTGTATTACGGTCTGATCAACCTTAGTGCATTTTGGTTCGCTCTTCGCACGACTACTTCACGTGGATTAAGATATATAGTTGACTAGTATGCTTGCCCTCTAGATATGTCTGAGCAAATCGTATCAGCTACACAACTGTACTAATACGAGCATGCGAACAAAGGATTACCAGAATAGGATTTCAATCCACAACAACTTGACCATTCCCATTTGAATTCTTTAAACGCCTTGATCCTGATACTTCTAATCTATTACCTCACCCTTGAACTCTTTATTATTGATCTCCGTCTTCCCTTATTTCGGAAAGACGAAACCTCGTGCTTGGTATAAGTTGATATATAGACAGTACTAGATATACCCCACAGACCGGTCACATTATTGCTACCCTTTTATATATGATTAAGGGAATATCATAGGTGATAGGTTTGGTGTTAAAGACTTGAGGATTCAATAACATGATTAAATGAGTCGGGGCATAGATTTATTAGATGAATAGTCTTAGATAATAGATGGGTAAATTTCTAAGTTGGGTAGAGACCGTAATGCTCACTTGAGAGAAATTCTTAGACTGTAATCAAGTGAGACTTGACAAAGAGAGCCCTACCCTAATTTAATTTCGAGGACGAAATTTTTACAAGTTGGGTAGAATGTAAAACCCCCTTCCTAGAAAATCGTATATACTTTTTCTTTTTATTTAATTATTAATTAAATTGTAGTAATTAGTTCTAAATAGGAGAAATAGATTTTTAATAATTTTTATATTAGGTGTTCGGGCACTTAGAGGACTTATGGGACCATCAGGAATTTTTTGGATTTTATTCCATGTAGGAGACCCTTGAGCAGTTGCTAGCCTAGCGATGTGCAATACCCTATTATAAATTTTCTTAAGAGTATATATATATATATATATATATATACAAATACATATGTATATATATTTTGATTAAATAAAGAAAGGAAAGGAAAAGAAAGGTTAATAGAATAAGTATAATAATAATACTAACTAATAGTAATATAATAATATTAATAATAATCTACTTAAACTACTTGCTGTGCAAACAAGCCAATTAGTTGCTCCCAGCCTCTTTTAGCAAAATACCCAGGACCCGCCCCCTTAAACTTTACAGCAACTAGGAACCCCCCATTTGCTTTTAACAACAACAGCACTTCCTCAAAGCCGAATTCCTCCAACGCCCCTTAGCCCACGGACCCGCCTCCTCTCTCCTCTCTTCCTAATCCTATTCATATATATATATATATATATATATATATATATAATATTTCACAAAAACCCTAACCTAGAAACTCCAGACTACCTCTTCCCATCTAGAGCCGTCACCGCAGCCAGAGAAGCCTCCCCAAGCCATCCAACCATCCCGTCGACGCCGACATCGCGAACTGCAGTTTCCCACTCGAAGCACCTTCGCTCCGGCGTGTTTTTCCGTTGACTCGTTCGACCAAACGCTGTTCCGTTTTCATAGGTATGATCTTCCCTCAACCCTCTCCAATATCTGTTTTATAGTCAACCTCGGATAACGCGTGCCCCTAGGTGAAAAACAGCACCCAAGTCAGCGCGAGCAGACAGAATTCTGCAATCGCAGAAACTTGCGATGACCACCCATATTGTCGAGTTCGTATCTCCCACCACAGCGATCCGAATTCGATGATTCTTTTTGATACCTGTAGATTACATGACCTAGTTTATTTTCTGTATAATAACTTTGTGCTATTAGTTGCTGTGGACAAAATTGTATTCGTCACAAAACTGCGCGCACCCACTTTTTTCGGTTTTTTAAAAATTGGAGATCGGAGCGCGCCCCGCCAAACGGGACCGCCCCGCCGTGTGCCAAGTGTACCGAATGGTGCACGCAGCATAATCGGACACGTGAAAATTTGTGGAGACTGATTTGGACGCGTGTGCGCGCCGGAATCAGGCCGTATCCGCGAACGCATTCCGTGTCGCCACTTTTGTGGAACTCGCGCATATTTTGTGCACGCTTGTCAGATTGCGACGAAACTTGTGCCACTGGACTCGTGGTAACACGCTGGTCCCGTGACCCAATTTTCACGCATTTCTGAGATGGTTGACCAGATCGCCAATTGGCGGGCTCCACAGTTGACTTTTTAGACCAAATTATGTTCGGTTCATCGGAATCCAAATTTGGACATACCGTTGGGATCGTATTGATATTTAGAGTTGGTTGACCCATAGTTTGTCCCATTTAGAGACTGTTACCCTCGGCACGCTTTTCGGTGCAAAGTGGGCCACACGTAGACCCCACTTTGGCCCGAAAATGACCTTTTTGCCCCTGTGTCCAAATTGGACGTATGGACAGGCGTTCCTAGCAGTTTGATACCTTCTGAGACTGTTGGTGATGTTTATTACAGCTTTTGGAGTAGCACCTACCGGATCCACCGATACCAGGACGACAGTTGATATTCAAACATCAGGCAAGTGTACCTTACCAAACATGCAGCTTTGCTATTTATTTCCTTGATTTATTTATACATTAGTGGGCAAGTGTACCTTGCCATCTCTGCAGTATTGTTACCTATTTTTCTTACTTCATATATTTATTGTGCATGCTTAACCTAGGACCGTTTGACATACTTAGCGTCCGATTATCAGTCGGGTGCCCACATCGTACGCGGTGTTGGGTAATGTCATTTAGATATGGACATACGTGACACATTATATTCTCGTACTTGTCTTACCAAGTACACTTTGACCCAGGACACAGGACACTGATCATGAGACAGGATCTTCCCGAGATATTTGTGGTAATTCTGTATAGGATACAGGACTTGACCTAGATTTTATATTCTATATACATTATGACTTGTGCATTAGATATGACTCCGCTGAAATGGACGTGAGACGTTATGTTCATGATTTGCGTGGTTACATGGGGTGGGGAGAGACACACAGGCTACAGGCTGATTATATATACATAAATCATAGTAAACACATAGTAAAATACATAGTTATTGCTGCTACCGGCTTCCAGACACAGAGCTTGTAGTGGTCTCAGCCTGAGTTTTCGTGCTGCTCTCATCTTGCATATCACTTAGCTGGTTATTTTAGTATTTCCCTTATTGTTCCATCTATTACTGGAGAGACTCACGGGCTACAGGTTGTTTATGTTATGCCGGCTACTCAGTCTCCCGCTGAGCTAGACCACCTCATGATATCACTGCTACCGGCTCCCCTACACAGAGCTTGTAGTTGTTCAACCTGAGTACTATTGATATTCTCTCTTGTATTTTACACAGATGTTTACATACTTACCCTGCTTATTTCATTATTGTTGCACTGTATTTATTTTGGCATGAGCTTTCTTGTACCTTGCTATGTCCCCTGAGGACCTGGATCCGGATTTTGTCCCCAGATTTTGCAGACGAGGTTTATCCCGAGGTTTACGGGACCGGAGCAGGAGCTGATCCAGGAGCTGTACCGCCATCTGAGGACGAGGTCTTAGCTGAAGACTTCTCTTGAGCATCCATGTTCATGCTCAGCTTTTATTATTTATTTCAGTCTTTTCTATTCTGGTATGTCGAACCATTGTACTGGATGTTTATCGGGTTGTTCCCCGAAGTACTTTGTGAGACTTGCTGATGATTTACATTCCTTATTTATTCTGTGGATCATATTTTATATCTTGTGTGGATGAGATTAGTTGTGCCATGATTGTCGTAGACTTGTTTTACAGCTTAAGTATGCTCTGATGAATCCATTATATTGAGTTGGTCCATCGGTGCGTACTGCTGGCCATTGCCACGTGTCTAGTCCCACGGTATTTTGGGACTGGGGCGTGACACAGGTCCAGCGCACCATCGTTGACCGCTTGGGATGGAAAAGACAGTTACTAGACGTTTTGGCTCCTCTACACGCGCTTATATATGTATATGTCCATATTATATAGTGTTCCTGTATTCGGAGTAGTAGTATCACCCGTGTGACTCTGTGCTCGGAGCTACGGTATGCCCCGTGTGTCTCTATGTTCGGAGCTACAATTTTATTTTGGATAGCCCACGCGTCGAATATTGTCTTCAAACTGTGTCTCAGTTAGGTGGTACTGCTAGATTATACCGTCGTTGCACTTGTACTTTCTATTATACTTTGGCATGCTGTATTTTTGTACCTTATTACGTCTCTCTGAGAACCTGATCTTGTAGCATAGATGATTTTACGGAGCATTTGGAGTTGCCGATAGAGTTGCTTGTCTTGCGGGCATTGGTACCAGGTACTCATATTATTTCTACCGGCGTTATGGTTACTTTATTCATATTGGTTATTCATCTGCTGTTGTAGCCTAGTTTTGTAGACTTATTTCTTCTCGAGTTTTGTGTGTTATTGGACGGACGACTTTAGCACATGCAGCTCTTTCTTGCATATTTCTGTTCATTGTGGATTGAGACTTAGATGTTTATAATTACTGGATTATTTAGTTAGTGGCATTTTTTATACAGCTTACACGTATTCGAGTCAGACCAGAGTCTAGTCGAATGCGTAGCTGACGTGTCGCATATTTTTGGTCCTACGTATTTTGGGACTGGGTCATGATATATTTTTGTTGTGGCCCATGCAGGTCCGTTTTAAATCGTCTTGGTCACCTGACTGTGCCAAGCGAGCCTGCAAATTAGGAATAGATATTATGATTTATTGTTGAATAGGATCTTAATCCATAATCGATTTTAAAAACTCACTTTGTATGTGATTATCGCCCTTGGACTTCTAATTTGTATTCTTTCAATTTTCGTCAATATTGTTATCATTGTTTCTCATCCCCTATTATTCAAAAAGACGAACACTTGTGCCTGATGGTTTCCTCCAGAAGAAGATCGTAGTTCAGACGGCAGACGACATGAGTTATGCAATAATCTCTGAGAAGATTGTTACCCTCAGTAGGATAGGTTGACAGGTTCTTTTTAGATTCTAGATCTAGTGTAGAAGGCTAGCAAGAGAATTAGATCTAGTAGTACCCTACCCGTGCTTGATATAGCAGTGATCATGGAAGTACTGGGAGCTGGAAAGATTATTGATCATGACCTAGAATAATTTATGGAAGTACATAGCCCGATGCTAGGGATTAGTTGTTGTATATGATAGCGATACCAGGAACGATATTATGGACTAGAGAAGATAAAATTTTAGACTCTCACCTAGAAGATAATGATCCGATACCAGAAATTCTAGTAGGTGCTTGGGAGATACTATTATTATAATTGCACTATGTGACTCAGAGCGATAAATAACAGAAAAAAAAATTTGAGGAATATCAATTTTAGGAAAATTTTGAGGATGAGAGAAATTATACATTAGGCCAGGAAGAATTTTTCTCTTGGAGGATTAGTGTTGTAAATAGAATAGGAGAATTTATTTTGAGGTTAAGTATAGATTATGACATCGTCCTAGCAGGAGTTGGTTGAGCTAATACCATGCGATGCTAGATTATCGACGTGGTTGCATTATTTTTAGACCACAAGATTACCCTGAGTTTGAGTTCTTCAGGAAGCCCGGGAGTATGGTGTCCATCTACTTTAGAGTCACACATTACAGAAGGTGAATCAGTGTACCCCACATTATATCAGAGTATGTATTTCTAGATAATCTTCTAGGCCTGCCATCTGACAGAGAGATAAAGTTTGTTATAGAGTGGACTCCAAGAGCCGAGCCAATTATTTTCCCGTTTACAGACTAGCACCGAAGGAGTTGGTTGAGTTAAAAGTCCAAGTAGATGATCTCTTAGATAAGGGTTTCATACGGGCTAGTGTATCTCCATGGGGAGTACCCATCTTATTGTGCCGGAGAAGGACGGGACGGTACGTTTATGTATCGATTACATGGCATTTAATGCTGTAACGATAAAGAACAAGTACCCTTGCCATACATCGATGATTTATTTGAATCAGCTAACTGGCGAGCTACGTCAGGAGTTGACGACCGAGGCTTATAGATCTATTTATTCTATTCATCCCGGGGGTAAGAAGATGTACCAAGATTTGAGATAACATTACTGGTGGCATGGGATGAAGAGAGAGATTGCAAGATTCATGACGAGATATTTGGTTTGTCAGCAAGTCAAGGCTGAACATCAGAGGACTGTAGGACTATTGCAGCCGCTTTCCATTCTCGAGTGGAAGTGGGAACACATTACCATAGACTTCATCACAGGATTCTCGTGGATCCCTAGTAGAAAGGATGCAGTTTGGGTTGTCGTAGATAGACTCACCAAGTCTGCACATTTTTTGCCCTTCAGAGTTGGGCAGTCCACGGAGATACTAGCGGACATGTATATGAGGCAGATAGTACGACTACATGGAGTGCCTGTCAGCATTGTATCAGATCGTGATTCCAGATTTACGTCATCATTTTTTTGTGGAGTATGTAGGAGAGTCTAGGAACTCGTCTCAAGTTCAGCACTTCATATCATCCACAGATTGATGGCCAGTCAAAGTGCACGATACAGATACTAGAGGATATGTTGAGAGCGTGCATGATCGACTTTGAGGATCTTGAGAGGACCATTTATACTTGGTAGAATTCTCCTACAATAACAGCTACCAGGCTAGCATACAGATGCCGCCTTATAAGGCACTGTACGACAGAAAGTATAGATCACCGGTATGTTGGAGTGACATGGGAGAGCGTCAGATACTTGATCCAGAGTTGGTGATACAGACAGTGGAGAAAGTCAAGCAGATTCAGAGCCACCTATATGCAGCACAGGACAGACAAAAATATTGGGCAGATGCACATTGCAGACCTTTGGAGTGCAAGAAAGGTGACCATATATTTTTGAAGATGTCGCCTACTCGTGGTACCATCAGATTCGGAAGCAGAGGCAAGCTGAGTCCGAGGTACATCGGACCTTTTGACATCTTGGAACGAGTTGGCGAAGTGGCTTATCGTCTTATATTGCCTCCATCATTAGAAGGAGTGTATGACGTATTTTATGTATCGCAGTTGAAGAGATATGTGGCAGACCCTAGCCACATGCTTGATCATTCAGAGATTACAGTCGGGCCCAGTTTATCTTACGTAGAGCAGTCAGTGGAGATACTCGATCACTTTGAGAAGACTTTGAGAGATCAGACTATTCGACTGGTCAGAGTTGCATAGAAATATCATTCGCTAGGCGAGTCTACCTGGGAGCGCGAGGTCCATTCGACAGCATTTCCCGTATTTATTTGAGGACCAAGGTACGAATTTACGTACCGTATTTGATTACCAGTTTGCTATTAAATTCTCATAGCTATTATCGTGCCTTACTTTTAATTTCGGGGACAAAATTTTTCTAAGTTGGGAAGAATGTAAACCCCCTTATTTATTTCTATAGATAGTCTGGTTTTAGGATTTGAAAATTTTGGTTTAGCAGCAGATGGTTGAGGTTTAGAATTAAGGATGCAGATGTCTGAGTCTTTAATAAAACCCTTGGAGCGTCCTACCGTTGTTAAAATATTTGGAGCCCAACATCAGCCCATAAATTCTAACAAGTTGTTGCATTCTAGACTTAACACGCCAATTTAGGCACTGGACTTTTCCGTCACTCAAAATCATAATTCCTTGTGCTCTAATTTAATCATATAATTTTTCGAAACCGAAATCCAATATTTAATCCCGTGTCGCGCACCTGTGTCATTGCCATCAATTTTGAGATACCAACTCAACCCGTTGAGCCGGACCAATTAAAGGGTCCAAGACTAACACCAAGCCTACACCATTCATGACCTTTGTGTTACTCTAAATTGAGATCCCATGTGTCCCCATTTAATTTAAGTGCACATAATAATTTATTCTAATTAAATTAGGGGATACCAACTTGGACTAATCCTATTTTAATCCCAATTTAATTCCAATGCCCCTTTAATTAAGTCCATACAAAACACAGAACACCCCCTCACCATACAAAATACCAAACACCAATTCTCCTATAAATTTTCTATTATTTTATGTGTCTGTACAAATACCCAAATTTAAAGAACTAATTTGCAAAAGTTGCACTAGGTGGCAATACCCCCATTGGTTCAAGCCAAATGGAGAAGCCCTCCATTCTTTGACTAGTCAACACCCCCTCCCATGAATGAAAAATCTCCATGAACAATTCTGGCTATTCATTCAAATATGGAGCATCATCACCACATATTCCCACTCACCATTCCCTATAAGATATCTCTTCCTACACACATCCCAAGCAGGCCCTAATCCCCAAACTTGGGAAATCCTTCCCCCTCTCTCTTTTCTCTCCTACACTCACAGTCGAATATATTTCTTCTTTCCTTCTTCTTCTTCTTCTTCTTCTTCTTCTTCTTTTTCTTCTTCTTCGTCTTTCTCTCCACTTCACTTTCTTCAAGTAACCCTAACTCCAACCACCATGTACTGCCACCTCCAGCCACCGTTGGCGAGACTGCAGCACCCCTTCGGCCACCGTGGCTGTACTCTGGCCACCTGTTGTTCCCACCACCATCATCGTCTTTATCAACGCTATCTCCGCCGAGTCGAACACCTTCCCACGACTCCTCTACCCGCATCTCCAGCACCCCCATGCGGCTTCACCTCCACCCGACCGGCCTCCCTCTATTTTTCGGCGAGCACCACCACCGTGGCTGCACAACGCCACCACCACATCCACCATTACTACCAATTCCACACACCAACGCAACCACCGCTAGCTCCACCCTCTACCACCGCGGTCAGATGTTGAGCACCTCCGCGTGGTCGACAAGCTTGACCATATCAGTCTAACCGGAGCTCCTCCGCGTGGTCGAGTCGATCACAGCACCTCCACGACCAGAGCTCCTCCGTATGGTCGATGAGCCGACCACCTCCTCCTTCTCCTTCGGTCACCATCACTAATCTCCGGCCATCACCCACTTCATCACCATCAACACAACCCTTTACTCCGAAGAGTCACCGCCAACCTCCATGTCGAGACACCCCGAACGACTGCCACCCATCATTCTGGTGAGTCCCAGCCAACCACCTATGTGCTGCCATCCCTGCCATCACTCCCATCTCCACCCAGCCTCGCAACACCACATCACCCCCCCTACTCGTCAACCACAGCTCCTCCATCTCGGCCACCTGCACCTCCACGAGCCGGCCACCTGCTCACCTTCAATCACAATCATCGCCATCATTATCACCACCACATAATCGAGGTAAACCCCTCCCCCTCTACATATGTATAATTATGTTGTGTACATGGTTTAATTGTTTAGTTACAGGATTGTGGTTTATTGCATCTAAGATTTAGGGGTTTAGTTCAATGTATAATGTGTAATTAAGGGTTAATATGCTAAGTTATTTATTTAGGATTTTGAATGCGATAATATTCATAGATGGAGGTTATGAGACATAGACATTCGAGGGTTGAAAATGTTAAATATAATGAGGTTGGAGTTTAAATGCCATATGAGATTTTTAGGGGTTTTATACATAATAAAATATGCATTGAGATTTTAGGGTACATTACATGGTTTTATATGATTCTTAATTATTATTAAGGAACAGGTAAATTATGGTAAAATGCTGTGTGTTATCATTAAGTTGTTCATTATTTTGAGGATTTGTTTATTAATAACGAACTAGATTGAGGAATACAAATAGGTATTTGTGAACTATGCATATATGAGAAGGGTTGGAATACTTAAATGATTGGTTATAATTGAGGGTTTAATCAATAAGTTAGTTATTTATTTCGAGGATGATAATTCAATGTACATGTTCACGTCTATGAACACCGGGGGGAACCTGAGGTTTAATCATGGCTGGAAATATTGATAAACACCGTGGTGAGGTATATGATTGAGGATTGTCTGATGATAGTATACGGTGATTGATCGCAATAGATATAACCTACCTGGGTTAACCTTGGTTAACTCTCTAGCTTAGTATGTTCTGACTTGTAACTGAGGTTGAACATATGTTTAGACGTGTGTCGCATCTTATTTCAGTCTCGTGATAGTTATTGATTGAGCTTGTATCTCGTCTCTAGGTACTACGGGACCTGCAAACTTGGACGTTGTACCGGATCCCCATCTTCAGAAGCCGTATCCAGGCAAGTGTACCTTGCCACCCTGTATTTTAGTTTCTAGATATTTATTATTTTTATTATGTGCATTGTGCATGAGTTGATTAGAATCGTTACTCTGCGTCCGGGTCAAAACCGGGTGCAGACGTTCGTCGGTAACATTTGGTAACGAGTGTTAGATGTTCGCAATACCTTGATGTACGTCGGTAACCCTAGGACACATTCAGACACTATCATCGTGCCAGATTTCCTGTATCCTGATACTGATATCATGACCGAAACGTGGGATGACCTAAGGGTCGCGTTGATTGATAGTTACTCCTGTATGACGAGATTGCTAGATTGAGGTTTAGGTCCAGCACACCATTGTTGACCGCTTGGGATGGGGAAGACAGTTACTAGACATTTGGGCTCCTCTGCACGCGCTTATATATGTATATGTCCATATTATGTAGTATTCCTGTATTCGGAGTAGTAGTATCACCCGTGTGACTCTGTGCTCGGAGCTACGGTACGCCTCGTGTGTCTCTGTGTTCGTAGCTATGGTTTTATTTTGGACAGCCCACGCATCGAATATTATCTTCAAACTGTGTCTCACTTAGGTGGTACTGCTAGATTACACCATCGTTGTACTTGTACTTTCTGTTGTACTTTGGTATGCTATATTTTTGTACCTTATTACGTCCCTCTGAGGACCTGGTCCCCTGCCAGTTTTGTAGCATAGAAGATTTTATGAAGCATTTGGAGTTTCCGATGGAGTTGTTTGTCTTGCGGGCATTGGTACCAGGTACTCATATCATTTCTACCGGCGTTATGGTTACTTTATTCATATTGGTTATTTATCTGTTATTTTAGCCTAGTTTTGTAGACTTATTTTTTCTCGAGTCTACTCGAGTTTTGTGTGTCATTGGGCGGCCTACTTTATCACATGCAGCTCTTTCTTGTATATTTCTGTTCATTGTGGATTGAGACTTAGATGTTTACAATTACTGGATTATTTAGTTAGTGGCACTTTTTGTCACGCCCCAATCTCCCGCAAGCTTAATAGTCCCCGCTGAACGTGAATCACCACGTTTACAGCTCTCCCGCAGGACTATCGTTCTCATCGGGACGTGATGCCGTACGAGCCTGGAGTTGCGCTCGTACAAGGCGATGTTGTCAAACACCAAATGTTATCATTGAAACAACCAAGTTGCAGCAGAAGTCAAGTATTGTGTACCAAGCACACAATCAGAGTATACGCAGCGAAGCTCACGATAGGGTCCAAATGAGATGCCCCGAGTCAATGCCACAAAGGCGATGCCACGGAGACGATGAAATAACTCTTGCTCTTTCTCTAGCCCACAAAGGTACTTACAGTTCATACATCATGTCCCGTATATCCAAGCAGCGCCACTACGTCTGTGTACCTGAAATATTGCCCACAAACGTGGGTCAGTACACAACCGTACTGGTGAGCGGGGTAACCCACTCGCCTAAGCCGACACTAAGTAAAATAGTGAATGCAAACAGTTATATGGTGATCTTTCTAGTTTGAATCCTAGATTCATTTCATGGCATTTGAATGACATGTTAAGGAAAGCAGTAAAGCAGTTTAAGCATGCAAGCATTCATCTCAAACCAAACGACAAGCAGTTTATATAAAGCCGACACGTCTAACTCAATGTCATCGCTTGCACGATAACATATCGAACCATCAGTCTCGCCTCAAAATCCATCCAGAACCAAAGTTATAAATCCCACTCTCGAGTGCACACTCTTGCCGAGGCAAGGCGGCCGCGCCTACACGATGCACAAACCAACCAAAGTAAAGCAAGCCAACATCTATTCTTATATGAAGTCACTGGCCAAAGGCCATAAAGGACGTTGATCGGACAGATCAATGCGGTTCTATTCGAAACAGCGCTAAGTAGCTAACCCACCTGAATCGCATCCAACCGCTGGTACCGCGCCCAAGACGCGTTACCCAATTGTCTCCTCCATGGCCGAACGGTCCCGGTGCCCCGGAGCACTCGTTCGAGGAAACCAAACCCTGTGCCACTCAGGTTGTCCGTGACTATGCAGACACGTAGGTATGACGAGAGGATCGAACATTCTCGCCCCACCAAGCGATCCTAGACTCGTTCCACCAATAATCCAACCAACACATCCATAACCATTCTTCCAATATGTCCTTCCAAGGAACCCAAATCTCGACCTCAAAACATGGCCCGAGGCATCAAAATATCAAGTGTTTCATAGGCACGAAGCCTCTTCTCAACACAATCTAAATTGGTGCAACACCTATGCTCAAAGCTAACCCATGGCACAATGCCCCAAAAGAGGCACAATGCCCGCGCCGATGCAGTTGTTCGGTTTCGAACCACAACTGCTCGCTTTGCAAGACAAAGCGACCAAGTGATACTCGTGCACGAATGCACGCTCGCTCGCCCGAATTCCCGATACTCTCAATGTTCCCATTGCCTCAATTATATCATTCCAACTTGTATATTTCCAACCGTCCAAGCATAATCCTAAGTAACCCAACCGATCGCCTCAAATGAATAATCCAGCTATCGAATCCAACTATCCAACTATCCAACGCGTAAACCATTCAAGCCACAATCCTACCAAGCCAACGACGCACACTCTATGCACGCCTCAGTGTAGTGCTTCCCGATGTTTCAGCCCAAGTGTTCAAACCATTACGTGTTTTCCATATTATTAGGCATGAAGGAGTAGAGAAGAAGGGAAAGAGCCCACTCACATATGTTCGAATCCGTTAGGCATCCTGTCCTGCCGATACGGCCAATCCCTTGAACCCGTGGTCCGATGCAAGCGCGATCTACTCAACTGGTATGACCGTGCGAGCAGGCCGTGCTCTCCAAATCATCCGACCGATCGGACTAAAGAAGACGGCATTATCGCTTCCATTCAGCTATCTCAGTACTGCTCGGAACGAACACCTGATTTCCATCGAACCCGCTAGCCATCTGCACATTGAAACCAACTCGATTAATCCTTCTTCCCAAAATCCGACATTTCAAATGTAACCAGCATTTGATTCATTCAGTCCGACTCAGCGTAACGCTCCGAGCGGTTGCGGGCGTTACATAATATACCACTTAGAATCAGGTTCGTCCACGAACCGTGCTGGTACTCATTCCTTACTAGCATGCCACAATCCAATTCCATAGATCTGCTCTATACAACTCTCATATTCACTATTTCTGACACAACATCTCGTTCTGCTGAACGCTCGTACAAGTTCCATATTCCCACATCCTCCTTGCAGCTCAATACGAATTCTTCGTATCGCTTAGTTTTGGATCGTACACATATTTAAGGCATCCCTAAAATACATGCATTTCAGCCGAGCTTTGCGATAGCGAATTTGGACAAGTTACAAGGGTATCTTTATGTTCGAGGCGTCCCATTTGCTTTGCTCCCAATTGAACCGAATCACGATTTCCATTCCAACACATTCACTTGAGAACTATTCTCAATTATGCAGATTTTCCACCGACTCAATCAGTCCGAGTTCCAGCTCAATCCATCCAACTATTTCTGAAATCAGTACTAGCAACATCACCAAATATTATCTCGTGCACCGAACGATTCTCACAACTGATCTACCCCAGCTATGCGACTTACCCAAAAATTTAACTTGCTCTCATCAGCTCAACCAAACACTTCTTCCTCAATCTCAATACCTCGCTGGGTGAACATCTATATTGAGGTTCGTGTGATCCACGAAGATCTCGCCGCCACGCCAAAGGAATTTGTGTCGCCACGATTTCAACGTGGACACACTCGCCACAATTCTTAGGTTGCGCATGAAATAGTTCTTCGCGCTGCTTCCACTGCCTCGAAGCATTAGGACATCACCTTTGCCTTCCGAACGAGCACGCTTCCCAGAATAAGTTTCGAGACATCTTGTAAATCTGAGGCAAATCTGTCCCTTCCAGTATTCGCAAGGATTTGATCTGAACGAGCCGCTGCTTTAACTTCACGAGCTAGTTTCACAGTCGTCAATTCATATGAATGCTATTCCCTTCCAGGGCACGATGAGTCAGAGGCGATGCCATCGATAAAAATCTGCGACTCTGAATCTCATCAGTTGACTAGGCTACTTCCACCATTGCTTCGATCTTCTGGCTGCATCTTCAGCTGAAGGCTATCCCAAGGATCTCTCAAATCCAACACTCAGTCAATAAGCCAAATCTCATTGCTCACATCTGCCCTCGACGCATTCCCAAATACGCCGCCTCAAGGGTCGTTCTATGGGTCTACCATATTCATATCCGATTCAGCGGGCAAGGTCGCTTAGGGTCAGCTGTCCCGAAGCTACGCTTGATAATTGTAATCATCACGATGGACAGTTACTAAAAACCATGCTATATCTCATCTGCAATTCCGAATAAAATCCAACCATTCATCCGAGCGAAGTTTCTCGAATCCGAGAACCGCGCTCGTTGAAACCTTATTCCATCAATCCGTCGTTCTGTCCTGAATCCATCAAATTTTCGAATTGCATATTCGATTCTCGCACTACAAATTGTAATGATTCTCAAAACCCAAGACTTGCTCCAATTCTTATCCATTTGCTGCGTTCCACAATGCACGTCCAACTTACTCGAGCAACACAGTGATTTGTTCCAACGTTGCTATCACATTTAGCTATCTTCAAACGTCCGTCCACGTCTTCCGGAGAATCTGTTTACTATCGTTGCACCATCTTGCCCCAAAATTCCATTTCCGCTAAACCTGAGTCAACTTCACGAGCAGCAACATCCAAAATCCTTCAAGTTTGTGTGAATCCATCTCATTGTCCCTCCAGACCAATATCGTGTTTCTTTGCTCAACCAACAGCTCAAATGCGTTGCCCAAAATCATAGTCCGTGCTCGCTATCATTCCGATAATCCCATCGCTTTGCTCAACGTAACCCAAATGTTCGTTCCGATTCGATCCATCTCTCAAGTCCAACGATACTTCCATTTGCATCAGTCCGTTCACGATATGCTCAACTCAATATTCGCTTGCTCCATTTTCATTCTTCCCAACTCAACCGACGTGCACCAACCAACTTATATTCTCGTTTCACGAGTCCGTTCAGGAAATTTCCATTGAATGTCCAACCAAAATGTTTCCAATGCCTTGCTCAAAATATGGTATCCCATATACCACTCCGAATCAAGTCGCTACTCGCATTACAATTTCCTTCACAGATCCAAGATCCGTTCGAACCATCCCTTATGCATAATCATGCCTTTCCCAATTCGAGTCTGACACAAAACTCAGGCAACGCTTGAATTATCCAACTGTTTCTCAACCCGTCTGATACCTTCTCAACACGAGCAATCGTGCAATGATTGTCTTCCAAGTAGTCCAACCCAATACCCAACGGTTTCACACTTTTGTTGTACGAGCAACTCGTTCCAACTTATCCATATATTCCAGAGCCAAACTCAAACATGCTCAACCGATGCGCCGCAGCCAAACTTCCAACTTCTATCCAACACAATCGCTTGACGAGCAACTCGTGCAAGGATCTATTCTCTTCGAATGATTCTACTCAAAACATGCTGCATAACCAAATCTCGTCTACCAACCAACAGACCCACTGAGGCAATCAGAAACTCTCAAACGACAAGCCAAGCCAACCCAACAACAGCTCTCAACTTGTTGCACAAATGCAACAACGCCAACCAACTTGCTGCACGAATGCAACAACGCCAACCAACTTGCTGCACGAATGCAACAACGCCTAACGAGACTAAGCGATCCTACGAAAATCAACCAAAGCAACACAACCAAGAACAACATGCAGCCATAACCAGCAATAAATAGACTTATTGCATGAAACATCCGATGCGGCACCGAGTAGAGTCAAGAGCTAGACGACACGCGGAAGCTATTTAGAGTTTGTGATGAAGCGAAGGACCAAGTCCGAGAAAATGAACCAGGCGCTCTGATACCAATTTGTCACGCCCCAATCTCCCGCAAGCTTAATAGTCCCCGCTGAACGTGAATCACCACGTTTACAGCTCTCCCGCAGGACTATCGTTCTCATCGGGACGTGATGCCGTACGAGCCTGGAGTTGCGCTCGTACAAGGCGATGTTGTCAAACACCAAATGTTATCATTGAAATAACCAAGTTGCAGCGGAAGTCAAGTATTGTGTACCAAGCACACAATCAGAGTATACGCAGCGAAGCTCACGATAGGGTCCAAATGAGATGCCCCGAGTCAATGCCACAAAGGCGATGCCACGGAGACGATGAAATAACTCTTGCTCTTTCTCTAGCCCACAAAGGTACTTACAGTTCATACATCATGTTCCGTATATCCAAGCAGCGCCACTACGTCTGTGTACCTGAAATATTGCCCACAAACGTGGGTCAGTACACAACCGTACTGGTGAGCGGGGTAACCCACTCGCCTAAGCCGACACTAAGTAAAATAGTGAATGCAAACAGTTATATGGTGATCTTTCTAGTTTGAATCCTAGATTCATTTCATGGCATTTGAATGACATGTTAAGGAAAGCAGTAAAGCAGTTTAAGCATACAAGCATTCATCTCAAACCAAACGACAAGCAGTTTATATAAAGCCGACACGTCTAACTCAATGTCATCGCTTGCACGATAACATATCGAACCATCAGTCTCGCCTCAAAATCCATCCAGAACCAAAGTTATAAATCCCACTCTCGAGTGCACACTCTTGCCGAGGCAAGGCGGCCGCGCCTACACGATGCACAAACCAACCAAAGTAAAGCAAGCCAACATCTATTCTTATATGAAGTCACTGGCCAAAGGCCATAAAGGACGTTGATCGGACAGATCAATGCGGTTCTATTCGAAACAGCGCTAAGTAGCTAACCCACCTGAATCGCATCCAACCGCTGGTACCGCGCCCAAGACGCGTTACCCAATTGTCTCCTCCATGGCCGAACGGTCCCGGTGCCCCGGAGCACTCGTTCGAGGAAACCAAACCCTGTGCCACTCAGGTTGTCCGTGACTATGCAGACACGTAGGTATGACGAGAGGATCGAACATTCTCGCCCCACCAAGCGATCCTAGACTCGTTCCACCAATAATCCAACCAACACATCCATAACCATTCTTCCAATATGTCCTTCCAAGGAACCCAAATCTCGACCTCAAAACATGGCCCGAGGCATCAAAATATCAAGTGTTTCATAGGCACGAAGCCTCTTCTCAACACAATCTAAATTGGTGCAACACCTATGCTCAAAGCTAACCCATGGCACAATGCCCCAAAAGAGGCACAATGCCCGCGTCGATGCAGTTGTTCGGTTTCGAACCACAA
Source organism: Iris macrosiphon (assembly GCA_036927795.1). NCBI lineage: Eukaryota > Viridiplantae > Streptophyta > Magnoliopsida > Asparagales > Iridaceae > Iris > Iris macrosiphon. Next base: position 4,169,412 of record JAYESA010000005.1, on the reverse strand, counting down.
CTGCTCGCTTTGCAAGACAAAGCGACCAAGTGATACTCGTGCACGAATGCACGCTCGCTCGCCCGAATTCCCGATACTCTCAATGTTCCCATTGCCTCAATTGTATCATTCCAACTTGTATATTTCCAACCGTCCAAGCATAATCCTAAGTAACCCAACCGATCGCCTCAAATGAATAATCCAGCTATCGAATCCAACTATCCAACTATCCAACGCGTAAACCATTCAAGCCACAATCCTACCAAGCCAACGACGCACACTCTATGCACGCCTCAGTGTAGTGCTTCCCGATGTTTCAGCCCAAGTGTTCAAACCATTACGTGTTTTCCATATTATTAGGCATGAAGGAGTAGAGAAGAAGGGAAAGAGCCCACTCACATATGTTCGAATCCGTTAGGCATCCTGTCCTGCCGATACGGCCAATCCCTTGAACCCGTGGTCCGATGCAAGCGCGATCTACTCAACTGGTATGACCGTGCGAGCAGGCCGTGCTCTCCAAATCATCCGACCGATCGGACTAAAGAAGACGGCATTATCGCTTCCATTCAGCTATCTCAGTACTGCTCGGAACGAACACCTGATTTCCATCGAACCCGCTAGCCATCTGCACATTGAAACCAACTCGATTAATCCTTCTTCCCAAAATCCGACATTTCAAATGTAACCAGCATTTGATTCATTCAGTCCGACTCAGCGTAACGCTCCGAGCGGTTGCGGGCGTTACACTTTTTATACATCTTATATGTATTCGAGTCAGACCAGAGTCTAGTCGAATGTGTAGCTGGCGTATCGCGTATTCCTGGTCCTACGTATTTTGGGACTGGGTCGTGACAATTATATCAGTCGAGGAATACTCCGAACGCGACTTTGAAATTCTAAGTCTGAACTCCTGAAGGGCCAAGTCTGAATTCCTTTGCCTCAAGAGAGTCTTCTCGATGAGCAAGGAAGGATGGGTCACACTTTTGCCATTTGAATCGGCTCTCCGCCTAAGCAAAATAGGTCGTTAAAGAGATAGAGCATAGGATTCTTCTGCGTGGACTGTAGGATATTATGAGTACGTTGGACGATGGGCCTGGATTGGCGACTGAAACTTGCCCTCGAATTTTGTATGGCGTACCCCATATAGGGGTAAAGATACGCTTGAGGGCCAACAGTAGATAATGAAGTTGTTTCGTATATCTGATTGTATTAATGTGATGTTATTTGAGGATTATAAACCCCTTGTTGGTATGCATAATCACTTGGGTAGGTCATGTATCCAAATATGGTGTGATACATGACTGGAGAGGGAGGAGGGGGCATCTGAGCCGGTACTTGGCTATAACATGGGCCCGTTGCTTGTGGTGGGCCTTGTTGAATGATTCCAACTTTATTTCGGCTAGTTGAAACAGAAAATACACATACAGAGAAGCCAGTGAAGGCAGGCTAGCGCTGGAGCTCTAACTGAGTAAGATGATGTTGAATATCTATCAATGTTTGAGTACTATCAACAATGTGACCCTGATGTACTGGATAACGAGACAAGAAGGAACCCTTTGTCTTTATCCGCTTGAGAAATTAAGTTTTTAAATGTTGGTGTAGCAAAAAATAATCATTCACTGAGTGTCCAAACTTTTGGCAGTACGCACAGATCATACCAGTTTGCTGACGAGCATAACAGGTGGCAGTGGAATGATCAAGCTTTCCATAATATGTATATGAAGGATGAAGAGAAGTAGGAGAAACAATAACAACAGTCTCAGAACTTGAAGTCAATACTAGTCTCCTTAGCTGTAAGCTCAGAGATAGCATCATTTAGGATGGTATTATTTTGAATGATCCGGGCGCTTGCGGACTAAAATTTAGGACGTAGGGCCATAAAAAATTGTCGATGTTCCCGACAAGTGCGCACACGTACAGAATCGGGAATAAACCCCCTAATTTTAGTAGCTCACGCTAATAATCCCGTATTAGTGTGACGAACTCCTAAATAGTGCTATCCTCCAGTCTGGTGGCCGATGCCTGTTTGATCAACTGATACTCCCGAGCACCACTTGACTGAACAAACTGAGTAGTCCAATGGTCCCATAATAAATCAGGGAACAAGATATCCTCAAGATCTGAACGATGTGATCAATCAATAAAAAAATAATGAAAGCAATGATCCACTCATCATGGTCGTCCCAAGTGACCTAAGCGACACAAATATTATTTTGAGTCTCTGCTTTATCATCAGCAGCGGGTTCAAGATGCATCAAGATAGTACCATCAATATGACCAAGAAGACGACGACCATATAGAGTGGTCAGGACTGAGGTAGCCCAATCAGTCCAATCATAAGAAGAAATCAACGATAAATCTGTGGAAGTAGGAAGAAAATATAAGAATTGCTCCGATAAAGACATTTTTTTTAAGATGCCTTCCTAACTTAAAAGTTGTCTTCCTAACTTAAGGAAGGGGTTTGGAAAAGTCCCAACAAAAAATAAAGATAAAGAATACAATGAATTAGAAATTGTAACCGTTCAGCATGTTATCCTTCTATGTCAGGTGGAAGTGCTCTGTGTCACTCCTCATTTCCAATATACGTATTTAAAACGTATTTATGCTTGGCAATTTTTTTGTTTGGTTGTAGACCAGACCAATTTTTTGAGAAATTGGGTTCATGGGTTTAATATGAGGATAGGACTTGGTCATTGTTTGAACTATGGTTCAACCCAACCCTATCCATATATATATATATATATATATATATATATATATATATATATATATATATATATATATATATATATATATATATATATATACTAAAACATTTCTCTCTCTTCATTCTTCCATTTTTTCTATCTCTTAGGTTTTCTCTCCATCTCCTTAGGCAAGTAAACCTTGCATGAGAAATGGAGAAAGCCTCCAAATTATTAGTCCATTTTTTTTTGTTTAACTCTCATTATGTTTAGTACTTAGAATTTTTTGTTTTGATGGATGTATTAGCCTATATCTACATTTTTAGTTAGAGCTTTTATGGGTTTTGTAAGTTTTTCTTGGATTTGATCTCTAAAAACTTGTTATTTTTGAAAACTATTTATTCTATCTTGAGAAGCATTTGATTTTGAGTGATTTAGAACTTTATTTTGTTAGATTTAGGGTTCGTATGAGGTTTCTATGGAAGAAACAAATTTTTGGGTTTCGGAGTTTCCGTCATGGTCGAAACCTGCTGTTGGAGAATATGAAGTTTTTATGCGGCCAGCAAACTATACGGCCGAGAGTTCTATACGGCCTGAGAGGGTTATGCAGGCTGAGCTCTTTGCCGATACTAACAGCATACGTCCATCTTATTGGATGCATAACTGCTTATTTACACAATATTTTAGGACTAAGTCCTTGAACTCCTTGTGTTTACACTCATTGAACAAATAAGAAATTTGCTAAGTTCAATAAATATTCATGCGGTCGAGTGACCAATGCGGCAAGCAGAGTATGCGGCCACCTTCCTTTGGATGCATGACTTTGAATCGTTGGCACATAATTCTATGGTTTATCTTTTCTCTCTGACACTTTATGGCTTGTCATATCCATCACTTCGACACTCGTCCCGAAGAGTGGACTTTTGTGCAGAGCATGCGTCCAGGAGAAGCATATGTCCTGGAAGAGCATGTGGCTTGGAGGAGCATGTGGCCTGTAGGATCATGCGGACTGGAGTAGCATGCGGTCGACAGTCCATGTGGTGTTTATCTCATGCGCCAAGTTGGTACATATGGCTTAGCTATTTTATTTGGATATTTTCTTGTTCTATATAGTTGACCTTGATAAATGTTTGTGATTGATCCTAAGAAAGAATGGATTTAGTGACCCGACCTTGTGCTAGACATGACCATGTGCTAGGAATTGACTATATCATAAATGACTAACCAGTTATGTGCATAACATGAGCTATGTGTTCCAATGTGATCAAGATTTATGTGACCCTTTGATTAGTTGATAATTGGCTCGAATACTTGTATTTGTGCTGATATAAATTTTTACGTGCTATGTGATTATATATTTTGGGTTGTGCATCGAGAATGCCCCCTATACTACGCTACATGTGATATCGTTATATTATTTTTCCAGCACAGACTTTGTATGTGGGTCAACTACTAAAGCATGGCTAGGACTTGTTGTTTTATTGTATTACGCTCGGGTGAATCCAGTTTGAGCTATTAATTGACAAAGTGGATTCGTATCTAGCGTGGACCGTACTACTGTACGACATATAGAAGGATTGATCATGTGACCACGTTATGTGATTCCCAATATAACCCTAGGGTTAATCTAGGCAACTAAAACTGGTAGAGCATTGGGAGAGATAAAATTCTGATATCATGCATATTAGCCACCTCAGACTATCGTCATTACATGCAAGGCTGACCCCTATGGATATTGGTCACGTTCGTACTAGTGGACGACAATATTCGAATATATATATTATACAATGCGTTCTATATAATCTAAGCACGATTGTCTTACGAGAGACCAGTGCATAATATACAATGTGCTATGTATATACTATGGCTCAGTTAGCCCCACTAAACAGCTCACGATGTGAGAATTTCTTTATGCATATGTTCTGAGATAACTTAGATTCCATAATAGTACGTCATACAAGTGATTGGTTGCTATAATTGGTTTTGGTTGTGATTTTATTATTTTTTTAGTATTCTAGGGACATAGATCATCATTGTATGATGGTTCAAAACTTGTCCTTGTTTGGTTGTAGAGTTGGACTAATATGTTAGGATAGACATAGACCGAAGCCATGACGCAGAACCTATATTATACCTATATATTATTTGGGTTTTGTTTCTCTATTTTGTGTTTTCTTTGTGGTACTTGCTATTTGGGGTCTAACCCCACTGGTTTTGCATGATCAGGTTTTGAGCCAGTTCCAGAAGATCCAGCTTATTTTCCCCTTTCTGATAGCACGTACCAGATGGATGGCCACTGAAAGGCACGTGTGGATTTCTTCTTTCCTGCTCATTATTGCATATTTTACTCTTTGGAACATTTAGCCACCGGTACCTATTATCCGACAAGTTTGGACATTTAATTTTCTTACATGATTGTAAATAATCAAACTATAGCTGATCATGATCGTGTACTTTTGCTACTCTGCCAGCTTTTTCCTATTTTGTATAGCTGGTTTTGAGAATATTTTGGCAAAGCGTTTAGGATGCCTTACTTTCTTGTCATATATATTCTATGTTTACTACTTTTACTTGACTAGTTGAGACAATAGATGTTTTTTGTAACCCTTGGTGATTTGATTGTAGTATGTACTCCTTGTCTAGTTATAATCGCAATCTCTCTACGATTTATAGTACCTTTGTCATGCACCAGGACAAAAATACTGGTGAGCGAGGGCAGACAAAGCTAGTTATGTATAGCAGAGTACTCTATACCCCAAGATACGATCACGGCTATCTAGATATGTGAGGGTTTACTCTATAATCCAATAGTCATTCCTGGGTCAAGTGACCTAGGTGTCTCAATCTTAAGCAAGCAACAAGTTTACAAGATATATGATCACCAACATATAATAGTAAGACATCACAAACTATACATACCCAGATAAACATGAAGCTAGTCCCCAAATGAAGAACTAGCAAGAGTACAAAATTTTATGATCAGCTCTAGCTATTGTCTAGAATATGCTTTACACGTAGGCCCACATGCTAGAATATCAAGTCCCAAAACATGAGCTAAACACGTGTTCGGTGGCTAAATATCTCAAAAGAATAATATACAATATCAAGTGGGTAAGAAAGAAAAAAACCTACTCATTCCCGCGGATGCTCCTGGTGTTCACCATCTTGAGGCAGAAAGTACGGGAGATCTTGCGGTCCTACTCAGAAATATGATAACACAAAACCAGTAGGGTCAGACCCTAAACCAGCAAGTATCATAAGGGAGCCAAACTTATGAACTAAAATCAACATGCCGACAAAATAGTAAAAGATATCACAAGGAACAGTTCAATAAATGCAACAGCTAAAATAGCAGTTTAGAAGTTCATGAGTAATTAAACAAAGGCAATCAGTACTCCGGTTACCATTTCTCGATCAGCTGTTAATAAAATTGGGACATGACTAGACTAGACTGGAAATCAAGCGATCACGGCCAATTATGACCTATGACTTGCTATCATTAGCTAACTAGGGTTATCATAATTATAGTTACTAACACATGTAGTTTAAGATTTCTTACAACCACATGCCCTGTAGACTAACCGCATTATCTAGACGAATAGATACATGGAATAGGTATAACATGTATAATTATTTTTTATCTTTTCTGGAAGTGCAATAATCGTCGGTATGCTGAAAGTGTGTCCCTCACGACGGAGAGCTCCAAATCCATCAGGTGTTGTTGGAATACCGGGATTTCATGTAGCCAGGAAATCTCTCTATATGCTTTCTAGATTATTATTCTAGTTATTAGCCTGGACAATTATCAAGGATTTTCGACCATGGTGCTCAGGAATCTACCTTAGACATAATACAAAATATGACAGTAACTTGATGAGTACAATCAAAATCAACCACGAGAATACAGGTTATTCAATACAGGTGCTACTAATAGGCTTGATCAGGACAGTTACAAGAATCTCAAGTCAAGAGTGTCACGTCCCAATTTCGTAAGGGCCGATCGTTCTCGCTTGATCTTTAAGGAATCGATCGTCCTCGCTTAGACGTGATGCCGTACAAGCCTAAGTTGTGCTTGCATAAGGTATAGTACCTGCACAAGACATAAGTTAGACAAAAATATGCATATTTACTAGCAAAGAATGTAAAATACAGAGAACCAATGTTTGAACACATTTGATAGGAACACAAAATACTTTCTTTATTTAATACTTGAAGATTGGATTATAAAGTACTTACTCGGATGATTACAAAATATACCATAGATGGCTTACAACTCTTTTACAAATCCAAAACTAGCCATAATGCCCATACATCATATCCTTTTAGTATGATCAAAATTAAAATATCCAGCAGAAGAAGAGCTTGTACACAAGAGAAGAAAGCTTTTGGAAGCAGCATGAGCACAGTTCTGCCTGAGGGAAGCGCTCATAAAGCTTCAAAATGCTTGCCAAACTCTCGCTACCAGAACCTGAATATTTGTCCACAAATGTGGGTCAGTACTACAACATGTAGTGGTGAGCGACCGTGGCCAAACTCATATTACAATCTACACTAAGTAAACATGTGAAGCTAGCATTACTATTATGTAATCTTTTTAGTTTTCTTATTTTTTTGACAATTCATGCAAGGAAACATAAACAGTAGAGTCAGACACAATATAACAAATCTTATCCACGGTCGAGCAGTTATCCCTGCAGCAGACACACAAGTTAGCATAATTTACATACATGGATAAACTCGTGAATCCGTGTTTGCCTCAAGTGTCAAGTGTGCAAAAAGGAAAATCTAGCATACTACCTAACTATATGATGGCCCATGAGTTGCCCCACCGATGGACAACAATACCCCCTATATCCTATAGGACCGAAACATCTGGGTGCTCTCACAATCTCTTCTGGATCGACCGATTCATAGTGCCCCAAAAATTATTCAAGAGATTATTTTCTTGTGCACAAGTTTTCCAAGACTGACGCATGACATAAAACTTCTATCAAATAAAGATACTATATGCACAGTTCTGAACAACAAGCACAAGTTCTGCCTTTTTCTTTCTTCTTTCACACGGAACACATGGATAACCATAATAGGTTTTATTATACGATCTAGTGGCACAGCAAGTGAGTAAGTAACATTAACGAAAGTAAAGCAGTAACTATAAATATATTTTTGCATGCAGTTTATTTTTTTTAGCATGTCTTGTTAAAGAGTTAACATAGAACTAAAGAATATGCAACTGAGTAGACTAGAGATCATTTATTAGACGTACAGATTAAAGGATTCATCAAAGGGTCAAAGCCACTAACCGATTGAATCAACGAGAGGATGGAAAATCCTTACACAACGATCACTCCTTGGTTATGCATCCTAAAATTGCTATAACACTTGGTTAGCATCCTTCGATCTTTTTCTCTTATAATTTAAAATGAATGCACAAGCGAGAAAAGCGAATCATGAAAACCAAGTCATCGAAAGCAATACAAAACATAAAGCAACACAAAACCAAGTAGCAAAATACCAACAAAAACTCTTGGACTCATTTTAATAGAAGCAGTTCCATCAGTTTGAAGGGTTCATTATATTTTATCCGTGATTGATTTGGCGGTAAGGTTTCTTCAAGGCTCTATTCTCAACCAAGTCAAAGTAACAAGTATTCCATTAGTGAACAGCTGGAGGCGGGATATTACATAATAGCCCACCGAGAAGAAGTTTCATCCTCAAAAATTAAAAGACCAAGGAGTCGAGAACCAAGGCATCAGACTCACCAATATCGTGCCCGGTAGTGTCACGCTTAATAATTATCTGATAAACTCTGGGCTTTCTTTTCTGATCAGCCGGTACATCGTCTGGGGGTGGCCCTGGGTTCTGATTTTGCCCTCGCTTCGTATTATTTTTTTAATTTTGCAGTGAGGACCTTCTAGTCGGACAATCTCGGAGTTCATGGTCTGGTTGCCAATATCTGAAGCACATCTTGTTGAAGAAACGATAAACTTCTTTAGTGTGACCCTGATGGCCATATAAATATTAATCTTTTCCATAGTTCTCATATCTATCGGTCTTCTTATCTCCATCGCGATATCTTTTTACAGGAGAATTTCGAGGAGCCGATGCCTTTTCTAGAGCACTTTGTAGTATAAACTATTCATTCTGTACCGCTACCTCAAAAGCTTATATGTACGATGTACACTCTCGGTTCATAACATCATTTCTAAGGCTTTTATTTAGGTCTCTTATAAACTGATGTATACGCGCCCGCTCATTAGGAACCATCGAGCTAGCAAACTTATCATGCTTGGAGAATTCTGACTCATAGTCTTCGATGGACATGCTCCCTTGTTTAAGTTTGGTAAACTCATCTTTCTTTATTTGTCTGATAGCTAGCAGGAGATATTGTGCAAGGAATGCATCCTTGAACATCCACTAAGAGTTTCTACCATCCTGATGCTTTATGGCGAGATACAGCTTCTTGATCTTCCACCAGTCGTGTGCTCGTAAACGTAGTTGTATGACTGCACACGCCACCCTCTTGTTCGTAGGTATCAAAGTAAACTCAAACAAGCCCTCCAACTTGGTGACCCAGTCCATTACCTTATCAAGTACGGTCCTTCCTTTGAACTCTTGAGGGTTCAATTTTAGAAACTCGGCACCCTTAAAGGTAGACTTCCTGACAGCCCATCGAGGCTCATCAGCTTATGCTAAACCTGCTCCCTGAGGCACAGTCGCGGCTGTCACAGGTGTCGCGACGGTTACTGATGTCGCATTGTTGGACACCATTATAGTTACTATTTGAGTCAGAGAGTCAAGCTTCTATTGCGGTGCCAAGGCTCTAGCATCAGCCCGTTGTTGCTGATCTTCGAACCATTCCTGTTGGATCTCATATTGGTCACTCTAATTTTTAAACATGGCAATTAGCCTATCGACTTGGTCATCGCTCACGCTCGTTGCGCCCTTGATTACCTGTTTTAACCATCCTGCAAATAAAAGAGAGTTGCTTACAATAGTCACATAATGTATTATGGACATATTGAATGGGACATTAGGTTTTTTCATACTTTTCAAGAACGAGAAATTTAATACCATCAATTTACTTATATAGATTCGCAACCATTTTTAAAATCTAGGACTTTTAGAATCACTTAAAAACTTATATCATTTTCAAAAATGATGTTTGAAGAGGCCAAGGACATAAATCTATGTACTCTGATAGCACCTTGTCATGTTCCGATCTCATAAGGGCCGATCATCCTCGATTTGTCCTTATGGAACCGATCGTCCTCGCTTAGGCGTGATGCCGTGCAAGCCTAAGTTGCACTTGCACAAGAAATAATACTTGCACAAGACATAAGTTAGACAATAATATGCATATATACTAGCACGGAATTAAAATACAAAAAACGAAGGTTTGAACACATTTGATAGGAACACAAAATACTTTATTTATTGAATACTTGAAGATTGGATTACAAAGTACTTGCTTGATTGATTAAAAAATATGTCATAGATGGCTTACAACTCTTTACAAATCCAAAACTAGCCATAATATCCATACATTATATCCTTTTAGTAGGACCAAAATCAAAACACCTAGAAGAAGAAGAGCTTGCACACATGAGAGAAAAGCTTTTGGAAGCAGCATAAGCATGGTTCTGCATGAGGAAAGTGCTCTTAAAGCTTCAAAATGCTTGCTAAACTCTCGCTACCAGAACCTGAAGATTTTTCTACAAACGTAGGTCAGTAGTACAATATATACTAGTGAGCGACCGCGGTCAAACTTACCTTACAATCCATACTAATTAAACATGTGAAGCTAGCATTACTATTATGTGATATTTCTAGTTGTCTAGTTTTTTTAAAAATTAATACAAGAAAACATAAACAATAGAGTTAGACACAATATAATAAATCTTACCCATGGTCGAGTGGTTATCCCTGCAGCAGACACATAAGTTAGCACAATTTGCATACATGAATAAACTTGTGAATCCGTGTTGGCCTCAAGTGTCAAGTGTGCAAGAAGGAAAATCTAGCATGAGAACAAACTACATGATGGCCCATGAGTTGCCCCATCGATGGAAAATAATACCCCCTAGACCCCGTAAGACCATAATATTAGAGTGCTCTCACAATCTCTTTCGGACCGACCAATTTTTACTGCCCCAGAAATCGTTCGAGAGATTATTTTTGGCACAAGTTGTCCAAGATCGATGCATGACATAAAACTTTCTATCAAATAAAGATACCATATATATATAGTTCTGAACAACAAGTACAAGTTCCATATTTTCCTTCCTTCTTTCACACGGAACACATGGCTAACCATAATAGGTTTCAATACACGATCTAGTGGCTCAGTAGGTAAGTAAGTAACATTAACTGAAGTTAAGCTATACCATAATAGGTTTCTTTTAGCATATCTTTTTAGAGAATTATCAAAGAACTAAGGATCATTAAACTAAGTATACTAGCGATCATTTATTAGGCGTGCAGACTAAAGGATGCATCGAAGGGCCAAAGCCCTCACCGATTAAATCAACGAAAGGATGGGAAGGCCTTACACAATGATCACTCCTTGGTTATCCGTCCTAAAATTGCAATAATACTTGATTAGCATTATTCGATCTCTTTCTTTTATGATTCTAAATAAATACGCAAGCGAGAAAAGCGAATACTGAAAAATAAGTCATCGAAAGACGAAAAAACATAAAGCAACATAAAACCAAGCAGCAAAACAAACTACAAAAACTCTTGGACTCATTTTAATAGAAGCCATTCCATCTGTTTGAAGGGTTCATTATATTTTGTCCATGATTTATTTGGTGGTAAGGTTTTCTCGAGACTCGATTCTCAACCGAGTCAAAGTAACAAGTGTTCCATTAGTGAACCACTAGGGGCGGGGCATTACAGGGAGTGCACTATGCTGAGCCACTATAAGGATTATCAGGATCATGAGTATCAGTATAGTATCAGGATTATCAATACAAGAACAGGATTATTAGGACAATCATTTATAATATACAATCACTCGATCAAGTCAGAAAATTAAGATCAATATCATGAATGTCATGCTTAGGAAATATCCAGGATTAATTAAAATAATAGGATAAAAGAGAACTAGAGAATCATCAAGAGTTAAGCATATTAAAGATAATACTGACATGTCGACACATAACTTAATAATTCAGAGTTGGCACCTAAAATTAGGCAAAAAAATAACATCCATACACGATGGATAAAAACCACCATGGGCGCACAAACGGGTATTAGTGCACAAATGGCCAAAAATAGTTTTGGCGCATAAATTACTAATCCAGAAATTTTTGGCGCACTTTAATATAAAAGTGCTCCAAGCAAATATGGCGCACAAATCATACTAAAGCGCACTTCTAGGACCTTGGCGAATAATGATAGAATTGCACGAGCCAGTATCTTGGCGCATAAATCTATCATTGACGCACAAATAAAAGTACCCAAGTTATGAACTTGGCGCACTTTTAACAAGTATGCCATTAGTAAGGTTTGGCATACAAACAAGCGCATGAAGGTCTACTAAAAGATAAAACACAAGTCTCAAGATATGGCACAACAGTCGAGATAACTTTACAGTCGAGAACACAATTCTCAAGAATAGTCAAAAGTCTTTACTTAGTCATTAAGTAATACGAAAAGCTATAAAGTGTGTCGTCTCTGGAGAATGCCACATTGTGTGCCACATAGCAAAGTGCGCCATTCTACAAAAGGGACAAAGTGCGTCGGTAAGAAAAGTTCACCAAAGTGCGCCAACTTTGAAATATATGCAAACTGCACAAACTTGGATTTTAAGCAATGGTATAAATTATTGATGACTTGCAGACCCATTCAAAAGTGCGCCAAGTGGGATTGACGTACTTTTGAAGAAATTATCATAGTACAAAATGTACGTAGGAGTGGAAAAGTACGCCCAGAGTACTTAACATATCTTGGAGTACTTTCTAAAGAATTTGTGAAACACACACAAGTGCGCTCACTGGAACTTCAATTTTGCGACAAGGTTCCATGCGTACTTTTTGTATACATTCTCAGGCCAAATTTATATTTTTGACTTGCTATTCTCGGACTCTAAGAGTAATCCAATCCAAGAAAAATAAAATCATCAATGAGATAATTTTTAAGTGTTACCCAAAAAATTGATCAAACGATAAAATAAGCTATACTAATAATCAAAGCAAGATCCAAGGTTCTTCCTTCTGTTGGCAATATGTACTTGCCTACAGTCAAGTTATAGCCTAATACCAACACTACCAAGGTCATGCACAATAAAGGCCAAGCTCGGCTGCTCCTCTTTGCTGGGGAAGGAATGAAGAAGTAAAAGGAAAGAAAAAAAAAAGTAAAAGAAAAGATAATGGGATTGCTTATATAGCCAAGGGATTGATTATAGTCCATTGGATCATAAGCCATGCCTCTCACCCGGGTTTACACAGCCACCCACAAAGAAAACCAAGGGACCAATGGTCCAAAGCATGCAACTAAGAAAAAATTACAAAAAAATCCTAAACAATGCATGATTGGCATAAAGAAAGATGTAAAAAATTAAATAATAAGCAAGCTATATATGTATAATACACGAATATCGGGTACATATACTAGAATACTGAGACGAGTCTTACAATCTTGTACAGGGTAACTAGCCATGTCCGTCTCCATATTCCGGTACTAGAACGTGACAAGATTTTAGTGGTGGCACATACAGGTCTGTATTTTTACCCTTATAGGGTGTTATGGTCATAGGAGTCTCAATCAAACATGTGTCTTTGAAATATTGAATTCGTTCTTCTTGAAGCCCTGCTTGACTATCGAATTAATTATTTTCTTGATCTTTTCTGTCCTGTTCTTAATTTTTTTTTTATCATTTTCTTTAGGGCTTCTTCCGTTGCAGGAGCAGCAGGCATGGTCGGACAGGGTTCCCCTGGGCAACAATGGGAGGTAGCATCTACTTAGAATCGGATTCAGATAGAGCCAGTAATTAAGCAAGATGGCACGGTGGAACCAGAAGTTGGATATGTTGAGCAACCAACCCCTGAGATCTCTATACCCCTAGTAGTACTAGCAGTACCTGACACTCCGGTATTATTAGAGATTCTCTGGGGAATGGTGGCTACCCAGGACCATCAGATGGCAGTACAACATCAACAGTTTCAACATCAAGAGCAAAATATCTTGTTGAGTTAGGGCTTACTTACGACTCTAGAGAGACAAAATGACTGATTCGGGGACCTCAGTCAGATTTTGCTGACTTAAACAGAGATACTTTGATGTCACGGAGGATGCCATCATGGCAGATGCATGGCTTCAAAATATTGACATTATTCTGGCAGTGACAAAGGTTTCGGATGATGAGCAAGTTGACCAGGTTCGACTGCAACTTCAGGATCTTGCTCGTGATTGGTGGGCTTCCGTAGAGGTTGGCTTGAGGCATCTAGAAAATTATGTCCGCATAAGAAGAACTATCATACCCACGATTTAGAGTTGGCAGCAGTCATCTTTGCTTTGATATTTTGGAAATACTATCTGTACGAAGAGCGTGTGGAGATCTTCACAGACCACATGAGCTTGAAGTACATTTTTACTCAGAAGGAGCTGAACATGAGGAGCGTCGGTGGCTAAAACTGATAAAGAATTTTGATATATCCTTACAGTATCATCCGAGGAAGGCCAATATAGTTATCGATGCCTTGAGCAGGTATCCGGTAGCTAAATTTTTGATGCAAGACCAGTATTTGTTGGAAGATCTAGATAGCTTGGGCATTGAGGTGATAGTTTCTGATATTGAGATACAAATATAGGGTTTACAGATATATTCAGAGTTGATGGACAGGAATAAGTCTTCACAGTATGAGAACGTGTCTCTGAGGAGCATCAGAGCTCAGGTGAGAGCAGGATTAGAGGATGACTTCACCATTGCTGATGATAGTTCTTTATAGTACGAGTGAGGAGCTGCGTAAGAAGGTATTACAGAAAGTGCATCACTCTCAGTATTTCATGCATCCATGTGCCAACAAGATGTATCGGAATATACGAGAGAGTGTGTGGTGGTTGGCATAAAGAGGGAGGTGGCATAATTTATATCCAGATGCTTAGTGTGCCAGCAGATGAAAGCCGAGATACAAAGGCCAGGCGGTTTACTAAAGCCATTACCCATTCTAAAGTGGAAGTGGGAGAATATTACTATAGATTTTGTGTTCAGACTTCTAGGATCGCTAGGAAGGAAAGACGCGATTTGGGTCATCATTGACATGTTGACCAAGTCGGCCCACTTTTTGCCTTTTAAGGTGGGTTTGTCTATGGAGAAGCTGGTAGATATGTATGTAAGGTAGATCGTCAGGATATATAGGGTTCTCGTCAGTATAGTCTCAGATCGGGATAGTCATTTTACTTCTTATTTTTGGAGGAATTTGTAGGCGAGCTTGGGCACCCAGTTCAAGTTCAGTACTGTATATCAGCCATAGACGGATGGACAGTCAGAGAGGACCATTCAGACTCTCAAGGATATACTGCATACTTGTGTACTAGATTTTGAGGGATCTAGGAAGGACCATCTCCATTTGGTAGAATTTGTTTACAAAAATAGCTACCAGGCCAGTATAAAGATATCACCATTTGAGGCTCTGTACGGTCGGAGGTGTCACATTCCCTTGTGTTGGGACAATGTTCGAGAGAGAGTTTTGATAGGGCCAGAGATGGTGGTGGATGCAACGAAGAAGGTCATGCTGATTATAGATAGACTTCGAGTGGCACAGGACAGACAGCGGCCTTGGGCCGATAACCACTAGAGACTTTTGGAATTTGAGGTATAGTTTTAGGTTTTATTTTATGTTGATATTGGTTATTTGTTATAGATTAAGTTCTTAAGGAGGTATTTTATTCTAGGTTAAAGGCCTGGTATTTTAGAGGAATTCTTTGAAACGAGACACGATTCACTTCGATGGAGGCAAAAAGTTTAGTCCATGATTCATCGGATCCTTCAGTATTCTCGAGAGGGCGGTGCAGTTGCCTACATACTAGACTTACCACCTGCATTGGAGGGAGTGCACAACGTATTTTATATGTCGCAGATGAGATAGTATATGGTAGATCCTAGTCACGTATTGGATCACTCGAAGATAGAGTTGGGCCCTACTCTCAGTTATCCAGAGCAGCCAGTTGAGATTCTGGATCAGAGACAAAATATGCTGAGGAACCAGACCATTCCCTTGGTATGCGTCGCATGGAGGCATTACTCTCCAGGTGAGTCTATCTGGGAGAGGAAGGATAAAATACGAGAGCTATACCTGTATCTATTTTTGCCTTGAGGTACGTTCTTTCTTGTTCTGTTATACTTTTCTTGGGGTAGTTTCGTCTTTGAATTTTGTGGACAAAATTATTTTAAGGGGGGTAGACTTGTCACTACCATATTTTATAAGAAAACATATTTTAGTTATTTTATAATTAATTAATTATTGTGCATGTTATATATTTATTTATTATTGTATGTTATATTATATTTTGGACTTGTATTAGTGGGCCTAACTAAACTAGAATTGATGCATAGACCAACATTTATTTTAGTTAGACTTGTGCCTAACAACTAGCCCAATTTATTAAGTTAATAATTTAATTAGTTAAACTATTAGGAATAGAACCTTCACTCCTTAATCCTTTTCTTCATGACAAGCCCAAAGGAAAAATTGGACTTTAGACCATTGCTTGCATTCTAAGCCAAGGAGCCAGCTATAGAGTGGAGAGGAACACTCTCACTCTTTATTTCATTCATTCCAAAATTCTAGATCTAGAATTCCCTTCCCAAATTCTCTCTTCCCTACACCAAATCCCTATCAAATTATTTTTCCAATCTTTCTCTACTTCACCATTAGAGGCTATGGAAGCAAGAAGGAGGTAAGGATCTACAAGAAGGTAAAGAGTACATAAGTTGATGGCTCTTTGCATCCAATTGGAGACTTGTATTGGGAATCCATCTTCTAATAGGTATATTTTAGAATTCTCCTTCTAATTAGAATCTAAATCTATAGTTTAATCATTAGAAATCCTTCCATATAATAGGGCTACCTATAGGAAGATGAATTGACTACTAGGGACCCTTAATTTGGAAGTTATTGCTTATTTTGTGCCTAATTTAGAAAAAATCTAAGATTAGTGCCACATGTGTTTATCAATAGATCAATTGGACCAAATTGATATATGTTTGATTGTGTGAGAGTAGTGTCGTATCCACAATTAGATAAGTGTAGGCCGTATTATGCCAATTGGGTGATACAGGTTAATTTAGGTATTTTTTCTTCGACACGGGAGGTTGAGCATGTCACATTTTGACACGGACACATTGTTGAGTAGCTAGTACTTTATATTGCTTCTAATTATGATTTTAGAATTGCTTGTATCCTTCGTGATACATTTGGTAATGTGTTGGAGCCGTATCGCAAACGTATCATAGATTGACTGTGATACGGGTGTGATGCATTCCATATGTTTGTTGTTTTGTATCCTACTCTATTTGATATTTTATATATTTATACCCTTTAGTTTGTATATATATATATATATATATATATATATATATATATATATATATATATATATATATATATATATATATATATATTAGTTATATATTGTTCTATCTATGTTTATACCAAGTATTAAGGTGTATTGATGTATTGTGAGCATGTGGACTAATATAGGGGTTTATGAGGACTGTTTTGGAGTTCATTATGGACGAAGGGGTATTGTGTGCAGTTTTCACTGTTGGATACCCAACTGTTGGGGGTTTCCAACTGATTTAGGGGTCACCAAGGTTGTATGAGCTGATATGGGGGCCTGTCAGGTTGGGACTGTGCTATGTGGTGCACAGTCAAGTTTAGCTTCGGACTGTGCACACTATGGTGCACAGTCGGGTGGAGTTGCGTATTGTGCTAATAGCAGCAGCAGCACCTTGCTGCTATGAAGCAACAGTTAGGTTTTTAAGGGGAATAAGCAGCTCGTGTAAGCAAGGTTGGGGGGGGTTATGGTTTTGACTGATGATAGGTTGTTAGTTAGTTAAGTTGAGGCTTGGTTTAGATGATGAGTTATGTTGTTAGATATATATGTAATGTAAAGTTATGTTAAGTTGTATATTGTTATATGTTATAAGATACATGTTAGTTGTTAGAATTGGAGGTTAATATTAATAGGTTAATGTCAGTTGTCAGATTTGATGTTAGGTAATACATGCTAAGTTAGATGGTTAGTATGATGTTAGATACTTAAGTTAGATTATTAATATATATATATATATATATATATATATATATATATATATATATATATATATATATATATATATATATATATATATATGTGTGTGTGTGTGTGTGTGTGTGTGTGTGTGTGTATGAATATATTAGATAGCTAGTAGTTAAGTTTTAGCTAAAGTTAAGTTTTACCTTGTGATACCAAAGTAATTGTTCGGTATTGGTTTATACTAAAGGTATTGGGTATTGTGTATCAAGAGGGGGTATAGCTAATGTGATACCGTATTGGCTCAAAGCTAAGGTATCCACTTAGTACTAGTTACCTAAGAGATACTCTCTCTCTCTCTCTCTCTATATATATATATATATATATATATATATATATATATATATATATATATATATATATAGTGTATATATATATATATATATATATAGTGTATATATATATATAGTATATCTTACGTAGTATTTTTATTTATAGTATTTTACGTATCTTGCGATATGGTATAAGTTGATATAGCTAGTATAGCCTATATACATAGTGTATGGACCCAATATCCTAGAGATGGACTCATACAACCTAGAAATAGTTAGTTTGATCAAGTTTGACTAGTTTGACCTAGTGTTGACTATTTTGATCTAGAAATGACTTTATGACCTAAATCTTGACTAGTTTAACTTGTATTCATTCCAAAATCTCGTATTAATTTAATATTCTATATTTAGGTCTCCGATGTAACGTTTCAGACATCTTTGATACTATTTACTAAATTTTAAGCGAGTACATTCTCTGACAGTTTTCTGTTTATGATATTCTCTATTTTTGTTGTATTTGGTATAGATATCCTTGATTTTTTTGACACTTAGTTTCACGGATTGGTATTCCTGGATCCCGTCATGAGATGTTATTCCTGATAATTTTTGGCATATTTCTTGTGTGAGCCTCATTTATCTCATACATGTATGGACACTGTTTCATGAGAAGATCACCTCCCTTCACATGGAATCCTGTGTCATAGCATGCCATGGTTTGATCAACTATACCTGTCGGGGGAAGGGAGTATGTAGTGTAGATATATAATCATACCCCCATAGTTCTTATTTTTTTTGCATAGTGTTACTCATGCATTGCACGTATGATTAACCAGGCCCGTGGTTCCTGAGCAGTACCCAAGTCGATCACATATTGTCACTAGTACTCACTCACTTAGATAGTTATATTTTCTTATTTTCTATATGATGTTCATATCTCTTGTACGTATTTCTCATATTTTCTTATTCCTGTATATTTATACTATGCTCTATTCATCTTATATATGCTCTCTATTTACTATTACATAGTTTTTATTATTTATTGGAACTGCTGCTTGAGGTGTACTTTGCCCCAATCTAGAATAGATATATTTTTTCCAGATGATACTGAGGAGTGGTATCCCACTCACTACGGGCCTCAGGACGTAGTTGGCTTAGAGCTAGAGACTGTGGCTCAGGAGAGACCCATCCCGGTTGAGACATACGATACTTTACGATTAACTTAGTAGATATGCTTAAATTATACTGAATTTATCTCCAGCATTTACTCTACAATCCAATAGGCATTTCTGGGTCAAGAGCCCTAGTTGTCACAATCTTAAGCATGTCACAATCTTAAGCAAGCAACAAGTTATAAGAGGTACAATCACCAAACATATAATAGTAAGGCTGTAATGCCCCACTCTGCGTCGACATTATGTATCAGGTGAGTGGGCAGAACTTCGTTCTCTAATTCTTGTATGCCTTAATAATAACCTGAGTTTTTGCTTGCAATATTTTCATAAGAGAATGATAGAACCTGCCTTGCATGTTAATGAATGAACTCACCTAGCTTATCTTTGAAATGATCATGTCTGCTTAACGAGAATCCTGAAACGCTTGCCTAGAGTGCATGAACATGTTCACTATCGTCTATGCTTCGAGAGAACATATTATGCATGAATGTGTTTAAGTGATAAGTCAGATTGTCCCGCAACAACGATAACTGTTCTGATGGTTCGTCTCGTCTGCATACTAGAGTTTATTTGATAGTGTTCTATACATTCGTACGCGGTCGGATAATAGCTTTTGGTGGAGAGCTGAACTGCATGCGTCATAGCCACCATGGGTCACAGCTGTCATTAGCATCAGATGAATGAGTCATTGGTATGCTGTACAACCAGCTACCGATCCTGAGATACTCGGGGACCGCCCTGCATATAGCTAAGTCATTGTGTTGGCTTGGATAGATGACTGCCCTAAGATGTGCATTGTGTGTCTAGCTATGCATTTGACCCAGGAGTCTCACGAGACACGCTACGCACACCCTGAATATGAATGATTGCTTGTCTTGCTTATTGCATATGAAACTCTGTTTCCGAAGATGTTTCCAAACAATATAATATGACTCTGCTAGAACTGCATGAAACGAACCTAGGTAAAACTAGAAAGATCACTAGTAATATAATATTTTATAATATGATTACTTAGTGTTGGTTTGAGTGAATGCTTATTTCTGTTCAGTTGTTTTATCTCACCAGTACTTATAAAAGTGCTGACCCACCAACAGTTTACTTGCTTGCAGGTACTGGATCGTCCACGGGAGCGATAGGCGTGCCACAGTCCCTAAGACCCAGAATCCTGGTTTCGATTGTTGCCCCAAAAATACTATCGTATAAGGGGGCATAATGTATAGAACGAACTAATACCTTTGCTAAAGGAACCCAAGTTGCCTCGATTGTCCCGAATACTCAGTTGGCTAAATGCATTGCATTGCCACAAGTTCCTTTTCGCTGCTTACTCAATTAATACGATGATAGCGAACTATCAACTTAAACGATTGGCCTTGTGCGGGCGCAACCCCAGGCCCGCATGATATTACGTCCCCCTATACACTCGTGTGGGCCACATCCATATTCCCTTTCTTCACACCTGCGGGACGGGTGCGGTAATTCACGTCCGGCATGCCGAGGCACGATGATTCGTGCCCGGTTCGATAATCCGGCTATACGGGGGCCGAGACAAGGCAGAGCGGCGGCCCGGGCGGGTCCGGGGCATGACAGAATGGTATCAGAGCAGAATTAATCTTCTGGCCCAAAACTGTTGCTATGACTCTGAGATATTGTTTGATATGGTATTGCAATAGAGTATTCCATATAATAAGTCCATAGATATTCTCAAAGTAAAAATGTTTTCTGGACTTGAATTGCTTGATTGTTTCGATTGAGTATGGTGAGGGATAGAACTATCGCTGCTCAGAATATCGAAAAGTTTATCCTTGAAGTTTTGAGGACGAAACTTTTTATTGGTTGGTAAGTATGTAATACCCCGCTCCGCATCGGCATTATGTATCAGGTGAGTGGGCAGAACTTTGTTCTCTGATTCTTGCACGCCTTAATAATAACCTGAGTTTTTGCTTGCAATATTTTTATAAGAGAATGATAGAATCTGCCTTGCATGTTAATGAACGAACTCACCTAGCATGTCTTTGAAATGATCATGTCTGCTTAACGAGAATCCTGAAATGCTTGCCTAGAGTGCATGAACATGTTCACTATCATCTATGCTTCGAGAGAACCATAGTGTGCCTGAATGTGTTCAAGTGATAAGTCGAATTATCCCGCAACAACGATAACTGTTCTGATGGTTCATCTCGTCTGCATAGTAGAGTTTATTTGATAGTGTTCCATACATTCACACGCGGTCGGACAATGGCTTTTGGTGGAGAGCTGAACTACATGCGTCATAGCCACCATAGGTCACAGCTGTCATTAGCATCAGATGAATGAGTCATTGTTATGCTGTACAACCAGTTGCCAATCCTGAGATACTCAGGGACCGCCCTGCATATAGCTAAGTCATTGTGTTGGCTTGGATAGATGACTGCCCCTAAGATGTGCATTGTGTGTCTAGCTATGCATTTGACCCAGGAGTCTCACGAGACACGTAGCGCACACCCTGAACATGAACGATTGCTTGTCTTGCTTATTGCATATGAAACTCTGTTTCCAAACAATATAATATGACTCTGCTAGAACTGCATAAAACGAACCTAGGTAAAACTAGAAAGATCACTAGTAATATAATATTTTATAACATGATTACTTAGTGTTGGTTTGAGTGAATGCTTATTTCTGTTCAGTTGTTTTATCTCACCAGTACTTTTAAAAGTGCTGACCCACCAACAGTTTACTTGCTTGCAGGTACTGGATCGTCCGAGGGAGCGATAGGCGTGTCACAGTCCCTAAGACCCGAAATCCTGGTTTCGATTGTTGCCCCAAAAATACTATCGTATAAGGGGGCATAATGTATGAAATGAACGAATGCCTTTGCTAAAGGAACCCAAGTTGCCTCTATTGTCTCGAATACTCAGTTGGCTAAATATATTGCATTGCAACAAGTCCCTTTTCGCTGCTTACTCGATTGATACGATGATAGACAACTATCACCTTAAACGATTGGCCCTGTGCGGGCGCAACCCCAGGCCTGTACGTTATCACATCCCTCGATACACTCGCGTGGGCCACATCCACGTTCCCCTTCCTCGCACCCGCAGGACGGGCACAGTGATTCGCTTCCGGCGCACCGAAGCACGGTAATTCGTGCCCGGTTCGATAATCCGGCTATAAGGGGCCCAAGGCAAGGCGGAGCGGTGGCCCGGGCGGGTCCGGGGTGTGACAAAGGCATCCCAAACTATATGCATAGATAATCATGAAGCTAGTTACCATAATGAAGAACTAGTAGAGTAAAATATTACATGATCAGCTCTAGCTATTATCTAGAATATAATTTACATGTAGGCCCGTAGGGTAGAATGACAATTACCAAAATACGAGCTAAATACGTGCTTGGTGGCTAAATGCCTCAAAAGTATAAATTCAAGATCAGGTGGGGGATGAAGAATAAATTTACTCAAGTTATCGGGTGCTCCTAGTGTTCACCATCAGGAGGTAGAAAGTAAAGAGGATCCTGCGGTATTGCTCCAAAATCTAGCCATACAAAATTAGTGGGGTCAGACCCCAAAATAGCAAGTACCACAAGGGAGCCAACTTAGGAACTAAAACCAGCAAACAAAATATTCAATAGCATAAGGAAATATAAATAAGCGCAATATATAAATAAACCGTTTTAGCAGTTCTGGAATCGGTAACGAGTAAAGCTCCGGATCAATAGTTTGATAATCTGAGACAAGACAAGGCTAAAAAATATGCAATCACGGCCAATCATATCCTATGGCTTGCTACTATTAACTAACTAGGGTTATCACAATCCTAGTTACTAAAAAATGCAGTTAAAATTCTATACATCCACATGCCCTACAGATTTTTTGGGTTATCCCGGCGTAAGAATATATAGTATAGATTAAATATAAGTATAATATTTTACTGGTATATGGAACACTCGACAATGTGCTGGAAGTGTGCCCCTCTCGACGGAGAGCTCCAAATCCATTAGGTGTCGTTGGGATACCGGGATTGCATGTAGCCAGAAAATCTCTCTAGATTCTTCTAGATAATTATTCTAGTTATTAACTTAGACAAGTTACCAAGGATTTTTGACCGTGGTACTATAGAATCTACCTTAGAAATGATGCAAGACTGGATGAAGCTTGATAAGCACAATCCGAACAGGGATAAGCAATCAACCATAAAAATTATTATATCATTACAAGTATATCAGTTCTGGAGATTCTAGCATGTCAGGAGTGATCTACGCCAAGCCACCATCAGGTTTATCCGTACATATCAGATATCTGGAGTCAGGGATCAGGTTTATTCAATACAATTCTAGTGCCAGGACTTCTTAGCTTGATAGTACAGTTAAAATCCATGTTCTAGGAATTTCATGCTCTGGTAAGTGTCGCATCCAGGTTATAAGCAATTTAGAGAAAATAAGCATCATATGAATTTAACTAAATGGGCCAAGTAGAAAGAGAAAATAATCCATAAGAGAACATATAACAAAGAAAAAAATTATTACTACAAGGGCTAGAGATAAATGAGATAAGCTGGCCGCATGCAAGAAGCTGGCCGCATGGACAAACTGGCCGCATGTAAGAAGCTGGTCGCAAAGACGAACTGGTCGCATACAAGAAATACGTAGAATCTGGGGCGTATGGTTTATAGCAAGGTCCACTCCTCGAAACAAGAGTTGAGTGAAAGAAAATAAATACTTCGTCAGGGACTGACTGATGTGATTGGCCAATAAAGCGTGTTAGAGAAGAAAAAAACAAAATTAGGAGAAATCATGCCAAGGCGGGGCTGAGTCAAGCATTGGAGGAAAAGAGGAACGTATTGCTCTTGACCGCATTGACGACTCGGCCGTATGATACTCTAGGCTGCATGGACTCGGGAACTTAGAAAAAAAATTTGTTCAAGTTTCATGCATTCGACCATTGGACGCATGTGCAGATTCAGTTATGCGTCAAACAAGATTTTCGTATGCTGAGATGGAGCGAGGAGTCCAGGCCGCATGCCAAGAAGGCCGTAAGAATTTTTTTTATCCCAGAATAGCAAGTTCCAGTCATGAAAAAAAAGCTCCAAGTCTGAAAACTAGTTTTCCCTGAAATCCTTATTTTCAGTCCAAATTCAGAGATGTAAAGTTCTAAAGTACTTGAAATCAGATGCTCTCTCACATAGAACAACTAGTTTTGGAAAACAACAAGTTTTAAGAGATCAAAACTAGAAAAACTCAAGAACATACTAAACTAAAATGTAGATCTAGACCAACCAAGCTATCAAAAAATACCAATAAATAAACATGTAGAGGAGCTCATAGGGCACAATCTGGACTAATAAAATGCAAAAAATCCACAATAATGCAAAAGTGTGAGTTTTTTATCATTGGCAAGATGTACTTGCCTAAAACCATCACTAACCACTACCACTACTACCAAGGCCAAAGGAAAATAAGCATGGGTTGCTCTGGCCGAAAGAAAGGGAGAGGGGGAGAGAAAGAAGAAAATAAAAAAAGAAAAAAGTGAAAGGATAAGAAAGAGAGAGAAAGAGAGGGGTTATATAACAAGGGTGGTTAATATTATTCATAAATCTAGAAATTAAATGAGAGAAGTTAGAAAATTTAGAAAAATATACGGGAAGTAATTTACAGTAATAGTACACATATACCATATATGAACATAAAAAAATGCAACAGTGAGACGAGTCACACAACTCTCATCTCCTTAGAAAAATTTTGTCCTCAAAATTTTAATAAGACACATAATCTCGCAAGGAGACTACAAGAATCAGATAATAAAATAAGCACCAAGGTATGGGTGCTAATCACAAGCTATAAACTATCTAGAATAAGGCAAGCATGCACGAGACAAGATCAGGATACAGGATATACGAACAAGTATACCTCATGAGTCAAACAGATATGGGTATCAAGTCCAGATATTATTCTCATGCTCCCAAGTTGACTCGCCCGAGGAGTGATGCCTCAAAGCAACTCGGACTAAACGAATAGTCTGGTTATTAAGAATTTTCTCTCTCTGGTCCAAAATGGATACAGGCTTCTCCTCATACGAAATATTGGTACCAACAACCAATTCGAATGATCTAGGATATGGCTTATATCCAGTAAATACCGTCATAGTTGGGATACTTGAAAAATATTATGTATCTCACGAAGCGAAGACGAAAGAGCAAGACGATAGGAAATATTTCCTACTAGCTCAAGAATATTGAACGTGCCTATGTACCACGGACTAAGCTTTCTCTGTACACTAAACCTGATGACTCTACGGGTTGGCAAAATTCAAAGAAATACATGGTCGCCGATAGAAAACTCATGAGATCGCAGATGTGAATTAGCCCAATGATGTTTGTGATCTTGTGCTACTTGAAGATGCTTCCGTACTTGCTTGACTACTTCAACTGTCTGGGCTATCATCTCATGACCAAGCAATTGCCTTTTGCCAATATCATCCTAAGCCACAGGGTATCTGTACTTCCTGCCATACAGTGCCTCGAAGGGTGACATCTATATACTGGTCTAAAAACTATAATTATAGGAGAACTCGACCAAGTGCAGATGATTCTTCCATGAATCACCAAAGTCAATGGTACATGATCGAAGCATATCTTCTAGAGTCTGAATGGTTTGCTCTGATTGACCATCTGTCTGGGGGTGATATGTCATACTGAACTTCAGACGGGTGCCTAGGCCCTGTTGAAGACTCTGCCAAAATTGAGAAGTAAATCTAAAATCTCTATCTAAAACTGTGCTAACGGGTACCCCATGTAGTTTAACAATCTGTCTTATGTATATCTCGACTAAATGTTCTGTGGATTGGCTAACCCTGAAAGAAAAAAAGTGTACAACTTTCCTAAGTTGGTCTACTATTACCCAAATAGCATCCCTGCCAGCTTTGGACCTAGGTAGACCTGTCACGAAATCTATAGTAATATGCTCTCACTTTTACTCTAGAATTGGTAAATGTTAAAAAAGTCATGCTGGTCTCTGATGCTCAGCTTTAACTTGTTGACATACCAAACATCGAGAAACAAACTGAGCTATCTCGCACTTTATTCCATTCCACCAGAAATGCTGACGAATGTCTCTATACTTCTTGATTCCTCCGGGATGCACTGAATATTGTGAACTTTGGGCCTCCAACATAATCTTACGACGAAGGTCTCAGTTAGGCACACAAAAATGATTCCCAAAATGGAGGGTTTTGTCACTGGATGCTAAGTTCGGGTCTACGCCATGCCTCACACTCTTCTCTGAGTCGCTAAAGCTTTGCATCTGCTGACTGTACTACCTTGATTATTTCTACTATACTGGACTGAACTTAGAGAAATGCCATCAATACTGTGTTGCCAGGCAATACTACTTCTACACCTATCTCTTTAAGATCTTCTAAAAAATTTTGCTGCGTTGTGAGAAAATAAGCTCATGCTCTCCGGCTCAAGGCATCCGCTACCACATTGGCCTTCCCGAGATGATGCCGAAGGTTAAGATCATAGTCTGTCATCAACTCCAGCCATCTTCTTTGCTTCATGTTAAGATTCTTCTGAGTAAAGATATACTTCAAACTCTTGTGATCAGTATAAATCTCTACTCGATCTCCATATAGGTAATGTCTCCAAAGTTTGAGTTCGAAAATAACTGCTGCTAACTCCAAGTCATGCGTCGAATAATTTTTTTTATGATTCTAAAGCTGCCAGGATACATAAGCTATAACCTTACTATGCTGTATAAGAACGCATTACAGTCCCTTGCCTGATGCATCACAATATACAATGAATCAATATGTCCCGTCTGTAAGCGTCAAAATAGGTACCATGATCAATTTTTGCTTAAGCTTCTCGAAAGAGGTCTGACATGTATTTGTCCAATCAAAGTGTACATACTCTTGTATTAGCTGTGTTAAGGGCGCAGAGATTCTAGCAAAGTTTGCCATATAACGTCAGTAATATCCTGCTAATCCCTGGAAACTGCGAACTTCTGTAACTGTCCTGGGTACTGGTCATGTCTCAACGGCTTCTATCTTCTTGGGATCTACCTCCACTCCACCTCTGGAAAAGATGTGGCCCAAATAAAAAATACGATCAAGCCAAAACTCGCATTTGCTGAACTTTACATATAACTTACGTTCTCTGAGAATTTGAAGAACTGCTCGTGCTCTACTTCACTTCGACTGTACACTAAGATGTCGTCGATGAACACTATCACGAATTTGTCCAGGTAAGGCATAAAAATATATTTCGAGATCCATAAATACGGTTAGCTCATTGGTTGCTCCAAAAGGCATTACTAGAAACTCCCAATGGCCATATCTTGATACGAACACCGTATTGGGTATATCTTTCTCTCTGACTCTGATATGATAATATCCAGACTATAAATCAATCTTAAAAATATGGTTGCTCTACTAAGTTGTTCGAATAAGTCATCTATCAGAGGCAATAGATATTTATTCTTATTGGTTACCGTATTGAAGGTACGATAATCAATACATAATCGTGATATGTCGTCCTTCTTCACAAGTAGCATCGAAGCTCCCCAAGGAGATCCAGTAGTATGAATGAATTTCTTGGTTCTCAATTCTTCAATCATTCAGTACAAGACTTCTAACTCTGAAGGTGCCATCTTATAGACTCTCTCTGATACTGGGGCTGTCCCAGAAAGTAGATCGATGGTAAACTCGATCTTTCTTTCTTGTGGCATGCCTGGAAGTTCTTCTGGAAATATATCTGGAAATTTACTAGCAACTATGGGAAATCATACTTTTTCTGCTATTGACATTCTTAAGGTTGCTGGTAATGACACTGTCTCGCCTCTAGAAAATAAGAATTCTTCTTCTCAGGGCTTGCCAGCATGGCAAGAGCACTTAACCAATCCATGCCTAAGACGACGTCATAGTCTCCCATAGGAATTTTTATCAATCTAGCAAAAAAATCTAGTCCGCATACTATGACGCAACACAATACATAAACTCTATCGACTGTCATGATACTGTTACCAGTAAGTATATTGAGTCTTACTTATAAGAATTCAGGCTCCAAATTAACTCGTATCGTAAATCGTGCAGACATAAAAGAATGTGATACACCTGAATCAAACAATACTGAAGATGTATGAGAGTCGACGAGAATGGCACCAGCCACTACCTTACCAGAAGCTAACTGCTCTTCCATAGTAAGTGCCATCGCCTGAACTCGTCCTCTCGGTGCTAGTCCTCTTTGTCGTGGACCTCCTGGTCTGGCCTGTACTTGAGCTTGGGCTTGTGCATACTGTTTGTAGCCTTTGTTGCTGGTATACTTTAGATTGGGTCTGCAAAGGCCTTTGACCCAGGTTCTGCTGAGCCAGCTCTTGAGCTATATATTGTGGTCATATCGGGGAAGACGATGATGAACTAGCTATATGTGGGAAAGATCCCACTTTGTATCCTGTGGCTCCACAAGTTAAACACAATTCTTGTGCTCTATGGTACTCAGAAAATACGTGCCCAAGTTTTCCACAATGAGAACACCCTACTAAAAAATATGTCATTTGTTGTTGGGGTCGAGTTGGTGCTGTTTGCTGGACCGAGGCGGTTGATGCTGGCCTCCTCGGAGATCCAATGGTTAAGACCCTAACTACCGGGGCTGGTGCTGAAGACTGAAAGTAAGAACCTCCTGAGGTATGGATCCTCTTACTTCCTCCAGTTCTATCCATGATTCTTTAGGAGGTATACTCATATCTCCTTGTTGCTCGCAATACGACATCAAAAGTTTAGAACTTATGCTATTTTCTTGTCAATATGATCTCCAAGTGAAGTCCCTGCTAGAACCTCCTAGCTCTATCCAATCGGTCATTACCAAGGTGGGAGCAAACCGACTCAGTTTGCAGAACTCTACGCATAGCTGTCGACAGTCCTGTCCATCTGCTTCAAGTTATTAAACCTTTGTTGTAGATCATAACGTGACACCGCGTGAAAGTACCTTGTCTGGAACCTCTCGCTAAATATGGCCCAAGGGATGGGTACTATCAGAGAAATCATCTGTGTTGCCCACCAGTC
Source organism: Iris macrosiphon (assembly GCA_036927795.1). Taxonomy (NCBI): domain Eukaryota; kingdom Viridiplantae; phylum Streptophyta; class Magnoliopsida; order Asparagales; family Iridaceae; genus Iris; species Iris macrosiphon. The sequence goes on along the minus strand of JAYESA010000005.1, from coordinate 4,139,968 downwards.
TTGGGCCAAATTTAACAACTATAGTCGAACTACTGACACTTTCTCTCTGTCGGGCACTCTTACTGCCTTTAGGATAGCTTCAGTGTCCTGAAGTCACGCATCTAATGCAATCGCATCTTTGGTACCATAAAAATATGATAGTTGGAGGATCTTGAAGTTTCTTACTAAGTTGGGGGTACGATGTCTCTCTCTCTAAGGTCTCATGTATTGACTGGGTGAGAGCGTCACCCCGTAGCTCTTGAGATGCTAGTAACTAATTGATGATCCCCATCAGGGCATATGTATCACTTTCTGCATTATGTGGTACTAGCGAGACTGCTACTGCGGGTACAATCGGTGTTTTTAGCTAGACCTGTTGTTCCATATCTTGAGCTATCCTGGACTCTGTTCTAAAAAAAATTTGTGGCTGAACTGCAAAAAGATGCTGACCGACTGGTGGTTTTTCTGATACCGCCAAAACTCTAGCTGGCTAATCGGAAGGACCAGGAACAGTGTCCCTGAAAGATAGAGGATACTATGATCAAATTGGAAGGACATGATAGATCAAGGATCAAAGCAGATATTGAATCAAGATTTCTGGGAAACAAATTTGATGCTGGAGGAGATCAAGGAGTAGCATAATTGTGACATCTAAATAATGATAAACTCTCACACTTCTAAATTTTTAGATCTATATAGGCCACCACTTAAACTGTGTCACGCCCCAGAACCAAAATACTGGAGAGTGGGAACAAAAAAAGTTAGCTACGTACACCAGAGTACTATATACCTCGAGATAAGGTCATGACTGTCTAGACATGTGAGGGATTACTCTACAATCCAACAGGCATTCCTGGGTCTAGAGTCATAGTTATCTCAATCTTAAGCAAGCAATAAGTTATAGTAGGTATAATTACCAAACGTATAATAGTAAGGCATCCCAAACTATATATACATTGATTATCATTAAGCTAGTTACCAAAATGATAAACTAGCAGAGTATAATATTTTATGATCAGCTCTAGCTATAGTCTAGAATATGTTTTACATGTAGGTCCGTATGCTAAAATAACAAGTACCAAAATACGAGCTAAATATATGGTCGGTGGCAAACCACCTCAAAAGTATAAGTACAAGATTAAGTGGGTAATGAAAAAGAAATCCATTCAAGTTCTCAGGTGTTCCTGGTTTTCACCATCTTGAGGCAAAAAGTATGGGGGATCCTGCGGTATTGCACCAAAATCTAGCCATATAAAACCAGTAGGGTTAGAGCCCAAAATAGCTAGTACCATTAGGTAACCAACTTAGGAACTAAACTAGCATACAAAACATTCAATAGTATAAGAAAATATAAATAAGAGCAATATGTAAACAAACCGTTTAAACAATTTTGGAATCAGTAACGAGTACAATTCAGGATTAGTAGTTGGATAATCCAAGACAAGACAAGGCTAAAAAATATGCAATCATGGCCAATCATATCCTATGGCTTGTTACCATTAACTCATTAGGGTTATCACAATCCTGGTTACTAACAAATACAGTTGAGATTCCATATAGCCACATGTCCTGCAGACTATCCCGGTTATCCAGGCGTAAGGATACATATAATAGATTAAACTTAAGTATAATATTTTACTGATAGATGCAACACTCGACGGTGTACTGGAAGTGTGCCACTCTCGACGGAGAGCTCCAAATCCACCAGGTGTTGCTAGGATACCGGGATTACATGTAGCCATAAAATCTCTCTAGATGCTTCTAGATAATTATTCTAATTATTAACTTAGACAAGTTATTAAGGATTCATGACCGTGATGCTCAGGAATCTGTCTTAGACATGATGCAAGACTGGATGAAGCTTCATAAGTATAATCAGGATAGGGACAAGCAATCAACCACGAAAATTATCTTATCCGTACAAGCATATCAGTTCTGGAGATTTTAGCATGTCAGGAGTGAGCTACGCTGAGCCACTATCAGGTTTATCCGTATATGTCATGTATCTGGAGTCAGTGTAAACTCCCTCACCCAAAATAGATAATTTGTGTATATTTTATATTATTATATTTATTATAGATGTTGAATTTATTTAGAGTATTCTCTTAGTTAATTAGAAAATAAATTTTCTAATAGTATATTTACTTATATAAATATTTATTTAGAATTATTTTTAGGCTATTTTAGATTATTGAGATTTTTCCATAATTTTTAGTTAATTAAAAACTAGTAACACTAATTTTTGAGGACTTTAAAGAATTTATTTTATGTTCAAACTTAATTAAAAATATCCCAAAATTTTATTTTAGGTTCTAAATAATAAAATATATTTTCTAGAATTTTATGGGAATTTTTCAATTATTTTTAGCATTTATTTCGAGTTAATTATGAAAAACTGAATTAAAAACTAATTTCTGAAAAAGAAAACCCAAAAAGTAATTAATTCTGCCCAGTCAGCAAACAGGGGGCCCACCTGTCAGCCTCCGGCAGCAAACAGTGCCGGGCCCGCCTGTCAGTGACTGCGGGGCGGGCAGCGTTGGATGGCTGCCACGTGTCAAGATCTGAGACGCGACTGCTTTCTCTCTCCTCTATATATATATTAGTTTAAGTTTATTTCTAGGGTTTTTCTTCAGCCGAATTTTGGAGAATTGCCATCTAGGGTTCCTTCATCTTCCAGAGGTCATTGCGCATAGCTCCGGACACCAAATGAGGCCTAGTTTTTTGTGTTAGAAAGATATTGAGGTTAGATTTCTGATTATATAATTGTTTTTATGAAATTATGAGTATTAAATTCTGAAAAATTCGTAGAGCACAGCATGTCCGAAAATAGACGTGTTTCGATGTTTTTGCGATTCTGGGAGAACCAGGAATCGGAATCATGAACCGTTTAAAGTTTCGGAAAGCTAATGTCGAGATCATTGACATATGTTTTTCTCAGAATTTAATTCGAAGTATTTTTATACTTTTAATTCTGTAGAACTTCTAGGTTAGAATTTAACCATCGGTGCACGATACGAAACTTGTATGTGCCATAATTTCCAAACGAATTTGAATTCGGATGAGCCGTAAATTCCAGCATATTTTTGACACTGAAATATACAGGAAATCATGCATGAAAGTTGAGTTTGTGTCGATTGACTTTTCGGTCAACAGATCGTCTCGATTTGCGTGCCATGAGTCTCGAGTTGATAAAATTCAGTTTCTTTGGACAAATTTAGGAATTAACATAAAAATCAGAATAATAAGATTAAAATAGGATTTTAGAGTAATTATTCTAGAATTAAATAAATTAAAATAAATTATCTTTTGACGTGATAAATTTGTAATACATAGGCTATTTGGACTGTGACTTGGACTCTGATTCATACCAGCAGCAGGACCCCAGGCAAGATACCTTGCCAAATAGCTTACAGTATTTTGCATACTTAGTATATTTCTGTATATTTATTGTATTTCTGTTTATTCTTGCATGTGTAGTTTTCTTTCAGTCATTACTATGTATTAGATATGTTGACACACACATGGCACTTAGTATCATAGAGGACAATCATTAGGCGTATGGGCTTTTAACCACTCTGGTAACACCGTAGTCACTAGCACGCACTATGGTGGGTCGTGTCCGATGGTTGCTACCCCCGAGGTATGTCGATTGATGGAGTCCGAGGGTCGCTACCCCAGAGGTATGTCGGCTGATGATGTCCACTGACGAGCGTGAGGTTGTGAGGATTAGATCGAGTAGCCTACCCTTGCCCATATGTCGAAAAGTTATCCTCATTTGCATTCATATAGATGGTCTTATACAGCGTACTTATTTATTTTCAAATTATATGCATGTTTATTGTATTCAAATTGGCTCGTATTTTCTGTATCTTGTTACGTCCCTCTGAGGACCTGGTCCGCTGCCAGGTGTATCTATTCTTGAGTATTTACAGGAGCACAGATTGGATGGCTATATATGTTTCGTGGATGTCCTCTCTTCGAGCCCGTGATTGCTAGATGGTGTTCTTATATGGTGTTGTTGTGTTGTACTTATTTTAATATTTGCTCTTACATTCGAGTTGGTAGTGGATTTGTTTCCATCCAACTATCATCCTTAGATATTTATGTTGACATCTAGTTATATAGATGCTGGTTATTATTCATATTGATTTTCTGTGGATGAGATTTAGATTGTACCCTATGACTTGTGACATATGTTTATACCACTTGTGGATTAATTATCATATTACAGCGTACGTGTGGATTTTGGTTTCCATATATTGGAGTTGCCATATCCATGCGGCTGGCATGCTTACGTGTTCCTAGTCCTACGTATTTTGGGACTGGGGCGTGACATGTTTTTGTGGTGGCCCATGCAGGTCAAGAGCATATTGTCTTGGTTACGTTACTGTACCGAACAAGCCTGCACCTAGGACTAGAGTATAGGATCTCATCCACAATTGACTATGACTCATCTTTCTTCTAATCTATTCTATTTGAATAATTGTATCCTGCTTGATTCATGTACTCCTATAATAGTTCCTTTAGTATAGTCTCTCCTAGAATATAGAAGTTCCTGTTGTTAGATGATAAGTATGGTAACCTTCCTATTAAGAGTACAACTAGAGTGCTGACACACCACTAAGTTTAGGATGTCTAGTAAACCCTAGAATTCCTTATCTCTAGAATTGGTTTACCATTACCTCCTGATGTGTTATAAGGACTTGAGAGTAGTATAGACACTACTAGAGTTAGTTAGAAGTTTACCATTATGGTTGCCCCTAGCATTGAGAAACCAATAGAAAACCAAAGTGAATATTAGGACTGAACCTAACCCACGCCATTAGATGAGTATTGGAGAACCATAAATTTAGATTCTTGTCTTGAGATAAGCAGACAGTACCTTAGAAAGCCAAGAGCAATGCATAGAATATTTTCCTAATCATACCTCAAACACAGAGACTAGCATACCCCTTTCCCTTGGAAAACTATGATGCTATCTAGAGCCCCTCTATTTTCATATATTGTTCCCCTGTGACCATAGCGTTCGCTAATTGTGCGACGATCAAAATTACGTTCTTCTTTTCTTTATCTTTCAACTCGTGCCACCTGACACTTCTGATAGTAGGCCAAGTAATTTATTTCTTTGTTAAGGACACATAGTTTGCTAGGATTATAGTTGTAATCTTGAATTTTGAAATTGTGTGCTTAGTAGTTAGAACTTGATAGTTAAGTTATTCTTGTAGATTGAGACCTGGTGCTTATCCCTTAGTTTTAAATTGCGTAACTTGTACCACACCTCAATACGAGTTATATTCCCTTTCCCTTGAGGCCAGTAACTGTCCCATTCTTACTATTGACACTTGCACTATGACTAAGAGTTAAGACGACCATGACCTATGTAATATAATAGGATACCCTAACAAGTACCAAGACCCCTTCTCGAAGACCTTAACAGGAGCTTCTACGGTACCCTTAAGACTGTCACAGTATTAGTTTATTGTTTTAAGTTGGGTAGTATACCTCACAACCTAGTATCACATAGTCTTTTGACCTATTATTGAAGTGTGATTGAACAACATTAATTGTATACTAGCATAAGATGACAGTGGTTATTCAGACAATAGAAGTTAGAGGTCCTTGCCCACATTTGGTCGACTAGCGACATAGACAAGGAGGTTGTATGATAACTGTAGGGATTGTAGAGTCTTTTATTATTGTTGTTTAGTTGTTTTATTTTGTGAACTTGAATTAATTTGTACCTCCTTTCATCATCATCTAGCGTACTTATATTTGCTGCACTACCTTGACTTATGCTGCTATTATAGCCTAGTTTTGCAAGCTTACTCTTTTATCGATCTTGATCATGAGATATGTATTATTGGGGACGCCTACTAATACATTTCAGAATTAGTGTATTAAGGTCTAGCTAACCTTAGTGCGCTTGATTCGCCCTTCGTAATACTACTTTACGTGGATTGAGATATGTAGTGATTGGTAGACGAATATACTTACCCCTAGATATGTCTGAGCGGATCGTATCGGTTACATAACTGTACTAATACGAGCATGCGAACAAAGAATTACCAAAATAGGTTTTCAATCCACAACTGCTTTGACAATTCCCATTTGAATTCCTTAAACTCCTTGATCCCGATACTTCTATTATATTACCTCACCCTTGAACTCTTTATTATTGGTCTCCGTCTTCCCTTATTTCGGAAAGACGAAACCTCGTGCTTGGTATAAGTTTAATACACAGAGAGTACTAGATATACCCCGTAGGCCGATCACATACTTGAGGATTATTCTTTTGTAATTAAGGACATATCATATATGATATAATCTGCGTTGAAGTTTTGAGGATTAAATGACATGAGTAAATAAATTAAGGAATATTTTTCTTAAAGTATATAGCCTTCTGTGATAGATGGATAAATTCTAAGTTGGGTAGCAGTGCATTGTCAACTTGAGAGGAATTTCTTTTAGATTGTGATCAAGTAAGATTAGATTGGGAGATTCAATTCATTTTAATTTTGAGAAATTTTAAAAGAAGGATTAAGATAATGAGGATTTAACGAATTTTAAAATCTTGATATTGCGGACCAAATATTTATACTTTGAGCACATGATTTAAATTTTGAATATTGAAGGATGAATCATCGATTTAAATTTTGAGGATAAATATAGAATTTTAGACTTGAACAATTGGTTAATTAGATTTAAATTTTACAATTTGATGATTTGAATTAAAAGTTCAATTTTGATTATTGGGTCACCTATTTGAAATATTGAGGATGTAAATTGAGTTTAAATATTTGAAAAGTACAAAATTCTTAATTTGAGAATAGGAATAAGATTTGATTACAATTGTTTATTGTTCAAAGTCTAGAGGAGATTATGATAGTTGGAAATTATGATATAAATTTTGATGTGGGATGTCATATAGACTTGAGTTAGATTTGAATGTTGATTATTTAAAAAAAAATCGAGAAGATATTACGATAGGTTGAATTTTAATTTAAACAGTGGTTATCTTAATTTTGAAGTGATCGCGATAGATTTGAATAGATTTTGCTATTTAAATTTTTGGAAGAGATTGCGATTGACGTACCTTATGTACGAATGTGAAGGATTTAACAAATTATGCCTTATTTTAATTTCGAGGAAGAAATTATTTTAAGTTAGGTAGATTGTAAACTCCCTCACCCAAAATAGGTAATTTGTGTATATTTTATATTATTATATTTATTATAGATGTTGAATTTATTTAGAGTATTCTCTTAGTTAATTGAAAATAAATTTTTTAATAGTATATTTACTTATATAAATATTTATTTAGAATTATTTTTAGGCTATTTTAGATTATTGAGATTTTTCCATAATTTTTAGTTAATTAAAAACTAGTAACACTAATTTTTGAGGACTTTAAAGAATTTATTTTATGTTCAAACTTAACTAAAAATATCCCAAAATTTTATTTTAGGTTCTAAATAATAAAATATATTTTCTAAAATTTTTTGGGAATTTTTCGATTATTTTTAGCATTTATTTCGAGTTAATTATGAAAAATTGAATTAAAAACTAATTTCTGAAAAAGAAAACCCAAAAAGTAATTAATTCTGCCCAGTCAGCAAACAGGGGGCCCACCTGTCAGCCTCCGGCAGCAAACAGTGCCGGGCCCGCCTGTCAGTGACTGCGGGGCTGGCAGTGTTGGATGGCTGCCACGTGTCAAGATCTGAGCCGCGACTGCTTTCTCTCTCCTCTATATATATATATATTAGTTTAAGTTTATTTCTAGGGTTTTTCTTCAGCCGAATTTTGGAGAATTACCATCTAGGGTTCCTTCATCTTCCAGAAGTCATTGCGCGTAGCTCCGGACACCAAATGAGGCCTAGTTTTTTGTGTTAGAAAGATATTGAGGTTAGCTTTCTGATTATATAATTTGTTTTACGAAATTATGAGTATTAAATTCTGAAAAATTCGTAGAGCACAGCATATCCGAAAATAGACGTGTTTCGATGTTTTTGCGATTCCGGGAGAACCAGGAATCGGAATCATGAACCGTTTAAAGTTTCGGAAAGCTAATGTCGAGATCATTGACATATGTTTTTCCCAGAATTTAATTCGAAGTATTTTTATACTGTTAATTCTGTAGAACTTTTAGGTTAGAATTTAACCATTGGTGCACGATACGAAACTTGTATGTGCCATAATTTCCAAACAAATTTGAATTCGAACGAGCCGTAAATTCCAGCATATTTTTGACGCTGAAATCTACAGAAAATCATGCATGAAAGTTGAGTTTGTGTCGGTTGACTTTTTGGTCAACAGATCGCCTCGATTTGCGTGTCATGAGTCTCGAGTTGATAAAATTCAGTTTCTTTGGACAAATTTAGGAATTAACATAAAAATCAGAATAATAAGATAAAAATAGGATTTTAGAGTAATTATTCCAGAATTAAATAAATTAAAATAAATTATCTTTTGACGTGATAAATTTGTAATACATAGGCTATTTGGACTGTGACTTGGACTCTGATTCATACCAGCAGCAGGACCCCAGGCAAGATACCTTGCCAAATTGCTTACAGTATTTTGCATGCTTAGTATATTTCTGTATATTTATTGCATTTCTGTTTATTCTTGCATGTGTAGTTTTCTTTCAGTCATTACTATGTATTAGATATGTTGACACACACATGGCACTTAGTATCATAGAGGACAATCATTAGGCGTATGTGTCACGACCCGCACCCGGATATTCGGGCACGAGTACGTGGGCACGTCCAGCCTACGCCGCAGTGTCGGCGGTAGTACGCTGTCTAGGTCGTCATCACAGGTAATTTTAAATCTATCTCATCCATAATAAATAGACAAGGAAAGTAACAGGAAATAGGCATGCTAACTTTTATAAAAACAAATTGTGATAACAGATCCATAGCTAATACAAAGCCAGAAGATAGATCGGGGACAAACCCGAGTATGTGCTGAAAGGAAATAAAATAATAACTAACTGGCTACTCCTCCTCAAAGGTAGTCTCCTGAGTGGGAACCGGCTTCTCAATGTGTCACCTGCTAACTCATAGGGGCCATAATAGGTAGGGACAAAGTCCTCATCATCGCCTAAAATAACGGATCCAGTCAGGAAAGGAGCAAAGTACACAACGCACAACAAGATTTAAACTAAATATTTATGACAAGTAAAAAAAGAACTGACTAAGTATCATGTTGAGAATATGCAAAAAGAAGCAACAATAACTAAGAGTTAAAAAGCTATAAACAGGGTTATGAGTAAAACCGGAATAAATGAGACAAGTAAATGAAACTGCAACAAGACAACAGGAACTGCAACAAGACAAGAAACTATGTGTGTGAACTTGTGTATTTAGAATACCTAGTTGGCATGTAGGGGTCTATAAGGTTAAACCGGCCGTCATAGACGGCTATTAAACAGGAAAAATCGAGATTCGGCTGAGGGACAGTCTTGTACCAACAGCGGCAAGGGGCAGGATAAACTACATGCCTTTTAGTATTCTCCCACCCGACACGAAAAGCAAGACATGAAATCCAATATTCAAGCCATGAAATCCAGATTCTAACACTACGTGTAACATCCAATGGTACTAGTAGAGCAAGGAATTAATTATCACAATATAAAGATTAAACTTGAAGTGCAGGTACTTGCCTGATGTTTGGATCCAATTATAGTTTGGTGTCTCGGGGAAATTTCCAGAAATGAGTCCGGATGCTGAAATAAACATTACCATCATGCTCAGAAGATATCAAATAGCTAGAAACGCCTGTCCTTGGGTCCAATTTGGAGACAAGGGCAAAAACGGCAGTTTCGGGTCAAAACGGGGTCCGCCGGTGGGCCCGCTTTGCACCGAAAAACGTGTCCGGGTCAAAGGTCTCCAAATTCACCAAACTTAGTGTCAACAGGTCAGGAACGCTGATACAAACCCAACGGAACTTCCAGATTTGGATTCCGATGAGCCGAACACAAAATCGCCCGTCGAGCGGGGCCTGTGGGGCCCACGACACGCGATTTTGTCAACGTTCTCAGAATCGAACCAAACTTGACCCACAGGACCAGCGTATCGCTATGAGTCCGATGGCGCAAGTTTCGTCTCGATCTGACGTGTGTGCACGAAGTTAGGGTGAATTGCAGAAAAGGCGAATACGGGACGATGTCCGCGGATACGCGTTGATTCCGGTGTGCACGCACACCCGAATCAGCTTCCACGAAAACTCACACGTCCGTATCGACGATGTACACGTATCTGGGAAGACCGCACGCGACCAAGTCATCCCGTTTGGCGGGGCGTACTCAGTTCCGGGGTGAAACAGGGTCTAGTTTTTCCTGTTTTTGGATCGCGGTGTGCGATCACCACAGGACGCGATGCCCCGAACAGTTTATCCGGACACCGAGATGGTCATACAGGCTTCACAACGCAATTTGCGGAAATAAAAACCGAGCTACGAGCAAGAAACTACGCGCACCTGAATTGGGTTAAAAAACTCGAAGAATTCCGTGTCCGTGTCGTGTCCGACACGGAGAGAAATTAGGGTTAGGGCTCGCTGATTTGGGGGTTTCCGGCGGCGGTCCGGCCGGAGGAACACCGGGGAGGCCGAGGGCGGCTCGCCGGGGGAAGCTGGGGCGGTGGCTGGTGGCGGCGGAGCCGACGGGAAGTGGGCGGAGGGGCTGCCCGCTGTGCTGGAGTCGGGGACGGCTGCGGCCGGTTGCTGTCGGTGGTTGAGGGGGTGGCGCCGGAGGAGGCGACCGCAGCGCCGGAGGAGGGCGGGCACGGCGGTGACGGAGGTGGCGCAGGGAGGAACGGCGGGAGGTCGGGGTGGCCGGAGAAGAGGGTGGTGACCGGAGAGGGCTGGGGGAGAGGGGTTTTAAATAGGCGGAGCGGCTGGGAGTCGGGCCGAGCAAGGCGGGGTCATGGCGGGGAAGGCGGAGGCGAGCCGGGTGGAGCGGGGACGTGGCGCGGCGGCCGCGGGCGGTGGCGCCGGACGCGGGGCAGCGTGGGGAGGGGCTGGGGTGACCGGGTCAGCAGGTCGGGTAGGCGGGTCGGTTTCGGCTGAACCCGACCCGACCCGATAGGGTTGGGCTGGGCCGGAAACTAACGGGCCGGTCCATTGGGCCGGGCCGGCCCAAGGAGAAAAGAAAATGAAAATAAAAATAAAAATAAAATAAAATAAATAATAATAAATAAATAAATAAATAAATAAATAAATAGATAATTAATTAATTAATTAATTAAAATAGTTTTTAGGCATTTAAAAATAGGTCTGAGGCCCAGAAAAATCCAGAAAAATTATCCTAAGTCCAGTTTTTCCATTTTACACCCAAAAATATTATTTTTGTGATATTTTAATATTATTTATTGCCAATTAAAAATCATTTATTAATTGAAAGCCTTGATTTTAATTACAGAAGATTCCCAGAAAATTTCAGAAAATTGGGAAAAATCCAAGATTTAATAATTTGAAAATTCAGGGGGTTTACAGTATGGGCTTTTAACCACTCTGGTAACACCGTAGTCACTAGCACGCACTATGGTGGGTCATGTCCGATGGTCGCTACCCCCGAGGTATGTCGATTGATGGAGTCCGAGGGTCGCTATCCCAAAGGTATGTCGGCTGATGATGTCTACTGACGAGCGTGAGGTTGTGAGGATTAGATCGAGTAGCCTACCCTTGCCCATACGTCGAAAAGTTGTCCTCATTTGCATTCATATAGATCGAGTAGCCTACCCTTGCCCAGAGGAGAAAAGAGGAATGCATATCTCGGGATCGCATGGGCGACTCGTCGGCATGATCCTCTGGGCCGCATACTCCTCTGGGCTACATAGACTCGGGAACTTAGAAAATTTTCTTTCGTTCAAGTTTCATACATTTGGCCAAGGGATGCATGTGCAGATTCAGTCATGCGTCCAACAATATAGCCGCATGCTGAGTTGGAGCGGGAAGTCTAGGCTGCATTTCAAGCAGGCCGCAGAAAACTCCTTCGTCCTAGAACATCAAGTTTCAGCCGTGGAAAAAGCTCCAAGTCTGAAAACTAGTTTCTCCCTGAAATCCTCATTTCCAGCCCAAATCTAGAGAAGTAAAGTTCTAAATCACTTGAAATCAGATGCTCTCTCATATAGAACAACTAGTTTTGGAAAACACAAAGTTTTAAGAGATCAAAACCAAAAAAAACTCAAGAACACACTAAACTAAAATATAGATCTAGACCAACTAAGCTATCAAAATCAAAAATACCCAGAAGTAAATATGTAGAGGAGTTCATATAGCACAATTTAGACTAATAAAATACAAGAAATCCATAATAACACAAAAGTATGAGTTCTTCATCATTGGAAAGATGTACTTGCCTAAAACTACCACTAACCACTACCACTACTACCAAGAAAAAAGAAAAATTGGCCTGGGTTGCTCTGGCAGAAAGGAAGGAAGACGGGGAGAGAAAGAAGAAAATAAAAAAAAAGGAAAAGTAAAACGATAAGGAAGAGAGAGAGAGAGAGAGAGAGAGAGAGAGAGAGAGAGAGGGGTTATATAACAAGGGTGGTTAATACTATTCATAAATCTAGAAATTACTTGGGAGTAGCTAGAAAATCCAAAAAATATACAGGAATTAATTTACATCAATAGGACAAATATACCAGATATGAACAAAAAAAAATGCAATAGTGAGACGAGTCTCACAATAGTTACTTATACACTGCATGTATGATTAACCAGGCCCGTGGTTCTTAAGCAATACCTAAGCCGATCATATGTTGTCACTAGTACTCACTCACTTTGATAGTTGTATTTCTTGATTCTCTATATGATGTTCATATCTCATGTACGTATTTCCCATATTTTTTATTTCTGTATATTTTTACCATGCTCTATTTATATTGTATATGCTCTCTATTTACTGTTACATAGTTTTTATTATTTATTAAAACTGCTGCTAGAGATGTACTTTGCTCCAATCCTGACTGAATTTATTTTTCCCAGATGATATTGAGTGGTATCCCACTTACTATGGGCCTCAGGACATAGTTGGCTTAGAGATAGAGACTGTGGCTTAGGAGGGACTCATCCCGGTTGAGACAGACGACACTTTACCAGTAGCTTAGTAGATAGGATTATATTATACTGGATTTGTCTTCAGCTTTGACAGTTAGTCTTTATTATACATTTGAGACTCGTTAGATATTATCTTCTATCTTGTGAGTTATATTTTTAACTTTTTATTTCATTATATCATATTCTTGTGATATTCCATCTTTTTGATTAAACTGCTAAAAAATATTTTTTGATTAAGTGCTACAAGACCGTCGCCAACAAAAGATTCAGGGATATAATCAATAATCAGAAGGCACTGGCGTCATATTCAGGGGATCTTCGCAAGGAGTGGCTCAAGGAGAAATTCAGGGAGAAGATGAAGGAGAAGATGGAGGCCCTGACATATAAGGCCAAGTGCGAGAAGGTGAGAGCATTTCGTGCTAAGGGTGGTCTCCACATGGGTGGATCCATTCCGACTGTCGATCATTTTCGACGAATGGTCAATATTATAATTTTTGCTAGATCAACTTTTGGTAATTCTTATTTTTATTAATTAATTACTTAATTTTTATCATACGATGAGACCATCAGAGTCGGGAAAGACCCGAAGACCGTCGACTTTTTCGCAATCTTCCAGCAGACGCATAAAATAAAGAAGGATGAAAATCTCGTAGATGAGCGTGCAACAAAAGTATACGTAAGTTTTGTTTATAAAATTTTATCAACAAAAGTTAATTACATTCTTTTTATAATTTAACTATATTTGTTTACCCTAAAAATCTAACCTTAACTTTAATATTGTTACCTATGATATCTAAAAACCATAACTCTAAACCTAACCTACGATATCTAAACTTAATTCTAAACCTAACTTTAGTTAATAAAATAATTAATCCTAACCTACGATATCTAAACCTATTTACATAAATAAATATAGGAGACGTATGAGACGTTGGAGGGTGCGGCTGAGAGCAGTACGCCGACTGAGAGAAACGATTAGTGGGTATAAGCTGTCGAGAGAGAAAAAGGCGACAGCGTGTACGGGACTAGATCGTTGGTATTCCAATCGTCAGTTCTTTCCAGAGCTCCTCTGACGGATCCTCCAGCTCCATCAAAGCCTGGCCCCGACGTTCCTTCTAGCGCTATGAGTTTGGAGTAGAGGTACAAAGGTAGGTTAGACAATTAATATAGTCTCGTCATCCTGCAGCCACTACTAGAAAAAGCGGGATTAGCAACGTTTTTCAGCGACGTCAAAGGAAAACGTTGCTAATAAAATATAAATTAGCGACTCCAAGTAAAAATGTCGCTAGACGTCGCTAAATGGTGACATTTAACGACTTTTATTTAGTTTTAAAAAGATTAGTCGCTATAAGTTCAATTAAGGTCGCTAAACATTGCTAATATGTCTAATTTAGCGACGTTTAGCGACGTATTTAGCAACGTTTATATTAAAAATATTTAGCAACGTGTTTAGCGACGTCTGTGACATATTTTAGCGACATTTTTATTTGACGTCGCTAGACGTTGCTAAAATTTTGTTAATTATGGCTCAATTTTGTTTTCCTCCACTTGTCGAATTTTTTGAAAAGTTTGAAAAACTTTCAATTTCCTCCACCCCCCTCTCTGGCGACCGGTGTATCCACTGCGGCTACTCCGTCTTCCCCCTCCTCCTCCTCGAGCTCTAGGTAAACCCTAACTCTCATATAATTATAGCACAAAACCTGCTAATATTATGCTATTCAAGTATGAATGGTTTGATGCGATTCAAGATCAAGGTTAGAAAATTGACAAGCATGGCCTTATGGATATAAACTACAAGCGTAGATATCAAGGCTACAAACTATTTATCCTATCAAGTCAGGCTGAGCTCGTGTACTTCATAACTTATCCTAGACGGGGGACAGCGAGGTCAGATTGGTGGGCAGTATGCAAGACTAAAGCTAGAAATACCTTTGATATTGATAAAATAGCTTATCAGGAGGACGATCTACCTCTTGTAACAAATATTATAGATGTGGACTCAACGAAAGTTATTCATTACACGAGTAATAATGTAGAAGATGTAGAATTATCCGAAAAGAAAGACGAAAACGAAGACGAAGTAGATGAAAGTAAAGACGAGGAGGAGAAAGAGGGAGGGGAGGACGAGGAAGGCGAACAAGATAAATTTTCTGAAGATGAGTAAAAATAAAATATTTTGCCTGTAGAATGTAACTATATTTTGACCGTAGAATGTACTATTTTAACGAATATATGTATTATATTTTGACTGTAGAATGTTGTGAGATATGCATCACATTTTGACTGTAGAATGTACTATATATTTGTGTTTTTTTATATTCATCATATGTTGTTATCAGGTATGACAGGACGACGTGGAGGATTCGACAGGTCCCGAGGTAGATAGAGTGCTCCTCCGGTACTGCCTACTGTTGGTTCCGGATCGTCGTCGCCCAGTACTCCAGTATATCGATCACTCACATCTCCGACTGTTGGGATGAGTAGTTCCAGGCATGATAGTACTCCCTCGTCCAGCGTTCCTCCTGCTGAAGGAACCATGAAGACAGATGAGCATGTCGAGGAGGCCGTGCCCACGTTGTCCTTAGCAAGATCCTCCATGTGCACCTCCAGAGGAGACGAGGACAGAGATTTGGGCCGACGGTACAAAGTAAGTCAATTAGATAATTTAGCATCATATATATATCGTGTATTTCTTTATTCATCATATATTGACTTTTTCGATAAAAATAATTATCTCTGTATAGATATCTTCCATCGTCGGTTCAGAGACGCTGGGCCTATTTCTGAGGAACAACTACGGTGGCCCTTAGATCAACTACTCTGAAGCTGCGGAGGAAAGGAAGGCATTCTGGTTTGCGCACTTCCAGGTAAAAGTATATTAAATAAATTCTCTAATTTATGCATATTATATAGCTTATCCGTGATGCTCATTTACTAAATTATTTATTGTAGCAAACGTATTTCTATCCTCCGTACCGGACCGAGTTGATCGAGCGGCTGTTTTCTACCGTTGCCGCCAAGCTTATCCGAGATGCTCTGGATGACCAGAAGGCTCGTGATCGTGCTGGAAAGCCGATCCAAGGTTGGATCACACCTGAGCAGTGGACTGCGATGAGGGCTAGATTCGACGATCCGAGCTACAAGGAAAGGTTTGAGAAGGCCAAGGCGGCTAGACAGAATGCTGCCAAGTGGTGTGGTGGCTCGATTCCGATGACGGAACATTTCCGTCGTTTGGTATATTTTTTATTTAAGATATATTATTTTAATGTAAGTACTATAAAATGGTAGTAGAAAAAAAATATTTAAGTTTAGTACTAAATAATATATTTTTAACAGGTACAGAGGGGTGAGGATGCAAATATGGTGACCGTCTTTTTGGCCACCCATCGCAAGGACAAAAATCTCATTGATGAGAGGGCCTCACAGACCTATGTAAGTATTACTTTACTTTGTGTTAATTTTAATATAACTTAGGCAATTATCGAGTTTTCAAACCTTTCTAGGCCGCGTATCTTAGGCTGCGTGAGCGGACGACTGCTAGTGCACCTACAGCTGGAGAGGCTGGTACTTCCTCGCAGCCTGTTCCAGCTCCATCGGCGGGCGACATGTGGGTGACCGCAGCTGGTGGTCTCTAGAGGGGTACGTACTACTATACGAGATCCTATGGCACCCTGATTGCGACGCAGTCATCTAGGGCCTCCCCGATAACTGTGCATTCCATACAGCCCTTGCAGTCATCGGCCAGAGTCCAGGCGGCCGTTGACCGTCAGATTGCGTCTCTCCGTGATGAGTTACTACAAAGGATGGAGGAGCAGCCCCGATCCCAGTCGTAGCAGGACGATCCGACGTTTATCGCACGATTCAATATGCTCGACCGCAGCATCACGGAGCTCCGGGATTTGACAAATGATCTTAGAGCCTCGACAGACCGTAACATCACGGAGCTGCAGGCATCACAGCTATCAATGGGCGAGAGGCTGACGATGATGCAGGATTCAATGGTTCATAGCAGTACGAGGTTGCTATCTACCATAGATTCTTTCAACCAGCAACTTGCAGACTTGGAGCGGGTACGGCCTCCTGGTGCGCCTACATCGACACAGACTCCACCGACGTCACTGCCTTCTCCATCGACATCGGTATCATCCTCTTGTAAATCCGTAGTAGTATAGTTGCTGGATATTTGTATTGTTTGTATTATTTAGGATGAGATTGTATGGATATATATTTGCCGTATTCTTTACGATGATATTTGCTGGATGCTTTCTTTTCTTCAAATTTTATTATATTATTCATATTAAATATGTTATTTTATCAGTCTTGAGTGTTCAACCCAATGGGGTTGGCAAACCCAGAAATTCAACGGAGGGTTGCTCCGGGTCTATTTGTACAGATTATGATTTAATAAACTGCAGGAGTAATAGTTTAAAAATAATTCAGTATTCATTTTTTTATTTTTTTCTTTACAATTAGCGACGTTTAGCGACGTTTAGCGACATTTATAGACGTCGCTAAATACGTCGCTAATTAGCGACGTTACGACACGTCGCTAAATTTTTTGCTAAAAACGTCGCTGTACGTCGCAAATTACTGACATGGCAGTTTTGCCAGGTCATTAAAGACGTCGCTGTAACGTCGCTACATAAGTCGCTAATGAGCGACGTTTAGCGACGTTTGATCACGTCGCTAATTAGTGACGCTGGGTCGCTAAACATCGCTAATTTAGCGACACATTTAAGTCGCTAAAAAATATCGGTATAGCGACGTTTAGCGACATTTTTCCTTTCAGCAACGTGCTGAGTTCCGAATTCCGTAAAACGTCGCTAATAACGTCGCTAAAAGTGATTAGCGACATTTTTTGTCATTTAGTGATATTTTTTTACGTCGCTAATTTGACTTTTTCTGGTAGTGAGCTCATGCTCCTCCGACAGCTCCAACGGTGGCCAGCTCCTCCTTCGGCTCTATTTTTTATTTCTTCTGCTGTTCCGCCTGTTGTTCCTGAGGATCTACAACAAATCATCGCTGCGGTTATGATGCAGTACATGGCTAGCTGACAGCCGTCGCCGCCGTCGCCTCCACCGTCGGCTTGATATATATATATATATATATATATATATATATATATATATATATATATATATATATATATATATATATATTTAATAATTTGACAGTTTGTTGGATGTACTGGCTGTATAACTTTATATGTTTGGATTATGGTAGTGTACGATAATTTATGGCTATGCACTTGTATTTAATACGTTCTATTGTATTTGATTGTATTTGATGTGTTTGAATTTCTGATTGAATTTGCATAATGTTACAGGAGCAGGAAATAAGTGATTCTATTTTGGGGAAAAAATTATGTTTAGCGACGTACTAGCGGCGGATTAGCGACAGAAAACTATAAAATTCCATGTCAGCGACGGATTAATAACTCTTCAGCGACGGAAAGCTCTGTCGCTAATTATGTCTGGTACAAAAAATGTGGCAAATATGTATCTGAAATAGTCGCTAAATCCGTCGCTATGTCCGTCGTTGTTAGCGACGAAAATTTAGTCTGGGAGCTTCTGAAAAATTTGGTAAAAATAGACTCACAATTTTCGTCGCCAGTCCGTCACTAATTCGTCACCAAATACAACGACGTAAATAATATGTCACTAATCCGTCACTGGATTTTCGTCGCTAATTCCGTCGACATGGCGACGAATTAGCGACAAAAATTTGGCTGCGACACTTAAACTAGTGACGCCACATTTCCCTCGCTAATTTGTCGCTATATTAAAATAGTGACGGAAATAGATATTTTAGCGATGGAAAATTATGTCGCTAAAACTCTGTAGGAATCCGCTTTCTTAGCAGGCGCATCAACCGACACAGACTCTGAAGCGGAATTGAAGCAATTTTTGTAGTGTGAAAATTCTTAGATATTGTAAAAGTTTTCTTAGCAATTATAATTCTCTTAAAAATATATGTATCTCATATCAATATTGTACAATATGGACACAGATACGTACACGCTAAGGATACGGGCACAATATAGTTGGGCCATGCTTCTCCTTTCAGCAACAGCCATCAGATAGTTTAGTGTTGTTAATCATTGATATCCAGTGAAAAATACAAAAGAGTACATCCATCCCAGGTGAGGACAGGTATCAATTCCTTATTGGTAGCATCACTATCTATGTTCATTCCAATATAGTTGTACTCTTTCTTTGGCATTAGATTCTCTGAATTAAAGGAGCTGAACTAATAGCCTCTTCCTCATTGTTGTAGATGAGAAAACTGTTTGCTAATAATTATCTTGAAATAAACAAACTTTGGAACTTTCTTTGATGTGTTAGTTTCTATCATGACATGAGACCAACTATCCCTATTGTTTGTTCACACTTGCAATCTTTTTGTTACTTCTTAATATACTCTTTAATGAACATATCAGAATATGCTGTAAAGTCGTAAATATTCGTTCATATTCTCTAATTAAGCACGCTACTATAAGTTGCAATTTGCTTCTGCATAAGTGGCTATTTGGATCCACATAATACTGAAAAGTTCTAGTTCAGTAAACCCGAATTTCCGCTGAGTAGTCAGTCCTATGCTATGCACTATATAGCAAATCAATGATTCGTTACTCAAATCAATTCGATAGTGACTTCCATGTATGAACCCTAACTGGCAGAATTAAAGGCGCGAATAGCTTACTCTCTTATTCTTTATCACCTTTTATTTTTCTGTTGTGTGGAGATGGAGTAGTCTAAACCTAAGCGTAGGGTTTGGATTGATACTGAATCAAAGTATGTATTGGGCCAATCCGAACCGGTCCGCAGTTCGAATCAACCGAGTTTGACCGAATTTGGTTCGGATCGGGCTCAGCTCGAAGAGAACGACGGGTCGGACCGGGCCGGTCAACAAATAATCCGATCCAGTCCGGATCCATGACCTGGTCAGGATAGGACCGGGCCGGCCCATTATATATATATATATATATATATATATATATATATATATATATATATATATATATATATATATTACAATTTTTATTTCTAAAAAAAAAAAAAATCGAACCGAGCCGGTCCGGACCGGCCCGATCGAACCGTCCGAATTAGGCTCCGTCCGACCAGATGATGGATCGGGCTGGACCAGACCGGACTTGCGGGTCAGATCCTCGACCCAGTCTGAATCCGTGGGAAGAGTGGGTCGGAGCGGACCGATCTGTTGACCGATCCGGACAGACCCAGACCGGATTTGACCGAACCGAGTCCGTGGCAGATTCCGGGCTGTGTAAACCCCCTGAATTTTCAGAAATTTTTAAAATGGATTTTCACAATTTTCTGGATTTTTCTGGAATTTTTTAACTAATTAAAACTAAGGTATTTTGAATTTAAATAATTTTTAAGTGATGTTAAATATTATAAAAATAATATTTTTTGGTGTAAAATAAAAAACTATACATAGGGTAATTTTTCGAAAATTTATTGGACCCCGGAAGCATTTTTAAAGACCTAAAAACTAATTAATAAATAAACCAAAATAAACCCTGAAATTAAATCCGGTTCAATTGAACCAAACCAACCCAAACCGGACCGGTTTACCCGAACCGAACCCAAATCCTTAACTGGTCGGGTCGGATCCGAATTGAACCCGACCCGGACCGTTAACCCGCTGCAAACCCTAACCCCCAACTTCTCCTCTTCCCGACGGTTCTCCTTCCGGCGGCCATTTCCGCCGCCGTGGCCGCCGGCGACCGACCGATTCAGCTCCGCCAACGCCCCGAGCCGCTTCCCCTTCACCTCCCTCAACCCCCGACGCTAATCCTCCTCCCTCTAACCCTATTTAAACCCACCCATCGCCTCCGGCTGCCCCGATTCCTGACCACCGCCTCCACTCCCTTCTCCTCCGTCCTCGCCGGCCAGCACCATGAGCCCCGCCGCCCTCCAGCCAGCGCTTCGTCCCCGCCCCGCCGTCCTCCGCCTACCCCCAGCGGTCGTCCCCTTCCCGAGAGCCGACGACCCCCGCCCGCTCGAGATTCGTCGATCTCCCCACAGCTCTTGAACTTCGGCCGACTCAGCCCCTAGCGCCGCCTCGAGCCCGGCCGCCTCCGCCTCTGTCAGCGCTGCCCTCCTCCGGCAAAGTTCCGGCGCCCCAGCCGCTGTGGTGATCGAAACCCTAGCCCTAACTCAGACACTGTGTCGTGTCGTATCAAGACGACTCGCGGACACGGGAATTTTGGTTTCCACGGAGCCCTGTTCAGGTATCCTTTTCTCTCTCCTCGCTGTCCCATTTTTCGTTCCGTCAGTTGTGACTCGTAGGCTGCGTAACCCTCTCGATGTCCGTGCAACCCGCTCGGTGTGTCGCGTCCTATAGTGATCGCGAACCGTGATCCAAAAACAGGAAAAATAATACCCAGTTTTCCCCCGGAACTGAGTGCGCCCCGCTAAACGGGACGACTTGGTCGCGTGCGGTCTTTACCAAAAGGTGCGTGCCGTTGATACGGACGTGCGAGATTTCGCAGAAGTTGATTTGGATGTGCGTGCACACCGGAATCAACGCGTATCCGCCAACAACGTCCCGTATCCGTCTGTTCTGAATCTCGCTGTAACTTGGTGTACACACGTCGGATCGAGACAAAACTTGCGCCGTCGGACTCGTACCAATACGCAGGTCCTGTGACCCAAGTTTGGTTCGATTCTGAGAACGTTGACAAAATCGCGTATCATGGGCCCCACGGCTCCACTTGACGGACGATTTTGTGACCGGCTCATCGAAATCCAATTCTGGATGTTCCGTTGGGTTCATATCATCGTTCTGGATTTGTTGACATTAAGTTTGACGAATTTGGAGACCTTTGACCCTGACACATTTTTCGGTGCGAAGTGGCCCACATGTGGACCCCGCTTTGACCAGAAACTGTCATTTTGCCCCTGTGTCCAAATTGGACCCAAGGACAGGCGTTTCTAGCTATTTGATATTTTCTGAATTTGATGGTGATGTTTATTTCAGCAACCGGAGGAGTACATGCAATTTCCACTGAGACCAGAGCTACAATTGGAGCCAGAACCCCAGGCAAGTGTACCTTGCCACCCTTGCAGTTTTGTTACTTAATTTCTTGACTTATTTATATATTGTTGTACATGCTTGACCTAGGACCGTGTGACTTACTTAGCGTCCGATTAATAGTCGGGTGCCAACACCGTACGCGGAGTTGTGTAACGTCACCTAGAGATGGATATCGTGACCCTTTACATTCTCGTACTTGTCTTATCAAGAATGTTATACCCAAGACACCTGACACTATTCATGAGACAGAATCTTCCTGAGATATTCATGGTGATTTTGTATAGGATACAGGTTTTATGACATATTATTTATATAGATGCTTAGATCTTATTATGACTTGCTGCATTAGATATGATCTTGCGTGTCATGGACATGAGACGTGTGATTATATTGGGTGGGAAGAGACACACAGGCTACAGGCTGATATATATATATATATATATATATATATATATATATATATATATATATATATATATATATATATATATATATATATATTTATTATGGTGAGGCCTTAGACTCTATATCAGAGCTAGGCACTCTACCAGTGAGATATTATTGTGAGGCCTTAGACTCTACATTAGAGCTAGACACTCTACTAGTGATATCACTGCTACCCGGCTCCCCACACCGAGCTTGTAGTGGTCTTAGCCTGAGTTTTAGTGATGCTCTCATATTGCATATCACATAGTTGGTTATATAGTTTATCCCATATTATTTCATTTATTGCTGCACTGCATTTATTTTTGTCACGCCCCAGTCCCAAAATACCGAGGGACCGGACGCGTGATAATGGCCAGCAGTACGCACCGATGGACAAACCCAATTTAATGGATCCATCAGGGCATACTTAAGCTGTAAAACAAGTCTATGACAACATGGCACAACTAATCTCATCCACACAAGATATAAATATGATCCACAGAATATAAGGAATGTAAATCATCAACCAGTCTCAACAAAGTGCTTCGGGGAACAACCCGATAAATATCTGATACAATGGTTCATCAGACCGGAATATAAATGACTGAAATAAATAAATACTGAGCATGAAACATGGATGCTCAGGAAAAGTCTTCGGCTAACACCTCGTCCTCGGATGGCGGTACAGCTCCTGGATCAGCTCCTGCTGCGGTCCCGTATACCTCGGGATAGATCTCGTCCTCAAATCCTGGGGACATAATCCATATCCAGGTCCTCAGGGGACATAGCAAGGTACAGAAAATATACAAGCCAAAATATAAGCAGTGCAGCAATAATGAGATAAATAGGGTAAGTAAGTAACCATCTATGTGAAATACAAGATGAGAGCAGCACGAGTACTCAGGCTGAGCCACTACAAGCTCTGTGTCGGGGAGCCGGTAGTGGTAATAACACGTAATGTGCCTAGCTCTGCTACGAGAGTCTACGGCCTCACAATAGTAGTAGATATATATAGAAAATAGCCTGTAGCCTGTGTGTCTCTTCCCACCCAATATAACCACGCATATCATGACCATAACGTCTCATGTCCATGTCAAGCAGGATCATAGCTAATGCAACAAGTCATAAGTATCTATGAATATAGTATCTCTGTCAAGTCCTGTATCCTATACAGAATTACCACGAATATCTCAAAAAGATTCTGTCTCATGAACAGTGTCCTGGGTCAAAGTGTACTTGGTAAGACAAGTACGAGAAGATAAAGTGTCACGAATATCCATCTCTAGATGACAATACACAACACCGCGTACGGTGTTGGCACCCGACTAATAATCGGACGCTAAGTACATCACACGGTCCTAGGTTAAGCATGCACAACAATATAATGAAGCAAGAAAAATATGTAACAATACTGCAGAGTTTGGCAAGGTACACTTGCCTGGGGTCCTGCTGCTGGTATGAATCAGAGTCCAAGTCACAGTCCAAATAGCCTATGTATTACAATTTACCATGTCAAAAGATAATTTATTTTAACTTATTTAATTCTGGAATAATTACTCTAAAATTCTATTTTAATCTTATTATTCTGATTTTTAGGTTAATTCCTAAATTTTGTCCAAAGGAACTGAATTTTATCAACTCGAGACTCATGTCACGCAAATCGAGGCGATCTGTTGACCAAAAAGTCAACCGACACAAACTCAACTTTCATGCATAATTTCCTGTAGATTTCATCATCAAATACATGCTGGAATTTATGGCTCATCCGAATTAAAATTCGTTTGAGAATTATGGCACATACAAGTTTCGTATCGTGCACCGATGGTTAAATTCTAACCTAGAAGTTCTACAGAATTAACAGTATGAAAATACATCGAATTAAATTCTGGAAAAAACATATGTCAATGATCTCGACATTAGCTTTCCGAAACTTTAAACGGTTCATGATTCTGATTCCTGGTTCTCCCGAAATCGCGAAAATATTGAAACACGTCTATTTTTGGACATGATGTGCTCTACGAATTTTCTAGAATTTAATACTCATAATTTTGTAAAAAAAATTATATAATCAGAAAGCTAACCTCAATATCGTTCTAACGCAAGAAACTAGGCCTCGTTTGGAGTCCGGAGCTATGCGCAATGGCTTCTGGAAGATGAAGGAACCCTAGATGGCAATTCTCCAAAATCTATCTCTCTAAAAATAATGGGATAATTAGGGTTATAATAATATATATATATACATGTATGTTGAGCGGCTGAATGAAAGTTGCTAGGGTGACACATGTCATGATTTGATTGGATGGTTTTGGTTATATTATTTGTTTTTTTTATTTGCCTTTATCAAAACATTATTTAAGTCGTTTTAAATCTAAATAACTCAAAATAAACATTAAAAATAATCATAAAAATCTGGAAAAATTACAGAAAATATATTTTGAACCTAAAAACCCTAGAAAAATATTTGGGATAATTATATATTCATAGATTTCCTACTATAATTAGGAGAAGCTCTAAAAATTAGTTTTGCCATAAAACTAAAAATAAATACTAACATTATTCCAAAAATTCTGAAATAATTTCAGAAAATATATAATAATATTATAAATCTTAAAAAATAACGTGGGTCCATTCTATATTCCTGGGCTTGCACAATAAATTCTACAAGTCCTAAAAATTAGTTATTAGCCTAAATAACTCCCAATAAATACTAAAAATACTCAAAAAAATTCCAAAAACTTCTAAAAAATATATTTTATTATTTAGAACCTAAAATAAAAGTTTGGGATATTTTTAATTATATTTGAATCTAAAATAAATTCTTGAAAATCCTAGAAAATTACAGAAAATTGTAAAAAGTCTAAATTAAAAATTTCTGAAAAATCAGGGGGTTACAATCTACCCAACTTATAAAAATTTCGTCCTCGAAATTAAAATTAATCTATGGTAGAAGTCAAGGATGGTCTAAGATTTGCATTGGTTAAAATGCAAGGCTAGGTTTAACGGAGTGGACGATGTTGCACGTTGCACATTCCGAAAATCATGGAAGAAATTCACATGAGTGAAAATAGGTTTCTTCGTATGTCATGTCCAATAGTGTGGACACCTAAATGCTCTTTTGCATAAAAGTGCCCAACAATTGAAACGTTGCACAAAGATGGAAATTGGAGGATGGGCATGTCTAGGACAAGGTGTGAAATTTGTAGGAATGCAGTGACTAGAAAAGTGCTCCAATTATCGAAGCAATGGTAAGACGCGCCGAGGGATACCATGTTGTAAAACTAAATGAAAAATGTCGTGTTCTATTCCTAAGTGGATTTGAGCTAGTCTCAGTCTCACTATCTAAGCCAAGTAGGTCTACTTCTTAGGTGAGGAAGTTTCACAATCTAACCAACTTAAGACAATATTGTCCTCAAAATTAAAATAAGGCATAATTTGTTAATCCTTCTTGTACATAAGGCAAGTCAATCGCATTCTTCTTGCGACAATTAAAATCCTAATCATATCCATTGCAATCACTTCTAGGTTAAGATGACCACTGATCCAATCAAATTCAACCTATGGTTATCTCTTCTCGCTTTTTCAAATTATCCATATCCAAATTTAAATTAAATCCATATATCATCTTCAAGATTTAAATACGCATATCAATTTTACCTCACGATCTCCAATTATCATAATCTCCTCTAGAAGTAATTCGAGTCCATTATTATTCCTATTTTCACTTATAAATTTTTGTATGCTTCAACTTCTTAAATTCCATTCATATCCTTAATATTTCAAATAGGTAGTCCAACCATCAAGTTTTTATTTTAACTCAAATCATCAAATTGAAAAAATAATTTAAATGCAGTCCACCATTGTTCAAGTCTGAAATTCCATCTTTTTATCCTCTAAATTTCAAGTTGATAATTTTACCTTCATTGTTTAAATCATGTACTTAAGGTATAAATATCGGGTCCTCAATATTAATTCATTAATCCTCATCATCTTAGTCATTCTTCTAAAATTCTCAAAATTAAAATGGCTTGAACCTCTCCTAATTTAATCTTACTCGATCATAATCTAAAAGAAATTTCTCTCGAGTTGACAATGCACTACTACCCAACTTAGAATTTACCCATCTATAACATAAGGCTATATACCTTAAGAGAATATTCCTTAATATGTTTACTCATGTCATTCAATCCTCGAACTTCAATGCCGATTATATCATATATGATATGTCCTTAATTATGAAGAATAATCCTCAAGTATGTGATCGGCTTATGGGGTATATCTAGTATTCTCTGTGTATCAATTTATACCAAGCACGAGATTTTGTCTTTCCAAAATAAGGGAAGACGGAGACCAATAATAAAGAGTTCAAGGGCATCGTAATAGAATAGAAGTATTGGGATCAAGGCGTTTAAAGAATTCAATTGAGAATTGTCAAAGCAGTTGTGGATTGAAATCCTATTTTGGTAATCCTTTGTTCGCCTGCTCGTATTAGTACAATTATGTAACCGATACGATATGTCAGACATGTCTAGGGCAAGTATATTCGTCTACTAATCACTACATATCTCAATCCACGTAAGGTTGCGAGGGCGAATCAAGCGCACTATGGTTGATCAGACCGTAATATACTGATTCTGAAATATATTATTGTGGGCCTCCCCAATAATACATATGTCATGAACAAGCTCGATAAAGAATAAGCTTGCAAAACTAGGCTATAAAATAGCACAATAAGTCAAGGTAGTATATGAAATATAAGCACGCTAGATGATGATGAAAGGAGGTACAAATTATTCAAGTTCACAAAACGAACAAAATGAGCAACAATAATAAAAGACTCTACAATCTCTACAGTTATCATACAACCTCCTTGTCTAAGTTGCTAGTCGACCCAATAGGGCATGAACCTCTAAATTCTATTGTCTGAATAAACACTGTCATCTTATGCTAGCATACAATTATTGCCATTCAGTTACACCGCCTTGATGGGTCAAGTGGACTATGTGGTACTAGTCTCAAGGGAAAGGGAATATAACTTGTATCGAGGTGGGGGTACAAATTACGTGATTTAACACTAAGGGATAATCATCGGGTCACAATCTACAAGATTAACTCAAACTTATCGAACTCTAACTACCAAACACAAAATTTTTAAATCCAAGACTACAACTATAATCCTAGCAAACTATGGGTCCTTAACAAGGAATAAAATTACTTGGCCTACTATCAGAAGGGTCAGGTGGCACGAATTGGAAGACGGAGGAAAGAAGAACACATTTTAGTCGTTGCACATTAGCGAACGTTAAGGTCGCAGATGAACAACATGTGAAATTAAAATAGAGGGCTCTAGATAGCATCATAGTTTCCTAAGGGAATGTGGCGAGCAATTCTCCGTGTTTGAGGTATGATCTCATGGGGAATGTCATCCTCGTTGCTCTGGGCTTTCTGAGGTACTGTCTGCTAATATCATGACACGAACCTATATCCTAACGCTATCTCACTATGCATATTAGGTTCAGTCCTAATATTCGATTTCGGATTTCCATTGGTTCTTCAAGACTGGGGTCAAACATTAGGGTCAAATCTTTAACTAGCTCTTAGTAGTGCTTATACTACTCTTAGGTCATTCATGACTACCACAAGAAATAATGGTAAGTTATTCTATAGGTGAGGGACGCTAGGGTTCATTAAGCATTTTACTTAGGGGTGTGTCAATATCCTAGCTGTACTCTTAATAGGAAGGTTACCCTACTTATCATTCTATCGACAGGGACTTCTATATTCTAGGAGAAGGCTACACTCAAGGAACTAATGAGAAGGCACATGAATCAAGCAGGATACATTTATTCAACGGAATGGATTGGAAGGAGGATGAGGAGAAGTCATAGTCAGTTGTGGATGAGATCCTATACTCTAATCCTATTTGCAGGCTTACTCGGTCCCTAGGTTAAAACCGAACGATTTAGTCGTAGACCTGCATGGGCCACCACAAAAACCATGTAACGCCCCAGTCCCAAAATACCGAGGGACCGGACGCGTGATAATGGCCAGCAGTATGCACCGATGGACAAACCCAATTTAATGGATCCATCAGGGCATACTTAAGCTGTAAAACAAGTCTATGACAACATGGCACAACTAATCTCATCCACACAAGATATAAATATGATCCACAGAATATAAGGAATGTAAATCATCAACCAGTCTCAACAAAGTGCTTCGGAGAACAACCCGATAAATATCTGATACAATGGTTCATCAGACCGGAATATAAATGACTGAAATAAATAAATACTGAGCATGAAACATGGATGCTTAGGAAAAGTCTTCGGCTAACACCTCATCATCGGATGGCGGTACAGCTCCTGGATCAGCTCCTGCTGCGGTCCCGTATACCTCGGGATAGATCTTGTCCTAAAATCCTGGGGACATAATCCATATACAGGTCCTCAGGGGACATAGCAAGGTACAGAAAATATACAAGCCAAAATATAAGCAGTGCAGCAATAATGAGATAAATAGGGTAAGTAAGTAACCATCTATGTGAAATGTAAGATGAGAGCAGCACGAGTACTCAGGCTGAGCCACTACAAGCTCTGTGTCGGGGAGCCGGTAGTGGTAATAACACGTAATGTGCCTAGCTCTGCTACGAGAGTCTACGGCCTCACAATAGTAGTAGATATATATAGAAAATAGCCTGTAGCTTGTGTGTCTCTCCCTACCCAATATAACCACGCATATCATGACCATAACGTCTCATATCCATGTCAAGCGGGATCATAGCTAATACAACAAGTCATAAGTATCTATGAATATAGTATCTCTGTCAAGTCCTATATCCTATACAGAATCACCACGAATATCTCTGAAAGATCCTGTCTCATGAACAGTGTCAAGTATCCTGGGTCAAAGTGTACTTGGTAAGACAAGTACGAGAAGATAAAGTGTCACGAATATCCATCTCTAGATGACAATACACAACACCGCGTACGGTGTTGGCACCCGACTAATAATCGGACGCTAAGTACATCACACGGTCCTAGGTTAAGCATGCACAACAATATAATGAAGCAAAAAAAATATGTAACAATACTGCAGAGTTTGGCAAGGTACACTTGCCTGGGGTCCTGCTGCTGGTATGAATCAGAGTCCAAGTCACAGTCCAAATAGCCTATGTATTACAATTTACCATGTCAAAAGATAATTTATTTTAACTTATTTAATTCTGGAATAATTACTCTAAAATCCTATTTTAATCTTATTATTCTAATTTTTAGGTTAATTCCTAAATTTTGTCCAAAGGAACTGAATTTTATCAACTCGAGACTCATGACACGCAATTCTAGGCGATCTGTTGACCAAAAAGTTAACCGACACAAACTCAACTTTCATGCATGATTTCCTGTAGATTTCATCATCAAATACATGCTGGAATTTATGGCTCGTCCGAATTAAAATTCGTTTGAGAATTATGGCACATACAAAATTTTGTATCGTGCACCGATGGTTAAATTCTAACCTAGAAGTTCTACAGAATTAACAGTATGAAAATACATCGAATTAAATTTTGGGAAAAACATATGTCAATGATCTCGACATTAGCTTTCCGAAACTTTAAACGGTTCATGATTCTGATTCCTGGTTCTCCCGAAATCGCAAAAATATTGAAACACGTCTATTTTCGGACATGTTGTGCTCTACGAATTTTCCAGAATTTAATACTCATAATTTTGTAAAAAAAATTATATAATCAGAAATCTAACCTCAATATCATTCTAACGCAAGAAACTAGGCCTCGTTTGGAGTCCGGAGCTATGCGCAATGGCTTCTGGAAGATGAAGGAACCCTAGATGGCAATTCTCCAAAATCTCTCTCTCTAAAAATAATGGGATAATTAGGGTTATAATAATATATATATATACAGGTATGTTGAGCGGCTGAATGAAAGTTGCTAGGGTAACACATGTCATGATTTGATTGGATGGTTTTGGTTATATTATTTTTTTTTATTTGCCTTTATCAAAACATTATTTAAGTCATTTTAAATCTAAATAACTCAAAATAAACATTAAAAATAATCATAAAAATCTGGAAAAATTATAGAAAATATATTTTGAACCTAAAAACCCTAGAAAAATATTTGGGATAATTATATATTCATAGATTTCCTACTATAATTAGGAGAAGCTCTAAAAATTAGTTTTGCCATAAAACTAAAAATAAATACTAACATTATTCCAAAAATTCTGAAATAATTCCAAAATATATATAATAATATTATAAATCTTAAAAAATAACGTGGGTCCATTCTATATTCCTGGGCTTGCACAATAAATTCTACAAGTCCTAAAAATTAGTTATTAGCCTAAATAACTCCCAATAAATACTAAAAATACTCAAAAATTCCCAAAAAACTTCTAGAAAATATATTTTATTATTTAGAACCTAAATTAAAAGTTTGGGATATTTTTAATTATATTTGAAACTAAAATAAATTCTTAAAAATCCTAGAAAATTACATAAAATTGTGAAAAATCTAAATTAAAAATTTCTGAAAAATCAGGGGGTTACAATTTTTGGCATGTGTTATTTTGTACCTTGCTATGTGTAAACCCCCTGAATTTTTAAAAATTATTAAACTTGGATTTTTCCCAATTTTTTGGAATTTTTTGGAAATTTTCTGTAATTAAAATCAAGGTTTTAAATTATTACATGATTTTTAATTGATAATAAATAATATTAAAATATTATGAAAATAATATTTTTAGGTGTAAAATGAAAAACTGGACTTAGGATAATTTTTCTGGATTTTATTGGGCCTCAGACCTATTTTTGAAAGCCTAAAAACTATTTTTATACTAATTAAATTAATTAACTAATTATTATTATTATTATTATTATTGTTATTATTTGTTCAGCCCATTTTTCCCCAGCCCAAACCCAATTCCTCAGCCCGTTGGGCCTAGCCCAGCCCGCATCCGCTCGCGGGTCGGGTCGGGTCGGCCAGACCCGGACCGCGCGAGAGCCGACCCGGAGGACTTCTCCTCCCCCACGCCTCAGAACGCGATTTCCGGCCGCGTTTTCCGGCCACGCCGCCCGCCCGCGACCCGCTCACCCCACGACCGCCCGCGGCTCCGCCTTATCCGCCACGTCTCGGCGCCACCTCCGCAGCCGACTCCCTATAAAACCCTCCTCCTCCTCCCTCTTTCTCCCCCAAACCCAAAAAACCTACTCCGGCCATCCCCTTCCCCGGCGCCGACCTCCGCATACTCTCCTCCTCCTTCTCCAATCAGACCCCTCCGCCCTAGCCGCCGTTCTCCTCCGCCTCCTCCTTTCCCACCGCTTCCAGAACCCGACGCCGGACTCCCCAAGCTCCTCCGCCGCCGCTAATCCCCGCCGTGCAGCCCACTCAGCCCCGATCCGACGACCCCGCCCTAGCCGCAGCACCGCCCTCCTCCGGCGAGCTGAACCCTGACCTAGCTGGACGCGCCGCGGACACAGAGGACACAGAACTCGCTGCAGGACACGGACACAGCGGGCACGGACTCGTCGACACAGGATACGAGACGGACACAAAAACCCCAGTTTTTAGGCCTCGTTCAGGTACTCGTATCTTGCACCCTGTATCTCCGATTTCGATTCCCTAAATTGTGTTGTGGAGCCTGCTTGACCCTCTCGGTGTCCGGACAAACTGTTCGGGACATCGCGTCCTGTGGTGATCGCACACCGCGATCCAAAAACAGGAAAAGCCAGACCCTGTTTCACCCCGGAACTGAGTGCGCCCCGCCAAACGGGACGACTTGGTCGCGTGCGGTCTTCACAGATACGTACGCATCGTCGATACGGACGTGTGAGTTTTCGTAGAAGCTGATTCGGGTGTGCGTGCACACCGGAATCAACGCGTATCCGCGGACATCGTCCTGTATCCGCTTTTTTGGTAATTCACCCTAACTTCGTGCACATACGTCGGATCGAGACGAAACTTGTGCCATCGGACTCGTACCGATACGCTGGTCCTGTGGGTCAAGTTTGGTTCGATTTTGAGAACGTTGACGAAATCGCGTGTCGTGGGCCCCACAGGCCCCGCTCGACCGGCAATTTTGTGTTCGGCTCATCGGAATCCAAATCTGGAAGTTCCGTTGGGTTCGTATCAGCGTTCCTGA
The DNA here is from genome assembly GCA_036927795.1 of Iris macrosiphon. Taxonomy (NCBI): domain Eukaryota; kingdom Viridiplantae; phylum Streptophyta; class Magnoliopsida; order Asparagales; family Iridaceae; genus Iris; species Iris macrosiphon. Next base: position 4,107,278 of record JAYESA010000005.1, on the reverse strand, counting down.
CCTGTTGACACTAAGTTTGGTGAATTTGGAGACCTTGACCCGGACACGTTTTTCGGTGCAAAGCGGGCCCACCGGCGGACCCCGTTTTGACCCGAAACTGCCGTTTTTGCCCTTGTCTCCAAATTGGACCCAAGGACAGGCGTTTCTAGCTATTTGACATCTTCTGAGCATGATGGTAATGTCTATTTCAGCTTTTGGACTCATCTCTGGACTTTTTCCCCAAGAACTAAATTAATCAGATCCAAACAACAGGCAAGTACCTGCACTTCAAGTTAATCTTTATATATTGTGATAATTAATTTCCTGCCATACATGTACCCTTGATGTTTACACCTAGTGTTAGAAATACTGAATTTCATGTCTTGAATATTGGAGTTTCTGTCTTATTTTTCATGTCGGGTGGGAGAATACCTAGAAGGCATGTAGTTTACCCTTCCCCTTGTCATGTTTAATAGCTGTTGGTACACGACTGTACCTCAGCCGGATCTCAATTTCCCCTGTTTAATAGCCGTTCATGACGGCCGAATTAGCCTTATAAACCCCTACATGCCAACTATGTATTCTAAAACAAAAACAAGTCCACACATATAGTTCCTGTTCATGTTATATTTCTTGCTGGCTATTGTAGTTCCATTTCCTGCTTCATTTAGTTCTGTTTCTCATATTCCTGTTTACAGTTTAACTCTGAGATAATAATGTTCTGTTATGCTGTTTCTCAACATGATATCAATATTTAATTGTCATAAAATATTTAGTTTAATCTTGTTGTGCACTGTGTACTTTGCTCCTTTCCTGACTGGATCTGTTGATTTAGGCGATGATGAGGATCTTGCCCCTACTTATTATGGTCCCTATGAGGGGACTGATGATACCTATGAGGAGCCTGAACCCACCCAGGAGACCCCTGCTGCTGAGTTGCTAGTAGTAGCTATCTTTCATTTATATTCTTATCTTATTTATCGGGTTTGTCCCCGATTTCAATATTGAATTCCTGTACTAAAACATTTGAATCTGCTGTCACATTTATTTTCAGTTAAAATCTTAAGTTTCATTCTCATTATTATCTTGCCTATGTTTTTGTGAATGAGCTAGTTAGCAAATAATGGATTGACCTAGACAGCGTACTACCGCCGACTCTGCGGCGTAGGCTGGACGTACCCACGCACTCGTGCCCGAATTTCCGGGTGCGGGTCGTGACACATTTTTATGGTAGCCCATGCAGGTCCTATCCTAAAATAGGGTAATACCCTAGGACAGGGTATGGAATAAAATTGAGGATTCTAGGAAAAGCTCATTCACAGTATAGCGTCCTTATTTCAATTCTTGAAATCATTGCTGCTCAATTTTTCCCTATCGCCTTTGATTTCCAAGTATTCTAGTCTGATCTTCCTATCCCTTAATCTTTCAGAATGGTCCAGACCAGGAACACAGTAGGAGGCACATCAGAACCAGCTGAGCAGAATGTGCCCGAGACTCTTGCACTCCCGCCGCCTCCATCTGTTCCGGCAGTTACCCTAGATGGGGCACAGCTGCTAGGAGTTTTCCAGGGATTGGTGGAATCCCAGAAAGAACAGACTGCACTTCTGCGGACCAGCCTCTCAGAAGCTCTTAAGTCCCAGGAGTCGCCACTCAAGAGGCCAGGGAGTGCTAAAGACTTCAAGAATCTAAGAACCCTGGAATTTTACGGAACTGAGGGCATTCTCTATGCTGATGAGTGGATAGAGAATGTCGAGAGACTCCTGAAGACTGCCCGGGTCCCTGATGACCTCAAAGTGGAGTCCACAAGCCTGCAACTGTTCGACATTGCTCGAACCTGGTTCAGAGATGAACCCCAACTATCTGCTCCCGACATCACCTGGGAAGACTTCAAGAGGCTATTCAAGGAGAAATTCTACCCCGAAGTGGCTCGGGAAGCTCTCGAAAGCCAATTCGAGAGACTGGAACAAGGTAACCTGTCTGTTGATGGATACACTGCTGAATTTAGCAGGTTAAGCCACTTTGCGGAGTACATGGTTCGTACCCCGGAGGACAGAGCCCGTAGATTCAAGAAGGGGCTGTCCCCGGATATTCGCCTTGCTGTCACCACCAGCCGAGCTCGTACCTATGAAGAAATCCTGAGCGTGGCACAAGGCGTTGAAAGAGATATGGGGCATAAACTAAAGCGGGAAAGAGATACCGGAAATGCAGGACCCAACAAACGCCCTTTTCAATAACAACAACAGCAGAAGGCCTCGCAGCAAACTCAGCGTCCTCTCCCTCGAGCTCCAGCACCCCAACACCAGGCTCAGGGACAGAACCAACAAGCTGCTGCTTGTAACTTTTGCCAAAAACCAGGTCATACTTGGCAAGTCTGCAGGAAGAGGCTAGGTGCCTGCCTTTACTGCGGCTCAGCAGCGCACCAAATGAGGGACTGTCCAGCTGCTCAAGGACGCACCGCTGCACCCAAGGCTCCAGCCCAGGCCAGGGTCCCAGCAGTACAACAGAGGGGACCCCCACTTCCAACACAACAACAACGCTTTGCTCAGCACCAGCAGTAACAGAGGGGTGCACCGCAGCAAGGCCGTGCTTATGCAATGACTCTGGAAGAAGCTGAGGCCACAGCAGACGTGATTACAGGTTCTGTGCTTATAAATTCAATACCAGCTATTACTTTATTTGACTCTGGAGCTTCACATTCATTCATGTCAGTAGATTTCCTTATGAAGCATAGCTTAATCACTAAACCCCTTAGGAATTGTTATAAGATCATTACCGGTGGAGGAATTATCCCGGTTAGTGATGCATGTAACAATTGTCCTATTACACTATGTGGAAGAGAACTATATGCTAGGCTACTCGTAATGCCAGTTCCCAGTTTTGACATTATACTGGGTATGGATTGGTTGAGTCAACATCATGCCACTATAGACTGTCACAGAGGTAGTATAATCTTCAGGCCCCCTGACAAGCCAGAATTTGAATTTGCTAGAGGTTCTAGAGAAATGGGTAGTAACAAAATTTGTGGAGCCCTAATAACAGAAGAAGTGCCACTACCTATCATCTCTGAATACCTTGATGTCTTCCCTGAGGATCTCCCAGGCTTACCCCCAGACCGAGAAGTTGAATTCTCTATTGACCTAGTGCCAGGAGCAGCACCAGTATCTCAAAATCCCTACAGAATTAACAAGAAGGAGATAGTAGAACTAAATGAGCAAATAAAAGAGTTAGAAGACAAATGCTTCATTAGGTCTAGTGTCTCACCCTGGGGAGCTCCAGTATTATTTGTGCCCAAGAAGGACGGGACATCCCGAATGTGTATTGACTATAGGGCCTTGAATGCCTTGACAATTAAGAATAAGTATCCCCTGCCCAGGATAGATGACTTATTTGATCAGTTGAGTGGAGCTCGGGTCTTTTCCAAGATTGATTTAAGGTCTGGTTACCACCAAGTAAGGGTGAGAAAGGAAGACATCCCTAAAACTGCTTTCAATACCCGGAACGGACACTACGAATTCTTAGTAATGCCGTTCGGGTTGACGAATGCTCCAGCAGTTTTCATGAACCTAATGAACAGAGTTTTCCAGCCATAACTAGACAAATTTGTAGTGGTCTTCATTGATGATATTTTGATCTACTCCAAGACCCCCGAAGAACATGAAGAACATTTGAGGTTAGCATTGGAGACTTTGAGGAAGGAAAAACTTTATGGAAAATTATCTAAATGTGCTTTCTTCCTAGACAAAGTAGAATTCTTGGGACATGTTGTGACTGGAGATGGAATAGCAGTAGATCCTAAGAAGATAGCTGCAGTAGAATCCTGGCCCACTCCAGACTCTGTAGCTGAGATTAGAAGTTTCCTGGGACTAGCTGGCTACTATCGGAAGTTTGTGAAGGACTTTGCTAGAATTGCGGAGCCCATGACAAAATTAACAAGAAAGGATGAAGAGTTCACCTGGACTGATGAATGTCAGCGTGCTTTTGAGGAATTGAAGAAAAGACTGACTTCTGCCCCTATTCTGACCTTACCTTCCGGAACCGGAGGTTTCGCTATTTATAGTGATGCTTCTGGAAAAGGTCTAGGTTGTGTACTGGAGCAGAACAAGAAGGTAATAGCATATGCCTTTAGACAGCTTCGACCACATAAAAAGAATTATCCAACTCATGATTTAGAATTGGCAGCTGTCATTTTTGCTCTTAAACTATGGAAGCATTATCTTTATGGAGAAAGGGTGGAAATATTTACGGACCATAAAAGTCTAAAATATATCTTCACTCAGAAAGAGCTAAACATGAGGCAAAGAAGGTGGCTGGAACTAATGAAAGACTTTGATATCACTCTTCAATATCACCCTGGGAAGGCAAATGTAGTTGCTGATGCTCTAAGCAGGTATCCTATGGCGATGTACTTGACTATGGACAGACACCTGCTGGAGGACTTGGAAAGTTTAGGTATTGAAGTAATTATCCCAGGAAAAGAAGGCCAAATGATGAACTTGCAGATTCAGTCTACTTTAATGGACAAGATCAAGGAGACTCAGTTTCAGGACGAAGGCCTGCGAAGCCTTCGAGGTCAAGTGCAAGCTGGACTAGTAGAAGAATTCAGAATTCATGAAGATGGATCACTGAGGCATGGCGATAGATTATGTGTACCTCAAGGAGACATAAGAGAAGAAATCATGCAAGAGGCGCACAGATCGCAATACTCTATACATCCAGGAGCCAACAAAATGTACAAGGACCTGAGAACGCATGTTTGGTGGCATGGCATGAAAAGAGAAGTAGCCAGGTTCGTATCTCGTTGTTTAGTGTGCCAGCAAGTCAAGGCAGAAAGACAAAGACCTGGAGGATTGCTTCAACCCCTACCCATTCCGGAGTGGAAGTGGGAACATATCACAATGGATTTTGTTTCCGAACTTCCAAGGACACCTAGTGGAAAGGATGCAATCTGGGTGATAGTAGATAGACTGACCAAGTCTGCACATTTTCTACCTTTCAAGGTGGGGCTATCTACAGAAAAGCTGGCAGATTTATATATCAGACACATTGTCAGGCTACATGGAGTTCCAGTAAGTATCGTCTCCGACCGAGATTCAAGGTTCACCTCTCACTTCTGGAAGAGCTTACAAGCCAGCTTGGGGACGCAACTCAAATTCAGCACAGCTTATCATCCCCAAACCGATGGACAATCGGAACGTACAATCCAGACACTTGAAGATATGCTCCGTACATATGTTTTGGATTTTGGAGGATCCTGGGAAGACTATCTACATCTTGTGGAGTTCTCTTATAATAACAGTTACCAAGCAAGTATTGAGATGACTCCATTTGAAGCTCTGTATGGACGAAGATGTCGTACCCCGCTATCATGGGACGACGTTGGAGAAAGAGCCCTGCTGGGACCAGAGATGGTGATCGATTCAGCTGAGAAGGTAAAGCAAATAAGGGACAGACTTCGAGTGGCTCAAGACAGGCAACGACATTGGGCAAATAGCCACCGAAGGCCCTTGGAATTTGAGGTAATTAAATTTATGAAATTCAAGTCAATTTAAATATTTTGATTATGGAACTAAGGCTTGATTATGACTTTATTAAAGGTTGGAGAGCTGGTATTCTTAAAGATTTCCCCGACACGTGGCACCATTAGGTTCGGAAGGAGTGGAAAACTCAGCCCAAGATTTATTGGACCTTTTGGCATTCAGGAGAAAATCGGAGAAGTGGCATACCGATTGGCATTGCCACCCTCTCTGGATGGAGTACATAACGTCTTCCACGTGTCGCAGCTGAGGAAGTACGTGTCGGACCCCAGCCACATTTTGGATCACTCAGAGCTCGAAGTAGGCCCAAGTCTGACTTACCAAGAGCAACCCGTGGAGATACTGGATCGCTCAGAGAAAGTCCTACGGAACCAGGTTATCTCCCTGGTTCGCGTAGCTTGGAAGCACCATTCCCCCGGCGAATCCACCTGGGAGCGAGAAGACGAGATTAAAGAGCGCTACCCTTATCTTTTTGAACCCTGAGGTATATTTTAATTCTCGGCCCTTTTCTTTCGTGCCATTGCTATTCTTAAATTTCGAGGACAAAATTTTTATAAGTTGGGTAGATTGTAAACCCCCTGAATTTTCAAAAATTATTAAACTTGGATTTTTCCCAATTTTCTGGAATTTTCTGGAAATTTTCTGTAATTAAAATCAAGGTTTTGAATTATTACATGATTTTTAATTGATAATAAATAATATTAAAATATTATGAAAATAATATTTTTAGGTGTAAAATGAAAAAACTGGACTTAGGATAATTTTTCTGGATTTTATTGGGCCTTAGACCTATTTTTGAAAGCCTAAAAACTATTTTTATACTAATTAAATTAATTAACTAATTATTATTATTATTATTATTATTGTTATTATTTGTTCAGCCCATTTTTCCCCAGCCCAAACCCAATTCCTCAGCCCGTTGGGCCTAGCCCAGCCCGCATCCGCTCGCGGGTCGGGTCGGGTCGGCCAGACCCGGACCGCGTGAGACCCGACCCGGAGGACTTCTCCTCCCCCACGCCTCAGAACGCGATTTCCGGCCGCGTTTTCCGGCCACGCCGCCCGCCCGCGACCCGCTCACCCCACGACCGCCCGCGGCTCCGCCTTATCCGCCACGTCTCGGCGCCACCTCCGCAGCCGACTCCCTATAAAACCCTCCTCCTCCTCCCTCTTGCTCCCCCAAACCCAAAAAACCTACTCCGGCCATCCCCTTCCCCGGCGCCGACCTCCGCATACTCTCCTCCTCCTTCTCCGATCAGACCCCTCCGCCCTAGCCGCCGTTCTCCTCCGCCTCCTCCTTTCCCACCGCTTCCAGAACCCGACGCCGGACTCCCCAAGCTCCTCTGCCGCCGCTAATCCCCGCCGTGCAGCCCACTCGGCCCCGATCCGACGACCCCGCCCTAGCCGCAGCACCGCCCTCCTCCGGCGAGCTGAACCCTGACCTAGCTGGACGCGCCGCGGACAAAGAGGACACAGAACTCGCTGCCGGACACGGACACAGCGGGCACGGACTCGTCGACACAGGATACGAGACGGACACGAAAACCCCAATTTTTAGGCCTCGTTCAGGTACTCGTATCTTGCACCCTGTATCTCCGATTTTGATTCCGTAAATTGCGTTGTGAAGCCTGTTTGACCCTCTCGGTGTCCGGACAAACTGTTCGGGACATCGCGTCCTGTGGTGATCGCACACCGCGATCCAAAAACAGGAAAAGCCAGACCCTGTTTCACCCCGAAACTGAGTGCGCCCCGCCAAACGGGACGACTTGGTCGCGTGCGGTCTTCACAGATACGTACGCATCGTCGATACGGACGTGTGAGTTTTCGTAGAAGCTGATTCGGGTGTGCGTGCACACCGGAATCAACGCGTATCCGCGGACATCGCCCCGTATCCGCCTTTTCGGCAATTCACCCTAACTTCATGCACACACGTCGGATCGAGACGAAACTTACGCCATCGGACTCGTAGCGATACGCTGGTCCTGTGGGTCAAGTTTGGTTCGATTCTGAGAACGTTGACGAAATCGCGTGTCGTGGAACCCAACAGGCCCCGCTCGACGGGCGATTTTGTGTTCGGCTCATCGGAATCCAAATCTGGAAGTTCCGTTGGGTTCGTATCAGCGTTCCTGACCTGTTGACACTAAGTTTGGTAAATTTGGAGACCTTGACCCGGACACGTTTTTCGGTGCAAAGCGGGCCCATCGGCGGACCCCGTTTTGACCCGAAACTGCCATTTTTGCCCTTGTCTCCAAATTGGACCCAAGGACAGGCGTTTCTAGCTATTTGACATCTTCTGAGCATGATGGTACTGTCTATTTCAGCTTTTGGACTCATCTCTGGACTTTTTTCCCAAGAACTAAATTAATCAGATCCAAACAACAGGCAAGTACCTGCACTTCAAGTTAATCTTTATATATTGTGATAATTAATTCCCTGCCATACATGTACCCTTGATGTTTACACCTAGTGTTAGAAATACTGAATTTCATGTCTTGAATATTGGAGTTCCTGTCTTGTTTTTCATGTCGGGTGGGAGAATACCTAGAAGGCATGTAGTTTACCCTTCCCCTTGTCATGTTTAATAGCTGTTGGTACACGACTGTACCTCAGCCGGATCTCGATTTCCCCTGTTTAATAGCCGTTCATGACGGCCGAATTAGCCTTATAAACCCCTACATGCCAACTATGTATTCTAAAACAAAAACAAGTCCACACATAAAGTTCCTGTTCATGTTATATTTCTTGCTGGCTATTGTAGTTCCATTTCCTGCTTCATTTAGTTCTGTTTCTCATATTCCTGTTTACAGTTTAACTCTGAGATAATAATGTTCTGTTATGCTGTTTCTCAACATGATATCAATATTTAATTGTCATAAAATATTTAGTTTAATCTTGTTGTGCACTGTGTACTTTGCTCCTTTCCTGACTGGATCTGTTGATTTAGGCGATGATGAGGATCTTGCCCCTACTTATTATGGTCCCTATGAGGGGACTGATGATACCTATGAGGAGCCTGAACCCACCCAGGAGACCCCTGCTGTTGAGTAGCTAGTAGTAGCTATCTTTTATTTATATTCTTATCTTATTTATCGGGTTTGTCCCCGATTTCAATATTGAATTTCTGTACTAAAACATTTGAATCTGCTGTCACATTTATTTTCAGTTGAAATCTTAAGTTTCATTCTCATTATTATCTTGCCTATGTTTTTGTGAATGAGCTAGTTAGCAAATAATGGATTGACCTAGACAGCGTACTACCGCCGACTCTGCGGCGTAGGCTGGACGTACCCACGCACTCGTGCCCGAATTTCCGGGTGCGGGTCGTGACACTATGTCCCCTGAGGACCTGGATTCGGATTATGTCTCCAGGATTAGCAGACGAGATCGATCCCGAGGTATTCAGGACAGGAGCAGAAGCAGGAACAGGAGCAGGCACTGGAGCAGTTGTCAAGCCCCAGTCCCAAAATGCCGAGGGACTGAGCACGTGAGCAATGGCCAGCAGCACGCACCGATGGACAACCCAATTTAATGGATCCATCAGGGCATGCTTAAGCTGTAGTCTATCAGTAATATGTTACAAGTCTCAGGTATTTCTAATCTCATCCACCAAATAAATACAGATTAATTGCCAGAAATAATGCAATGGAATTAAATAAACAATATTAAATAAGGTTATCTCGGGAAACAAATCCGAGAATTATTCTGTTACATTTAAGGAAACATAGACTGGAAATAAAATACTGAAAAAGAAATACTGTGAATATGAAGCCGGTGCTCAGGAGAAGTCTTCTGCAACTATCTCGTCCTCGGTTCCGGGTTCTGCTCCAAGGAGTGCTCCTGTACCGTACACCTCGGGGTAGTTCTCCTCGGCTATACCTGGGGACATAGTCCATTCCAGGTCCTCAGGGGACATAACAAGGTACAGAAAATACAAGCCAAAACATATGCAGTGCAGCAATAAAATAAATAGAAGGGTAAATATGTAAACCAGCTAGTGATATGCAAGTGAGAGTTTTAGTCATACTCAGGCTGAGACTACTACATGATCAGTGTCGAAGAAACCATAGCAGTATTTTCTCGAAGAGCCAGAACTTGTGCCAAAGCTCTGTATCAGAGACTAGGACACCTCCAGATAACATTATTTATATTATAATCAGCCTTGATATGGTAATACTCTCCCCACCCCATGTAATCTCACGTCACAGTTCCAGAAATATCAGGTACAAGTCACGCAAGATTGAACTAATGCAATGAGTCAGGATAGAATCTGAGCATGTAAACTGTAATGACATGAAAATGTAACCTATACGGAATCACCAGGTATTTCTTCGGCAATTCCGTCACATGAATAGTGTCAGGTGTCCTGGGTTAAGCAGTTAAACAAGTTTGCTTAGGCATCTACAAGAAATCAAGTAAATACTATAACCAGAAATATCTGAGAATTGGCAAGCTTTACTTGCCCACTGATGTATAACCAAGTCCAGGAAATAACTGACAAGCTGCAGGGTTTGGCAAGGTACACTTGCCCACTAATGTATACTAAGTCCAGGAAATAGGTAGCAAAGCTGCAAGTTTTGGCGAGGTACACTTGCCTGCGGTTCCGGTTCCAATTGCGGCTCTGACTTCAGCTGGAATTGCAGGCGGTACTCCGGTTGCTGAAACAAACAATACTATCAGATCCAGAAAATATCAATCAGCTAGAAACGCCTATCCTTGGGTCCAATTTGGAGACAAGGGCAGAAACGGCAGTTTCGGACCAATACGGGGTCCACCGGTGGGCCCGCTTTGCACCAAAAAACGCGTCTGGGTCAACGGTCTCCAAATTCACCAAACTCAGTGTCAACAGGTCAGAAACGCTGATATGAACCCAACGGAACTTTCAGAATTGAATTCCGCTGAGCCGAACACAAAATCGCCCGTCGAGCGGGGCCTGTGGGGCCCACGACACGCGATTTCGTCAACGTTCTCAGAATCGAACGAAACTTGGGTCACAGGACCAGCGTATCGCTACGAGTCCGATGGTGCAAGTTTCGTTTCAATCCGACGTGTGTACACAAAGTTAGGGTAAAATCCAGAAAGTACGGATACGGGGCGATGTCCGCGGATACGCGTTGATTCCGGTGTGCACGCACACCCGAATCAGCTTCCGCGAAATCCCACACATCCGTATCGACGAGGCGTACGTATCTGTGAAGACCGCACGCGACCAAGTCATCCCATTTGGCGGGGCGTACTCAGTTCCGGGGTAAAACAGGGTCTGGTTTTTCCTGTTTTTGGATCGCGGTGTGCGATCACCACAGGACGCGATGCCCCGAACAGTTTATCCGGACACCGAGAGGGTCATACAGGCTTCGCAACGCAATTTGCGAAATCGAAAACGGAGCTACGAGCAAAAAGTTACGCGTACCTGAAGGGAACCCGAAAACCAGGGTCGAATCGTGTCCGACACGACACAGGACACTGTGTCCTGTGTCCGACACAGGGACTGAATTAGGGTTAGGGTTTGGGGATTTCTTGCCGGAGCTGGGCGGAGGGCAGCCGAACAACGGCGGAGGGGCCGGGCCTCTGCGGCGGAGGGCGGCGCGGTGGCTGGGGGCTCGCCGGCGGCGGCGGCTCGGCTGGGGCGGTGGAGCTGCTGCCGCTGCTGCTGCGGCGAGGCGCTGGGAGGAAGGGGAAGCGGCGGAGGCGGCTGGACGCGGTGGCGGAGGGCGTGGCGGCGGCGCTGCTAGGGCGGAGGCGGGCTGCCGGTGGCGGAGAGGGCTGGCTAGGGCGGTGGCTGAGGGTGGAGGCGTTGGCCAGGGGGGTTTAAATAGGTGGCCGGAGGCGGTGGCGTGGCCGAGGATGGCGGGGAGAGGGGCGGAGAAGGCGGTGGACGTGGGGGTGAGCGGAGCGGGCGGGCGGCCGAGCGGAGCGGGCGGAGCGCCGGCGGGTGCGGGGAAGAGGGGGTCGTGGGTGAGAGGGTGGAGGCCGGGTCGGGTTTGCGGGTCGGGCGGCGGCGGATCCGACCCGACCCGCTAGGGGCTGGGCTCGGGTTGGGCTGGGCCGGGCCGGCCCAACGGGCCGCGGGCTGAATCAAATAAAAAAACAATAATAATAATAATATTAATAATAATAAATCAATAATTAATTAATAAATAATTAATTAAGTAAGTAAATACTTTTTAGGCATTTAAAAAATAGGTCCGGGGTCCGATAAATTTCAGAAAAATTGCCCTAAGTCCAGTTTTTCATTTTACACCCAAAAATATTATTTTCATAATATTTTAATATCATTTATTATCAATTAAAAATCATATAAAAATTAAAACCCTGTTTTTAAATTACAGAAAATTCCCAGAAAATTCCAGAAATTTGTGAAAAATCCAGTTTTTAAAATTTTGAAAATTCAGGGGGTTTACAATCTACCCCCCTTAAGAGGATTGCGTCCTCGCAATCAAAGAATAACCGGTCAACAGAGATGACGCGGTCGCAAACATCGTTTGGAAACACATCACAAGATACTTAGGGAAGTATCGTTTCCCTAAAAATTGAAAGTTTACACTTTTCAGGAAAATCTAGTTAAAACTATAACTTATATGAAAAACTAGGTTGTTATTAACAAGTTGCTATTTACTAGGTTGGGGCTGAGGTCACGAACCAACGGACACGAACTACAACAAGACTAAAACGGAAAACTATAAATCACTTACTCGCATCGGCTTCCTGCACAGTCATCGCGTAAGCCTGCTCTCGTCCTTGAGGTAGATTCCTCTGCTGTTGCTGAGCTTGCTGGTAGGGTGCTGCTCGAGGTGCTGGTGGAGTTTGTTGGTTCGCCTTTGGTGTTCCTTCTCCACGTTGAGTGCAATCCCTTACCGAATGCTGACGGGATCCGCATGCCAAACACAATCCTAGTCTGCGTCGGCATTCTTTGGCGATATGGCCTGCTTTGCCACAGTAATGACAAGTAAGGAGGACTACCACTGGTGGTGTAGATGCTTTCTGCTGTTGGTGCGGTCTCTTTGCAGATTCTTCTTGTGGTGCTCTGGATGTTGCTGATGGGGAGGACCTCTTCAGACTGGTCTCTCTCTTGGTGACGCGCTCTATGCGTCGAGCCGCAGCAAGGACGTCCGAGTATGATGTTGGTGCGACGGACCCAATTAGTTTCTGCAGCTCAATGTTCAGTCCGTCGAAGAATTTTTCGGCCTTCTCTTCCTCAGTCGGGATCAGGGTGGGGGCGAAGCGGCTCAGACGAATGAATTCTGCGTTGTACTCTTCCACCGTCATGGAGTCCTGAGTGAGGCGATTGAATTTGTCCCGCAGTTCTGATCGAGCAATGGCAGGAATGTACATCTCCTGGAAGAGTCTGGAGAACTCCTCCCAAGTGATTCGGTCTGGTCCGAGTTGCATCTCCTCGGATAGCCACCAGTGATGGGCATTGTCCGTCAATTGCATTCGGACGGCAGTCATCCAGCGTTCCCGTGGAAGTTCAGCTGCTTCAAGTTGATGCCGAATGTTGGTGAGCCACTCATGAACTTCTGTGGGCTCCTCTTTTCCAGAAAAAATGCGGGGCTTCAGTTGGCGGAAGTCAGTGATTGAGCCTGTAGTTGGCCGTCGAGCTGGTAGGTTGGCCTGCTCCAGTGCAGTTACAATGCTGTCCCTCAAGAAATTAGCTTCGCGACGCTGAGCCTCGTGTTGGACTTGTTGCTGAGCTTGCATCATCGCGTAGATCATTTGAAATATTTGCTGCCCGTCGATTGGCTGTCCTGGTGGGAACACGGGCATTGGTGGGACGAACTGCGGCGGAGGTGGGATGTCATCGCGCCGAAATCGGGAGGTAGGTTGACCTGCCTGCTGGCTCTGTTGAGTTGGTGGAACTCCTCCGACTGGTGTCACTTCGTTGTCATAGGTGACACCTGTAGCTTGGGGTGTTCCGACGGGAGTCTCGTTGCATTCTTGTGGGTCCATTTCCCTGTATCCAAAATAACCAATAAGAGGCGCACAGAAAACAAGGCAAGATGCAAGTTCAAGTTAGTTCGAATACGATACAGATATCAAAAACGATTTCAAGCAAGTGGATGAGATCCTAAAAACTATCCTATCTTATTGCAGGCCTGTTCGGTCCCTAAGTTGAAACCGAACAATTTTAGTCGTTGACCTGCATGGGCCACCACAAAAACCATGTCACGCCCCAGTCCCAAAATGCCGAGGGATTGAGCACGTGAGCAATGGCCAGCAGCACGCACCGATAGACAACCCAATGTAATGGATCCATCAGGGCATGCTTAAGCTGTAGTCTATCAGTAATATGTTACAAGTCTCAGGTATTTCTAATCTCATCCACCAAATAAATACAGATTAATTGCCAGAAATCATGCAATGGAATTAAATAAGCAATATTAAATAAGGTTATCTCGGGAAACAAATCCGAGAATTATTCTGTTACATTTAAGGAAACATAGACTGGAAATAAAATACTGAAAAAGAAATACTGTGAATATGAAGCCGGTGCTCAGGAGAAGTCTTCTGCAACTATCTCGTCCTCGGTTCCGGGTTCTGCTCCAAGGAGTGCTCCTGTACCGTACACCTCGGGGTAGTTCTCCTCGGCTATACCTGGGGACATAGTCCATTCCAGGTCCTCAGGGGACATAACAAGGTACAGAAAATACAAGCCAAAACATATGCAGTGCAGCAATAAAATAAATAGCAGGGTAAATATGTAAACCAGCTAGTGATATGCAAGTGAGAGTTTTAGTCATACTCAGGCTGAGACTACTACAGGATCAGTGTCGAAGAAACCATAGCAGTATTTTCTCGAAGAGCCAGAACTTGTGCCAAAGCTCTGTATCAGAGACTAGGACACCTCCAAATAACATTATTTATATTATAATCAGCCTTGATATGGTAATACTCTCCCCACCCCATGTAATCTCACGTCACAGTTCCAGAAATATCAGGTACAAGTCACGCAAGATTGAACTAATGTAATGAGTCAGGATAGAATCTGAGCATGTAAACTGTAATGACATGAAAATGTAACCTATACGGAATCACCAGGTATTTCTTCGGCAATTCCGTCACATGAATAGTGTCAGGTGTTCTGGGTTAAGCAGTTAAACAAGTTTGCTTAGGCATCTACAAGAAATCAAGTAAATACTATAACCAGAAATATCTGAGAATTGGCAAGCTTTACTTGCCCACTGATGTATAACCAAGTCCAGGAAATAACTGGCAAGCTGCATGGTTTGGCAAGGTACACTTGCCCACTAATGTATACTAAGTCCAGGAAATAGGTAGCAAAGCTGCAAGTTTTGGCGAGGTACACTTGCCTGCGGTTCCGGTTCCAATTGCGGCTCTGACTTCAGCTGGAATTGCAGGCGGTACTCCGGTTGCTGAAACAAACATTACCATCAGATCCAGAAAATATCAATCAGCTAGAAACGCCTGTCCTTGGGTCCAATTTGAAGACAAGGACAGAAACGGCAGTTTCGGGCCAATACGGGGTCCACCGGTGGGCCCGCTTTGCATCGAAAAATGCGTCCGGGTCAACGGTCTCCAAATTCACCAAACTCAGTGTCAACAGGTCAGAAACGCTGATACGAACCCAATGGAACTTTCAGAATTTAATTCCGCTGAGCCGAACACAAAATCGCCCGTCGAGCGGGGCCTGTGGGGCCCACGACACGCGATTTCGTCAACGTTCTCAGAATCGAACGGAACTTGGGTCACAGGACCAGCGTATCGCTACGAGTCCGATGGCGCAAGTTTCGTTTCAATCCGACGTGTGTACACAAAGTTAGGGTAAAATCCAGAAAGTACGGATACGGGGCGATGTCCGCGGATACGCGTTGATTCCGGTGTGCACGCACACCCGAATCAGCTTCCGCGAAATCCCACACGTCCGTATCGACGAGGCATACGTATCTGTGAAGACCGCACGCGACCAAGTCATCCCGTTTGGCGGGGCGTACTCAGTTCCGGGGTAAAACAGGGTCTGGTTTTTCCTGTTTTTGGATCGCGGTGTGCGATCACCACAGGACGCGATGCCCCAACAGTTTGTCCGGACACCGAGAGGGTCATACAGGCTTCGCAACACAATTTGCGGAATCGAAAACGGAGCTACGAGCAAAAAGTTACGCGTACCTGAAGGGAACCCGAAAACCAGGGTCGAATCGTGTCCGACACGACACAGGACACTGTGTCCTGTGTCCGACACAGGGACTGAATTAGGGTTAGGGTTTGGGGATTTCTCGCCGGAGCTGGGCGGAGGGCAGCCGGACAACGGCGGAGGGGCTGGGCCTCTGCGGCGGAGGGGGGCGCGGTGGCTGGGGGCTCGCCGGCGGCGGCGGCGCGGCTGGGGCGGTGGAGCTGCTGCCGCTGCTGCTGCGGCGAGGCGCTGGGAGGAAGGGGAAGCGGCGGAGGCGGCTGGACGCGGTGGCGGAGGGCGTGGCGGCGGCGCTGCTAGGGCGGAGACGGGCTGCCGGTGGCGGAGAGGGCTGGCTAGGGCGGTGGCTGAGGGTGGAGGCGTTGGCCAGGGGGGGTTTAAATAGGTGGCCGGAGGCGGTGGCGTGGCCGAGGATGGCGGGGAGAGGGGCGGAGAAGGCGGTGGACGTGGGGGTGAGCGGAGCGGGCGGGCGGCCGAGCGGAGCGGGCGGAGCGCCGGCGGGTGCGGGGAAGAGGGGGTCGTGGGAGAGAGGGTGGAGGCCGGGTCGGGTTTGCGGGTCGGGCGGCGGCGGATCCGACCCGACCCGCTAGGGGCTGGGCTCGGGTTGGGCTGGGCCGGGCCGGCCCAACGGGCCGCGGGCTGAATCAAATAAAAAAAAACAATAATAATAATAATATTAATAATAATAAATCAATAATTAATTAATAAATAATTAATTAAATAAGTAAATTCTTTTTAGGCATTTAAAAAATAGGTCCGGGGTCCGATAAATTCCAGAAAAATTGTCCTAAGTCCAGTTTTTCATTTTACACCCAAAAATATTATTTTCATAATATTTTAATATCATTTATTATCAATTAAAAATCATTTAAAAATTAAAACCCTGTTTTTAAATTACAGAAAATTCCCAGAAAATTCCAGAAAATTGTGAAAAATCCAGTTTTTAAAATTTTGAAAATTCAGGGGGTTTACAGCAGTACAAGATCCAGTAGACGAGTGATCACCGATGATATCTTCTGAGTATATGCTTATTCCATACTCAGTAGTTGTTGTTATCTTTATTTCTGTATCTTGACTATTGTACCAAACTTATTATCGGGTTGTTCCCCGATTTAGTTACTTGTGACTTGATGATGATGTTTATATTTTCTTTTGTTGATATTGTTGTATTCATTCTGTGGATGAGATTAGTATACCCTTAATGTTGTATTACAGCTTAAGTACGTCTCGTTGGATCCATTAAATTGGATTTGTCCATTGGTGTGTGCTGCTGGCCATTGTCACGTGTCTAGTTCCTCGATATTTTGGGACTGGGACGTGACAGTCTGACTCGTCCGTTTTCACTCCTTGAATACTCAATCACGACAACCACCACAATAACGACGACCATAACGATCGAAAGTACAGTAGACGATGAAGCAAAACTTGTGATGAGGCTTAAACTACGTCCTCCATAGGAAAAATGCCATATATATGTGCATTGCACCAGATGTCCCTCCCTCGGGTCTTTCGTGCTCGATCCAGACGCATATTTTGAACGAACGAGACATTGAACCATCAAAGCGAGCGAAAGCCTAAATTTATGCTCAAATGCTGATGATTAATAATTGTAACACCATCTCAAGATTGTTACGGAGCATCCACTTTATGCATAATGGAGGTCAGTAGTGTCATTAAGCTTTCAGTCTTTTTGAACAGATGGATTATGAAAAGAATCATTCTCTTAATTTGAACTTATCTCTGTATTCATTGAATCCTGATTATTATATATATTCGATGACAATGATAAGAGTTGGTTAATTATATATTATAAGTTCAGCTAATCTTCGCGCGCCACAATGACTGCAGGTTTTGCTGTCGATCGTGATAATTAATTAATTAGCGCGTTTGTTTCACTAAGAATTCCCGATTCAGTCATCGGTCAATATATAATTAATCCATGGTATGTATGCCACCACTTAATCTTCGAGAAGACGTACGGGATGTAATTTCTCGAGGCTAATCATTATTAGTTTCTCCAACCCAAGAATCTAATATTCTCTAGGTGGTCCTGAGAATCCAAAGAGGATTTTGTAGATGACTGCTGAGCAAATATTTCAAGAGAGTTGGTGGGGGACGACCATATTTGCAAGTTTATGTTTGGTTAGATTAGATTAGAAATATAAAAAAAAAATTATTTAGTTTTTTATAAAATTTTTTTTTTATGTTTCTATTATTTAAATTTATATGTTTGGGATAAAAGATAAAATTTTGAAAATAAAATAACGATGTTATTGTCCAAACAAAACATTCAACAAAATTTCTAAGAAATTAAAACTATTTTTAAGTGGGACCTTGAGAATTACTTTCTCACAATAATAGAAATATAAAATTTCTTCTATTTTTTCTAATTTTTTATTCTACACATATCAAATAAGGATAAAAAATCTAAAATATATTTTCAAGTTTCAAAAACTTAAATCAAACGTAACATAAGAGTTGTGAGATTACAAGGAAACTAGACTAAGATTAACTATCCATCAGAGATTCTTTTAGACCTATGATTGCTTGTTATTGTTGTAATAAAATATAGATAGAATTAAGGAAGTCATCAACTAATACAATCAGGCTAGACACCTAGCTACTACCAAAGAATATTTTGGTAAGATTTCCTAGTAGTGTTGTTATCATGACTGCTTTCATCAGAATGACTTCTTTCATGAAAGGACTCCCATAATCCTATCATCTATTATAATTCCTAGAGTTGTACTCAGGGAAGGCCCACAGGATAGTCAGACACGTCCGACAATCTCCTCTGCTTAGGTACAACTCTTAGATCCAGCATGATAAAGAAGAGGTCGAGATCACAGATAACATTACAGAATATAAAGAAGAGATCGAGATCATATGTGACATTACAAAATATAAAAAAACGTCTCACAAGAGGCTAGTTAAGGGACAACCAACAAATCAGTTCCGACTAGAACAATCCAATCTTCCGGACCGAACTTGATTGTACTCTGGATACTCCAGTTTATATATATATATATATATATATATATATATATATATATATATATATATATATATATATATATATATATATATATATATATATATATATATATATATATATATATATATATATATATATACTATATGTTTTTTTTGCACATCAGGGGATTGAATTATAACTGAAGTCATGATATTTGTCATTATTTTATAGAATAAAATTTGCTAAAGTGCATATCATCTTTAGAGTCTAGAATACAATATGTGACAATTTGAGTGGATCGAGTTCGGAGACGTATTATTCTTTTTATTTATTTGGTAGGAGTTGGAGGTAATGGGTCCAAAAAAATATATAATGCAGCGTACACAAAGTCCCAAATGTTACGTCGGATATTTCAAAAAAAGAAAAATGAAAAAATTGGTGACTAATTACATATAAATGTGGTGTTAGTTTTTAAATTTAGAATTCATACACTGACCATGGTTATAGCATTTTAAATACGGTTCAATAATTACAAATAGTTGTCACTTATCCAACAGATAGTCTATCAAAATTCATAACACTATACTACAGACACGTGACATGATAATGTTCAAGGATTATAAATTTTGCAGTGGTTGGACTCATGGTGAGCCTTTATCCGTATCCAATAATATTTTTTTATATCTAATTAAAACTTGCATAAAATAAAAAAAACCATAGATTATGGATCATTATATTATTGGGTAGGGATGAAGGTTTATCATGATTCTGTACCACTGAATAATTTTTAGGACTGTGCTAGGATTACAACCAAATACCAATAACTCTCTTACAACCGCCACGAGGCGGCCACGTGGTGGCCGTCCATTGGAGGAGGAGGGAGATGTGGAATCCGTTGGTTGTTCGGATGGTCGTCATATGATCGAAATGTCACTTGACGGCAGTTCATTGGAGGAAAGGTGGGACCGGAGGGTGGCCCACATAGCGGGTGTGAGAGGATTGTTCGAAGGTTGTAAACATTTGGTAGTAAACTTAGCATTATTGTAATTTTTACTTTGGGAGGCCTATGAAATAAGAATCCTTAGTTGTAATTTCTTCTTTTTTGCGTTTTGTTTTTCAGGTTGTGCAACCTTATCTTCTTCCCTCCAACACTTGAAAGATGACGACATCCCTTGTGAACCTCGCAACCCAACCCCAATCCCTGCCAAGAATGACCAAACTGCCCCTCCCAGTCATCGCCACCGCCGCCCCCGCAGGCCACGTCCCCTACAAACTCAAGCAGGGGCAGTGCCGTCTTTTCCACCGCCTCCCTTCCGGCCTCCAATTGGAGGTCATCTCCCAGAAGAAGCACCTCCCGGGTCCGGACTCGGATCCCTCCGGAGATCCGAACCCGAACCCGAACCCGCCGCTGGTGTTCATCCACGGGAGCTTCCACGCGGCGTGGTGCTGGGCCGAGCACTGGCTCCCCTTCTTCTCCGGCTCCGGCCATGATTGCTACGCCATCAGCCTCCTAGGCCAGGTCTAACCCCTTTTTTGGCATTCTGCCCCTGCTTATTTCCTAATTTGCAACTTTTCTGTAGTTTTATATTGTTTCTTTTGGTGGTAATTTGCAAACATACCCTTTCTTCAGTGTTTACTGGACCCTACTCCTCGACCACCTAATTGAAGATTTTTCTTCAAAATTCTTCTCCAACCCATCCTCAAAATGAGGGAATTTTCTCAAATTTTTTGAGGGAAGAACTTGAGAGAAAATCCTCAAATTTGAGGATCCACTCTTCGTGACCATTTTGCCCTCCAAGTTGTAGCTAATTACTAATATATCCTACATATGTTAAACATTAAACTTAATTAACTTACCATATTTTCTAATTTATAATTATAAATAATATAATAATTATACTATTAAAATATTCTTGTTGAGATCTTCAAATAGAATATAATATTGTATATATTTGTTATTAGTATTTTTTTATTACATTCATTTGATTAATAAAATAATATTTAAATAATTTGGCAAAAACTAATAGAATAATATCAAACTTTCTAAAATTAAAATACATTGACTTAAAAAAAACATAAACAAGTACATCAAAATTTAAAATAACGCAACCAACAATATTAAATAATATAACGTTAATGTTATATTAAAAAAACATAAACAAGTACATCGAAATTTAAAATAACGCAACCAACAATATTAAATAATATGATGTTATATTAAAAAAAACATAAACAAGTACAACAAAATTTAAAATAATATTAAATAATATAATATAATATAATATTATCTCGGTAAATAATATAACGTTAATGTATATGATTATATTAAATAGTTGTAAAAAAATGAATTTATGTAGATATAAATAATGGTTGTTTATTATTTGAGGATTGATGGGTTGGAGATGTAAAATTTTGAGGATAGCGTAATATAAGAATATTCTTTTTTGAGTCCTCAAATTGAGAGAACTTTTGAGGATGGGTTAGAGATGGCCTGAATGACATGGAGATTCAATATAATAGTGCATCTAGGGTTCTAGCAACATTGTAGAGTTCGATGATAATGATACGAATCGGCTGTATCGTGTCTTCTTTGACATGTTCAAACTGTTACACATCGAACATTTTTTCAGCCGATACCAAAATTATGGTTCTCATTGTCAGTCAAATCAGCAAATAAAAAAGCGTGTGAAGTATGACAAAAGACAATGTTGGTACAATGGTTCGGTTGTACAAAAATCAACATAGTAGAATGTGTCGACAAAATTCCTCATCAACACAATGTGATCATTACTATTTTTCGAAGTTGTATGCTATAAATTCATAACGTTCATATATCTTATCATTGTTCCATCCAAAACTATCGAGTATTTTGTCTAAACAAGTAAAACAAATAACATTGTTGGTTGCAAGCTAATTCAACAATATTGAATATTATTCCGTTAATGGAAAACAACAAATAATACATAAGATTATTCATAAGTGTATAAAATATTTTTCTAGTTTTAAAAACACTTCTTATTATTGTTTGGCTTTTCGAAAAAAAATATTTGAACTTTTATCTGAAAATGTTGAGATTGATGATACCGATACGAATAAAAATGGTCACTAAACGATTCCGATACTGATAATATAGCAAACCTTTGTATTAGGTCATTTTAAGTGCTTTGTCAAAATGATACTTTTAAAGTAGAAAGAAAAAAGTTCCATGAGACAACACACCGTGCTTTATGGGCCGAAGTTGTGTCGAAGCCGGGATCTTTTGCAGCCGTATTTTTCCAACCGTATCTTATACGTATCTGTATCGTATGGTACCAATATCCTTGTCTGTATTCATGCAACATAGGGACTACATATATACCTCTCCGGGAAATGGCTACATCTCGCATTCGTATCATGTCCATATCTGTGTACTATGTGTGCAACATAAATCCCAATTGTCCCTTTTTTGTTAGTTAAGTTATGATAGGCGTGTGAGTGCCGCAAATAATAACCCACCCCAAATTGAGTACTTTGCTATGTGGCAGCCATGGGTAGCTGAGTTTTCTCCTACCCCCACATGACAATGTTATTAGTCTTGGGACTTAATCAAAAGATGGTCGAACGGGCCAGGAACAGAGCTTTAAGCAAACTTTATATTATACCCTCTGTTTGACTCTGAAGTTGTACTCGATATTATACCCTCTGTTTGACCCTGAAGTTATAGTCGAGACACAGAGGCTTCAGCAAACAAATTTGCCCTCTGAAGAACTCGATTCCAACGAAGCACTTTAATAGCAATGTTTCTGATTACAACTTGCAAATACAATAATCAAAAATCAAACTTTGTTATTCCTTGCAATCGCAGTTGCAGACGGACAGAATAAGTTACAACTAGAAGAGAAGAGGAAGGAGAAGATGGATCTCTGCTTGCTGGGGTGATGAAGATCACCTTTGCTCAAAGCAAGATTCATCCCATACGATCTGCTCCCAGGAACCAGCAAGTTCTCGAAGAATTTCTGGAACGCTCGCGTCACCTCATTCCTGGACTCGCACGAACTCCTAGACTCCAATGGCAGCAACAGTCGAACCTCTCTTCGTCTCTCCCTTTCGAAGTAAGTTCTTAAAGGGACTATGAAGAGAGTATTTATAGAGGAACCTGGCCGCTTACTGTTATTGGAAAGATATGAACGAATTTAATTCAAATTCCACAAAAAACGGATATGAATTAAAGACTTAATCTTTCTACAACAGATCATATCTCGCAACATGCTGTCTGCGCAGCAGCATAGCAGCGCAACGGCCCAGCGTGCAGCGGCGGAGACGCCCAGCGCACAGCGGCGCAACGGCGCATGGCTGAGCATATGCCTGCGCATGCACCCGCTCAGCACCCAGCTCATGCACCCGCGCATGCACCCGCATATGCAACCACGCTAGCAACATCGCATGCAATTCGCACATAAAACGAGCTCACGAGCACAACTAATACGCACCAGTGCCATGTGTCGATGTTGACGTGCTAAGTGCAAAGTGCGCCAACAAAGCGCCACTTTGCGCCCTTGAGTCCGAGTCCGAGTCCGAGTTGCTAGGCCCCTTTGGGGCTTAGCTCCTAAGAAAATTTTTCTAAGAGAGTGACAAAAAGCGTAAATGCTTTCATTGAGGAGTTAATCCTTTTTTCCCCCTAAGAAAACACCCCCACATGGCACCCATGTGTCCCACCACATCCCATGTGCAAATCTAAACACAAGCAAAGCTTTATATTGAGATACTCACTTGGTGGTGTAGCTAATGTGGAACTAAACTTCTTAGTCCAAAGACAAAAACACCAACAATCACCCACATATCTCAATATATGGGTTGAGCGTTCCCCACAGTGACTGCCCATTATGCATTAGGATAGATGTCGCTTCGACTTGAATCTTCCCGCATGGATTAAATAACAGTATGATACAATAATGGACAAATCCTTGAATTATGCACAATAGTGTAATTTTTTCCACTCACACAATGACATCAACTGTACTTCCGGTTGCACATTAAAGGGCTTGTGCATGCCTGATTTCGGTGTATGTTTTGAACGTCTACAAGTTTACCCTCAAGAGATGGCCTATATCTCTTTCCATACATTCTAGGTGAGTTCTTTTAAAGTGTCATGACATAAACCTTGTGCTTCCTTGTGGTGCTACGCCGCTATGACATGGCCTAAAGCCAAGGCTCCACCTCATCGTAGTGTCATCCACTGTAGCATGTTGTAGTGCCAAACTACCCAGCATGAAGCCTTGCGTTTCCTTGCGGTGTTACACCGCTGTGACATGGCTCGCGTAGCCGATGATTTACATCTTTAAGCTCTTAGGGGTGTCACACCACTGTAACATGAGGTCACCGGCCTCTTTGTAGTGCTGCCTATCACTCTTCATTCTACAGCATTTGACTACCTGCTTATGTGCGGTGCTATGCCGCTGTGACATGGCTTGTGAAGCCGAGGCATTACCCTATCGAGGAACCTCATCGTGGTGTCATCCACTGTAGCATGGAGTCCTTAAGCTCCTTTGTAGTGCTGCGCTACCGTGCTTCCTGTAAAGCACACCAGACATTCAAAATGCCTGAGAATTCATTAAGGCGTCTAAGCCATCCTCCCATATGATTTGTTCTACACAAAGAACAAAATAGTAGACTGTGATGTCCCGATTTCGCTGAATCGATAATCGTCCTCAAGACGTGATGTCGTGCAAGCGTAAGGCGCGCTCGCACAAGGCCTATGCATAATGATATATATAGAAATGCAATAGAGTACGCTAATTGAATAACAAGCATTAGACAAGGAATTTTTTTTTTATTGATAATGAACATCTTTGTTACAAACTCTTGACTCAAAGTATAAAGGGGTACCGCGCGGGCTTACAAGATGGACGCAAAATGAGATAACCGTTCCATATATTACATCCCTTACTAAAAACTAAAAAGTAAAATGGACTTTCTCGCGAAGCTATTGCCTTGCCACGGAGCTGCATAAGGTATATGCACGAGCTCCGAAGTCTTAAACACGCTTCAAAAGGGCACGAACATGACGCGCCGATAGGTGGATTCGATGGAAAGTCGTCTTAGCTCCTCGCAGGATCGCCTTGGCGCGGAGAACCTGTTGCAACGAGGGTCAGTATATCGAAATACACTGGTGAATGCGAGCTAACCCAAATTACCAATCAACACGTTATTAATGTGAAGCATGCAAGTTATTATGTGGTCTTTCTATCTTACCTTAGTTTAAGTTACAAGCATGCAATATATACATGGAATGACTGAAATAAACATGCCACCGTTCGGTGACTTTTACCTGTCCTGTCTGAATCACCTGCACAAAATTTACTATGACCTTCCCTGCCATGAAGACATAGTTAGCTTGCACAATTTAAATATACGTGGGGTCACTGGCATAACGCCATAGTGGACGGGTTATAGTCTCGTGGTGGAGATGTTGTGCAATGCAAGGAACATGGGCGTTACACGCCATCCCACCGAGGCATGCGACTATCATGATATTCCGTCCGGATCGGATCGGTGCCAGTGCCCCGACGACCGTCCACAGGAACCATAAAACCTTGTGCACAAGTTGTCCGTGATCAAGTGACGTCTAAAAACTAAGTTATCAAACGAAGTAGTTCAAGGCAATGCAAGCACGAGACAAGTAACATGGCATGATCTGATTATATAGTCTTCCTGTTCAGTTGATCGCATAGTAAAGTGTTATACACAGCACAATAACAGAAGAATATGTTCTAGCTAGTATTGAAACACGATAAGAGCACATTCTAAGCGAACTAGCATGCAATAGTATAACCGTTCACAAATTTGTTGACAAGCATAAAGTATTCCAAGTCTATTCCTTTTTTACCTTAATATCTTTTAGTTATTATGGTACCGTCGTTCAGAACAACTAAAGAGAGCAAGATTTAGGTGTGAAGACTTGGGAGAAGTGCTAGCTAATTGGGATGGTAGGCACTCACAAGTTGGTGCACGGAAAGGAAAGGAAAGAAGTTCTTCAAGACTCCGTACGAGCGATGTCTACGCGATCACCTGCATTGCTACGAACAGATGATCAATACCTTTATTCCTCTTTTCCAAGTTCGAAACGAAAGCGCAGTTCAACGAACGAAAACAATAAAATCCATTGAAATAGTTCAAGAAAACTCAAACTCGAAAACCAACTTGAAAGCAACAATGCGACAGTGAAAACTAGGCAAGAAAACTTCCAGCGGAGAGGTCCCTCTTGACCCTGCCGCTAAGTCCATCCTTGGGACGCAGTCCACTATATATGGTAATCGATTTCGAAGAAGCCAATCCATAACGAGGAAATGATCTTGATTCAATCTATCCCGATCGAACAATATCGAAAATATTTCTTAGCCGCGCTCCCCGAAAAGGGGGAACGGGGCACTACATCTTAACCAACTAATCGGAAGTTTCGTACTCGAAACTTAGGAATATAAACTACCTCTAAGAAACAATAAAGAAAACTTTCCTTCATCTCAGACTCAAGTTCCCATGTCGACTCCTCGATCGCATGATTTCTCCATAGCACCCGAACGACTTCGAAGCAGCGATCCAAAATTTGTACAGGTTGTTCGACATATGACAAGTCGACCTTCATGGCCAGTTGATCGGAATCCACTACATGACTCGAATCGTACACATACTTCCTAAGTTGTGAAACATGAAAGATGTCGTGCACTTCTGATAATGACGGTGGCAGGACAATTTGATAGGCGACTGAGGCGACTTGCTTATCTCGAACGGCCCGACGAATCTTGGACTCAGCTTCCCTTTTGCTCCAAATCTGGTGACTCCTCGCATCGGCGTGACTTTGAGAAATACATGGTCGCCTATTGCAAATTCAAGGGGTCGACGGTGCGCGTTCGCGTAACTCTTTTGACGGTTTTGTGGTACCTTCAGCCGCTCGTGGATCAAACGGATCTTCTGGACGGTTTGCTCTACGAGTTCCGGGACAAATTTGTCGTTCGCCAACTTCAATCTCAACAGATAGGGGATCTACACCTTCGCCCATACAACGCCTCATACGACACTATTTGACTGCTGGATTGATAGCTATTATTGTATGCAAATTCGGCTAATGGTAGATACACATCCCAACTTGACTTTGAGTCCAAAGCGCAGAGCCGTAACATGTCTTCAAGGATCTGATTTACCCATTCTGTCTGACCGTCGGTCTGAGGATGATAGGCTGAGCTGAACTTCAACTTCGTCCCCATTGCTGACTGAAGGCTCTCCCAGAAGCGTGATAAGAATCGTCCATCTCGGTCGGAGACAATGGATACTGGCACACTGTGGAGTCGAACTATCTTATCGAGGTAAATCTGCGCCAGACGGTTGACACTCCAAGCAATTTTAATAGGAATAAAGTGAGCTGACTTGGTTGGTCGATCGACGATGACCCAAACGACATCGTTTTTCCGTTGCGTCTTCGACAAACCAACAATAAAATCCATGGTTATGTATTCCCATTTCCATTCCGGTATAGCAAGGTTCTGCATCTCCCCGTCCGGCTTCTGGTGTTTGGCCTTTACTCGCTGATAGGCCATGCATTGCGACACAAACAGTGCCACGTCCATTTTTATGCCGTGCCACCAAAACATCGTACGGAGGTCTCGATACATCTTCGTGCTGCCAGGGTGTGAAGTGTAACTCTCATAGTGGGCTTCAATGAGTATCTCTTTTTTGAGGTTTGCATCGTTGGGAACACACAATCTCCCTTTCACCCGCATCATTCCATCCTCCATTACCGCAAAGTCGATCGCCTTTCCTGCTGAGATAAGCTCGCGTATCTTCTTCAGGAATATGTCGTCCTTCTGTACGGACTTGACTTCTCTAGTAGGTCTGGCTCGAGGCGCAACTGAGCTGACTGCGCCCCTTTGTATCTTATGCAGAGTGTAATACCCAAACTCTCCATATCCCTTTACAGGCGGCTGTCGATAGCTAGACTCCCCGCAAACACTCGAATTAGTGCATTAGCTACAACGTTGCCTTTGTCCGGTGTATATCTGATCAATAAGTCAAAATCACTAAGGAGTTCGAGCTAACGTCTTTGTCGCAAATTCAGATCATTTTGGATATAAAGGTACTTGAGGCTCTTATGATCGGTGAAGATTTAGTGGTAATGTCGCCATAACTTCAACGCGAACATTATCGCTGCTAGTTCTAGGTCATGCGTCGGATAGTTCTTGTCGTGAGGCTTCAACTGTCTCGACGCATAGGCTATCACCTTGTCCTTTTGCATAAGGACACATCCCAATCCCTTGTCTGATGCATCGCTAAAAATCTAAAAATCATCCGGTCCGTCCGGGAGTGTAAGAATCGGTGCTGAGACGAGGCGTCACTTTAATTCTTGGAACGAAGCTTCACAGTCGTCTGACCATGTGAACATTACTCCCTTCCGAGTGAGACGAGTCAGAGGCGAAGCGATTTTTGAAAAATCCTTGACGAATCTTCCTTAGTAGCTCACTAAACCAAAAAAGCTACGAATGTCACTGGCCGACTCATGTCGCTTCCACTTCATAATGGCTTCGACTTTCTTCGAATCGACTGAGATGCCTTCCGCAGAAATGACATGTCCGAGGAAAGATATGTTGTTCAACCAGAATTTGCACTTGCTCAGCTTTGCGTACAACTTATTGTCTCGAAGAGTTTGAAGAACGATCCGCAGGTGATCGACGTGTTCTTCTTTATTCTTCGAGTACACTAAGATATCGTCTATGAACACCACAACGAACTTATCAAGAAATGGTCGAAACACCCGATTCATAAGATCCATGAATGCAGCATGAGCATTCATCAGTCCGAACGGCATGACAGAAAACTCGTAGTGGCCATAACGGGTGAGAAACGCTGACTTTGTCACATCCTCTGGCTTGATCTTCAGTTGGTGGTAGCCAGAGCGAAGGTCGATCTTTGAAAACACCGACTCCCCTTGCAGTTGATCAAAGAGGTCGTCGATCCTGGGTAGAGGGTACTTGTTCCGGATGGTGACCTTATTTAGCTCCCGGTAGTCTATGCAGAGCCGCATCGTCCCATCCTTTTTCTTCACAAACAGCACATGTGCGCCCCAAGGAGACGCTCGGACGAATGTACCCACGGTCAAACAGTTCATGTAGTTGACTCTTTAACTCTTTTAGTTCAGCATGGGCCATTTGGTAAAGGGCCTTGGAAATCAGTCAAGTATTTGGGAATGTGTCGATGGTGAATTCGATTTCTCGGTCAGGTGGTATGCCAGGTAGATCGTCCGGGAACACGTCGAAAAATTCTACCACAACGGAAGTAGACTCAACATTTGCACAATTCTGCCGTGTCTCTCGAGCAGAAGCTATGTATCCTTCGTAGCAAGAGTAACATCCGCCAAGCTGACATCGCAGAAATCACCATGCAGCCTTCAATGCTTCAGACGCTGGACCACTCGAATAGCAGAATTCAGCCTCTCCAGGTAGACGGAACACTACCCTTTTCTCTGCACAGTCGATAGTAGTCGCATAAGCACCGAGCCAATCCATCCCCAAAATGATGTCGTAATTCCAAATATCTAGGACTAACACATCGAGTGACATCTTCCTTCCTCCGATATAGACATGACCTCCTTAACATACTGAACGAACGAACATGTATTTTTGTGCCTGATGGGGTACTAACGCTAATGTCTAGGTATAACGGTGTTATCACTAGTGTTCCACGACAAAATTCGCGGATATAAAACTATGCGTAGCACCAGAGTCAAATAGCACATGAGCATGTATGTTATTGAAAAACAATATACCTGACACAACGGTATCCGAAGCGAGGGCTTCGTCCTGAGTCATAACGTATACCCGACCTTGAGCAGGAAGACGATCCTGTTGCGGTGTGGCTCGATTGGCTTGAGTCGCCGGAACATAATTTTGATGTAGAGGACGGCGATTAGAGGGGTGCGGACAATTTTTAGCTATATGGTTTGGATCTCCACAAATGAAGCATGACTCGATCCTTTGGCGACAATTGTCGTTCGTGTGCTCTGGCTTCTTGCAGTAGGTACAAATTTGCCCTGAATTCCCTCTCAGGTTGGGACCCTAGTGACCGCTGTTGTTTGCATGCTTTAAAGCATTATTTTCTCCCGCGTTGCTAGGGCGCTTGTGATGAGAATGGGACACAACTCCGGCAGCAACCGGAGGATACTGCGGTTCAAGGGTGATGGTATGGTTTAGGACTTCCCGCATCGTCTGATACTGGGGAACGACTGTGTGCACGTGTATATCAGGTCGTAGGCCGCCTTCAAATCGTCGTGCACGACTCGCTGTATTTGGTAGATATGCGCTTGCAAACATGGCGAGTCGATTGAACTCGGCATACTGCTTCACTGTCATGTAGCCTTGTTGACGTTGCACTAACTCATTCTCCTTTTGTCGACGAACGGGAGGGGGTATGAACTGTAGTTGGGCACACACGACTCGCTTGTCTGCGGGCACTTAAAGTACTTTAAAGTTGTCTTCAAGCTCGGCTAGCCAATCTAGCGCCACGACTGGATCTTCAGTCCCGCCGAAAGACGTGTTGCAGACCTTCTTGAAGTCGACAAAATCGAAGGTAGTCACTTCCTTCTTCTTTGGGGTTTGCGGTGTCTCGACTTCAGGTGTTGGTTGCTCCACCGGTGCCGCTGTTGTCGTTGCGGAATGGTTGCAGGCTAAGGTCTGAACAATCTGCTGCAGGGCATCTACCTGCAGGGCATCTACCTGCTTCTGCTGGACTGCAAATTGGACTTCAAGA
This sequence comes from Iris macrosiphon, assembly GCA_036927795.1. Classification (NCBI taxonomy): domain Eukaryota; kingdom Viridiplantae; phylum Streptophyta; class Magnoliopsida; order Asparagales; family Iridaceae; genus Iris; species Iris macrosiphon. The sequence continues at coordinate 4,076,881 of JAYESA010000005.1, read as the reverse complement.
TTGTGCTCGAACTTGCTCTAACGTTCTTCCGCCCGCTTCTCGGCTCGCTCATGACGAGCCTCATCCCTCCGTTGTTGCGTCTCAAGCATGCGCATCATCCTCTCAATCGGGTCAACAGGTGGCATAACTCGCTAGCTTCTGGAACTTCCCGAGGTGCTAGAACTACTTTTCTGTGCTTGCGCTACTTCTTGTGCTTGCGCCGATGCATGTACTTGAGTCATTCCTTCAAAACAAAGTAACTTGCATCAGTCTCATAGAATATTACAGACTCACTTTATGGAACGCATCTTATTTTGGCCAAGCAATTTCAGGAGTTTATCTAGGAGGGACATGGTCGTTTCAAGAAATTTTTTCTGACACGAGGTCAAAGGATCTGAAGACGTGCTCAGATACCAATATGTCACGTTCCGATTTTGCAGAATCGATAATCGTCCCTCGGACGTGATGCCGTGCAAGCGTAAGGCGCCCTCACTCAAGACCTAGGCATAATGATATATATAGAAACACATGCAACATAGTACGCGTTTGATAATAAACGAAAGAAATTGAAACTAGGTTTATACGAAACCCTTTCTTTGGTTTACAAACAAGAAAAAGAAGTACAATTAATCCTATACGAGGATATTAAGTACAAAAATTTGATTCTGGGGAAATATTGCTATAGGAGTCTGATCTGCTGTTGATCACTTTCCCTTGGACCACACGATGTCGAAGAAGTGCTGTAGAAGACGAAAAAGAAGCTTCAAAGACTGCAGGAGGGATTGAACTCTCGTTGCCCAAGCTCTCTGTAGGTGCTTTCTTGACCTTGACCTCTGTCTGTGGCTCCTGAATTCTCTCTACCTTGTATTTTATTCCTCGACCTTTCGACCCTTGGACTCTCTCTGGTTTCGACCCTTGACCTCCGTGGCCGGAGGTCTCTATTTATAGAGTTCCGCTACAGTCGGCGTAGAAACCGAACAGCGGAGAGAGCTGCACCTTTTACGCGGCGGTTATAATAACTGCTACCCACGTATAAATGATCTCCTGAATTGGCGTGTGACGCGTGTCCCATTATGAGGTAATGTGTATAATCGCTTGTCGAAGATCACGGCATGCAAGCCACGTAGATAACTGTCCCTCGCGTAGAGATGGTTGGCATAAAAGCCAAATAACTGTCTCGTTGGCGTAAAAGCCAAATAGCTGTTTTGATGACGTAAAAGCCAAGTAGGCGTAGTAGCCGAATAGATGTCATGTTGGCGTAGAAGCCAAATAGCTATCATATTGGCGTAGAAGCCAAATAGCTGTCATGTTGGCGTAGTAGCCAAATTCTGTCATGTTGGCGTAGAAGCCAAATTCTGCGTAAAGCTTGATGCTGCATGAATAGGTAACCAGCGTAAAGATAGCCAGTTATCCTTCTTTGACTGAGGTTTTGAGCGTATTCTGGGCCAGATAGCCTTATCACGCACCTTTGCAAATATAGCCTGAGTTAGCGTATTTCGAGGATATAGCATACGGCGTACTCCTATAGTTTGAAAAATAGCCAGGTCGGCGTATTTCAAGGAGATAGCGTACAGCGTGCTCCTATAGCTGAAAATAGCCTGGTTGGCGTAATGTGCGGGGATGGTGATGCGGACATATTAGCCCTAATTATAGCTTACCCTGTCACGCCCTGATCTCCCGCAGGCAAATCGGCCGTTCCCGCTAGGCGGGAATCACCCTCGCCAGCGCTCCCGCGGAACGATCGCTTGACCCATCCGGGCGTGATGCCGCACGAGCGTGAGCCACGCCCGTGCAAGGCCGTGGTTCATTGGCTGGCGGTAAGAGTTCTAAGCCACAGAGTCGCACAGATTGTCCGAGTGCAGCGGAGTCATGAACGCATAGGCGATCGGTAACAAGTTCACTGAGTTGACAATATAGCGGAAGCATTGAAACACAAGTTGAAGTAAAGCAAGCTCTTTTATTGATATGAACAAGTGTTACAGGCGGCGTATAGCCGAATTACAAGTCGCTCAAGCCTCTCTCTCTGAAACAGTAAAAGCGTGCCAAGTGGCTACAATTGTGGAATGATTGTACAGGCGATGTTCAGGCGACGCTCCAACATTATGTCTTGTATATGTGCTTCAGTTCCGGACGCACCGTTGCTTCGGAGTGATCTCCACACCTTAGCACGCACGAAGGAGGCATCCGCACTGAACGAGGTTCTCCCGCACCCTGCATACAAACTGGTGGATTATCAGTATATTGAATGCACTGGTGGGGAAGCTACTCGCCCGCTCGACGAATCCAAACACGTAATACAGGTTCCGTGCACCAACTATTAAGTTGTCTTTCTAGTTGCCTTAGAATCAGTTTCATGCAAATATTGAATAGCCTAACTCGTGTGGCAGTGCGCCGTGCGACATGAGAGGAAACACGACGAGCCTTACCATTTAGCCTTCCCTGTCCAAGGCAAACATTATAAATTCATGCACGGGCAAGTATAAACATTCAGGAGCATAGCATATTCAACACGAAAGTCATTGATCGGGACAATATTTGGAGTGCTCAGTTGTTCTTGATGCGATGCAATGGCTCGCACGCGGATAGCCGCTAAGCGAGGATGACTTATCTATATGAACATGAGTCGCTGGCATAGCCATAAAGGACTAATCCCAGACGAGAATGGAACGCAACGAGAGCACACGATGCGCTACGAACCATCTCGCCCGTACACGATGGATTGCACATGTAGTCCAAGGCTAAGATGGAATGCAACGAAAGTACACGATGCGCTACAAACCATCTCGCCAGCACACGATGGACTACACATGATGTGGTCCCAGGCCAAGTGGAATGCAACGAAAGTACACGAGGCGCTGCAAACCACTCGCCCGTACACGATGGAGCCACACTGAAGTTCCATCCGGATCGGATCGGCCCCAGTGCCCCGGTGACCGTCCGTGGAACTATACCTCGTTTTCGAGTTGTCCGCGACATGCACTTTCTTTTGGGTCTTTCAATTATCACGAGATACACGAGAACACGAGAACACGAGTGCACAAGAACACGAGAACACGAGTGCATTGGAACACGAGTACACGAGATACTTGGATCTTGTTTCTGTACAATAACTTGCCTTGATGCATTCCCCTGGCTCGGGGCTGCCTGGTGACCTAACGGTCCCGGATACTTGCAGGTTCAATTATGCACGGAACGACTACTTAGTAGTCTCCCGGGGTTTGGATGAAAACAAGGCAACATTCAAGCAGACAAGCATGCGTTTCTAAGGAACATAAGCAGGCACGTTTGCTCGGGCCCGAAGGTAAACCGAGAGTTAAAACCGTTATGGGACTTAGCATGCGAGGGTCCGATTATAAGCAGTATTTAAATTTCCATGTTCTAGCATAAGCAATACAAGTTGGGATTATTCCCTTAGCTAGGTGCGTTGGATTTATTAGCATGCATGGGTGATTCACCTAGCGACTAGCATGTATCAATCCAGATTTTATGTGTGCTGGCTAAGCAAAGATAAGTTCACCGTAGCCACCCACCTTAGCGATGATTCGCTTCGGTAGAGTGATACGTCAAGCGAGCCTCTGAAAGCCTAAGCCGAACTCCTGTAGGGATAAGTCTGGATATCATTTGCTTCTCGTTTGAGGCAAAGCGGGTCGGGACAGTTGCACTTTTGTCGATTGAGTCGGCAGTCCGCTAGAACGGAACGGGGTGTTACATCCTACCCAACTCAGAAAAAGTTTCGTCCTCGAGACTTACTGAGGACAAGCAGCAATCTAAGGTTGAGGCAATCCTAGACAAGTTGTACTTGTTCATTTGGATATTCACTTGCACAAGCGTCGAAATCAGCATATCGCTTAGACTGGATCGTGCGCACTTTCGAAGGGCCCCTCTAGCGTGAGCACGTCAACCAGCTTAGTGATAGCGAAGTCTTAGCACTCGAGTTTCACCTTTTCTTAAGTCTTGGATGGTGCACTAGTTCAAGGCGTCCCTCGAATAGATGCATTCAACCAAACTTAGAGTTAGTGAAATCGGACAAGCTACTATAGGGTAGGCGGTTTCGGGAGAGGAAGTGAGGGGGTGCGGGGAAGCTGCGGGGGTTACTGTTACGGAATGGGTTGGGGTTTCGGGTCGGGTGGCGGGTTGGTGGGTTGCGGGTATGAGTTTGGGATCCGGATTCGGTTAGTTGGGATGGTTTTATTCGGTTTGGTTCAGTTTGGGTTGGTTTATTAAAAACAATGCAATTAGCTATCTAAAAATAGTTTTAGACCCCAATAAATTCCAAAAAAATTACACAATATTCTATTATTAATTATACACCAAATAATATAATTTTTGCACTATTTTAATAATTAATTTAATACACAAAAATATAAATCCATGAAGAACATTTTTTATAATTAACAAAAAATAATGAAAATTTTCTACAATAATAATGAATGAAAATTTTAAATTAAATTCTAAAAATCAGGGTGTTTACAATCTATCCATCTTAAAAGAATTGCGTCATCGCAATTAAGAATTAACTACTAAGGAATTTAAAAATAATCATGGTAACCTATGGGTAGTTCTTAGGTCATACTTGCATCTTCGAATATGTGAGGATAACGCTAGCGTATGATATTCTCTCGCTCCCAAGTAGATTCGTCAGGGGAGTGATATTTCCAAGCTACTCGGACCAATCTAATCGTCTGACCCCGTAATATCTTCTCACTAATGTCAACTATCCCAACTAGCTGCTCGTCATACCTCAAGCTAGGTCCCACTGAAATTTCAGAATGATCGACTACGTGACGGGTCAGTCACGTACCTCCTCAGTTGTGAGACATGGAATACATCATGCACTCCCTCTAGAGATAGAGGTAATGCAAGACGATACGCCACTTCACCAATACGCTCCAAAATATCAAACGGTCCAATGTACCTCGGGCTCAGCTTGCCTCTGCTCCCGAATCGAATAGTACCTCGAGTATGTGAGATCCTCAAGAATACATGTTCGCCTTTCTTGAACTCCAAAGGTCGGCGGTGTGTGTCAGGCCAATGCTTTTGTCTGTCCTGAGCTGCACGAAGACTCTGAATTTGCTTCACATTCTCAACTGTCTGCATTACTAATTCCGGACCGAGTATCTGACGCTCGCCAACGTCACTCTAATATATCGGTGACCTGCACTTTCTGCCGTACAGCGCCTCAAAATGTGCCATCTGGATGCTCGTCTGGTAGCTATTATTGTAAGAGAACTCTACCAAGTACAAATGGTCTTCCCAAGACCCTCCGAAGTATAACATACACGACCTCAGCATATCCTCCAGGATCTGAATCATGCGCTCCGACTGACCGTCTGTCTGTGGATGGCAAGCAGTATTAAACTTGAGTCGGGTGTCAAGACTCTCCTACATGCTTCGCCAAAAATGGGATTGTGAATCTTGAGTCACGATCAGACACAATACTAACCGGTACTCCATGTAACCTTACGATCTGTCGTATATACATGTCGGCTAGAATCTCTGTGGACTGTCCAACTCTGAACGGCAAAAAATGTGCCGATTTGGTGAGTCGATCCACAATAACCCAGACTGCATCTTTCTCACTGGGCTTCTTGGAAATCCTGTAACGAAATTCATAGTGATATGTTCCCACTTCCATTCGGGTATGGGAAGCGCTGTAACATATCAACGGTTCTCTGATGTTCGGCCTTAACTTGCTAACAGACCAAACATTTTGCCACAAACCGCGTAATCTCTCTTCATCCCATGCCACCAATAGTATTGTCTCAAATCTCGGTACATCTTCGTACCTCCCGGATGAATATAGTACATGGAGCTATGTGCTTCAGACATCATGTCACGCCCCAGTCCCAAAATGTCGAGGGACTAGAGAAGCGTGGCAATGGCCAGCAGCACGCACCGATGGACAACCCAATTTAATGGATCCATCAGGGCATGCTTAAGCTGTAGTCAACAGGAAATAGAGCATTTGTTACAAGTCTCAGGTTATTCTAATCTCATCCACAACAGATATCACAGATTAATAGACAGAGTAATGTAATTAGAAATAACTGTCAAATCTCAATAAATTCCTCGGGAAACAAATCCGAGAATATGTCTGGTACAACCATGCAAATAGACAGGAAATAAACAACTGGAAATAGAAATAACTGACTACATACGGCCAATGCTCAGGAGAAGTCCTCTGGTGCGATCTCGTCCTCAGGTCCTGGTACAGCTCCTGGAAGTGGTCCTGTACGGTGTAGCTCTGGGTGGATCTCTTCGGCTATACCTGGGGACATAGTCCATTCCAGGTCCTCAGGGGACATAACAAGGTACAGAAAATACAAGCCAAAATAAATGCAGTGCAGGAATTAAATAAGCAATAGGGCAAACTATGTAACCAGCTAAGTGAGATGCAACATGAGAGCAGTACAAGAACTCAGGCTGAAACTACTACAAGCTCTGTGTCGGGGAGCCGGTAGCAGTGATATCATGTAGTTGTCTAGCTCTTAGTGAGACTAAGACGCCGGCATAATATAAAATCAACCTGTAGCCTGTGTGACTCTCCCCACCCAATGTAATCACGCATATCATGACCATAACGTCTCATGTCCATGTCAGCGGGATTATAACTAATGCAGCAAGTCATAATGTCTATAAAATATCACTGTCAAGTCCTGTATCCTATACAGAATCACCATGAATGTCTCAGGAAGACTCTGTCTTATGAATAGTGTCAAGTGTCCTGGGTTCCGGAGTACCTGAGAAGACAAGTACGAGAATTATCGGGTCTCGAAATCCATCTCTATGTGACGTTACACAACTCCGCGTACGGAGTTGGCACCCGACTGGTAATCGGTCGCTAAGTACGCCACTCGGTCCTAGGTTTTAACAGTTGAAACAAGTGTATATGTATTTAAACAAGAATTCAGGCAAGTTCTATAACAAAAATTACTACAATTTGGCAAGCTTCACTTGCCCACTGATGTATAAACAAGTCAAGGAAAATAGTAGCAAGCTGCAGAGTTTGGCAAGGTACACTTGCCTGTGGTCCCGGCTATGTTTGCAGTTCTGACTTCGGCGGGAATTGCAGGCGGTACTCAGGTTGCTGAAACAAACATCACCATCAGATCCAGAAAATATCAATCAGCGAGAAACGCCTGTCCTTGGGTCCAATTTGGAGACAAGGGCAGAAACGGCAGTTTCGGGTCAAAACGGGGTCCACCGGTGGGCCCGCTTTGCACCGAAAAACGCGTCCGGGTCAACGGTCTCCAAATTCACCAAACTTAGTGTCAACAGGTCAGAAACGCTGATACGAACCCAACGGAACTTTCAGAATTGAATTCCGATGAGCCGATCACAAAATCGCCCGTCGAGCGGGGCCTGTGGGGCCCACGACACGCGATTTCGTCAACGTTCTCAGAATCGAACCAAACTTGACTCACAGGACCAGCGTATTGCTACGAGTCCGATGGCACAAGTTTCGTCTCGATCCGACGTGTGTACACAAAGTTAGGTCGAATTGCCGAAAGTACGGATACGGGGCGATGTCCGCGGATACGCGTTGATTCCGGTGTGCACGCACACCCGAATCAGCTTCTGCGAAATCCCACACGTCCGTATCGACGAGGCGCTCGTGTCTGTGAAGACCGCGCGCGACCAAGTCGTCCCGTTTGGCGGGGCGTACTCGGTTCCGGGGTGAAACAGGGTCTGGTTTTTCCTGTTTTTGGATCGCGGTGTGCGATCACCACAGGACGCGATGCCCCGAACAGTTTGTCCGGACACCGAGAGGGTCATACAGGCTTCACAACGCAATTTGCGGAATCGAAAACGGAGCTACGAGCAAAAAGATACACGCACCTGAAGAGGACCCGGAAACCGGGGTCGAACCGTGTCCGACACGTGTCGGACACAGGAACCAAATTAGGGTTAGGGCTTTGGGATACTGCCGGCGGCGGGGACGGCGGAGACGGCCGCTGGGCGGCCGGGGGCGGCGCTCTGCGGCCAGGCGGAGGCGGCGCGGCGGGCTTGGGGGCACGCGGCGGCCGGAGGGCGGCTCTGCGGCTGCCCGAGCTGCTGCTGCCGCTGCTGTGTGCTACGGCCGCCGGGGCTCGACGGTGAGGGGAGGAGAGAGGAGTGAGGAGCCGGGTGGTCGTCGGCGAGGGCGGGCGGCGTCGTGGCGGTGGGGAGCGGCTGACGGCGGAGGATCTGAGGCGGTGGGGGCTCGTCGGGGAGGGTTTATATAGGGGGACGGGGCGGTTGGGGAGGCCGAGACGGGCGGGGTGAGGGGCGGAGAAGGCGGCACTCGCGGGGACGACGTGGGCGCGGCTAGCGGAGGGGAGGCGGTCGTGGCGGCCGGAAAACGCGGCGGGCGGCGGAGGGATCGGGTCGTTGGGTCGTGGGGTGACGATGCGGGTCGGCGGGTCGGGTTTGCGGGTCGGGCGGCGGCGGATCCGACCCGACCCGCTGGGCGGGGTCTGGGCCGGGTTGGGCTGGGCCGGGCCGGCCCAACGGACCGCGGGCCGAAAATAAAAATAATAAAATTAATAATAATAATAAATAATAATTAAAAACAGTAAATTAATTAATAAATAATTAATTAATTAAATAAATAGTTTTTAGGCATTTAAAAATAGGTCCGGGGCCCGATAAATTCCAGAAAAATTGCCCTAAGTCCAGTTTTTCATTTTACATCCAAAAATATTATTTTCATAGTATTTTAATATTGTTTAATATCAATTAAAAATCATTTAAAAATTAAAATCCTGTTTTTAAATTACAGAAAAATCCCAGGAAATTCCAGAAAATTGTGAAAAATCCAGTTTTTAAAATTTTGAAAAATCAGGGGGTTTACACATCAACTCATGTCTCAACTCCCCATTCGGAACATATAGGAGATTTCCGCATCTTAACGTCCCGTCCTCATGGATTCGAAGTCCCGTTTGCATGCCGGCTTCCGTCTTCTCTTTAAGTCTCCCGAACCTAGCATCTGTGATATTGCCGCCTTAATCCTCTCAACTAGTAATGACTTAACTTCAAGATTCGCTAACTGTCCACTCTGCCTTGGCAAAATAATCTCTATTCCGAGCTCCTGTAGATCTTCTAATAGCTGGGGCTGCATCGTCAAAAAATAAGCTGTGGGCTTCCTGCTGAGTGCGTCTGCTACGACATTTGCCTTTCCCGGATGGTACTGCAAATCTACATCAAAATCGACCATCAACTCTAACCAACGTCTCTGTCTCATATTGAGCTCTTTCTGAGTATAGACATACTTCAGACTCTTGTGATCAGTGAAGATTTCCACCTTCACTCCATAAAGATAGTGCCTCCATATCTTTAATGCAAATATTACTGTAGCTAGCTCAAGATCGTGCATCGGGTAGTTCTTTTCATGAACCTTCAGCTGTCTCGATGCATAAGCGATAACTTTGCCGTGTTGTATCAAAACACATCCTAGTCCACTGTCTGACGCATTATATAAACAACGAATCCTCCCGATCCTGAAGGAAGAGTCAAGACCGGTGCTGTCGTCAATCGTCTCTTTAAATCCTCAAAAGCCTTCTGACAATCTTTCGTCCATGCAAACTCTTGGTCTTTACGCGTCAACCGCGTCATAGGCTTCGTAATCCTTGAGAAGTTCTCCACGAATCTCCGATAGTATCCTGCAAGTCCGAGAAAACTTCTCACTTCCGCAACTAATGTAGGTGTGGGCCAAGTTTCTATTGCAACAACCTTCTCCGAATCAACTGAAATTCCTTCTCTCGAGATGATATGTCCAAAGAAAGGCACCCTATCCAGACAAAACTCACATTTACTGAGTTTGACGTACAACTTCTCCTGTCTCAGCGTCTGTAGCACGATTCTGAGATGCTCCTCGTGCTCTTCGTGTCTCTTGGAATATATCAAGATGCCATTAATAAACACAACCATGAACTTGTCCAAGTACTGATGAAAAACTTTGTTCATCAAACTCATGAACATAGTTGGCGCGTTGGTTAAACCAAACGGCATAACTAAGAACTCATAGTGTCCATACTTGGTCCTGAAGGCTGTCTTCGGTATATCCTCTTTCCGCACTCTAATCTGATGATAACCGGATCTAAGATCGATATTTGAGAATACACTAGCACCACTCAACTGATCGAATAGATCGTCAATGCGTAGCAAGGGATACCGGTTCTTGATGGTTACAACGTTCAGTGCCCTGAAGTCAATACATAGACGTACCGTCCCATCCTTCTTCGGCATAAATAGTATGGGTGCTCCCCATGGTGAAACACTGTGCCGAATAAAATCCTTCTCCAAAAGATCATCAACTTGCTTCTTCAATTCCACCAACTCCTTAGGTGCTAGCCGGTACACTGATGAAGTGATAGGCTCCGCTCCTGGAGTCAAGTCTAATGTGAATTCTATTTCCCGATCAGGTGGTAAGCCTGGAAGATCATCGGGAAATACATCCACAAACTCAGATACAACCTTTGGGTACTCGGGCTCCCCTTCTGCAGAGAGTACCTTAAGTGTAGGCTGAACACCTTGCTCTTTGGCTCCCCAAAGAAACTCAAACTCCTTATGTCCAGGCGGTCTAAATATAACCCGACCAAACCGACAATATAGAGTCGCATGGTAGTGACTCATCCAGTCCATACCAAGTACAACATTATAATCCGGCATGAAAAAGATCAAGAATTGAGCTCGCATCTCTCTCCCACAGACTACTACCGAACAAGATCTACAAATGTCACTAACTGGGATAATTCTGCCTCCCGTAAGAATTCTCATAGTTTTCGGAAGGGGTGCGGTAGCTACTCTATGTGTGGTTACGAAGCTAGCAGCTATGAATGAATGCGATGCTCCAGAATCGAATAAAGCTACAACAGGTAATGAAGCTACTAATATAGTACCTGTTATTACCTCTCCTGCAGTAGCTTCCTCTTCAATAGCCAATGCAAATGCCTGTCCTCGTCCCTGAGCTGGTCCTCTCTGCTGCCGAGCCTGCTGGAATAGTGCTGCCTGTGGTGCCAAATGTGGCCTCGGCTGATACCCTCCTGCAGCTGGTGGTCTGACTCCTCCAACTCCAGTTTGTGGTGCTCCCAATGCTGGATAAGCTGGCCTAGGTGGCTGTTGGACTGGTCTCGGTGCTGGTAAAGCTGGTCGGTCTACCATTGGTGCTCCCTCTCGACGCTCAGAGCAGTCATTGGCTGGATGTTGGTTGGATCCGTAAATCAAGCATAGTCCCAACTTGCGTCTGCACTCCCTCTCAATATGGCCTACCTTGCCACAGTAGTGACAAGTAGGAAGGTATGGGGCTCTTGATGCTGCTCTCTGCAGTAAATTTCTCTGGGTCGCTTTGCAGACTCCCCGTGTGGTGCTCTGGCTGGTGCTGATGTGAACTGCCGTTTTAGGCTGGACTCTCCTGGTGACGCTCTCCATGCGTCGTGCTGCAGCAAGGACGTCCGTGTATGAAGTAGGTGCAACGGATCCGATCAATCTCTGTAGCTCAAAGCTAAGTCCGTCGAAGAACTTATCCGCATTCTCCTCTTCTGTCGGAATCAGAGTAGGGACGAAGCGACTCAAAGGGATGAACTCTACATTGTACTCTTCTACCGTCATGTTGCCTTGAATGAGGCGGTTAAACTTATCTTTAAGTTCTGCTCTGGCAATAGCTGGAATATACATCTCCTGGAAGAGTCTAGAGAACTCCTCCTAAGTGACTCGGTCCGGTCCGAGCCGTCTCTCATCAGATAGCCACCAATAATGTGCATTGCCCGTCAACTGCATTCTGACGACAGTCATCCAACGCTCCCTCGGAAGCTCAGCTGCTTCTAATTGGTGTTGAGTGTTTGTGAGCCACTCATGAACTTCAGTGGGTTCCTCCTTGCCAGAAAAGATACGGGCTTCAGATGGCGGAAATCAGTGATAGATCCCGTCAATGGCCGTCTAACTGGTGGGTTCGCCTGCTCCAGTGCGGTTACTAGGCTGTTCCTCAAGTTTTTAGCCTGGTGTTGCTGGGCCTCTTGATGAACCTGCTGTTGTGCTTGCATCATTGCGTAGAATATTTGGAACATCTGCTGACCATCCATAGGCTGTCCTGGTGGAAAAACAGGCATCGGTGGAGTAAACTGCGGTGGTGGTGGAATATCGTCTCGCCGGAACCTTGAGGCTTGCTGATCTGCTTGATTGCTTTGTTGAGTGGATGGATCTCCACCCAATGGTGTCACTCCATCATCGTAGGTGACCACAACACCTTGTGGTGTACCTACGGGAGTCTCGTCGCCGGCTCGTGGATCCATTACTCTGCATTTAAAGTAAACTTTGAGAATCGCACAAAGGAATCAAGACAGGATGCAAGTCAAGAAATTATTTTGAAGTCGATATAGAGGTCAAGAACAAATCAACAAGTGGATGAGATCCTATAATTTATCCTATCCTAATCGCAGGCTTGCTCGATTTCTTATTTGAAACCAAAGCAATATAGTCGTAGACCTGCATGGGCCACCACAAAAACCATGTTACGCCCCTCTCCTAAAATACCGAGGGACTAGCTAAGTGGCAATGGCCAGCAACACAACTCCAATGGGCAAACCCAATTTAATGTACCCGTTAGAGTGCACTTAAGCTGTAATAATTATCAATGCAGTCTACACCATCAATCACAGAATAATTCTAATCTCATCCACATAAAGAAACATAACTAAATATGATAGACTAATCAAAATAATAGATAAAGGAAATAATCCATTATTAAGTCAACATTTGTAGTGTCTCGGGGAACAACCCGATAAAATAAATCAATACATAAGTCCATGAGTCAAGATATGAAATAACTAGAAGCATAAATAACTGAGTATGTAACAGAATACTCAGGAGAAATCCTCTGGCACAACCTCGTCCTCTAGTGCCAGTACTGCTCCAGCGTCAGCTTCTGTCTCGTATATCTCGGGGTATTCCTCCTCTGCTGTACCTGGGGACATAATCCGGATCCAGGTCCTCAGGGGACATAGCAAGGTACAAGAATAATTCAAACCAAATGAAATGCAGTAAATAAAATATATCCTCAGGGCAAGCTATGTAACCAGCTATATGAAATGCAAATGAGAGCATCACTAGTACTCAGGCTGAGACCACTACAAGCTCTGTGTCGAGGAGCCGGTAGCAGTAATATCACGTAATGGGTCAAGCTCTGGAACAGAGACTAAAGCACCTCAATAATAAGTATATATGTATATAATCAGCCTGTAGCCTGTGTGTCTCTCCCCGCCCAATGTAATCACATGTCTCATGTCCACGACATCTCATGTCCATAACACGCAAGATCATGACCTCTAGCTAGTACAACGAGTCATAATGATATCTATGTATATGCAAGTCTTATGTCACGAATCCTGTAAGCCTATACAGAATTACCATGAATAACTCAAAAAGATTCTGTCACATGAATAGTGTCAAGTGTCCTTTGGTATGACGTACTTGGTAAAACAAGCACGCAAAAATATATAGGATTGTGGTATCAACTTCTAAGTGACGTTACACGACTCCGCGTACGGCGTCGATATCCGAATCTTGTTCGGACGTTAAGCAACGTCTCACTGTCCTAGGTTGAATAGGTACATCACAAAAAATATATATATAGGAAGAACTAAAACAATAATGTCACAGGACCTACTGCAAGTTGGCAAGGTACACTTGCCTGTGTTCTGAGCTCCGATAGTTGCTCCGATATAAGTGGAATCTCCAGGTACGTCTCCGGATGTTGAAACAAACATTACCATCGCTCTCAAAATATATGAAATAGCTAGGATTGACTACCTATAAGTCCAATTTGGACACAGGGGCAGAATTTACAGTTTCTGGTCAAAGCGGGGTCCACATGTGGCTCACTTCGCACCGAAAAACGTGCCAGAGAAAGTTTTTTAAATTCATCAAACTTAGTGTCTACGAGTCCAGAACGATGATACGAACCCAATGGAATATCCAGAACTGGATTCCGATGAGCCGGTCACGAAATCGTCCGTCAAATGGAACCATGGAGCCTACGAAACGGTGTTTCGTCAACGTTCTCAGAATCGAACTAAACTTGGGTCACAGGACCGGCGTAACGCTACGAATCCGACGGTGCCCGTTTCGTTGCGAAACGACAAGCACACACGAAATTATGACGAGTGTCAGAACATGCCGATACAAGATTTTTCGACGGATACGCGTTGATTCAGGTGTGCATGCACATCCAAATCAACTTTTGCAAAATTCTACACGTCCGCGTTGACAATACGCGCCTTTCAATGCAATTCTCACACGACTAAGTCGCCTCGTTTAGCGGGACGAACCCCGTTTCGAAAAAAATCGGGTTTAGAAAATCAAGTTTTTGGTCAAATTCAACAGCGAATAAATCACAGCATACAACGAATTAAAATAAACTAATTAAAGAGATTGCAACTCGGTTATGTTGTCTAAATTACTGTTCAAGTAAAATTTAAAAATATTAACTAGGTTGGAAAAAAAACAGACATGAACATTGGTAATTGGAACAGTTTCTGAACTACAAAATTGGTCATTTTTTTTCTGTTTTGCGTCGCGAATTGCGACCGACACAGGATACGATACATCGAACTAATTATAAGGGTTCAAGAGGGTCATGCGGTCTTCGCATAGGATTCGACTGGTCGATATTTAGTTAACTGTGCAGGGAGATATAAGAACTAGAAGATGGATATCTTACTGTGTGCTGTGCTTGGGATGCCGGAGCGGCTACTTTGCGGCGGCGGTCCGGCGGTCGTCGACGCTGTGGTTGGTCGGGGTGGAAGAGGAGTTGGTGGTGGTGGTCGGCTAGGTTAGGGATTTTATAGGATAACAGAGAGGGAGTTACGGGGAGACGAAGATGAGGGGTTGGCGGTTTCGGGAGAGGAAGTGAGGGGGTGCGGGGAAGTTGCGGGGGTTACTGTTACTGAATGGGTTGGGGTTTCGGGTCGGGTGGCGGGTTGGTGGGTTGCGGGTATGGGTTTGGGATCCGAGTTCGGTTAGTTGGGTTGGTTTGATTCGGTTTGGTTCAGTTTGGTTTGGTTTGGGTTGGTTTGGGTTGGTTTATTAAAAATCAATGCAATTAGCTATCTAAAAATAGTTTTAGACCCCAATAAATTTCAAAATATTACACAATATTCTATTATTAATTATACACCAAAAAATATATTTTTTGCACTATTTTAATAATTAATTTAATACACAAAATATATAAATCCATGGAGAACATTTTTTATAATTAACTAAAAATAATGAAAATTTTCTACAATAATAATTAATGAAAATTTTAAATTAAATTCTAAAAATTCGGATGTTTACAACAATTTCCACCTTTAGCTCGTTTCGTCAATTTTTAGCTTGTTTCTGCCAGCCGAGCAACCATGCACCTAGGAGATCCATCATATTGTTATTTTGATCCATTCGACCACAGAACCAAACGACATGTTCATCCACAACACTACTGGTTGCCCCAACCATACGTCTTGCTCCACCTTGGGTGTATCAGACCCACCTCTGAAGGAAATCCACATAGTTGCTGTCATGTCTGTAAAATCGAAAGTCGTCACTGGACGTGATGTCGTACAAGTCTAAATTGTACTTGTACAAGACAAGCACAAAAACGATCGATAGAAATCTTAGAAACAAAGTCATTGCAGCAAAAAAAAAGAAACATAAAAGATATATAAAATGATTTTCTTTATTGATAATTTGCAACGAAAATTATAACGACTTTTAGGCCAAAAGAATAACTTGACTACAAACAATTGATCTTATTTCAATAACGATGTTACCTTGCTTACAACTCGCAAACACAGAGATTTACAATAGTCCACATATTATTCCCTTTATAAACACAAGATGTTATCTTCTAGAAATAGTTTCAAGTTACCAAACGAGCTCTAAACGCCTCAACATGTCCAAGAGACTCCCCACATCCGTGGAGGAGAGAGTCAGCACATTAGGGAATGCACTGGTAAGCGGTCTTAATCCGACTCACCTAAACCAACACGGTATTCATGTGAGTACATGTAAAATTATTATGTGGTCTTTTTACTTTCTCTAGGATGAGTTTACAGTTAATAAACAGCTATATATGAACATAAATGTGTCATACGATAAATCTTATCCAAGGTCATCATCCTTTCCGGCAAGATAAGGATTTACATTCATAATATATAAATGTGTCATAAGTGTGTTCATGCATCAATTGTTAGCGTTTATAAGTTCCTAATTACTCATGCTTGTATGTCAGCACCGGTTATCCATGTCCTTTTAGGCCGAATCAGTTTCGTGGCCGCGAATATCCTTTCGAGAAACTAAAACCTTGTGCACAAGTTGTCCATGACCATGCATGCATATGCAACTTAGCTATTAAAACATAACGTACACAATTACATAAACATGAAATAACTATGTAACACATTCTCTTTACTTCCACATTCCTCAAGTCATTGCTCGTAATTACATACTTTCCAATTCAGGGATTTCTACACTTGTCTACTTCTTAATCCAGAGATTACCATACTTGTATACTTCCCAATCCAGAGATTTCTATACTGGTGACTCAACGTTGTTCCAAATCTCTTTCCACATTTCCATTTCTTTGTACCAACAGTACAATATTCTATATTTCTATACATCAAGTTAACAACAATAAAATTACTCTCTTTTATCTTGATTTTTTTCTTAGCATTAACAATCTTATGAAATATAGAAACAAAGTCTAAGAATTTATTTATTTATTTAAGTGTGAAGTTAAAGGAGAGAAGGATCAAAACCACCTACCATTTGACAAATTGTTCTTCTGTTCCTATCACACAAATTTCTGAATGATTCTTCCGCATGAATCCAAGACCAACCAGGCCCTTCGAACCAACAAGTCAGCACAATGCACCGCACGGAGCGGAGCATTATAGTTGCCTCTCAACATTATGTTTGATGCGCTTTTGCTACGCATGTCTGACATCCAGACCATCCTATGGAGATTACTCCTCTAACTCTATTTTGAGAAGAGAGTGTATAATCCGATTATACACATCTTGAACGATCAACACAATCTATCTAGAACAAACTAGAGTCGCCCAAACCAGCTCCACCAGCCCCTAACCTTGGGCTCTAATACAAGATGAAGGGAACATGATGTGACCTGAACCGGAGTTGATCCATGAGGTATTGTATTGGACTGAGGTCATATGCCTTAAAAGAGAATTCAAATGTTAAGGCATATACCGATCCAAATTATCTACACCTCATGCTCCCACTTCCTATCTGATGTTGGACTAAACTACCAACTCCATCGTCACCACCTTAGAGCACTCAATCTGATACATGATACAACGCAACAAAAAGTACCAAGTGAATGTGAATATAAATAAATCTTAGACGACTTTTGTTTAATTAAATTCGGTGGTCTGGCATCATAAAATAAGATTAGCATGTTGGTTGTTTGATAATATTTGTAGGTAATACCGTATAATCTTGTTAAAAATATGAGAGTTTTTTAGTTTTGCATGGTCAGGGTGAAAGTGATGTGCCTACGGGACCAGCTGCAGGTACACTTCAGGTACTTTAGTATATCATTATACTACCAATATGTTCCATTTTTTGGCATCACACTTTATGAGCCAAACTTATTAGAATTTGTGTATTGTCTGCAGTAGACGCATACGAGTGACATAGCGGATTTCATTTGTAAAGAAATTAGCTTACCTCCAGTGTTGATTGGACATTCATTTGGAGGACTCATTGTGCAATCATACATTTCGAACATGAAGAACAAATATTCCTTCCATTATTCCTCTTCATCAGGTTGGTATAACATTGAGGAGTTTCTCCTCTCTAAGTTTCCAACTACTTTGTCTGAGCTATCTTTCAATATTATTAGCTAAACTTGAGAAGTACCACTTACTCTAGAAGCTTCAACTGCATAATCTTATTATGTTCACTTATTTTTCATTTTGTTTTGTTACTGGTATCAATTATGTAAGGCTTCTTTATTTCCGAAAATGCTGAACTCAAGTTTCTCTCCCTTCTAGTTTCACTGTTAATTGAAGTTAATTTAAATATTAACACCATTGTTCTGAAAAAAAAAGACGATTTTTCGGAAAGGAAGAAAAAGATTCATGTATGGCACCATAGATTTGAGATGATGGTTTGGGTGGTGCTTTTAAATTTAATCATTAATGTATCTTTTGTGTAGAATATTTTGGAATAATTGTTATATTTTTTATTGATAATCTCTTGGCTATTTAAAGCCTTACAATCCTTCATCTTACATTAATACCCCATTAAAACCCCCTGTAGAATATTCTAATATCCCAACAAATATACCAAGAACATTCTAATGTACCAACAAATATACCAAGAATATTCTAATATACCAACACTCCTCCTCAAGATGGGCGAAAGATATTCACTAAGTCCATCTTGTCACATCCTCTAATCATATCTGCAGAGCTAAGTCCCTTGGTCATACTGTCTGCTACCTGCTCCTTGGTTGGAAGATGACCTAGCTTCAGTAATCCACGGTCCAACTTCTCCTTGATGAATAACCTATCGATCTCGATGTGTTTGGTCCTGTCATGCTGCACTGGATTGTTAGCGATACTGATGGCTGACTGGTTGTTACACCACAGCTTCATCTTGGCTCCTTGATCCAGCTTCAGCTCCACCAGCATACTCTTCAGCCATAGCAGCTCTGCAACTCCCAAGGCCATAGCTCTGTACTCCGCTTCAGCTGTCAATTTGGCTACCACTCACTACTTCTTACTCCTCCAAGAGACCAAGTTGCCTCCTACAAATATGCAATAGCCCGAGGTAGATCTCCTGTCCTCAGTACAGCTAGCCCAGTCAGAATCAAAGTAGCCCTCGATGCTCAAGTGATCATTCTTCCTGAATATCAACCCCTTTTCGGAGGCACCCTTCAAGTATCTCAGAATTTGGTACACTGCGTCCATATGACCATTCCTTGGGTCATGCATGTAGCGGCTCACCACACTCACTACAAAGCAGATCTCAGGACGTGTGTGGCTCAAATAGATCAACTTGCCTACTAGTCTCTGGTATCTGTCTCGGTCAACTGGTTCTCCAGCCTCAGCACACAGCTTGAACCCCTGGTTGATCGGCGTCGTTGCAGGTCTACATCCCAACATCCTTGTCTCTGTGAGAAGGTCCAGAGCATACTTCCTCTGAGAAAGAACAATCCCCTCTGCTTCTCTAGCAATCTCAATCTCAAGGCAGTACCGAAGAAGGCCAAGGTCCTTCACCTCGAACTCCTTGCCAAGCTTTCCCTTGAGTCGGGCAATCTCCTGCTCACCATCTCCTGTGATAATCATATCGTCCACATAAACCGCAAGTATGGTGATGTGGCCTCCACTCCCACGAAAAAATACAGTGTGATCAGCATTGATCTGCCGATATCCCATCCCTATCATCGCCCTCCTGAATCTGTCAAACCACGCTCGAGGAGACTGCTTCAATCCATAGAGGGACTTCTTCAACCTGCAGACCTTGCCCACTGTCTTATCGGTGCAGAATCCTGGTGGTATCTCCATGTACACTTCCTCCAATAGATCCCCAGGAAGAAATGCATTCTTCACATCCAGTTGGTGTAGCTTCCATCTACCATTCGCTGCCAAAGAAATCAGGGTCCTGACGGTGCTCATCTTCTCCACTTGTGTAAAGGTCTCATCATAGTCAATGCCGTACGTCTGGCTGTATCCTTTTGCCACCAGTCGAGCCTTGTAGCGATATACTTTTCCATCTGGGTTCTGTTTCACAGTAAAGACCCACTTGCATTCGACTGCCCTCTTCCCCTCTGACAGTTTTACCAGTTCCCAAGTATGGTTCTTCTCAAGAGCTCCTAACTCCTCGTGCATCGCCGCTTTCCACTTTGGATCGTTCTTGGCAACCTTCCAATTATTAGGTACAGTAATACTATCCAAAGATGCATTGAATGCTCCATGGAGACTTTCATCCCAGTACCTTCGAGGGCATCCTGTTGATCAATCGAGCTGCTGTCAATTTATGACGATCATCATGCTCTTTGCCACCTCCAGAAGGTGTCTGTTCTTCCTTTCTGCCACTCCGTTCTGTGCTGGTGTGTATGCACAGGTGGTCTGAAACTGTATCCCTTGGGCTGACAGGTATTCCTCAAGTGCTTTGTTGGTATACTCTGTTCCATTATTAGACCTTAGTACCTTCACCACTGCTCTGTACTGAGTCTGGACATGTTTATGAAAGTCCCGGAAACAGGCAAAGATCTCACTTTTATTTTTCATCAAATACAGCCATGTGACACGAGAGGAACAATCAATAAAAGAGACGAAATACTTGTAACCATTCATAGTAGTTGTGGCGCACGACCCCCAGACATCAAAATGTATAATATCAAAAACAGAAGAGCTCCTATGGCCCGCACCAACATATGAGCTCTTAGTAAGTTTGCCTAAATCACATGCATCACATACTAGTTTTTCCTTATTTGCCTTCTCATAAATAGATGGATACAACCTACTCAAAATACCAAAAGAGTAGTGCCCCAACCGCCTGTAATGGAGTATCAGTGTATCCTCGACACTCATCTTTGGTCCTCCCATTCCTGCCCTTTCTGCCATAGACACCAATGCCGAATTCAGTCCTTCCCGATCCAGGTACCACAGTCCATCATTCCAAGTGCCAGTCCCAAGTCTTCGTCCCGTCTCCTTCTCCTGGAAGATCACCTTAGGAATATCAAAAGAGACAATGCATTTTAGTTGGAGGATTATAGAACTAATGGACAAAAGACTGACTGGAAAAGAAGGAACATGTAAAACATTGGATAATTTTACTGAACCGGTATAATCGACAGTACCCTTACTGACCACTGGCTGGAAAGTACCATTGGTTGTTTGAATGCTGTCTGCAGATGCTAGGTGAGTGTAGGAAGAGAACTCACTAACATTCCTTGTCACGTGTCAAGATGCATCCGAATCGACAATCCAGTCCGATGATCTAAGGGAAGACATAGATGCAAGGGCGAGTGAGTCATCAGTACTTTTCGATGGATGGACATATATGGCAGCGTTGCCTCTGACGAAGACTGAGGTGGACGCCTCCTCAGTCCCACTCCTGTCTCCATCGCTCGACGCTCTCTGCTTTCTCCTGAGTACTTCCAGCATGCCCAGTAGTGCCTGATCCTCCTTAGTATAGGCACCAGCAGGTTCGTCCGATAACCTCCTCGACCACCCCGTCGACCCCCACGACCACGGCCACGGCCACGTCCTCCAAACTGTCCACGTCCGTCACCTGAATCTTCCTCCTTGGGTTATTTGGTGCAAGCATACCTCAGATGGCCCACCTCCCCGCAGTTGTAACACTGCCGGGGTCTCCCTTAGGTCCTGTGCCGCCTGAATTGGCAACCGCCAGTGCTGTCTTCACTTCAGGAGGACTACCTGTCCCTGCCTGTAACTTGATACGAGTCTCCTCTTGGATCAGGGCCGAGATAGCCTCCTCAAGTGTAGGAATCTTCGGTTGGGCTAGAAGTAGTGCTGTCCTCTGAGCAAACACTGCGGCCAGCCCCTTAAGAAACTTCATCGTCCTCTCCTGCAGGCATACCTGTCTCTCCTTACACTTCGGGTCCTCGCAGCTCGCCCCATCTGAAGAGTGATCATAATCCAACCATAGACGCTCGAACTCCGTGGCATACTCCTGTACTGTGTCTTCTCTCCCTGTACGGTGTCGTCGATCTCCCCCTTGATCTGGAAAACCCTCAAGTTATTTCCCACACCATCGTAGGTTCTCCTCAACTTCTCCCCACGTCTTTCACCATCTCAAGGTCATCCACTGTGGCGGTGATCGACTAGACTAAAGAATTGAGGAGCCAAATGTATACCACCATATGAGTGGACTTCCACTCGTCGCGTCCTGTCGAGCCCTCATCCGGCTCTGTCTTCTCTCCTGACAAGAAACCCTCCAGGTTCTTCCCTGCGAGGGTTCTCCCCACCCGTCGTGACCAACTCAGGTAGGTGGCTGGTCCATCAAGCTTCATATCGATGGATGGAAGCTCCAACTTCGCCAATGTTCGTGTCGCGCTCTCACCAGCCGACTGTTTCATCAGCTTCATCAATGTTGCGACCTCCGCAGAGTTCAACTTCTTGATGATCTCCTCCATTGATCCTCCTTTTCTCCGATCACCTCACACCCGTCCCACGATTCACGTTCGCCCTCTTCGTCCTCTCCTAGACCCGATCATGTCTCTCCCCCATCAGATCTAGGCCTTCGATGTCAACGTCTGGAAGGACCCGCGGGAGACGCCAGGAAACACGGTCGAAGGCTCCGAGGGAGTCGCGTCTTCGCGGTGATAGTGGTGGGCGAGCGACGACGGTGGTGGCTGACGAGCGGTGCAACAACGGTTGTGGCGGACGACGCGACAGCGGTGGTGGCGGGCGGTGTGGCGGCGGCGGCGACAGCGGCGGCGGCTAGGGTTTGGGAGGTGGTGGCTAGGTTTGGGCTCTGATACCATGTAGAATATTTTGGAGTAATTGTTATATTTTTTATTGATAATTTCTTGGCTATTTATAGCCTTACAACCCTTCATCTTACATTAATACCCCATTAAAACCCCTGTAGAATATTCTAATATCCCAACAAATATACCAAGAATATTCTAATATACCAACATTTTGATTCCAGGGAGAGATGATTTGCATCCACTACTTGCAGGAGCTGTACTAATGTGTTCTGTGCCTCCTTCAGGAAATAGGTGCATTTTGTTTCTTTAAGTTTCTTTTAGGTATAGGTATCTTTTGTTTCATTTTACTTAATAAACTCGTGTCTCTCAGTGGGCTTGTTCAGAGGTATCTCTTGTCTAAACCTATTGCAGCTATCAAGGTATGCAGTTGTTGTTCAAGGATATCATCATTTTTTTTATTTCTTTAAATAATATTACATTGTTGCATCACTAGCATATATTAGTCGGATTCTAGCAGAAATGAAGTATATTTATACACCCTGCTAATTTTCAAAGTCAACCAAGTTTATGAACATAAGAAGTGTTTTAACTTGGATCAAAGGCAGAGACTTGAAACTTTTATTTCAAGGCTGTGTTTGTTTGAAAGGAAAATGAAATTGTTTCATGTTGAAATGAGAGAGGGGTGGAGGGCTTGGGGGTGGGGTGGGTGGGTGGGGAGGGGGGGGGGGGGGGGGGATTGATTCTAGCAGAAATGAAGTATACTTATACTCCCTGCTAATTTTCAAAGTCAACCAAGTTTATGAACATAAGAAGTGTTTTAACTTGGATCAAAGGCAGAGACTTGAAACTTTTATTTTAAGCCTGTGTTTGTTTGAAAGGAAAATGAAATTGTTTCATGTTGAAATGAGAGAGGGGTGGAGGGCTTAGGGGGTGGGGTGGGGTGGGGTGAGGTTGATTCTAGCAGAAATGAAGTATACTTATACTCCCTGCTAATTTTCAAAGTCAACCAAGTTTATGAACATAAGAAGTGTTTTAACTTGGATCAAAGGCAGAGACTTGAAACTTTTATTTTAAGGCTGTGTTTGTTTGAAAGGAAAATGAAATTGTTTCATGTTGAAATGAGAGAGTGGTGTAGGGCTTTGGGGGTGGGGTGGGGTGGTTGGGTCGGTGGGTGGGGGGGGGGTGGGGATTATGGGTAGGGTGTTGGTGTGGGGTGGGGGGGGGGGGGGGGGGTGATGGGGTGTGGGAGTTTGTGGATGTTGTTGGTTGGTTGTGGAGGCTATTCTTATGGTGTTTTACAACAGTCAAGGTATAGCAGAGAATGCCTATAGATGCCAATGAATTGTATGTTTGGCTATCCAAATGGATGCTCCACAACTGGTTTACCGTGCTCTACACATCTTGAAGCACATGGGCAGGAAAAAAATATTATGAAAGGCACATGCATACCTGTGGAATTTTTTTTCCCCTGTAGCAATCAGCAACTGTAGTAAAAACAGTCATGCTTAAGAGACGAGAATTACAAGCGAATTGGATGATAGACATTTGCAATGGTATCCTGCTAAATTTTCTAGTCTGCAAATTTATGTTTTGACAGGGTGGTTGTTTTCAGGTGACACTCAGCTTGGCAGCAAAAGCTTTTGCATATTCTTTGCCTCTCTGCAAGGAAACATTTTTCTCTTCAACAATTGATGATAACCTAGTCCAAAGGTATTTCAGGATTGTAGAATATTTTGAGTTATTTCATTTTCTTAATCTCTTGGGTATATATATATATATATATATATATATATATATATATATATATAGCCTTACAACCCTCCATCTTACATAAAACCTTCTAATACATTCTAATATACCAACACTTCTCCTCAAGATGGGCGAAAGATATTCACTAAGCCCATCTTGTCACATCCTCTAATCATATCTACAGAACTAAGTCCCTTGGTTAGACTGTCTGCTACCTGATCCTTGGTTGGAATGTGGCCTAGCTCCAGTAGTCTACTGTCCAACTTCTTCTTGATGAAGAACCTATCGATCTCGATGTGTTTGGTCCTGTCATGCTTGTTGGAATAATCTTGTTTGTTTGTTTAGATTGTTTAGTTGGTTTAGATTATTAGTTTGTTTAGATTGATAAGTTGTTTGTTGAAACAACTTTGATATATTTATTATTTAGTCTATCTCTTTACATCAAATTTTCAACTATATATAGCTACCATTTCATTCAATAAAGATCACCAAGTTTATTCATCCTCCACAAACTTGTGTCCTGTTTCCTCTTTACTGGGCTATTTTACTACATTTGGTATCAGAGCTCGGGTTGAGGAACAGAGAAGTTATGGCAACCAACGACGAGCAAGGCCCCACGACGTCGACGTCATTCACCTTCAAGTACCCCATGCTGACACGGACCAACTACGCGAATTGGGCTCTCTTAATGAGAGTCAACATGCAGGCGCAAGGCCTGTGGGAGGCGATCGAACCCGGAAAAGCCGACTACCGCGACGACAGGATGGCCCTGTCCGTCATACTCCGTGCCGTGCCGCCAGAGATGCTGCGGACACTGGCAGTAAAAGACACTGCCAAGGAAGCATGGGAAGCTGTGAAGATGATGCGGATGGGGGTCGAGCGCGTGCGCGAGGCCAAGGCGCAGAAATTGCGCGCTGACTTCGAATCAATGAAGTTCAAGGACGGCGAGTCTGTCGAGGACTTCGCGATGCGGCTCACGGGACTCGTCAGCGACCTGCAACTACTCGGCGACGAAATGGACGACGAGAAGGTAGTTAAAAAATTCCTTCGAGTCGTTCCATCCAAGTACACGCAAGTCGCCATCGCCATTGAGACTTTAGTGGATCTCAAGACGCTGTCAATTGAAGAGCTTACCGGTCGTCTTCTAGCCGTCGAGGAGCGGTACGATCTTGGCAGCAACTCCGGCGACACAAGTAGCCGCCTTCTCCTCTCCGAAGAGGAGTGGCTCGCTCGCACGAAGCAGAGGAAGGAAGGCGACGCCTACTCCGACGGTGGCAAAAGTTATGGTCGTGGGCGCGGCAAGCCTAGAGGTCGTGGCCGCGGCAACACGAACTACGGCAACGGCAACGCGTCCGGTGGCACGCGCGACAAGAAGGGTAAGTGCCACAATTGTGGCATCTATGGCCACTGGGCGAAGGACTGCCGCAAGCCGAAGCGCGATGAGCGTGCCAATCTGACGCAAGTCGACGACGATGAACCAACACTGCTTATGGCCATGCTTCATGAGAAAAAAGTGCAGATCCATGAAGAGAAGGTGCAACAAAGATTAAAAGGCGACGAGATCGGTAAAGTTTCAGCTGGTCATGTAGATCATTTGAAAGATGCTTTTGGCGATATGATTCACCATCAAGATCTTTCTTGTGAACATGAAGTCATATCGGAAAAGATCCCAGAAGAGATTTCTCCAGATTCCAACCCGTGGCAGAATATTCTGACAGAACCCAAAGAGAATTCGTCCAAAGAAGAAAGCACTTGCCTACCCGACGCACGTCAGCCAGATCATATGGAGGAATGTATTCCTGTGAATCATGGTAGCAGTCAAGCTGATGAGGCTAACATCAATTCAGGTGACACTGTAAATAAAGAAATACAGGTGAAGAAAGATTGCAAGATAGATGTGGTAGTTTCAGCTGCTCCTGATAACCAACTACTCCAAATCCTCGCCACGAAAGCAGCTATGGAGGTCGCCGAGCCGATCCCCTCCACCGGCGAAGAGATCCAGCCGTCGACTCCCCAACCGGCGGAAGAGATCGTCTCTGCCACCGACTCCAAACCCACCGAGAAGCGCAAGAGGGAGTGGGAGACCGAGCGGTCGGACCTGGTCGACGGAATGTGCTCGCTGCAGGCGAGGCTGGACTCGGAAACCAGGGTTGCGGAGGATCTCCGCGCGCGGCTGGGGATGTGCAGCCAGGCCCTGGCCCATGAGGAGGGACGGAGGAAGGCGCTCGAGGCCCAGGTCTCCGAGTCGAAGGCGCTGTACGAGAAAGTCGTATCGGAGTTCGAGGAGGCCAGGTCGAGCATCACGGCGCTTGCGGCCAAGAGGGACGAGGAGATCGGTTCGCTCAGGAACTCGTTGGCTACCAAGGCCACGGTTGTTGCAAAGGAGGATGCTTTGTCCCAACTTCGAACATTTAAGAAACAGCTTAAGGAGGCAGAAAAGGAGCAGTACAGAGCTGAGGAGGATGCTGCTAAACAGAAAAAAGGAGGGGAAACTATAAGTTTTCATGATGGAATTATGGCTGAACCAGTCAGCAGTTCAGCTCTTGCTGCTGATGATAAAAGACGTGACTTGGCAGATCTCGAGGCTGCTTTGCTAGCGGAATTTCTTGCAATGTCGTTGGATCGTGCTGAAAATGGTGGAGTTGCTATTACAGATACTGACATACCGGATGCTACTGCAGTAGACTCAGAATTAGATCTTGCATGTCCGTCTGTGCAGAATAGTAAGAAGAAGAAAGGTCTATATCCCAATACTTGGCAAAGGTGCTGAAGGATGGGTCATTTGTTTCAACCATCATTTCTTCGCTTCCTGGAGTGGACACAAATGACCCTTCACTAAGAGAGTTGCTGGCATATTTTCCAGGAAAAACTGAGGCTGCAAAAAGAAGAAAGTGAAGCATTGATGCAACAAGATTAAGGGAGTGATTGTTGGAATAATCTTGTTAGTTTGTTTAGATTGTTTAGTTGGTTTAGATTATTAGTTTGTTTAGATTGATAAGTTGTTTGTTGAAACAACTTTGATATATTTATTATTTAGTCTATCTCTTTACATCAAATGTTCAACTATATATAGCTACCATTTCATTCAATAAAGATCACCAAGTTTATTCATCCTCCACAAACTTGTGTCCTGTTTCCTCTTTACTGGGCTATTTTACTACAATGCTGCACTAGATTGTTGGCGATACCGATGGCTGACTGGTTGTCACATCACAGCTTCATCTTGGCTCCTTGATCCAGCTTTAGCTCCACCAGCATACTCTTAAGCCATAGCAGCTCTGCAACTCCCAAGGCCATAGCTCTATACTCCGCTTCAGCTGTTGATCTGGCCACTACTGACTGCTTCTTACTCCTCAAAGAGACCAAGTTTCCTCCTACAAATATGCAATAGCTCGAGGTAGACCTCCTATCATCAGCACAGCTAGCCCAATCAGAGTCACAGTAGCCCTCGATGCTCACGTGATTATTCTTCCTGAATATCAGCCTCTTTACGGGTGCACCCTTCAAGTATCTCAGAATCTGGTATACTGCGTTCATATGACCCTTCCTTGAGTCATGCATGTAGCAGCTTACCACACTCACTGCAAAGCAGATATCAGGACGTGTGTGGCTCAAATAGATCAACTTGCCCACCAGTCTCTGGTATCTGTCCCGGTCAACTGGTTCTCCAGTCTCAGAACCCAGCTTGAACCTCTGATTGATCGACGTCGTTGCAGGTTTGCATCCCAACATCTCTGTCTCTGTGAGAAGGTCCATCGCATACTTTCTCTGAGAAAGAACAATCTCCTCTGCTTCTCGAGCAATCTTAATTCCAAAAAAAGTACCGAAGAAGACCAAGGTCCTTCACCTCGAACTCCTTGCCAAGCTTCCCCTTGAGTCGGGCAATCTTCTGCTTACCATCTTCTGTGATAATCATATCGTCCACATAAACCGCTAGCATGGTGATGTGACCTCCACTCCGACGAAAAAATACAGTGTGATCAGCGTTGATCTTCCGATATCCCATCCCTATCATCGCCCTCCTGAATCTGTCAAACCACGCTCGAGGAGACTGCTTCAGTCCATAGAGGGATTTCTTCAACCTGCAGACCTTGTCCACTTTCTTATCAGTGCAGAATCCTGGTGGTATCTCCATGTACACCTCTTCCACTAGATCCCCATGAAAAAATACATTCTTCACATCCAGTTGATGTAGCTTCCATCCACCATAAGCTGCCAAAGAAATCAGGGTCCTGACGGTGCTCATCTTCACCACTGGTGCAAAAGTCTCGTCGTAGTCAATGCCGTATATCTGACTATATCTTTTTGCCACCAGTCGAGCCTTGTAGCACTCAACCTGTCCATCTGGGTTCTGCTTCACAGTAAAGACCCACTTGCATCTGACTGTCCTTTTCCCCTCTGGCAGTTTTACCAGTTCCTAAGTGTAGTTCTTCTCAAGAGCCCCTAACTCGTGCATCGTCGCTTTCCACTTTGGATCGTTCTTGGCAACCTGCCAATTGTTAGGTACAGTAATACTATCCAAAGACGCAATGAATGCTCCATGAGAAGAAAAGATGTTATCATATGAAACAAACTGAGCAAGGTCCCAACCATATCTATCAGAAGGATTTTTTGCATTGCTGCGAGTGGTCCTCCGTACTGATAATGGTATGGGAGGGGGTAGAAAGAATGATATCACCTGAAGAAAAATCTGGTGGTGGTGGTATAGGTGTCTCCGGAGTCGAGACAGACGCAGACAAGGGACTTGGCACTGCACTATAGGTACTGGTCCCGCAGTTTGCTTTCCTTTCCTGCTGTAGGTAAGTAACTCCCTCTGAGCCGTGGGCCTAACACCTCTCATCTCCTCCCCCTGTTCCTCTTCACTCTCCTCTTCAACCGTTCCTCCATGCCATACTCCTAAATCGGTCACCACACTATCACCAATCTCCCTCTCTCGCCCCATACTCTCAGTGTCAGGTGAGTTGTCCATGGATGAGATTCCTCCTGACGGTAGTATGGCTCGGGCTCCCTGAAGTGAACATCCATGCTCACAAACCTCTTTTTCTCTACTGGGCTCCAGCACACGTACCCCTTCTGAGTTGTCGAATAGCCTACGAAGACTCTTGATTGCTCTAGGGTCAAGTTTTCCAATAGACGGTCTGTTGTCCTTCACAAAACATACACAGCTAAACACCTTCGGCGGGATTATCACACTATTATTTTCTTGCAATATATCACATGGAGACTTCCATCCCAGTGCTTTTGAGAGCATCATGTTGATCAGTTGAGCTGTTGTCAACACTGCATGCTCCCACATATTTTGTGGGACATTCATGGCGATCATCATGCTCCTTGCCACCTCTAGAAAGTGCCTGTTCTTTCTTTCTGCCACTCCATTCTGTGCTGGTGTGTATGCACAGGTGGTTTGATGCTATATCCTTTGGACTGACAGGTATTCCTCAAGTGCTTTGTTGGTATACTTTGTCCCATTATCAGACCTTAGTACCTTCACCATTGCTCTGTACTGAATTTGGACATGTTTATGAAAGTCCCGAAAACAGACAAATACATCACTCTTATTGTTCATCAAATACAGCCAGGTGACACAAGAGGAACAATCAATAAAAGAAACGAAATACTTGTAACCATTCATAGTAGTTGTGGTGCGCGGCTCCCAAACATCAGAATGTATAATATCAAAAACAGAAGAGCTCCTATGGCCCGCACCAACATATGAGCTCCTAGTAAGTTTGCCTAATCACATGCATCACATACTAGTTTTTCCTTATTTGCCTTCTCATAAATAGTTGGATACAACCTACTCAAAATACCAAAAGAGGAGTGTCCTAACCGCCTGTGGTGGAGTATCATTGTATCCTCGACACTCATCTTCGGTCCTCCCATTCCTGCCCTCTCTGCCACACCAATGCCGAATCTAGCCATTCCCGATCCAGGTACCACAATCCATCATGTCAAGTGCCAGTCCCAAGTCTTTGTCCCGTGTCCTTCTCCTGGAAGATCACCTTAGGAATATCAAAAGAGACATGCATTTTAGCTGGAGGATTATAGAACTAATGGACAAAAGACTGACTGAAAAAGGAGCATGCAAAACATTGAAAATTTTTACTGAACCTATGGAATCGACAGTACCCTTACCGGCCACTGGCTGGAAAGTACCATCGACTGTTTGAATGCTGTCCGCCGATGCTAGGTGAGTGTAGGAAGAGAACTCACTAGCATTCCCTGTCACGTGTCAAGATGCACCCGAATCGACAATACAGTCCGACGATCTAAGGGAAGATATAGATGTAAGGGCGAGTGAGTCGTCAGTACCTTCCGATGGATGGGCATACATAGCAGTGTTGTCTCTGGCGAAAACTGAGGTGGACGCCTCCTCAGTCCCACTCCGACTGTCTCCATCGCTTGACGCTCTCTGCTTTTTCCTGAGTATTTTCAGCATGCCCAGCAGTGCCTGATCCTCCTCAGTATAGGCGCTATCAGTTCTCTCCTCGCCTTCTGCTACCAGCATGTTCGCCCGATAATCTCCTCGACCACCCCGTCGACCCCCGCGACCAAGGCCACTTCCTCCAAACTGTCCACGTCCACCACCTAAATCTCCCTCCTTGGGTGGTTTGGTGCAAGCATATCTCAGATGGCCCACCTCCCCGCCGTCGTAGCACTGCCGAGGGGTCTCTCTTAGGTCCTGTGCCGCCTGAATTGGCAACCGCCAGTGCTGACTTTACTTCAGGAGGACCACCTGTCCCTGCCTGCAGCTTTATGCGAGTCTCCTCCTGGATCATGGCCGAGATAGCTTTCTCAAGTGTAGGGATCTTTGGTTGGGCTAGAAGTAGTGTTGTCCTCTAAGCAAACACTTCGGCCAGCCCCTTAAGAAACTTTATCGTTCTCTCCTGCAGACATACTTGTCTCTCCTTACACTTCGGGTCTTCGCAGCTCGTCCGATCTGAGGAGTGATCGTAATCCAACCACAGACGCTCCAACTTCGTGGCATACTCCTGTACCGCCTTCTCTTCCTGTACGGTGTCGTCGATCTCCCCCTTGATCTGGAAAACCCTCAAGTTATTCCCCACACCATCATAGGTCCTCCTCAACTTCTCCCACACGTCCTTTATCATCTCAAGGCCATCCACTGTGGCGGCGATTGACTGGACTAAAGAATTGAGGAGCCAAATGTTTATCACCATTTGAGTGGACTTCCACTCGTCGCGCCCTGCCGAACCCTCATCCGGTTCTTTCTTCTCTCCTGACAAGAAACTCTCCAGGTTCTTCCCTGCGAGGGTTCTCCTTACCCGTCGTGACCAACTCAGGTAGGTGGCCGGTCTATCAAGCTTCAGATCGATGGAGGAAAGCTCCAACTTCGTCGGTGTTCGTGTCGCGCTCTCACCAGCCGACAGTTTCATCAGATTCATCAACGTTGCGACCTCCGCAGGGTCCAACTTCTTGATGATCTCCTCCATCGATCCTCCTCTTCTCCGATCACCTCACACCAGTCCCACGATTCACGTTCGTCCTCTCCTAGACCCAATCATGCCTCTCCCCCATCGGATCTAGGCCTTTGATGTCAACGTCCGGAACGACCGGCGGGAGACGCCGGGAACCGCGACAGAAGGCTCCTGCGGGCTAGGGTGGCGGTGGCGGTGGTGGTGGTGCGGCAGCGGTGGCGGCGGCTAGGGTTTGTGGTGGGTAGAATTTCTGCTCTGATACCATATAGAATATTTGAAGTTATTTCATTTTTTTACAAGGTTCAAAAATTCGGTATCGATATCGGACAGTTTGTATGAGTATCCGTATCGGTAGTATCGACGGTATCGGATCGGAGTATCGAAGGTGGGTAGAATTTCTGCTCTGATACCATATAGAATATTTGAAGTTATTTCATTTTTTTACAAGGTTCAAAAATTCGGTATCGGTATCGGACAGTTTGTATGAGTATCCGTATCGGTAGTATCGACGGTATCGGATCGGAGTATCGAATTTTTTGATATCGGCTGTATTGGCAATATTTAAATAATTAATAATAAATTAGTAAAAAAATAGAAAAATAATTTACATATTTATGCATTATTTAAGTGTTTTTTATTTTATATTTATTATAATTGAATAAAATAATAGTCATCATGTGTATGTCTGTAGAAGAATTTGCCTCTATTTATTGTTTTTTTGTCTACTATTTTGGTTATTCCTTATTGTTCTCAGTTGGATTTGATGTCTGGAATCAATTTCTACTTTTTTTTGCTTTTTGTAGAACATCTACTTTGTTAAAGTTCCTGTGATGATCTGATTTGATCTGATTTTTTCCCGTATCGACCCGTATCGGCCCGTATCGGTCCCGTATCGGTCGATACAGACCGATACGAACTTTTTTGTACCAGTTTCGGCCGATACCGATCTTTTCTGTTGGTATCGGATCGGCAGGGGACAAAACCGATCCGATACGTATCGATATTGGCCGATACTTTAAACCTTATTTTTTTAATCTCTTGGCTATATATATATATATATATATTATATATATATATATATATATATAGCCTTACAACCCTCTATCTTACATAAAATCCCCTAATACATCTAATATACCAACAATGATGAATGCCTCAATAACACAAAGATAGAGCTGCATTTATTAAGATGAACAGAAAGTGGTCATTGTCTAGTTTAAATAGAGAGAAAATCTGGAATAAGGCTTTTATATATATATATATATATATATATATATATATATATGTGTGTGTGTGTGTGTGTGTGTGTGTGTGTATGGAAAAGAGGTAATTATCCATGATCGCTTCCACCGGGATTCAAACACCACCCACTCGGGCCTTATGCCTCCACACTAGCCACTTGAGCTAGAGGTCATTGGCTAGTGTTAATTTTTTATATTTATATATACGCTATTACTAATGCTTTTTTTTAATTATATTTGAATGTTTTTCGTACTAACTTTTGTACTTCATATTCCTCAATTCACAGGTTAATGATGTTTTCTGTTCTGTTGCAACAAAAAAGACCATCCAAAATTTTCGGGATCCACTATTTTTCTAGCGAAAGCCTATATAAGTTAAAATACAAATAGTAATGATTTTTGTTTTTCATCTTTTTTGTCTTACAAGTTATGTTGTTGGATCAAACAAGCTTCATATTATGTTCTTAATCTCTTTTTTCTTCTTTCTTTAATCACTGGTTTACCTTGTTATTGCTTTGAAAACCTAGTACAAAGATGATTCCATAGTCCATTTGCCTTTATTAGGGTGTAATAGTTTGTCAGTGGCACTAGATGCCTTATTGGAGATTAGGTTATTGATGAATTAAGATGTTGCACTAGGGGGCTAGGATAAAAAACCAGGTGTAGTCTATCTTGGGCATTGCAACCCTTCTGAAACTCTTCGTGGTAATGTTTGTTTTTCTGCTAGCTTCAAAATACTGTGTGCTGAACCATTATGTATTATTAGTTATGACTCAGCTCCTTTTCTTCATTCCTTTTAGCGTCTTAAGTGTCAAGTATCTAGACTAACAAACTTCTTTAGCTTTTAAAATGTTCCAATATTATTGATTTTAATTTATTCAATAAATTGTAATGCCTAAGCTTTATTTGCTAATTCCTGAACTTCTTTGGTCCTCAGCCTGGAACTGCTCCTGTTGAGGGTCATCAATTAGTTTCCTTGTTGTCCCTAAGAAGATCATTCTTTTCCCCTTTCTTTGAGAGAGATTCCTCAGACAATTTACCTTTTACTAGTAAATGCACGTACGTTGCACGTAAAATAATTTTTTTTTGATATTATTGTAAAATAGTTTATATATATATATATATATATATATATATATATTAATTACGATTTGTTATCGATTTGATTATATTTTAATTATAATTTGTCATGGATATATCTCTACTCATTATAAAAAAGTCTTGAAAAGGCTAGTCGTCTAAACTGTACGTATATTCTCACGTAATTAAATTTTTTTTAACTAATTATTTAACTACGTAATATTATATCTATAACCAAACACCTCTTCTAGTTTATGTGGTTAAGGTGGGAGGCATTCTCCTTGGTTGGTTAGGTTCGATTCCCTATTGTGCTATTTATAGTTTGCGGTATCGGCCGATACCGATCCGATACGGTCAATATCGATACAGTTTGGCATGTCCCGATCCGATACTGACCGATACCCGATACTGACCGATACCGACGTTAGAGGTCTCTTTTCCGGTCAATTCGACGAAGGAATTTGAATGAAAAGACCAATTATTAAGGGTGTAAAAAGCATAGTAAAGTTGTAAAAGCATATAAAAGAGGAAAACTTATCTATCGCATGTAAATCAATCGACAATGGTGACTACTTTTCATTCAATTTCAAAAATACTAAGAAAACAACACTGAAAATACTTAAAATTATGCATAAATGTATAAATATATTTTCTAAAATGTTAATAATTTACTAATAGTTATTTGCTTTCCGATACCAAAAAACCGATACTCCGATCCGAAACAGTCGATACTACCGATACCGTCGATCCCGATACTAATATGAATGGTCTGATACCGATTCCGATACCGATATTTTGAACCTTGTAGTATTTATAACAAATTAAAAAAAAATTTAACAAATTTTTTACGTAATATTAATTTTTTAATAAATGATGGAGGATTTACAAACTGCTTAGATGACTCAATTTTGAGCCGTTTCCAAGCCTCATTATAGGAGTAGAGATTTCTTATAATACATCTCAAGTATTGAACATTAAGTTTTTTTTTTTTCCTACAAATGCAAGGTCATCATATTTAACAGTATTGCTTACATATTTATACCTTCTTTGTGGGTTGGTATATGCATCCACATAATCAATATTTCCAGTCAGATGGCAAGTAGCTCAATATTAGAGTCTTAAATCATTTCACAATATGCCCATACTAGTTTTGTCAAGGCTCAAGTGTTGTTGTGTAATTTCAATATTGTACTATGGAAAATGTAAGTACTGATTAATTTTTGATCAATGGCAGATATCAGTCGCTAATGAGAGAAAGTTCAAAGCTGCCTTTGTTTGACCTAAAGAAGCTTAACACATCATTTCCTGTTCCTTCAATACCGGAGAATGCTATTGACCTCCTCGTAATTGGTGCAAGTGACGACTTCATTGTTGTGAGTAAAGATTTTTCTTCTGGTCGGTTTTGTTAGTGTTTACAGTTCTACTCATATATTGGAGGCTTAAATTTTTTATTATATTTATAACTATCTCTATGTTGAGGAATACCTTTCATTGTTAATTTCTGACCTCAGAATATGGTTCCATTGTATTTTCCTTGGTTTTAGTTACTCTAACAGATGATACCAAACAAAGGTAGCTTAATACAACAACAACAACAACAACAACAACACAACATAACCTTTATCCCAATTTTATGGGGTCGGCTATTTAAATCGTTTTGTTCCATTGCTCTTCTGTTAAAGACCATGTCCATTTTAACATTAGCAAAAAGCTCATTTGCAATTAAATACATCTACTATCAATCTTTTACAACCTGCTACAATAAAATATTTTATAACTTGATACCATGAACTATTTTTGCATTTTGCTATTATAATGCGGTTAAAGAAGAAGTGTAAAAGTATACCATTTTATCCTTCACTTATAAAATGATGAGAATATCTCAAAATCTTCATTTAAGTCCTTAATTTTTTAACTTTCAATTCAATTTTTGTTTCTTACATAAAATCCCTAACTACCTTCACCAAATTATACAATATGCCGTATTTTGTTTTACTGAAAACACATAAATTCCCCCCTAATTACAAAAAACATGTCTTCCTTGATCTCATACTAACCTAACAAAACCCTAACCCTACCTCTTCCAGAGAGAGAGAGAGAGAGAGAGAGGGGGGGGGGGGGGGGGGGGGGGGGGAGGAGGAGGTACGAGGGGAAGCAGTCGGCGGAGTTAGGGTTTAGTGGGTTGGGGGAAAGAGGATATGAGAGGTAATTTTCTTTTCGAGGGCAAGGTTGTTCCAAATAAGTCAAGTGCGTTGCGTGGCTATCTAATTTGACTGAATGTTAACAGAGGGTAATGTGCAAACTTAGAAGTTCATGGTAACAATATACTAGTAAAACTAGTGAAAATAGTTTATGGTGGCAAGTTACAGAAACTTGATAGTTTATGGTACTTACGTGCAAATTAGCTTTACCAAAAACCATATCAACTCAAGCCAAGTTCATTTAGGCATACCCCTATTTCTAGTAGCTCCTTTGACTCATATCTTATCACCCCTAGTAGGTGCTACTATTGGTATATCGCACGTTCCAAACCACCCACCTGAGATAATTGTTCCTCATCTTATTCTCAATTGGTTTTTCCTAACTTTTCATGAATACACTCATTTGTGTCTCGTCTTTCAGTGTATAGCCAATCATCCATCTTAACCATCTTAATTCAGCTATGCTCATTTTCTGGACATGTTTTTTGATTCCCCAACACTAATAAATAAAGCATGGTTGGAGTTATAGCCGCCTTATCGAAATTTTGTATGTTGTGATTACAAACACTCCAGAATCACTTCCATTTCAACCATCATGTTTTCATCTATGAAGAAAATCTTTCCTAATATCTCCATCATGATAAATGATAGATCCTAAATATTGGCAAGTATAGCTCCTATGTACCTCTTGTCCATTAGGGTGCATTTCTCTCATTTCTCTTTGACCATGGTTGAAGTTACATTTGATGTATACTTTCTTTTCCTCGTACTAGTTTTAGAACTCTTAGACTCCATAGTTTCTCTCCAGAATTTTATATCAAAGTCTAACCATTCTATACTCTAATCAACTGTACAATATCATCAACAAACAACATACAACGCTTAGTCAGTCCTTGTTAAATATTATGCTAGATGGACTGAAATACAAGTGATAGTTGCCTAGTGCAACAAATAACTCTAAGGGATCATCCTGATAGTACTCTACAGGTGAAAACTAAAGCATACTTGTGCATTCAAAGAAGTTCAGGTTAGCTGGAACTGGGAAAAACTTTGATACAGCCGGGGGTATCAAAACTTTGATACCCCCGGCTGTATCAAAGTTTTTCCTGCTGGAACCTATGTTGCATAGACACAGTCACAGGTAAATAGTGCCTGTACCCTTATCTTAGTCTGTATTCATGCACAAACGTGACTACCTTGTACATATTCGAAGATGCCCGTCTCCCATATCCGTATCATGTCTTTATCCATCCGTGTCCGTATTCCTGCCACAATGGCTGAACAGTAAGAAGAAAATTGTAGGTGAAGGAATTTTTTAGTTAATCAAACATGAACTTACAAGTTAAACTGCCATTAGCCTTCTAAAGAACAGCAATTAGCTAATATTCTCTCATGGTTACTCGCCTTGAAGCAAAATTTTAACCAAGAACATGATGCAGGATGAAGTAGGGCTTCACGAGACAGCCAAATTTTACAGTACCAGTCCAGTTTGCATCCAAGGGGTTGCCCATGATATGATGCTGGATTCTTCATGGGAAAAGGGTGCAGAAATTATCTTGTCATGGATCAGAAGTCTCAAGTAAACAACAAATTCTTTCCCCACTCCAAATGATTTACTTCTTTGCTCACCTTTGGTTCATCATCTGAAATCTCCATTTTGTACCTGAAGTTTTAACCAAGTTTGTTTGTTTGTTTGTAGAGCATTCTTCAAAGAGAACATCCATGTATTTAAAGTTATGGGATGCTAGGAATTAGTGTCAATCCATTTTTCCATGTAATAGAATTGTTGTGGCCTCTGGCATTTTGTTCACTGCTTTATACACTTAGTGGCGAGTGCCACATTTTCTTCTTTAACATGGCCATGGATTACTTGTCATACATGGATCTTCTTCTTCTTAATGATTTCTTCTTTCCTGATCTTGAGTTCTTGTAGATAGTAGGGGTTACAAACTCCATTTTGTGAGGCATACCTTCTTCTTTTTATAAGAAACAAACAAATAAAATTATGTTTAATGAATGTAGCATGAACTGAAATATGTAGTCTTAATAATCTTCTTTTAAATGTTGTTGTATTGCATTGTGAGCTCTTCCAAATTCTAGAACGCTCTCATCAGCATGTCTGAACAAAGCTAGTCTTATCATAAATTATGGAAATTGGTTATAAAATTTGGGGATATTGTTGTGGGTATGTGCCTATGTAGTCTTGTTTTAGGAAGGTTCTTCCTAGATCGGGCCACCTTACCAAGACAATGTTGGTGTTTTTGCCTTTGGACTAGTAAAGATAGTCCCACATTGGCTACACCACCAAGTGGGTATCTCAATATAATACTTTGTATGTGTTAAGGTGTGCACATGGGGTGTGGTGGGGCACATGGGTGTTATGTGGGGGTGTTTTATAAGGAGGAAAAATGATTAACTCCTCAATGAAAGCTTTTAAGCTTTTTGTCATGGTCTTGGATATTATTCCATAGGA
Source organism: Iris macrosiphon (assembly GCA_036927795.1). NCBI lineage: Eukaryota > Viridiplantae > Streptophyta > Magnoliopsida > Asparagales > Iridaceae > Iris > Iris macrosiphon. The sequence goes on along the minus strand of JAYESA010000005.1, from coordinate 4,038,275 downwards.
ACTAAGCCCCAAAGGGGCTTAGCGATCCGGACTCGGACTCAAGGACGCAAAGTAATGCTTTTTTGGCACACTTCAGCATCGTCGCAAGGCGCTTGTGCGCTTTTGTTGCCCTCGTGCACTCGTTTTATGTCCGAGTTGTATGCGCGGGTTGCATGCGCAGGTTGCATGACGGGCGCTAAGCGGGTGCTGAACGGCATATTCGCAAGGCGCTTGTGCGCTTTTGTTGCGCTCCTGCGCTCGTTTTATGCTCGAGTTGCATGCGCGTGTTGCATGCGCCTGTTGCATGAACGGGCACTGAGTGGGCTATGCATTGGGCTTCGATTGTGGGATATCAATTTTGTATATTGGTTTTTTAGTCCCATATCGGAAAGTAGAGGAGGATGAGCTTCCTTCCCTATATAAAGAGCCCTCTAACCTCCTTTTGAGACACACCAAAAATTGATAAAGATGAGTTTAAAGCAGTCCGTTCGAGTCACACAAAGAGGTGACTACGAGCGTTCCTGAAGTTTTCTTGTGAACTTGCTTGCTCCTGGGAGCAGATCGTCGATAGAGGACGAATCTTGCTTTGAGCAACGGTGATCTTCACCGTCCCAGCAAGAATAATTGTATTATGTCTTCTTCTCCTTTTTCTTCTTTTTTCGTTCTGTCTGATTGCAACTGCGTTTTGCAAGGAAGAACGAGAGTTGTTTACGTTTTATTGGTTCTTGTTCTATCTCAATTGCAACTGCGTTTGCAAGAAAGAAGAACGCTTGTTTCTGCCAGTTGGTTTCTGGAGTTGGCACTCGTCTTGAGTTAAGATCTCCGTTCAGGAAGATCTTGTTCCTTCCTAACAAGCTCGTTTAGAGTTTTGTTGCTACCTTCCTAACAAGCTCGTTCAGAGTTTTGTTTCTGGCATCGGTTCAATCCATCAGAAGATCTGTCTCAGGGAATAACAATCTCAAAGCAAGATCCGAGTAAGATGGAAAACAACCGTGCAAGTCTTCTCAACACAAGTTTTTACAAACTTGAGAAGATTGACGGGCTACACTTCAATTATTTGGATGGGGAAGGAGTCTTTGGACGTTGGTAGAGAGATACATGATCTACCATTCCTGCAGATGAAAGTGAAATTGATCTGGCGTCGTTGGAGACACACATTCCAAGAGAAAGAAAGTCGACATCAGATGCAAGTTGGCGCATGGAGATGTCTGAAGCTAGTAACCGCATAGAGAAGTCTACTGCGGTTGTCGAAGAGAGACTGGCACTATGCATCTACGCATGACAACAATTTGAATATGGAAGAACTCGGCACATAAGTAGTCTCGGCACAGGGCACTCACTGCGCATGGCGGGCTCGGTGCACTGTAGTCACTGTGCATGGCGTTCTTTCGGTGCATGGCAGGACTTGGCCCATGGAAGAGTCTGTGGCTAACTTTAAGCAAGGTTTATGTGCGACCAGGTTATGCGCATAGGGCTATGAGTACCTTGGCGCATGTCTCTTCAAGCATGAAGGACCATGGGAATGAGGATTGCAATCCAATTTTAAACCAAAATAGCAAGATAAAAGCTTAACTTGGTTACTTTGATTACTTAACTTGGTTGCTATGATTGCGCAGGTTAAGTCATCTGACGTGGTTGCTGACTGGTGAATGGACACTAGTACATCTAGCCACGGGAGCTCTAGGAAGAGTAGTTCACTAAGGTCAAGCCTATCACTGAAGAAGGCCGAAGATCTCGATAGCGAACAAAGATCAAGCAGAGGATATGGGGATTGGGACAATGGTTCTGGACTTCGAGAAGTTACTGTCAAAGAAGTACGTGTAGCAAAGTACCATTGAGTACCAATGAACTTATCTCAGAAAGTCTGTTGCAGACTTGAGGCTGAACATCCATAGTTGCCAGATGGTGATATCTTGGCATGAGACATATTTTGAAATAAGGCTTCAATATCAGATTGATGTTCGAGCTTCTGATTGTAGCGACTTACTACATTCACAGCAAATGAGATATCAGGGCGAATGTGGCCTAGATAAATCAATCTGCCTACAAGTCTCTGATATATCTCACGATCAACAGGCTCTCCTGCCTCTGCCCCTAACTTATCTTTCTGATCGATTGGATTGATTGTCGATCGACATCCCAACATACCAGTCTCTGTGAGCAGGTCTAGTACATACTTCCTCTGAGGGAGGACGATCCCATCTCTTCCTTGAGCCACCTCGATCCCAAGAAAATACCTCATCATTCCCAAGTCCTTTATTTCAAACTCCTTGGCGAGTTTTGACTTCAGCTGGGTGATCTCCTCATTATCACCTATGATCACTATATCATCCACATACACTACAAGTATGGTGATGTGACCTCTTGCATGCTGGAAGAAAATCGTGTGATTTGTATTGGTCTGGCGGTACTCCATGCCTATGACAGCCTTCCTGAATCTATCAAACCAGGCTCGAGGAGATTGCTTGAGCCCATACAGTGATTTCTTTAGCTTGCATACATTTTTCGTCGACTGCTTCGTGCAAAACCCCAAGGGGGTCTCCATGTATACTTTCTCTTGTAGGTCCCTATGAAGAAAATTATTATTCACATCCAATTGATACAGCTGCCACTCATGATTTGCTGCAAGGGAGACCAGGGTTCTCACAGTGCCCATCTTTGCCACTGGAGCAAATGTCTCATCATAGTCGATGCCATAGGATTGAGTGAATCTCTTTGCAACCAACCTTGTCTTGTACTGTTCCACCTTTTCTTCTGGCATATCATTTACTGTGAAGACCCATTTGCATCAAACTGCTCTATTTCCTTTAGGCAACAGAACAAGCTCCCATGTTCCATTTCTTTCGAGTGTCCCAAGTTTCTCCAACATTGCAGCTCTCCACCTTGGGATCTTCCTTCACTTCCTGCCAACACTTAGGCAAAGAGGTGGTGTCTAACGATGCAATGAATGCTCAATAGGTAAGAGATATATTAGAGTAGGATAAAAAATTGGCAATATCATGTTCATAACCATAACGATTATGGGCATTTCCCGCATTACCGCGAGAAGATCTCCTTAAGGGAATATGACGTAGTGGTGAAGAGATCATACCATCCGAATCAGAGGGATCCGCATTCGAATCAGAGGAATTTAGTGCGGGAGGTGCATCTTCAAGAGTTGGGGCAGAATTAGGCGAGAGACATGGCACAATGGGGACAATAGGCACAATAGTGGACTACTGCTTTCTCCTTCTGTAGACTTGGAGCTCTGTAGATTGTTTTGTAGTATGTTCCTCCCCCTGCATTGGAGTATCACTTTATTCCTCCTGATTATGTGCATCCTCATCACTTTCCTCACCCTCGCTATTCCCCATTGTTCTCTTGGACCAGCTTCCATCATTGGACATGGAACTGACCCGACAATCACGTTTGTGCCTATCTTCCCCTCACTCCTAACACCTCCTGTGTCAGGTGTGACACCAAATGCAAAGCCTTCACCTGAACCATTGTGGTAGTATGGTTCCATCTCTCTGAATGTAACGTCCATGCTTACAAAGAGCCTTTGCTCTACCAGACTCCAACAAGAGTATCCCTTCTGAGTCCCTGAGTAGCCAACAAAGATGCACTTCACTGCCCGAGGGTCCAACTTTTCCACTCTATGTCTGTTATCTTTCACAAAACATACACATCCAAATACCTTTGGGGGAATAATGTACTTATTCTCTCATGTAAGCATCTCAAACGGTGTCTTTCATCCTAAAAGCTGAGAGGGCATCCTGTTGATGAGATATGCAGCCGTCAACACGGCATACCCCCACAAGTGTTTAGGAACATTTATGGCAAACATCATTGACCGTACTACTTCTAACAGGTGTCTGTTCTTCCGCTCTGCCACTTCATTCTGTGCTGGTGTATAGGCACACAAAGTCTGATGATGTATCCCATGGATTGATAAGTACTCTTCAATAGTCTTGTTGGTGTATTCTATCCCATTGTCAGATCTCAAAATCTTCACTTTAGCACTGTACTGTGTTGTAATCCTGCGATAAAAATCTTGAAAGCATGCAAAGATATCACTCTTACTCTTCATTATGTATACCCAGGTGACGCGAGTGTAACAGTCAATAAAGGTGACAAACCATTTAAAACCATTAACTCCAGTTGTAGGACAAGGTTTTCACACATCAGAGTGTATCATATCAAAAGCAACTAAACTTCTATTTCCGGAACTCACATAAGAGCTTCTGGTATATTTATCAAGCTCACAAGCATCGCAAACCAACTTTTGTTTATTAGCCTTTTGATACATAGATGGATACATCCGACTCAGTAGACTGAATGAAGAGTGTCTCATGCGCTGATATTGAAGTAATAATTCTGCTTCCACTGTTCTTCGCGGCTCCTCCAGTTGTGCTTCTTCCACCAGTGACGCTAGTGCTGCGTCCAGCCCATAGTTGTCTAATTCGTCAAACCCATATACATCCCACGAATTGGGACGAACGACCCCGAACGGGGTGCGTTCGCGACCCGTTCGTCAAATTTAGCGACCCGAATTTTGATGACTTTGGTTATGAACTTATGATATTTGGTTTAGTTACAAGAATATTGTCTATGCTTTCTTTCACTTGGATTTTGATGGCTTTGGTTATGAACTTATGATATTTGGTATATATTTCTATATAATTGTATATGGTACAAAAGACGATCCAGATAAAAACGAACAACGATCCCAAATAGCATACCGAATAAGCCTACACCCACCGCACCGCGTACCGGTTGAGGTACCATACCGCGTACCCGTACCACGTACCAAAGCGAACCACGATCCTGGTAACATTCTCCAGCCCACTCCTGTCCAAGTACCATAACCCCTTATGCCAAGTGTCCGTCCCCAACCGTCTCCGCGTTCCCTTCTCCTGAAAAATTATCTTAGGAATGTCAAAGGAAACAACGCAATTAAGTTGAAAAACAATGGCACTAATAGACAATAGATTAACAGAAAAAGATGGAGCATGCAAGACATCAGTAAGGATTAGGGAAGGGGTGCATTCAATTGTACCTTTACCCATAATGGGTCTAGCCGTACCATCAGCAGTCTGAATGCTTTCAGGCGTCGTCAGGTAAGTATAATCTTGGAACTCATCATGGGCACCCGTGACATGGCGGGATGCCCCAGAATCAATTATCCAACCCGGTCTGTGGATAGATGCCAGGGCATGATGAGATATACCTGTGCTTCTATGGGCATAGTGGGTGATGTTACTCCCGGAGGTGGTTGGAGTTGATACCCAAAAGGTGTTGGCTCGACTGTCGCTGGTTTCAAGCTTCATGCTTCTCCATATATCTAGCATTTCTCTCTCACTAGGGGTCATATCGGGTTACTGACTCCCACTTCCCTCTTCTGTCAGGTTTGCCTTGTGTCCTCCAGAATGATTACTTCTGCCATCAGCATAGCCTCCTTTATTACCCCTGCACTCTCCACGGCTGCGTCCGCGACTGCTGGACTGGCCTCTTAGGGGTTTCGTACAGAATCTGATAAAGTGTCCAGAGTCTCCACAGTTGTAGCACCCTCCCCCTCCGGAAGGGTTTCTGTTAAAAACTGCTAGAGCTGATTTCCCCCCAGAGAGCTAGTGGTGCTAGGCATCAGCTTCAGCCGTGTCTCTTCTTGTGCCATAGCAGCTATGGCCTCCTCCAGTGATGGCAGCCTGGGTTGAGCAAGTAGGATAATTCCTCCTCTGCTCGAATGCTGGGTTGAGCCCCTTCAGGAACTCCATCATCCTCTGTCGTGAAATATACTCCATGAACTTCTTATAATGTTTCGCAAATGCCGATTTTACTTGCTCATCTTCTACGCCAATGGGGTCATAGTGGTCGAGATCTGACCAATACTTCTTCAGTATAGCCGCATACTCGGAGATGGTGTGATCTTCTTGGACCACCTTATCAAGTTCATCTTGTAGTTGGAAAACCCTCATAGGGTTACCCGATCCTGAGTACATATCTCTCAGCGTCATCCAAATGTCACCAGCACCCTCCATTGCTTCCACGTTGCCCGACACTTGGTCGGTCAATAAGGCAGTCAACCATCCAGCAACAACATTATTGACGATCTCCCACACAACAAATTCTTGTGAGGAGTAATCTTCAGGTGCCTTGGTTTGGCCATTCACATAGCCCACCAAGCCTCTTGCCTTCAGCTGCCTTCAGAGTCTCGGTCAGCCTCCTAGAGAAGAGATCGTCCACCAAAGCCTTCATCTCTTGGGCCGTCAGCTTGCTGTAGATCGTTTCCATCGTCTTCTTCTTCTCCTCTTCCATTAGCAAAATCAGCAAGATGATGGCAGATCTAGATTGTCTCTACATTTGATCGCCGCCTTCTCCAAGTCTAATGTTCCTCCTTCAGCGGTAGCGGTGTCCCTGAGAGTCGCTGCTCACGTCCCGTGCACGGCTTCGACCCGAGGTCGCATGGCCTGACGAGAAGGAGGAATCGACAATTGTAGTCGAGATCAGGAGTTCACACAAGAGTTCCCTCACTGATATACCTCGATCCAACAAGCAAGTATATAATTAATATTCCGATTACAACTTACTGCTACAAAACAATAATCAGAAAATTAAATTTCTCGGTCTTCTGTGCAATCACAGTTGCATATGGACAGAACTGAGTTACAACTTGCAGGAGAGAAGACGAATAAGAAGATCGTCGGGGGTCGCCGGGATCGCAGCGGCAACAGCAGCAGTCGCGACAACAGCAACAGTAGCCGAGGCGGCGGGACAGGCCGGTGGCGCTGCGGCGTGCGGCCAGTTGGTCGCCGGCCGAGGGGCAACACTGTGGGGGGCTGAGATTAGGGTTTGGAGAAGGGTGGGAGGATTTGGCTCTGATACCAAATAGAAACTTGGTTTAATACTTGGCTTAATTTCATTGATGTGTGGGACTACATATATATAGGAGAGGCTAACCCCTCTCTTTATTATTCTACTAGATGTGGGACTAAACACCCACTAATGCTCTCAACAATTACCTTTTCTAATCAGCAAGTTTGCAAGTGCAAGCAACAAGCCAACACTAGTTATGCTATATTGCGATATTTTTTTTTTTTGCTTTTACTTTAATGCTTTTATTTCTAGGTTCTATTGTTCCTTTTAAACTTTTTATTAATATGTTTGCTTGAAGATTCAAATTGAAAGTTGATCAATTTTTTTTTTTTTTTAAAATTCTTGAGAAAAAGGTCTCATGTTGAATTCTCGCCTAGGGCCCGATTTTCCTTGAGACAGCCCTGCGACTGAATAGGCAGTTCCATCTACCACTCTTTGCCGATTCAAACCAACCCCTTCCTGGATACACACCATACTTGCAAATTTGCAACGACTACACTATGTTTTCAACTACTGCCAATTATACTGAGAAAGAATCATGGCTCCAGTATGTTTCTAGACTCATCATAGAGCCCTCTCATCAGCATATGAATCATTCTCTACTCCCAGTATGGAGGGTCCACCTTTGTTTCAATCATCTTATACAGGACATTATGAAAAAAAAAAAAATTTAAGGTGCCATTCAGATATGGAAAGTATTTCTCTATTTTCATAGTGAACTTTGTACCTATAAGTTGCTAGAGAGGTACACTAGGTTGCATATGTATCTTGAAAAATAAAAGAGTAGATATTGTGAAATAAACAAAGGCGTAGATACAAAATATGACAGGGAGAAAAGAACATAATTCTCTTCTAGTTTTTTCTTCAATTATTTTATAAAAGTATGTTTATCCCACACACATGTGAGGGAGGGCATTACATGATCGAGCGCGCACGTGTGATCTGTATGGGATGAAGGAGGCAGAGCCTGTTGGATTGGAGTGGGGGGGGAGGGCATGTCCATGTGGTCTTTGACAAGGTAGAGCCAAAGAGGAACAACAAGTAGGGTCAGAAGGGCATTGCTGATTGGAAGCTAGTGCACTCTCCATATCCCTGCTCTCTCACCTTTCTCTCCATGGCTTCAGCCTGCAGATATGCATCACCATCCTGTATATATAAATAAATATTGATCTTTAGATTTTTTTTTTTTTTTTTTGGTATAAATACAAGTATATCTAAGTCATTGATACATGTACAGATTTCAGTGACTACCTAATATTACAGCGAAGATGTTCTGTAACAGTTCTGAATGTAAGAACATATTTGTAAAGTTTAAAATGAAGTACCAAACTGACTTTCTATGCCATTTATAAATTACTGTGAGAAGACAGAAAAAAATGGTTCTAGAAGATCTTAAATTTGAGTTTAGTTTCTTGGTTTGTAGGGTATTTGATCTATGTAACACAAGGGTTTCATGTTCTGCAGTTCTATTTATGCTAGTAATTGTTTAGTGTAGTATATCTATGTTGCAAAATGGTATCCGAATCCATATCATGTCCATACCCCTGTCCGTATCCTTTTGTGTGCAACATACATAACTACTTTTCTACCTATCTGAAAATGTTTGTAACTTAGTCTCCCGTATCCTTACCCTTTCCTTGTCCGTAATCATGTAACACAGCTGTATATACATACAGCTTCTGAACATCTATAAAGTTATGAACTCATTGATGCTTAACAATAATAAGGTAACAACAGATGTTTTTTACATGGGAAGTGGGATATCAAAAAACAGTTAGAAAGCTGACTGACAAGATTGCTCTAGCATCCCACTCTAACATTCATTTCGCAAAATAGATTAGTCATTTTGAACTTAATATTGCTGGAAGCCCAACTTTAAGTTACAAGAAGTCTCACCCTTGGTAGCACCTGTTGTGTTGTGTTGGCTTCCATGTCTGAGCTGAAATCATAGTAAGAACTGGCGGCTGAAAGCTTCATCGAAAGAAACTGCAGGCGTAAAATTATGAACATTTAATTGGACTGGAACTATATGTAAACAAAATGTATTGCTTGATTAAGATTACTAAGACTTCGGCACTCACCTCAACCTGATTTTGAAGAGATTGCACATAGTTAATTATCTCGTCGAGTGCTCCTGCCATACCCATCGTCTATGGATCCAAAATACAAATTATATTCATAAAAGAAATATGTAACAAGTACCAATTTAATTAACCTTGAATATTGAACTTGAAATATTTATTAACAAAATAAACAGCATATACTTATTAGGGTAGTACCTTGTAACAGCCAGGAACTAGCTCTTGTAAACACCTCATTCTTTCATTGATTTTCTCCCTTCTAACCTGATACAATCAAAGAATCGGTAAAATCTCTTTATCTATAATGCCAGATTTGGTACAACTCAGCAGTAGCTAAGTGTGTTGGGTGGAACAAGTTTATGCTTACTTTCTGACAAGGGTTATTTACACTAATTTTTCCTATGTTTTATGTTTATTACACGGACCTTCCTATTATTTATGTTTTATTTTCAGAATAAGGGTGGTTAGTGTAATAACCTTTTACATAAAACATAAAATATAAAACATAGGAGAGGTTTGTGTAATAAAGATAAAACATAGGAGACGTTAGTGTAATTATTTTCAAAATAAGGGAGATCCGTGTAATAAACATAAAACATAGGAAATGTTAGTTTAAATAACCCTTCTGATAAACTAGTACTTTTTTAGGAAAGCAGGAGTTAAGCGGCTTTGGAGAGTTGCTTTTGTTCGTGCTTTTTGATAAGCTTGCCAGATACATTGCATGCAAAATAGTATATGTAATGATGATAAATGTAATAATTGGTTTCTTCACTTTGCAGCCCTTGTCAATTTGTGACACTATGCTCATACCCTTTCAGCTAGACTATGGCTGTCAGTGGCTTGGCCTCTTCTTGCCCTCACATGAACCACCTCCTTTTGATCTTCCACCTGATGCTTTGAGCTGCTCCTCCCTCTCTTGCCACTCCCTGACCTCTGTATCCCAAAATAAAGTTATCATAAACAACATTACTCATAACATCGAATCCAATTAATTAGCTAGCTAGAGTAGTCCTAACGAAATTGTATGCATACATTGTTCTTCGTAGTCTCTGTAGTAGTTGCTGAAGAGTTGATGGAGTTGGCCTCTGAAAGTGTCTCCATCCTTCTTTTCCTATCCCCTCTTCCTTGTTCCCCGACCGGAGCAACCTGACATGGATCGATAATTGGTTTCTGGCACTCGACCGATGAATCACCCGCTAAGTTTTCCAAGAATGGCAAGAAGTCGTCGTTGGAGAAACCCGGCAGGCCCAAGAATGGCTGCTCCTCCCTCTCTTGGACACTCCCATTGAGCTGTTCAAACTGGCTCATTAAATCCAAGTTACGGTCTATTTCATCGCAAGGTCGAGAGGAGTTAAGAGAACTGAACCTCTCTACAAACTCTGCCATATGATTGATATACGTGATCAGAAGATATGGTGATGATACTAGAAGAAGAGAAGGGAAGTATGAAACATTAGGAGATCCCTATAGGTTTTAAAGGAGTGTGGCATTGCTGATTTGTTTCCAGTAAAAGTAAGGGAAGGGTGGGCTCCACTCTTTTGTAGGTCCTCCTCTTATTAGAATATATCCACAGCTCTTGGATTAAGCTAATGTGTATTGAACAATGTTCTATTTGTAAGTAGTTAAGGAACATCGATTGGTGGGCGTACTATAGTGGGAAAGTGTTGACAATGGCACTGTTTTTGTCTAGTTTACAGAAGAAGGATTTTTCTACAATTTTGTCTACTAACTTCTTCCCATAATCTAGAGATGTACAATGTATTCTCTTCTGAAAACATTTTTGAGTTCAACAAATTATGGCATAGATTCTGGAGCGTCACAAAATTTAAAGGTATACATGAGGTATGATGTTAGAAACCTATTGATTAATGATCTTTCCACAACTAATGTTTGTACATTTGAGTATTATAAAAGTCTGCTACCAGAAAGCACCGAGGAAATAAAACATAAGTCTAACCCCCCCCCCCCCCCTCTTAAATTTCTGTGTCCGTCCTTGGTTAAAGGATTGATGTTTTGAGTGCTTGAGAGAGCTTTTTGAGCAAAAGAGGGGTTCTCTTAGGGTTTACTAAAGAGGTTATTAAGGGAGTCATTAAAAGAAAGAAGGAGAGAGCTCGTTGGATATCTTGTTGAAGGAGTGTTTCACATTATAGTATTGTGTGTAATCTTTGTAAGGTTTTCTTGTAGATTCAATAAAGTTATTTGTTTCCTTGTCTGTGGAGTAGTTCGAGCTTGACAGAACCACGTCCTTAAGATTATTGTTTGTGTCGCTTCCGCGTGTGTGTACGACAACACTATTTCATGAGTCTTGTAAAGACAAAACTGTACTAAAAGAAAATATTAATATTCCTATAAACTCTATAGATAACACACGAAGAAATAAACAGCAATGAAACAGGACATCTGCTTGGTACTCCTGTACAATCTGGTAATTCTTTTGGATTTCTCTCTTTTTTTTGTAGTTTGTGTCAAATATGGTTTAAGTTATTGGAGATCTTTGGTACTCTTTAACTTCTAACAAGGATATCATCCACCATGTCCTGCCTCCATTAAATCCAAATTTTTGTGCTCTTAGACTGACTTTTAACAGACATTTTACAAATTTAGCCAAAAATCTATGCAAAATACTTGGTTGCCTGTAAACATAGTTGAACTTGACACATACAGAGATTTTTGTCGAAAACTCTCTGAATGAGCTAAGCAAGTTCGTTCGATTCGTATGGAAAATTTAAATCAAAAGAAAATGCGCATAATTGATTTTTTCTATTGCAAAATTTTTAAGTACTCTTAGGTTTTCTGTCTTGCTAACTGGCCCCATCATCGACATTGATACTAATCTTATCAGCTTTGTGTGTTCTTTCTCCTAGTGAATCTTTGTGAATGCTCGTCTTCCTCTCGGTACCCAACATTTGCGGCTATTTCCACATAAATTCTCCAATAAATGGTAGGAGTGGGCATTTGGCATGAGCCTATAAGCTAAGCTTCAATGGGGTGTTTGATTCCTATGCCTAAAATTCCATCACCTAAGATCTATAGGGAAGCAATCTCAGCTGTGGACATTAAAATCCTTGAATTGAAGCTTTCCCACTTCATTTAAACACTTGGGTTCACTTTGACATTAACACATGACTTTGATAGAAAGTCCTCCTCTTCCTGTAAATATGGATACCCTTAGTTTGCATCTCACCATTTGATATCATGATTCTTGTTCATATGTTTTCTGTCAACTATTTGGAGCAAAGATATTGCAAATTGGCGAAGACATCGATAAATCTGACTTCTGGTAGATCAAAATGAGAAGGACCTAGGCCAAACTTTTACCTTCCTAATGTCCTAATAGCACATGATGGTTTTCTGTCGAGGTGCACACTTTTCAACTTATGAGAAATCTTCATTCATTAAGTTAGAAGAGCAGCATTTTGAATAGAATGACTCTGAACCATCTATTTCTATCTTTACTCGGAAACAAGGATATCCTCTTGACTAGCCTACTTTCACAAGCCATTGAAAATCAGGGACTCATATGACAATATAATACTGGCGGATTAATCACAAACATAAATGACATAGATAGGGATCAGGAGAGTAAAACTTTCAATTATTTGCAGAAGGATATCAATTGGAAGATCCCAGCCTAAAAAACAAATAAAGAGAGGATATGTAATTAACATACTTATGAGTTATATGTACTCACGGGATTAATTTGGAGAACAATAAAGATATTGGAAAAAAAAGTTCTCACAGGAAACATATAATTATCTGACCACAATAATTCGCATAATCTGTATTCTGTACATGTCACTATCACTTATTAATGTTGATGTACACTAATCAGGCTCATATCATAATAGTATATTGTTGGAGTGGGTGGGGTTCCCAAACTATGTGAAAAATATTTCGGAGTTGGATTGACTATTCCTACATATAATAGGAATACCTCAATATATTTGGATTGAGTATTCCTACATATAATAGGAATATAGATTTGGATTGGATATTCCTACATGTAATAGGAATATGTCAATGGATTTAGATTTGGACTGGATATTCATATATATAATAAGAATACTAGTTGTGGGTTTGAGGCTATATATATTATGTGCCTCATAGTCCTAAAATATATCTCATATCTAAAAAATATTGCAAAATGAGGCAAGAGTGCTTTTACAACATTGGAAGTAGATATGAAGAGATTGAAGGCTATTTCGAAGAGGAGATCGGTTTCGGGTCATTCTTTTCTCGTCATCTCCGTTCTTCGTTTGTCTGTGATATATTTTCTATTCCAAAGAGTTGTGGTGATCCATTTGGATCGATGAGAAGTTTGTAAGGAGTCGGTGTATTTTTTATTTCATTAGTGTAGGCTTTTCAGGATTGGACTCCGATCGTCCCGTGGTTTTTTTCATTTGGTTTTTTCACGTAAAAATATCCGTGTCTGCGATTTGTGTTTGGCGTTTTTGGTTTGTGTTCTCGATTCTCGCAGGACTTCTTGGTTTGGGGAACGATTTTCGCGCTTTCGTTCCCAACAAAGTGGTATCAGAGCCAGGTTCTTGAGTTCAGAGAGGTGTCAGAAGTTGACAGTCAAATCAGGGAGTAAAAATGGATGTGAAACCGGTGCGCATGGTAAACCTGAACGGTACCACTATCATTATTGGCGGAGCAAGATGAAGGATTTGTTGTTCGTCCCAGTATTTGCATCCGAGAGGTCCAGTGATAAATCCGAAGAGGACTGAAAGTTCGATCACATACAGGTGTGTGGGTACATACGGTAGTTCGTTGACGAGAACGTGTACAACCACATTGCCAATATTGAGCACGCGAAGACGCTGTGGGATAAGCTGGAATCTTTGTATGCGAAGAAGACCGGGGTAAACAAGTTATTCCTGATCCGAACGATGATGTGTCTACGGTACAAAGATGGTGCATCTATTATGGATCACTTGAGTAAGTTCCAGGGCGTGGTGGTCCAGCTATCCTCGATGGGAGTCAAGTTCGACGACGAAGTACATGGACTATGGTTGATGTGTACATTGCCAGACTCGTGGGAAATCGTACGAGTGTCTATGATCGCTTCTGCTCAGGAAGGCATGGTCAGTCTGAAGTTTGTTAAGAGCAGGGTACTGAATGAAGAGATGTGGAGACGTTCTCAGGGCACTTCATCCATATCCCACTCAGAGGCGCTAGTTTCAGAGAGTCGCGGAATGAGCAAGAGCAGGGGTCCAGGTGATGGCAGAGACGAGAGCAGGGGCAAGTCCAAGGGTCGGTACGAGGACTCGGAGTGTTACCATTGTGGCAAGAGGGCCACATCAAGCGGAACTGTTTTGCTTGGAAGAGAGAGAAGAAGGGCGATAAGGGAAAGCAAAGTGAGAACACTACAGCGACGGCCTCGGCATATGGTGGCGAAGTGATCATTGTAGGTGATGAGGTAGTTATGAATCTCGCCTGCGATAACAACTCTTGGCTGGTGGATTCAAGTGCTTCAGTGCACGTATCTCACAACATGGCACTATTTGCTATTTACACAATAGGCGACTATGGAGTGTTGAAAATGGGCAACGAATATGTGTCGAAAGCTGTTGCTGTTGGAGATGTGCATTTGAGGACAAAGACGGGTGCAGTTCTTGTTCTCAAAGATGACCGTCATGTCCCTGATATCTGTTTCAATCTGGTGTCGGTTGGAAGGTTGAATGAAGAGGGTTTCTTCAACCTCTTCGGGAACGGTCAATGGAAGTTTTTCAGAGATTCGATGGTGATTGTCAGAGGAAGCAAGAAGTCCGGACTATATTATATGGAAGGGAGCGCACATGGGGCACAAGAGGTGACGCAGCTACTGATGCGTCTACTGAGTTGTGGCACAGGCTATCATGCCCCGATCTTCCGCAAGAATCGGCCGTCCCCGCAGGGTATGAATCACCGCGCAAGCGCTCCCGTGGGACGATCGTTTCCTTCGGGACGTGATGTCGTGCGAGCCTCGGGTTGCGCCCGCACAAGGCAACATCGTTAAAATTGTGGCTATCGTCGAATCGATCGAGTATGTAGTGGAGGGACAATGTTGCAAATAATAATCCATCTGAGTATACAGGGCAAAGATTAAGGCACGAGGTTCTCTGAATACAATGGCATCGTTCCATACATTATGTCCCTTCATACAAAAGCAGCTCAAAACATCGATATGGCTCAAGGCATCGAAACCAGATTTTCGGGTCCTGGGGATGAGGCATGGCTATCGCTTTCTCGGACGATCCAGCACCTGCGAACAAGCAAACTATTGATGGATCAGCACTTTGGAGAAAGTACTGGTGAGTATAAAATCAACGAACAGAAGCAACATTTACTAAAACCAATACTAAGTAATTATGTTATAAAATATTACATTACTAATGATCTTTCTAGTTTTACCTAGGTTCGTTTCATGCAGTACATGAACGAAGTCATATTACTTCTTTTGAAAATATTGAAATTAGAGTTCATACTCGATAAACAAGCAAGTAGGCAAGCAGTTCATGTACGATAAGCAAGTTTAATTACTATTTCTGGTGCGCAGCGTGTCTCGTGAGTCATATTCAATTTTTTTAAAACTCTAGCATGCATCTAGTGGACTATCCTTTTATACTATTCAAGGCGATCATCATATTCAAGCAGGCAGGAAAGTTTAAGTGCGATGCAAAACAATATGCAAAATAATATATCACTTATATAGTAATTCTTACCCCTTTTTGCCGAGCGGTTATCCCTGCAACAGACATACAAGTTAGCAACATATGCATATATAAACAAGGTTCTCTTTCCCTGTCCGTCTCTACATCAAACAGTTAGGTATGCAAGAAGGCTAACCTAGCATGCGCCCTAACTATATGATGGTCCACGAAAAACCCATGAATAACAGCTGGAACTACAAGCCCAAACTAACTATTAAGGGTGTTTCGATAATCTCCCCAGGACGAACGATTCCCAGTATCCAAGAAACGGTCGAGAGACAGTACCTTGTGCACAAGTTGTCCAAAGACCGATGCAATGAATATGATTCAATCAGATAAAGACTATATGGTGCACATGTCCGTGACAAGCAAACATGATATCAAGCGATAGAGCCAGAGCCCTCAATTATCTTCTTTCAATCAAGTCGATAGGTTCGATACGTTCAATCAATTCGATAGGTTCGATCATTTTGATAGGTTTAATCTTTTTTCTTTCAATCAATCGATATGGTTCAATATCATACAATACAAGTTATTCAAACAGTTCTATCTTTCAAGCATCAATGACAAGCAAAACGTGGCACGATTCTTCTATCTCTTTTAGCTAAGCATGTAGTTCTACTCTTATTTAGCATACGAAAAAAAAATATATAAATTCTCTTACTCTTGTTTATTAGCATAGCAGCGGTTCGTTCGATAGCGGTGTCCGTATAACTAAGCATGCAATATTCAATTCTTTAACTTAGCATGGCAATGGTTTTCTCTTTTAGACAAGCATAGAAGTTCTCTAGTTAAGCAAGCAGGTTCTCGTTCTATCATTCTCAATGCGAACATTATCTTATTAAGCAAACAAGCATTTCAAGAACTCAGATTCATTATTAAGGCATGCAAGAATTAGAGAATGAAGTTATGCCTACTTACCTAGATCAGTCATTCTCTGGTTCAACAAGGATCTCTCCAAGAAAGTTTTTATTTTGAGTCAGCAAACCGATATCTCTTGTACATAGTGCCAACACAGAGTGGGGTACTACACAGGCGGCTCAGCCATATCAGTGAGAAGGGGATGAGCTACTTGGTGAACATGAAGGTGATTACAGGACTAAAGTCTACAAAATTGGAGAGATGTACACACTATTTGGCGGAGAAACAAAATAAGGTGTCTTTCTAAAGTCACCCAAGTTCAAGGAAGCTGATGTTGCTCGAGTTGATTCACTCGGATATCTGCGGTCTTATGAAGGTAAAGTCCATTGTGGTGCTTATTATTTTGTGACTTTTATTGATGATTGTTCCAGGAAGGTTTGGATCTATGCCTTAAAGACCAAGGATCATGTGCTGCCCATTTTCAAAGAGTTTCTGGCCTCTGTTGAAAGGGAGACGGACAAGAAGCTACTATGTGTTCGGTCTAACAACGGCAATGAGTACATTGGTCCCTTTGATGCTTATTACAGAGAGCAAGGGATATGATACCAGAAGACTCTGTCGAAGACACCTCAGCTCAATGGTGTAGCGGAACGAATGAACATGATGTTGATGGAGAGGGTACGGTGTTTACTATCAAAAGCAAACTTGTCGGACAGCTATTGGGGTGAGGCACTTTACACAGCTGCTTATGTTATTAATTTATCTCCTAGTGCTCCTTTGTAGGATGATGTGCCTAACAAAGTATGGTACGACAAAGAGCAGCCATACAATCACCTGCGCATGTTTGATTGCAAGGCCTTCGTGTATGTACTGAAAGACGAGAGATCCAAACTTGAGCCGAAGACGAGGCGGTGCATCTTTGTCGACTACGGTCGGGATGAGTTTGGCTATAGACTCTACGATCCAGTAGGAAGAAAGATCTACAGAAGCAGGGACATAGTATTCGTCGAGGATCAGACCATGACCAACACTCGGGATTCCGAGATGCCTTTTGAGGTTGAGGAATTGTTTGAGTTATAGTCATTTTGCTTCGAGCAGTTTCCAAAGGATATCGCAAAGGGTCCAGTTATGGAGCCAGTACATGGAGTTGCTTCCAACCTTGATCATTAGCCTGCTGATGGTGGTCAGGGTGCCCATCAGGAGGATGAGCATGCCGAGGAGGCAGTTCCTAAAGGGGAGGAGGTTGTTGATATAAAGCCAGCACCGGTGGTTCTATTGAGGATGAGCGATAGGGAGCGTCGACCATCTACAAGATAATCACCGGTTGAGTATGTTCTACTAACGGACGGAGGAAAGCATAAAAGTTTTGCAGAGGCTATGGAAGACGAACATAGGCAGGAGAGGATGAAGACTATGCATGAGGAGATAGGTTCCTTATATGACAATTCTACTTATGAGCTAGTACGATTGCCAAAGGACAAGAAGGCATTAAAAAATTGATGGGTATTCAGAGTAAAGCAGACAGATGATGCTACTCGATACAAAACGAGAATGGTAGTTAAAGGCTACTGTCAGCGGAAGGGCATAGATTATGATGAGATCTTTTTGCCAGTCATCAAGCAGTCGTCTATTTGGGTAGTGCTAGCATTGGCAGCCAGTTTTGACTTGGAGGTCGAGCAGATGGACGTGAAGATGGTATTCCTCCATAGTAATTTTGAGGAGGAGTTGTACATAGAGCAACCAGAGGTATTCTGTGAGAAGGGCAAGTCACACTTGGTCTGCCAGTTGAGGAAGAGCTTGTATGGCCTAAAGTAGGCTCCGAGGTAGTGGTACAGGAAGTTTGAGTCGTTTATAGGGGAGCACGGTTATGCACGGATGATGTTGGACCACTGTGTATTTGTGAGGTACTTTGCCGATGATGATTTCATTATTTTACTGCTCTATGTTGATGATATGCTACTGGTGGGTCAAAATGCCACTAGGATAGCGGAGTTGAAGCGCCAACTGGACGCGACCTTCTCTATGAAGGATTCAGGCATAGCAAAGACTATTCTTGGGATGAAGATCAGCCAAAAAAGAGAGAGAGAGAGAGAGAGTCCAAGCTGCTACACTTGTCCCAAAAGAAGTACATTCACCGGGTACTTCAACGTTTCAGGATTCGAAGAAAGTGAGTAACCCCCTTGCGGCTCATTTTAAGTTCACTAGGAGCAGTGTCCATCTACCGAGGACGAGAAGAAAGATATGGAACGGGTTCCATATGCCTCAGCTGTGGGGAGTCTCATGTATGCTATGGTGTGTACAAGACCTGACATTGCTCACGCAGTTGGCACAGTTAGCAGGTATACTTCCAATCCTGGAAGGGTATATTGGAGTGCGGTTAGGTGGATTCTACGATACCTTCAGGGCACTGCCGATTGGAGACTTTTATTTGGTGGTGATGAGCCAAAGCTAGTTGGGTATACCGATGCTGATATGGCTGAAGATTTAGACACGAGGCGGTCGACTTCGGGCTATGTGATGATGTTTGCAGGTGGAGCGGTATCGTGGCAGTCGCGGTTGCAGAAGTGTATTGCCTTATCGACGACAGAGGCAGAGTACATTACGGCGACGGAGGCTTGCAAAGAGTTGTTGTTGATGAAGAAGCTGCTGCAGAAAATGGGGCTAAAGCAAGAGCAGTATCCTTTGTTTTGCAATAGCCAGAGTGTAATTTACCTTGTGAAGAACCAGACATTTCATAACCGGTCCAAGCACATTGATATCCGGTATCATTGGATACAGGATGTGGTTGAAAAGAAGCAAGCAGCGCTTGAAAATATTTATACAGATGACAACGGAGCGGACATGTTCACAAAAATTCTTTCAAAGGAAAAGTTTGAATACTGCAGGCGGATCGTCGGGATGACGACCCCCTCCACATAGTTGTGAAGGAAAAGATTTATTGGAGTGGGTGGGGTTCCCAACCTATATGAAAAATACCCCAGGAGTTGGATTGAGTATTCCTACATATAATAGGAATATCTCAATATATTTGGATTGAGTATTCCTATATATAATAGGAATATGTCAATGGATTTAGATTTGGATTCGATATTCCTACATATAATAGGAATATGTCAATGGATTTGAATTTGGATTGGGTATTCCTATATATAATAGGAATACTAGTTGTGGGTTTGAGGCTATATATATTAGGTGTCTCATAGCCCTAAAATATATCTCATATCTCAAAAATATTGCAAAAGGAGGCAATAGTGCTTTTACAACATTGGAAGGAGAGGAAAAGATTGAAGGCTATTTCGAAGAGAAAATCGGTTTCGGGTAATTCTTTTTTCGTTATCTCCGTTCTTCGTTTGTTTGTGATCTATTTTCTATTCCAAAGAGTTGTGGTGATCCGTTTGGATCGGTGAGAAGTTTGTAAGGAGTCATTGTATTTCTTATTCCATTAGTGGAGTCTTTTTAGGGTTGGACTCCACTACTAGAATAAGCGGGATTAGCGACGTATTTTAGCGACTCCTAGTAAAAACGTCGCTAAATTAGCGACTCCGTAAAAATTGTCGCTAGACGTCGCTACATGGCGACATTTAGCGACGTTTAGCTACTTTTATTAAGATTTTAAAAGATTAGTCGCTATAAGTTTAATTAAGGTCGCTAAACGTCGCTAATATATCTGATTTAGCGACGTTTAGCGTCGTAATTAGCGACGTATGTATCAAAAATATTTAGTAACGTATTTAGCGACGTCTTTGACGTCGCTAAATTTTATTTTAGCGACGTTGTTAGTTGACGTCGCTAAACGTCGCTAAATTTTGGTTAATTAGGGCTCAGTTTTCTTTTTCCCCATCTGTCGAAAATTTCGAAACTTTTCGATTTCCCCCGCCCCCCTCTCCGGCGACCGGCTCTCCACGGCTGCGGCTACTCCGGCATCCCCCTCCTCCTCCTCGAGCTCTAGGTAATCTCTCTCTCTCTCTCTCATGTGACACTGACACAAGACACACTTGACAGACACGACACACGCACACAGACACTGACAGACACACACGACACACACAACACACACACACAGACCCAGACACACACACACGACACACACACACAGACGCAGACACACACACAGACGCAGATTAGGGTTAGGGTTAGGTTTAGGGTTAGGGTTAGGGTTAGGTTTTTTGACCTGGGGTTAGGGTTAGGGTTAGGTTTAGGGTTTTTGATCAGTGGTTTGGTTTAGGGCTTTTGATCAGGGGTTAGGGTTAGGGTTAGGTTTTTGATCAGGGGTTAGGGCTACGAAATATCACTATTACCATTTAAATCAATATTTGTTGCAAAAACAAAAGTGCAACTGCCACATTGATTATCTTGTAATATGTGGTACAACTTTCCCTTTTTTTGTTTTATGAACTCCTAGTACAGTTTTAGCAAACTTAATATTGACTTGTCTAATTTGATTGATTATCAATGCCAATTCTACGGAGCACTTGAATGTGGATCATATTGTTAGCAATAGAGAATTAATTAACAGTTGGATAGCCTAAGAAGAAGACAGACACACATATCGACAAACCTTTTTCCGCTAATTCTTCAAAATCGAGGCAATCTTTAAGATGGTTGAGAGATTGTGTTGAAAATCATATTGGAGCTAAAGGAAACCTTGAGTAGTCTCTAGATGGCAGGCTGGAGAAATATCACGATCACAATGACTATATATATATATATATATATATATATATATATATATATATATATATATATATATATATATATATATATATATATACTGAAAAACTGGTTAGTTTTGTTTCATGCATGTCTTTTTCCAATCAGAGGATTAATTGATTTTTTATCTAAGTTATTGTGCTTGCAATTCTGGTTTTTTCTTTTACTTGCTGTTTGCTTTTGTTTAAACTTAAATCAAAGGTAGTTTTGAGGATCTGACACTACAAATTCCAATCAACTTTGCTTACCTAGTTGGAATTCATGTTCTGCTAATTAGTTATCGATGCTTCTCTACTCTCTCTCTCTCTCCATGTTACAGTTACCATGTTACAGTTATCATATTTTTCTAACTGTAGTTATCATAAGCAGGAGCTCTCTCTCCTTCATAATATTTACTAAGGCATACTAGCTGAGCTAAGAAGAAAGGTCTTTGACCCAAGTGATTTAGAAACACTCTTGCTGATTTAGAAACTCATCGCTTAAGTATTCATTATTTTGATCTAATTCAAACACTCTTGCTAATTTGTTTCTCTACTCTATATCGATTGTCCTATGAACTAGTGGCTCTTTCTCCTCTTTTTTTAATGAAAAAGAAGTTCGAGTATTTTACCTATGATAAAAAATTCACTAGTAGGATATAACAGAAATGAAAAATAATATTTTTATCCTGCTTGTTAATCTTATCTTCACAAATGCATTCTAGCCTAAGGTGCCACATGTATTTGGGATTAATATTATCTTTAGAATCTCTTAAACATGATTGATTAATGTTAAATATATTATTTTACAATACAAACATACAGATGAATTATTAATGTCCATAATCACCTTTCTCAAAACTGAAAGGGATAAATATTCATCATCATTCGTATTATCATCTCCATCATCAACACTACCAATAGATTTGTATCTGTTGGTTGACTATATACATCTTATAGTATTTTTATTGTTAGGACAAAATGTTGAGCAATAGATATTATGGTATCATTATTATACTGCAACAAACAGCTAATTCTTTGTGAGTCATCTAAATCTTTCGTTCCGGTCCAATAGCTAATTCTTTGCTAATTCTTTGTTTTTATCTATCTTACCAGATGGCACCCAAGAGAGCGACACCTCCTACTATTAAGGAGGAAGTGATGCCTCCTACTGTTAAGGAGGAAGTGATGCCTCCTACTATTAAGGAGGAAGAGATACCACCTACTGTATCTCAGACGGGGAGTTTCAGTCACCCAGCACCTATCGCGGCTGTATCTCAGACGGGGAGTTCCAGTCACCCAGCACCCATAGCGGAGCTTGATAATATAAACGCTATTTATGCGCAGTATTTGAGGGACTGGTATCTGCCCCGTTTTGGATATCCTCGAGATTGATACTGTGATGTTTCATATACTTATATATTATGCATTTTGTGTTACTGTGATACTCTGATACTTATATATTATGTATTTTGTGACGCTGTTTATGCCCATTTTGTGTGACTGTGATACTGTGATACTTTTATGACTGTGATACTTTTATTGTCTGTCTATATTATTTGTGTGTATTAATATTGATTGTGATACTTTTATTCATATTAAATATTGTTAATCCGGTGTTGAGTGTTCCATCGAAGGGGTCGGCGAACCCATAGAATTCAACGGAGGGTTGCTCCGGGTCTATTTTTAATTAGAAATTTATAAATTGCAGGAATAATAGTTTGGAACAATTCTTTTTTTTTGTAAAATTAGCGACGTATTTAGCGACGTTTAGTGACGTCTAGCGACGTTTTTATAAGTCGCTAAACAAGTCGCTACTTAGCGACGTGTCATTAGCCGTCGCTAAAGACGTCGCTAAACGTCGCAAATTGCTGACATGGCAGTACTGCCAGGTCATTAAAGACGTCGCTGTTACGTCACTATATAAGTCGCTAATTAGCGATGTTTAGCGACATTTAATTACGTCGCTAATTAGTGACTCAGAGTCGCTAAACATCGCTAAGTTAGCGACACATCTAAGTCGCTAAAAAACGTCGGTATAGCGACGTTTAGTGACGTTTTTCCTTTCAGCGACGTAATTATTATCGACTTCTGTAAAACGTCGCTAATTACGTCGCTAAACGAGATTAACGACATTTTTTTGTCAATTAGCGACGTTTTTGGGCGTCGCTAATTTGACTTTTTCTGGTAGTGCTCTGATTGTCCCATAGTTTTTCTCATTTGAATTTTTCACGTGAAAATTTATGTGTGTGCGATTTGTGTTTGGCATTTTTAGTTTGTGTGCTTTTGCTCGATTCTCTTGCAGGACTTCTTGATTTGGAGAACTATTTTTGCGCTTTCATTTCCAACATATATATGTTTGAAAATTACTGGAGAAATTAACTGAGAGTTGAGATCTACATTACCTTTTTAATTCAGATAGCAGAACTCATAATGTGCAATCATTGAAGTTTACCAGAGCTGACTATAGAAGTATATGTTGTACACACAAAAAACGTGTAGAATTATCAGGCTGTAGAACAACAACAATAACAACAACAACAAAGCCTGGGGCCGATTTTTTGCACTAACATAATCCATATTCTTCTTTAACATTTCAAACCATGTTCGTCTACATCTATCTTTAGGTCTAACAACTCAATTAACTACTATATTATCGCTCCTCCTTACATATGAAATCTAAGATTTATATTGCACATGTCCAAACCACCCCCAAAGTCGATTTTCTCTCAACTCGCCATCAATCATCTCTATTTTTTCACGAATACATCCATTTTTTATCTCATCCTTTAATGTAATGTCACTTATCCTTCTTAGCATCCTTATTTCGGCTTATACTAACTTTCTGGACATATAGTTTCTTAATTATCCAACATTCTGATCCATAAAACATAGCTGGTATTATAGCAATCAATTAATCAAATTGCGGTCGTTTACTTGAACATAAATGGATGGATTGTGAAAGTTCATACAAGAGATTACCAAAACATGAGATGGTTATACACACTCACAAAATGGCTAGAGTTGGAGTGTAGAGAATAGCTCCATTTCATGCATATATTGTATAGTGCAGCCATATGGGTGTGCCTAATACATCTGTTGCAGTCTAGCCATTCCACAGTAGTACTGTCCATATAAGAAACCACATTTATCTCTCTCTCTCTCTCTCTCTCTCTCTCTCCATGATTCCATCTCCTTAATGATTATCTAACAACAATGAATGCTGCCACATATCTCATGATATGGCCATCTCTGTCAAGGAATGATTAGCTTTTGGAACACCCCTCTGGAGTTTCGGGGTGGGGGAAGAGTAGATCGATCCTAAATCTTTCGGTTGGTGGTAGCGCTCCCTTACAAAAGGGTCTCTCACTTTCAGTATGTGATAGGTACATTGCACCCTTGGGGTTTGGGGAAAGGTCAAGCCTTCATGAGAGAGTGAGTTGTCACAAATGGTCCCTGATATTGGTCTCTTTTACCAAGGTCTAGTCTATGGCATGCATGCACACGAAGGGAGTATGACCCACAAATAATAGGCAGCAATGGTGGAGTTCTAGTCCCTTCTTCTGTTTTGAGATGTTGGGAGTATATGGGCAAATACATAGGCACCAACTATAGAATTGATAGCATTTCTTCTCACACGAGAGAGAGTGGTAGGTGGTTATGGCTTTCTTTATAAGACCACTTCAACAAAATTCAAGTAAAATTATAGGATTCTTTCTCGTTCTTGTTTTAGTTGACCATAACGTATAATTTCATGGCAATGCAAATGAAACTTCCAAGTTTATGTTGATAAGAAATTCGAAGTTTCTTGCTTTAGTTGTATTGATAACTAATTCTTGTTTTAGTTGTATTGATAACTTATTCTTGTTTTCTGTGTCGTCAATCCGAGTTCACTTATATTTTCATGGCAATGCAAATGAAACTTCCAAGTTTATGCTGATAAGAAATCCGAACAATCTTGCTTTTCTATCTTGACATCCTTTTCATTCATTCTCACTTAGATTTGCCAAATTCTACTTGGTGTTATATATACAGAGGTCTAGGCCCGAGCCTGCTAATTTATATTGTGGGTACAAATCCAAGTTCAGTCTAGACACAAATTCTCTGATACACTAAGAGCATTATTAGTAAGATCCATCCCACATTCTAGATTCTAGATTTAAAATGTAGGAGCTCATTTTGTAGAATAGTAACTTCCATCCCTAGTTCCAATTTCTAGATTTTGAGTCTCATTTCACCCATGGGAGCTATAGGTTGGACCTCCCAATTTCTAGATTTTAGATTGTAGGAACCTATTTTGTAGAATAGTAAGTTCCGATCTGTAGCCCAACTTTCTAGATTCTAGATTTTACATTATTTTTTTTTTCACATCAATTTTTGATCTCTACGGGAGATTCATATCTATCTCACCGACTTTTGAACCCAAACTTAATAAGCAAGTAGCCCATAATTATCCATGGAGGAGTATTTATTATCCTTTCTACATCTTCATAGGGTTTCCCTTTGTTCTCAGACAACTTGAGTGTCAGAGCGGAGCAGCATGGGACCCATCTCACATGCGTTCATCTACACAGGTGGAAGAGGCACAATCAGCGAAGGAAGAAATCATTGATTCGATCCACCAATAGACCTGAAATTCCTTGTGGGATTAACCCGCCTAACTATATTTTCAGGAATACTATGTTAGTTCATATGCTGTAGCAGTTTATTCAGAGTCCTGAATGGCATTGTTCTCAGATTTTTCAAGATGCATCTCTTTAGGAGCATATCTTTGCTATTTATGAATTCTATCATTTTATTAAGATTATGATATCAAGAAGACTAAGTAACTAATTTACATGACAGAGTTGAGAGTTCCGCCACAGCATAAGTTAAAAGTTCGTAGCATAACTTAAAGTTCGTAAGCGGATTCATCTTTGCTTCGTTGACAGAATTAAATGTATGTCCTTAATTAGATGGTAGAGCTATATATGACAATACTTTAAATTACTTGGATTGAGATTGTGAATGGATTTTGCTAATGTCTATGTAGCACGTCTATGTCGACATCGCGAAAATAAGTTTTCGGTTGGAGGATATAAATTTTTTATTTATTACGAATTGACAAAGAGTACAAGAGAATCCCTATACAAGGGAATCTAAGTACAAAAAAGAAAGATCTGGACAAGTGTGACGGTGGAGATCGAGCACTGCAGCGGCTCCTTTACTCCGTTGACGATCCGGGACCAAGGAGGTTGACGATGCTTCGAATGACGCTTCTGTCTCCTTCTCCTCCTCTTCCACGTGTGGTCGCTACCTCTACGTGTCTCTTTTACGTGTAGCTACCGCTGTTTGCATGCGGGAGACGCTCACTATTTATAGCCTTAGGAATGGCGCATGGCACTGCGGGAACATGAGACACTAAAATGCATAGTGGCGCATGGCACTGCGGGCATATGCGACATTTTTTGAATGGTTGGTGCATAGAGCGAGGACACTGAAGCACATGAAGCTGGACCCCTGAGGCGCATGGAGCTGGGTCACTGAGGCGCATGGAGCTGAGTCAATGAGGCGCATGATGTAGATTTTTCATGCTTCTACAAGACCCCATTCAAAGTTTTTGAACTTAAACTTTGTAAGTTTTAAAGTTCGAAATACTTTGAACAGAGGCATGGAGGATATAAGTACATGAGTCACTTTGGCACTGTGAAGCCCCCTTATGTTTGGAGCAACGGAGTGTTTTTTCTGGCGCAGTAAGTTGTTTGGCGCATTTGACTGTTGGGCGCATGGAGAAAGTCACTTAGCTAGGCGCAACTGGCTACTTGGTGCATAGGACTACTGGGCGCATCAAACCGCGACGGAGATTCATCCGTTGACTGTTAGATTCATCCCGCAGTTTCAGTACCTAGCAATTCGTGAGCCAATAATGGCTTCCTTGCTATAAATAGAGAGCTAGGGAGGGAGAGAATAGTGTGCTTCTCTCTCTCACAATGTCTCTTTTGAAGTTGGGCACGGGAAAGTCAGTCGAGCGATTCGTCGACCCTCTCCCTCTGATGGTCGACCACGCTTCACCCGTCGACGAAGGTGAGGAGTAGGGTTTGTACTCTTCTTTCTTCCTTCTTTGGTCACTTTGGAAACTTTTTTGGCACTGCACGTACATACCGTCCTTACCACTGTCTGAACTGCTTGGCCTGACGTGCATGGTCTTTGCTGACGAGTTTTGTCCTGAGGATGCGCTGACGGCGAGGGCTCTATCTTGGTAGCATGGGTGAGGTTGTCTCCGAACACGCACCTGAAGCATGCGCTGAGAACTGATACGCGACTACGCTGTAGATGCATATTCGCCTCTTCATGGCGAAGGTCGCCTTTGCATTGTAGCAACGTTGCCCCTGTCTTGCGGGATTTGATGGCTATGCGCAGCTTTCCTGAGCGCATTAATAGCTGGTCCGTTGAATGACGCATGACTATGATGCGCACTTTTGTATTTTTTTGCAATCATTCTGACTTTGGTATGCCCATTTATACAGGAACTATCTCGGATTGCTATAGTTATGATGGAGCATGGAAGGATATCATAGTCACCGTTGTGCGTCGCGAGCAAACACATTACCCGGGGGATTGTCCTTGGTCTTCCAACCTAGCTCACTGTAGCTTCCCTCCGTATGCGGCCAGGATGCGATGGCTGGATCTCGGGTCGAGTCTTGGCGGCCAATCTGAGTGGCAGAGGCGGGGCTGGTTATCCTAACAGGGATTTCTAGTCACGTCCTTTTACACGACAATATTGGGTATGCAGTGGCTCAGCTATGAGTTGCAAGCTCCCTTGTTATCCATCAGTATGGATTCTTTTCTCACGCTGTCAGCCCCCTTTTCCGGCGCACTTTGGTGCATATTGTCCTTGGCGCACTTTGGCGCATATTGTTTGCTAGCCCGGCCACTTTTTAGACCGGACTTAAGAGTTGTGGAGAGAGTGGGTTTGGTTGGGTTGGTGGCATGTGTGGCTTAGATGGACTTGAGTGATCCAACGATCCACATCTCAAACCTAAACCTATATATTCTCATTTTTCTCTCTCTGCTCATTATTTGTTTTTCTCCCTCCGTAGGCAAGTACATCTTGCACAAGAGAAGAACCATGGCTTTATGCATGCTTTTAGTTCTTAATATTTTCTATTTATTTTTAGCTCATGTTGTTGGGACCGAGCACCCCTTCATCTTTAATACTTATTGTTCTTAATTTTCTTGGTTGGAATTGCATGGACCTGAGTTTGGGTCTATGGGGTTCACTTTTATTTTTCTGGGGTTTGATCTCCCAAAACTTTATATTTTACAAAACTAATTAGCTCATAGTGTAGAGCACCATATTTTATGTAACTTTACTTTTGTCCATGCTTGATTTCGAGTCCAGCTAAGTTCGGTGCTGAAACTTGATACAATACATATAGCAAAATAGCTAACTGAAAAACAGTGCTCTGTGAAGAGTATGCAAGAGAACCCTTTTGGCATAGAAATACGTATGTTTCATTTTATACACATTGATGTGCTGTCCTAACTCTTCGTGCGTACTAATCATACTACACTCAGTCTCCTAGCAAAAGTGCGCCAGTCACACTCCTTGAGTCAATGGCGCACTTTCGAGAGTAAATGCATTTGGCGCACTTTGATGCATATTCAATCAATGTTCTCCCTGAAAAACTAAAAGAAAGTGCGCTACAGCCAGTCAGCACACTTTTTTCGCATTGGCAATCTGACGTACTTTTCCTATATTTTGTCAGCTGGCGCACTTTTCTTTTCTTACGTTTGATCTGCTCACGCACTATTCTTCCCTCTTTGTTTCCTTAGATACAAAGCTTTGGTTGGTTTCTCGATTCCTGTGTTATTGATTTATATGCTCCTCGACTGACGAGTTTTTCAACTTTCGAGCTTTGACCTCTAATTACGTGTTTATATTTTTGATAGCTTGCTCGCGCACTTTCTTTGAAAGCACGCCTTATTCTTGCCTACGTACTTTTGTCATGTGCGTCGTGTTGGTTAACTTGACAAAGTGCGCCACCCCTTTGTAGCTCGCGCACTTTCTTGTGAAAGTGGGCCAACCTTATTTCTGTGAGTTTTGTGCGCCAACATTATTTCTGTGAGTTTGTGCGCCAACCTTATTTTTGTGAGTTTGTGTGCCAATCTTACTTCTTTGTGTTTGTGTGCCAACTTGCTTTGTGCGCCTACTGTTTTCTACGTACGTACGCTAGGCCCTTTTCTTGGTTTAACATTTATGTTGGTTGAATGATTGTGAGGATGTGGATGAGTTATATTTTGATCTTAAATGTATATGGACCTAATAACCTAGTTATGACTATATGCTAAATTGACTAAGTAACTGACATGAACCATATAGATGTGGTCCTATATGCACTTGCTATTTTACTTGTTAATTAGATTACTTTTTCTTGCTCACCTTATTATACGTTGGATAGAATAAGAGGCGTAGTTCAACTCGGGTGACGTTCTGCAACCCCGGTCCTTGTTTGGTTTAAGGATTTTCGATCTGATCTCGAGGGATTCTCACACTACTCTTATCCTCATTTATTGATATAATAAAGTAAAAAATTAATGTGACAGTATTAGACTATCTGTCCTGAATAAACTTGCTACCTGATAACTTGTCTATGATCTTGATACTAGAACTTGTTCCTGCCCTAACTATTGTATTTGTGCTGATACACTTGATTATACCGAGAGTGCTACTTAATATATAGTGAGCCGTCGTGCCACATACTCCTGCTATGTGATATATGTAATTATTTCCATGCACGGATCTGGTAGTTGGACAGTAAGTTTAGCCGTGGCTAGATAGTATTGATTGTTGCATCACACTTGGGTGAATCCATATTTAACTTTCGAGTGATAATATGGGTTTGTATCAAGAGTGCCCGTACTTAAGATATGATATCTAAGAAGGAATATTCATGTGACCACGGTATGAGATTCTAATTAACCTACGGTTAACTAAGCAACTTAATTGGTAGAGCATTAGAAGGGAACGGTATGTCAAGATCGTGCATGTCGTACCACCCTAAATTAGCTTGGAGTAAAGGCTGGCCACTACGGATACTGCATATCATCTGCACTAGTAGAGTGTAGTATCTGATCTAAATATAAGAGTGAGACAGTATCTTTCCTATAGAAAGCCTGGAACTATTACTGATCATTGATTAGCTTAGGGCCCTTACAAGGGACTGGTACAACTTTTACATATATTCTTGCTCATATATCATTGGTTCAACCAGCCCTGCTCGATTATGGCATGATCTGAGGATACTCATATATTGCATTACTGGGTTAACCCAGAGATCACATACCAAGCCATAATACATGATTGGTCATTTAAATTGCTTGTAATATGTGCCTAGCCAGAAAAGTGGGCTATCGTGGCATGATAATTCAATCCATGTCCTTGTTTAGTTGTTGGATTGCGTCATTGTGTTACGATACTCCATGGACTGAAGCTATATTATTTCTCATATATTGTATCTCTGTTTCTGTATTGTATGTGCCTTATGTTGAGTGGAATTAGGGACATAGACTGTTGTGGCCTGATGGTTCAACTTATGTCCGTGTTTGGTTGTTGGGTTGCGCTGTTGTGTTACGATAGGCTATGGAATGAAACTACGACGTTGAGTTATTTTAGCTTAACTATAATCAAGGAACGTATTCTATCTTGATGTGATAGAGCACATCATGTCCTTGTTTGGTAAAGGGGTGTTAAATTATATCATGGATGTGATATATGCCATTGATTGTTTGCTCACGCGTCTCATGCTATATATCTGGTTTTATTTCTTTATTTTATGCTTCCTTTTTGGTACTTGCTATTTGGGGTCTGACCCCACTGGTTTTGCATGGCCAGGTTTAGAGCCAGCACCTGAGGATCTAGCTTATCTCACCCTTATTGATGGCACGCACCAGAAGGATGACTGTTGAGGGTCACGAGTGGGTTCCTTTATTCACTGCTCGTCTTTTATTAACTATATTCTTTTGGGCGTTGTTTGTGGTATTAAACGAAAGAATGAAAGTGTATTTCAATGGCAGGGTTTATGCGAAACCCGCGCCCTTTGGTTTACAAACAAACTTGTACAATGTAATCCTATATGAGGATGTGGGAGTACAATTTATTTAATCTGGGTATAAATTGCTATAGGTGTCTGATCTGCAGTCGATCACTTTAGCCCTTAGACCACACGATGTTGAAGAAGTGCCGTGGAAGACAGGTAGCAGCTTCGAAGGTTGTAGGAGAGGGTGGATGCACGATGCCAAAGTCGTCGATCCCTGATCTTTGCCTGAGCTCCGGTCTCCCTCTCTCTCTCTCTCTCTCTCTCTTTCTCTTGACCTCCGGTTCGATCTTTCTGGGAAGTTCGACCTTGTTCGATCTTCAAGTTTGAAGTTTTTTGACCTTGTTCCCCATTGATAGGGGTCTCTATTTATAGAGTTTTGGTGACAGTGACCACTCCGTCGGTGTAAAAACCGAGGAGTGGGAAGTATAGCACCCCTTTATACAACGGTTAAGATAACCAATGCCTGCGTATAGATGACCTTTTGAGTGAGCATGTGACGCGTGTCCAACTAAGGGGACAAAACGCGTATATTTGCTGCGAAGATCACGGCGTAGAAGCCACGTAGGTAGGTATCCCTTGTGTAGAAGAGGTTGGCGTAGAAGCCAAATGACTGTCACCCTGGCGTAGAAGCCAAGTAGGCATAGAAGCCGAACAGGCATAGAAGCCGAATAGGCATAGAAGCCGAACAGGCATAGAAGCCAAATAGGCATAGAAGCCGAATGGTCGTAGAGGCCGAGTGGTCGTAGAGACTGAGTGGGCATAGAAGCCGCGTGAGCACAGATCCTGAATGGGCGTAGAAGCCGCTGCGTACCGTGCCAGAGTGCTGATGTGGACGTCTTTAGCCGAAATTACGGCTTTTGAAGATATAATCAAATCTTTTGCAGAGATTTGCCACCATCTTATGCATTAAATACGGAGGCGTGTTTTGAAGGTCTGCAGCCCTTCTGTGCATCCGTCGCAGAGACGTGCCTTGAGAGAAACAGTCACCGCTCTGTGCAATTAGATGTGGAGACGTGCCTCGAGTCCCGTACGAAGTGCAGCTTTTAACGTGGCAGGCGGTTTGTCTACTGCGGAGCGTAAAACAGCTCATGTTTACCTGTGTAAAATAAGGCAGCGTATTCCCCTGTACGCGAAAGAGCGGTTTACGCTGAGGGGACTGTAGTAAACGACGGTTCGGTGATGTTTTAACCAAATCCTCTGTATTAAATGCAAAGATCCGCCATCATACTGTGGGGCGCATCCCGAGGGGTCTGCCATCGTTTCCAGCCGTCGCCTGGGTAGCCGTGCAGCACTTTTTATCAGGATCCAGAGGTCAGATTCACTGCGTGACTTGACAGGTTCATTTTGGGGAAGACGAAGCGTTCCTCGTACGCTTTAACGCTGCTTTGAGAGCGGATGAGTTTTACGCCATGGAGGCGATGAAGAACCCTGTTTACGCTGGAGCGGCCTGGACGTACTGCACTTACGCGGATGGTCCTTTGAGTTTTATTCTTCACGCTGTGTTTTAGCAGAAAAAGCTCTGTTGCACGCTTGATGGCTCTGAAGGCCTCTGTTTACGCTGCTCTGCATCAAGAGGCTGCGTAGATCCTCCCAGCGTATTTTTTATGCTTCTACAAGACCCCCTTCAAAGCTTTTAAATTCCTCAAAATTTGAAACGCTTTAAATGAAGCATGAACGGCCCCTCGTAACTCGAAACGTTTCTGAATGGAGCGTTGAAACGGTCGATGCTGACTTTATGGCGGATTTATTGGGGACCGCTGTGATCTCTTTTGCCTATAAAAAGGCTGGGGGAGTTAGCCTGTTCTTCCTATATTCCCATTACCATGCAGAGATGATCGCCGGAGTTCGTCGGGTCGACCTGAGGAAGAAGGAGATCATGTTCTTCCAGCATGTAGGGAGCCAAAAAAGACGGCGTCTTCGAGCAAGTGTCCACTGCAACGATGGATCATGGAAGGATATCTTAGCCTCCCTTGCTCGGGATAATCAGCAACTTTGTATGGCGTTGCCCCAGGAGAGAGAAAGGGTCGTCTTAGACCACACAGCTTGCAATGGCTGTCTTCTCTCGTTGCCTCTGGTGACGAGAGGCAGACAGACCGGCTAGAGTGGCGGTGGTCTGTAGGAAAGCAGAATTACCCTGCTTTCCTTCTGTTGGAGGATGGGTCATCTGCCCAGTTTTGTATCCTCCTGCCACTGATCATCTTCTTGGAAGAAGAGGAAGACCATCACCAGCGCGAGACCCAGTCAGAGCGGCTTCTCGGTGTGGTCTTTAGATGATGACGAGGGGCCCCTTTGTCAACGGAGTTTCCCTCAGATGTAATCATGAAAATAAAAATAAAACCCTTGTAGATTGGATTTCCCTCATATGTAATCATGACTTTAATCTTTAATAAGATCGTCTTACTTCTTCATATGATCATCTTGTCATACGTTGCTGTGAAGTCTGAATATGTGTAGCTTCGACACGTCTGAATCTTTACGCCAACTCTGATAGAAAGAGTATTAGGCCCTGTCCTTTACGCATAACGAATAGTCCATAGAACGCTGTTTAAGCATTTTGAACATTTAGAACTGTCCTGTTGCTAGGACTGAGGGACCGCGTAGAGCTCTGAACTGCTGCTTCTGATGAACAGAACTTTGTTCAGACTTTGTCTTCAAGAATGATCTCTCGAAACTCCTTTGGAACAGGGTCGAGGTTTTGGCTGTCAAACTGATTTTGCCATCTTGATAGACGAGATGTTCAGACTGGAGTCTGGATGAACCTCCAATTTTGGACCCGAGAAAAGTAATTTCTCAATGTTTGAACTCTGTATGCTTCGGGTACTTGGGATGCTCTGGGTCAAGAACGAGTATCTTCTGTCTGAACTCTTGGCAATTGACCGCTTTGCGGACTATTTCGAATATGCGGAAAGTCGTGGAGCGTAAAATCATCAGTCTGTAGCCTCTGGACGTAAAACACCATCGAGCGTAAAATCGTAGACTTGTAGTTCCTGAGCGTAAAGTCGTAGGTTTGTAGCCTCTCGAGCATAAAAGCTACCGAGCACAAAGGCATCCGGGCATAAAACCATAGACTTATAGCTGTCGAACGTAAAGCTGTAGATTCGTAGCTGTCGAGCGTAGAAAGCTCCTTTAGCGTAGGACTGGAGATCTGTAGCCTGTGAGCGTAGAACACCATCGAGCGTGAAATCGTAGACTTGTGGTTCCTGAGCGTGAAGTCGTAGGTTTGTGGCCTCTCGAGCATAAAAGCTACCGAGCACAAAGGCATCCGGGCGTAAAACCATAGACTTATAGCTGTCGAACGTAAAGCTGTAGATTCGTAGCTGTCGAGCGTAGAAAGCTCCTTTAGCGTAGGACTGGAGATCTGTAGCTCCTGAAAAGAAAATTTCTTCGAGCGTGAAGTTTGCGGATATGTTGCTTCTGAGCGTAAACTGAGCGCCACCGAGCGTGAGATCATCGATTTGGTATCTACTGAGCGTAAAGTCGTAGGTTTGTGGCCTCTCGAGCATAAAAGCTACCGAGCACAAAGGCATCCGGGCGTAAAACCATAGACTTATAGCTTGCGAGCGTAAAACCATAGATCTGTTGCTGTCGAGCGTAGAAAAGCTCCTTTAGCGTAGAACCTGCTGAACCGTCTTGCACGAAAAACTTTTCGAATTTACTGACTGTCCGTCTTTCAAGGGTAGTGGGCTGACGTAGCATCCAATCATAACCCACTATTAATTGCGAGATTTGGTTAGGGTCTCGAGGAGTCCGTCCGAGGATTCGAGGAGTCGATCCGAACTCGATATATATCCCAAGCTTTTGAGAGAAAAACTTTTTATCTGTCTTCTGCGAAAGAGAGCTTTCGACTGTTCGAGTTTTTCTTCGTTCCTTCTCCGAGCACCTCGAGTCTTCAGAAATGGCGCCAAAACAAACCCCCTCCGCTAAGGGAAAGAGTATAGGTTCCTCTTCTCATTCTTCTGCCCCAACGAGGGAGTCTTCGGTCGGGCAAGGCGAACTTCCTTCTGAGCGAAGTATCCCGCCGACGAGCAGCGCACCCGGTCTTAGAGGTAGAGCCTTTGGGGTGACAAAAACGATAAAAAATCCTTCGCACACGTTGAACGTGACCGCGCTAGGTCATCTTTTATGCTGATAGCCTCTTTTGAGGAAGATGATGCACGGAGACGTTTTCATCTTTTACGCCCACATTTCTAATGTGCCAGCGTAAAGACTCCATATTTTCGTAGTTCTGAGCGTAAAAGCTCTGGCTACCGAAAATTGGCGTATATCGTAAAATTTGAGTTTTACGCTTGTGGAGGGGATTTCCGACGTAAAATAACCAAATTTGTACAATCCTGCGTAGAGCACAGACTGTCGTTTCTTTGGTCTATATGTTTGTGCAAGATTTGCAATGACATTTTCCTTGCACTTTTGCAGTTGATTTGGGTGAGTCTCCACTGGCCGAGGTGATGGGCTCCGCTGCCGGGATGCTGCACTCGAACTACCTGGAGGATTTGTCCCACGTGGTATTTCCCATCTCCGGACCCCAGTATCCTGAGGGAAGGGAGTTTTTGATATTGGTTCAGGGCGAGCGGACGCTGCTGAGCATGATCAATGGCGAGCCCTTGACATATGTAGACGGGGAGCAGTACATAAAGCCGGCTTTCCTCTTTGGGGACATGATTGACAAACAGTCCCAGACGAAGCCCAAGAGGGAGCCCTGGGTTTTTCCTACCGGGAATTTGGTTTTGTACCTGCCAACGATGCCGAGGGATTATCCCATCTCGGCTTTCTCCCACGCGACGCATCCCAGGAAGATGTCGTGGACGCTGACTCCTGATCTTCACGGCAAGCCGGGAAAGATCTTTCATCTGAAAGGAGCTGACCAGGGGTCATTTGTCAGTCGCCCTTCCGGCGTTATGACGTTGTTCAGGGGACTGTGCCCGGGCAGTGTCCCGAGTGAAGATAGCTCAGTGATCCAGCCGGTCCAATTACCGACCTTCTGCAACGACTTCATGGGACGAGGCGGGGTATATCCCAAGGAGAATCCTCGGTGCAACGGGTGGATCGTCCCAACAAACTCCCGATGGACATGCCTAGTTGACTGGGCCTTGAAGCACTTCCGGAGAGAGCTGGAGGGCATTGGACTGTATGCCGCTGTGAGTACGACGAGCGTCGGGTTGCCTCCCAATCCTAATTTGTTCTTGGCACTGATGGAGCGATACATTTCGCTTACTGGCACCTTCGCCACTCCACTGGGGGAGCTGGGATTAGCCCTCCATGAGATGGCAGTTGTCTCGAGACTGCCGATGGGGGTTACCCCATACGAAGAGTATGTTCCCACCAACCGGAAGTTTGTGGACTTGGACCCTCGAGTGGCGGAAGTGTATCAGGAGCTGATGTGTTAATACTTCGCGTGCACCACTTTTTATAACGAGCCTTCTAATTTGGCTCACACCACCAAGTGGATGTCCTACCTCTTCTTCCACCGAGCCAGGGCTGCCAAGTCGGAGAAAGCCTCGGGGGGCAAGAATGAGCCCTTGAACTGTTTGGGCGTGCTTAGTGCCCAGGTCGTGGAGGATCTAATGGAGGAGGCTAAAGCTCCAGATCAGATTCTCGCCGAGGGGGTAGGAAAGTACCCTGAAGGCATTAAGGCCTGTAGTTACTTGAGGCGCTGTCGCAGGCCTCTGTCTAAGGAAGCCCAGCTGGCTGGTTTTCTCTCGATATGGCTGCGTCAAGTAGTAGTGCCTGGTACTGCATTCGCGGACCGCATTCACCGGAACATCCTATGGCCGGCAGTGCGCCTGGTGTTCGGGGCAAGACTGGGCTTACTTCCTGCCATGGTGTGCCGTATACAGGCTGGTCTGAGAGCCATGACTGATGGGTTGCTCGTCGATGAAGCTCGGCGCGAGAGTTTTCCCCGGGTGGAATTACCATACTTGTATTTGATGGGATGGTTAATTCTCCACAACCCCCGGGTGATGTCTCCCGGCTCTGGTAGCAGCTCGGGGGATAATTTCTTGCTGAACTACAAAGACTCTCCCTGGAATGTGAACACCACTTTGGATTGTCGGCTGGTGTTGAACCTCAGCCATGGCTGGAAGCTCCTCTGTACTCCCCCTCCTGTACATCGCAATCAATCAGGGACGAGGCTTGAGAATTCAGGTGGAGAGAAGATCGATCTTTCTCCGGAAGCTTTTAATTGGCTGGTCTGCATTAGGCCCTCCCATCTGCTGTACAGGAGCGAAGATCATTGCTTCTTCGAGCCCTATCTGCCTAGTCGGTTTGCCAGGAAGTTTGGGTACGATCAGTTGCATGTGGGCAACGCCGTCACCAGCTTCAGGTCCAGGGGCGGACTCATTGATGGAGCTAGAGGGTGGCGATATTTTATCATGGGTTGTACGGGAGCAACCTTTATCGCGCCGGTCGTTACAACCTCCACGGAGCTCCGCATTCTCCATTCTTACGCCCAGTTCTATGTGGCGATTAACACCTTCCATCGTGATTTTGACATGCGTGGAAGCTTCAGGGTGCCTTCTCCCAAGCCTGGGGGAAGAGTCGAAGTCCCCTCGGTTTCTTCGGACGAGGGTGAGGAGTCTGGTACTCCGGATGAGCCTCTGGTGTCGGTGCCGAGGTGTGAAGTGCCTCCGCCTGCGGGGGCTTTGGTAGTCTCTTCTGGGAAGCGACGAGCTTCTGCTCCGAAGGAAGCTTCTCTTCGTAAGAGGAGGAAGGAGACGGTTGCTCGTCCTCTCCGCATTCTTGGTGTTGAGGCTCCCGGGAGTGAGCCTGCATCTCCCCATATCAGGGATGATTCTTTGGCTGGAGGTTCCTCGCCTTTTAGAGAGGGATCTTCTATAGTTCCGGCCGGCGGCCCCGGAGAATCCTCGCTAGAGGTTGCTGTCGTGGCTACTGCTCCAGGTAGCGGAGCGAGATTGCCTGTGTGGCCTAGGCAGATGGGAGAATCTTTCCCGAGGTCAGCAGCGGGTAAAACTTCCACCGTGTCAGCGAGCACGTCTGGCGAGATTCCAGCTGATGAACCTCGACCGCGTCTTGGTGAAGGCTTGACAGGACTCTTGGCGATGTCGGTCGGCCCACCTCCTTCTCCAAGTATGACAGTTCGCATTGCGTCATTAAGGCGTGGTTTAGCTACATCGGCTGCAGATGCGTCGTATATGCCGTTGGCTCCGGGTAAATGTCGTCTTTATGTCTCCCTTTAGAAAGATTACCATCATACTGATATCAACTTTCATGTCCTTTTCTCAGGGGATGGCGTCCATGGAGAGCACAGCGTTGAAGCACCTTCTGGCTCTGCTCCGGCTCCTGGCGATGATGTGGAGGCGCCTAACTTCGAGGAGGAAATATCCTCGGGGGCTAGCTCGTCCAGAGTGGTTTAGTCGTCTCAAGAGGAGGACGACCCGTCATCGTGACCTTGCCCCTTGCGAGTATGCCGATGACTTCGATTGTTGTCGTCGCACCTTCTTCGGTTGTGCCACGCGTTGAGGCGGCGGCTGTGGCCACCTCGTCTGCAATTATCCCTAGAGAGGGACTTGCTGATATCCCGGCCACTCCTGGCATTCAGTCGGATCTAGTTGCGTTGACCGAGCAACATACCAGCCTCTTTTACACCGGTTTGAAAACGATGATATCAATGGTGTTGGCGAAGAGTCTAGATTTTGAGCGCCTGAAGAAGACTTCTCAGTTTTCGATCGGGTCTGTCAGGGAGCTCGGCGATCTTGGGGTAGCTGACGCCCTGGAGGCGGTGGTTAATGGTTTAGAGCAACCCATTAACGAATACTTGCAGCTGACTCGGGGCAGCTTCGATGCTGAGGTCCAGACCAGGTACGACCACATGACTGCGCATCTCACTACAAAGCTGGAAAGCCTAGACAACTCCATCAAGACACATGAGCTGGAGATGGATAGAAGAAAAGCTGTCGTGGCAGAGGCTCTCGCTCTTGAGACGAAACTCCGATCCGAGCACGAAGGGAATGCAGCGAGGGCCTCCAAGCTGAAGGAAAAACTTGTTCGGGCAGAGGAGTGGGCTTCTCAATCGTTGGCGGGTCTAGACGTAGCGACTGGGCGATTGAGCGCGGTGCGACGGGATTTGGACCGTGCGGAAGCTGCCCGCACGGGCTGCCTTCGGGCAAGGGCTGAGTTGTCCTGTATGAATACCCCCGAGGCACGGCTGGAGCAGGCTCGCGCCGACGCCTTGGTTCTTAGGAATGAGAGGATAGCTGCACTGGAGCGGCTGATTCGCAATCTGACTACTCCGCCATCATGATGTATCATTTCTCTTTCTGCTTCCCCAGATGTAATTCTGCTCTCTTTTGGGAATAAATAAAAGCGACTATTTTCTGACTTTTGTGGACCCATCATTTCGGAATGTAAATGACAGTTTTTTTTAGGCGAGAGTGATATCTGATGATAAACTCTCGATAAACTTTTAGCGGGACATATCTGTTCAGAGGTCATACGGACATGATAGAATATAACCCAACTAATTGCGTTCTGGAAGTAGTTTTGTCAGAATTGAGATCCTCGCTATATTCTACTCGAGCAGGGAAGATTAAGCATAGTACCTTTTCAGAAATTTTCCGTTGATAGGAGCCACTAACAGGTCTCCATTAGGCTGGGCTATCCTGTAGGCGCCGTTCGAGAACGTTGTCTCGATCACATAAGGGCCTTCCCACTTGGGCTAGAATTTGCCTTTATTTCTGTGAGTAAGAATCATCGGCCTTCTTACGGCTAGAACTAGCTTGCCGACTTTGAACACTCTTTCCTTCACTTTATGATTGAAGGTTTTGGAAATGCGTGCTTGGTAGAGCGCGATCCGCTGCTGAGCTTGTAGGCATTTTTCGTCTAATCCTTCTAGCTCTTGGAGCCTTAACAGGTCATTCTTTTCTCGAGTCAGCTCACTAGTCACGGCTATCCTGAGTGACGGGATCTGGATTTCAATAGGGAGAACTGCTTCGCTCCCGTAGACCAGCGAGAATGGGGTACAACCTGTCGGTGTTCGTACCGTTGTGCGGTATGCCCAGAGACATTCGCCCAGCTTCTCATTCCAATCTCTCTTGTTTGAAGAGACGAATTTCTTCAAGAGTTTGATAATGGTTTTGTTGAAAGCTTCCGCCAAACCATTAGCAGCTGGATAATATGCCGTAGAGACGATATTGTGTATCCGATTTTTATCGCAAAAATTGATGAAATGCTTGGCTGATGAACTGAGGCCCATTGTCGTTAATTATCCTCCGAGGTACCTCGAAGCGATAAATAACGTGATGCTTGATGAAGCTGATCACATTAGACGCCTTCACCTCAGCGAGGGGGATCGCCTCTACCCATTTGGAGAAGTAATCCGTGATGGCCAGTATGAACTGGTGACTGCTGGAAGAAGACGGATGAATAGGACCAATGATATCCATACCCCATGCTTCGAAAGGCCAGGACGCAACCGTAGGATGTAGATATTCAGACAGTTGATGTATGAAGTCTGCATGAACCTGACAGGCTCTGCATTGTCTTGCATACCGTATTGCATCTGCGATCATAGTAGGCCAGTTATAGCCCATTCTCCTGATGCGATCCTGTAGCTTAGGACCGGGTTGATGCGCTCCGCATACGCCGTCGTGAGCTTCCTGGATAATCTGCTGTGCTTCGTCTTCAGATAGACATCTTAATAGCAGTCCGTCGTAGGTCCGACGATATAGGCATTGTGAAGATGCATCGTAGTAGAAGCATAATGATCGCCTTTTGACGGATACTGCTTCTTTGGGGTCCTCCGGCAAGATTCCGTATGCGACGAAATCCATGAAGGGACTTCTCCAGTCTCTTCTGGAGGGATCTGCGTTCACAGTGTGGCTGCATTCTATGTGAAAGTTGTTCTTCACACAGAATAAATCTCTGTTAAGAAGGATTACCGAATCCTGCCTTCTTATAGGGATGGCTAAATCTGCAGCTAGACTGGCTAGGGCATCAGCTTCTAGATTCTGAGATCGAGGTACATGCTCTAGGAAGAACCCTTTGAATGTCATGGCTATCTCGACCGTCGCTCGGTGATAGGGGATGAGGTCTGGATTCCGGACTTCATATATTCCTCTGACTTGATTGACGATAAGCAGAGAATCACCGAAT
Source organism: Iris macrosiphon (assembly GCA_036927795.1). Classification (NCBI taxonomy): domain Eukaryota; kingdom Viridiplantae; phylum Streptophyta; class Magnoliopsida; order Asparagales; family Iridaceae; genus Iris; species Iris macrosiphon. The sequence goes on along the minus strand of JAYESA010000005.1, from coordinate 3,996,936 downwards.
GCTTCCAGGGACTCGACCCCCAGCTCTTTGGCGACTTGGAGCCCGATTAGCAGAGCGTTGTACTCTGTCACATTGTTGGAGCAGGGCTCGCTAAAAGAATATGCTCGATAGATAACGAGCTGATCAGGAGTGACCAGGATGACTCCTACTCCTGAAACGACATTTCCCCTAGGACCTGTTCTGGAGGCACCATCGAAGAAGAGTTGCCACGCGTCACTTTTCATTGCGGAATTACATTCTGCAACTTCGTCGAGAATGTCCTCGTATAATTTGGAGGCCTCCGGGATCGGATGAGCGGCTAGGAAGTCAGTCAGCTCTTGGCCCTTGATGGACTTCTGCGGTACGTACACCATGTCATATGGTGTTAATAACATCGCCCAAGTTACGAGTCGGGAATTAAGAGCACTAGGCTTGCTCATCAGTACTCAAAGAGGGTTGATCCTGGAGACGATATGAATAGTCTGGCCGGCGACATAGTGCCGCGTCTTCTGGATAGCGAACATCAGAGCCAAATATTCCTTCTCCACTGGATTGTACCGGTGTTCGGCTCTGACCATCATCCTGCTGAGGTAGTAGATAGCCTGTTCATGACCCATGTCGTTCTTCTGTGCGAGAAGAGCTCCTAGTGAATGATCCATCGCTCGAACGTACAGCAAGAATGGTTTCCCCATGACGGGAGGCACCAGAACTGGCGGACTGGTGAGGTAGTGCTTGATATCTCCGAACGCTTGCTGACAGGCTTCGTCCCATACGAAGAATACACCTTTCTTCATGAGATGAGAAAAGGGCTGACATCTTCCCGAGAGATTGGATATGAATTGCCGGATGTAAGCCAGACGGCCTTGAAATCCTCGGAGTTCCCTCAGATTACGGGGCGGTCGCATTTCCACGATTGCCTGGACTTTGTCGGGGTCCACCTGGATGCCTTTGGCGGTGATGACAAATTCCAGGAACTTGCCACTGGATACACCCAGAAAGGACTTCGTAGGGTTCATCTTGAGTTGATGTTGGCGTATTAACTCGAATACCGTCCTCAAGTCTTGAATGTGATCACCCTTGAGGCGACTCTTGACGGCTATGTCGTCTACGTAACATTCCACTGTTTTGCGTAAATGCTCATAGAATATGTTACTCATAGCCCGTTGGTATGTAGCCCCGGCGTTCTTCAATCCGAAGGGCATGACCGTATAGCAATATAACCCCAATGGTGTCAGTGTACTTCTCGTCTTCAGGATGCATCTTGATCTGATTGTATCCTGAGAATCCGTCCATGAAAGACATGCGTTCGAAGCCGCAGGTGTTGTCGATCATGATGTCCGTGATAGGAAGAGGGAATTCATCCTTGGGGCAGGCCGCATTCAGATCTCGGTAGTCGATGCAGATACGTACCTTCCCATTTTTCTTCATGACTGGGACAACGTTGGCGACCCAGTCGGGATGTTGTTCTTTCCGGATGAAACCACAGGCTATCAGCTTCTTGACTTCAGCTTCAATGGCGTCCATCATGTCCGGGCGGAACCGGCGTTGGTGCTGCTTCACAGGCTTTGAGTTGGTCAATATGTTGAGTTTGTGAGTAGCCACATTCGGGTCTAGGCCCGGCATGTCCCCATAATCCCATGCAAAGACGTCGACGTATTCCTTTATCAGCTGTATGATTTCTTTTCTTTCAGCTGGGGGAAGATTGTCACTGATAAATATCGGCTTTGGCGAAAGTTTACCCCCAACATCGATTTGGATAACTTCTTCTTTGGTGGGAGGTTCTCTTTACTCGAAGCAGAATTTCCACTGCGTATCCATTTGTTGAGCCCAAGAGTCATTCTCGAACGGCTCAGAATCCTGTTCATCTGCTCCTGAGGGATCTGTCACCACCATATTTACTGATAGTGTTTGTTTGAGAGCATCAGGTGAGTCGGGGGGCGATGAGCCGTTCTGGGAGGAGGAAAAGATGTCCTCGTCTGACTTGGAAGTCGTAAGGGAGGTGGCATACCCTAATCCGAAATGAGTTTGTCGATAGCGGAGGTCGCCGCGCGGCGGCGTTCGTCTGCCTCTTCCGTAGTTGAGGCCTGGCTTCCGCTTCAAGTAGTAGTCCATGTTTTGCATGATCTTTAGCACTTGCGGGCTGTATCGGTGAACTTGCATTTTCCCAGTATCGTCATCGAAAGGGTCTGCCTGGTTAGCCGGTTGATTGCGCATGCGGCCGAAGAATATTGGACGCTGACTGCTGCAGGTAGGCGAGACAATGAAGATAGAATCCTCATGGGGTCCATACGTTGTGATGACGTTGGATGATGACGCTACTTCCCAGACATACGGACGGTAGGAGTTTATAGCTTCCAAGAATTTTTGTGTTATGGGTTCTACCTCGTCACGGGGAGTGGATTCCAGTTTCGGCTTTTGAGCATCAATATACTGGAAAAAAGGATGTTTATTATCATCTGAAACTCCGTTCCTGGTTGCATTTACATCAGTCGGCTGCCTGTCGCGCCGAAGGTTGATGACCAAGGGTGGGGGCTTTCAGTTCAAAGTGATCACGAGAGGATCACTCCCTTCTCCTGACCTGGTCTTGTTCAGGTAGATAGCCATGGGCTCTATGGCTTTTGGACGAGTGGTTCGTCCTTTCACTCTGATTGACAGCGGTAGTACGGCAGAGGGTTCTCCTGGCTCCCGGTGGGATTCCTTCTTTGCGTCGCCTGACACTTCTTCCGTGTGGTCTTGGGAGTACAACACGACATCGGAATAGTAGGATTCTATTCCTTTGAACGGGTTTAGGTCAGCCACCTCCGTTTGTACCGTTCCTTGTGCATCTACATATTTAAGGCATTGATGTAGGGTTGAAGGAACAATGTTGTGGTCGTGGATCCACGGTCTTCCCAGCAAAATGTTGTAGGATACCTCTGAATCGATGACGTAACATGTGGCCACCGATCTAAGGTTGCCGATCTGGATCCTCAGGCGAATTTTCCCTAATGGCTTACTTCTTCTGGCGTTGAAACCCACGATTGTAGTGGTGGTGTAAGCCAATTCGCTGGTAGGAATTCTCAGCGGTCTGAGCAGACTGTGAGGGATGATGCTGATCGACGATCCCGGATCTATGTGAATCCGATCGACCTCCATGAAACCGACGTACCCGGTATAATAGAGGGGCCTGTCATGCTTGTTATGTTTTAATAGCATGTCGTCTTGGGTGAAAGTGATATTTGGGACCACCTCCATCACACTGTGGCATTGAGGACACGCCACTGGTTCTTCGTCGGGGGACTTGAGCTGGGTCAAGTATGCCTCCGCCTGCATCAGCGCTTCACTCAGGGCTAGACGAGTGTCTTGGGAGAGCCTGAGTAGATCGAAGATGGACAACCTGGCTGGCGTGTTGGCTAGTTGGGCCAGGATGTCGAAGTTGTATGGCTTCTCTAAACCTCTGCTTGGAATATTTTTCACAGGTTTATCAAAGCGTACTTCTTTTTGCTTCCCCTTCTCCGCCGGGGTTGGTTTTGAAGGACTGATATCTGGCACGACGGGACCTTGCTCTGAAGGTTTGATTGCTGGAGCATCCGCCGGTGCACCTTCCTGACTTTCTCTGTAGCCGTTGAGGTAGGCTTTCCCTGAACGGGTTGCAGCAAATACCTCGTCTTCGTCCGATGCCGAAGAAGTCGCGATCATATGGCAGGGCCTGTATTTGGAGCTCTTTTTAGATGTAGGCTTAGTAGCCTTAGTTTCTTCCTCGAGCTCTGATACCAGGTCTGGATGAACCTATATAATCTCGCCTTGCCGGGTAGTCAGGGGTACCAGGTCGTAATTTTGATCCCTAGCTGGAGGAAGATTGACGATGTTCATCGTTGTCCGGGAGATAGGTGCAACGCCGTCCGAGATCTCTTGGGGAGGCAGATTGCCAAACTGCAGAGAGATCATGTTGGCCGTGACCGTCTTCTCGGTGTTGTGCAGAGTGATGGCCTTAGCATCGATTAACCCCTGGATCTTCCTTTTCAGTATGTAACACACCTTTGTTGGGTGGTGTACGTATCTGTGGAAGATGCAGTATTTGGGGTCGTTAGTATTGTCGACTTCCTGGGGCCGCCTTAGCTCTGGAAGGGTGATCTTGCCGCTTTTGACGAGACACTCGAATATACTTGGGATATCGTCGTCGTCGAAAGAGTAGACTTCGACGGGCCTGGAAGTCCCGGGTTTCGTTTGCGTGGTTGCCGCAATCTTTGGTCTGGCCGTATTGATTGCCAGGGCTTCTTTCCCTTTGGGACCACGAGGATGGTCGCTGCTAGGAGATGACCTCTTGCCTCTGTCAGAGGCGGAGATTATGATGCCATTGTCGCGCGCCTTGCGACCGTTGTCTTTGGCGGCTACTGCCGAGATGATGAACGAGGGCCAATCATGAAACTGATATGGTCCTGTGAACACCGAGACCACGGAAAGGAGGTTCTTCCTGCAAATGTCTACCAATGCAGAGTCGGGAACTCCTGGAGGCATCTCTAAGGTGGCCTGACGAAAACGTTCGATGAAGATGCGACGTCCTCCTTTTCCTTCTGCTTGACTTCGATGAGAGAGGACATAGACATGTCCATTCCTCCCTCGTAGAATCGTGTGAAGAATAAAGCTCTGAAGTCCTCGAAGGAAGTAATACAGTTGTCCGCCAAGCTACGGTACCACTGATAGGCTACTCCTGAGAGACAGCCTTTGAACACCCGAGTGAGGAGGGCGTCGTTCCCTTGTAGCAACACCGTCATCATACTGAAATAGTTCATGTACTGGCTTGGTGATGTTTTTCCCTCGAACAGGGCCATAGTCTGAGGTTTGTACCTCGGCGAGAAAGGGACCTCCTCCCAGATAGCTGGGTAGGGCTGGTTGATTCCCAGTTTCTTGAGCTGATCTTTGTGCTTCAAGGCGTTGAACTGGGCTTTCAACTCCCGTACTGCCTGCATCGGATTTTCAGTCGGAAGCGGGGCCACGGAGTGGTGCGGAGTTGGTTGTATCGTAACTCCAGCGGGAGGTAAGGCATTCTCTGAGTGAGGAAGCGGAGGAACTGCTGACTCTTGATCTAGCGCAGGCTCTTGGCTCGGGTTGGATGGTGGTAAGTCCACCCCTACACGTATCTGAGTTGGCGGAACTGATGCTTGAGCCATGGCAGTCGCGTGCTGGGTTAGCATCGTCTGGTGCATATTCTCCATCATGGATTGTATTTGTTTCAGAGATGTCTCCAGTATAGTGATGCATTGTTCCGCGTTCCCTGACGGTTAAGCTTCCTCGCATTCATCTTCAACGGCGTAAACTCCCATCTCCCTGGGCGTCATTGAAGGATTAGTATAGGTCGCTGTAGAAGTCGACTCTACACTTTCTGCCTCTGACTCGGGGGCTTGGCGACCCCCAGCGTCGGAATCAGAGGAGGACAAAGCTGGTTGTCATGACCTCGCGCGAGTGTTTTGGAACACCCCAGCTTCAGCGTTTCTGAGGAGCTCACTGAACCTCCTTCGGCTCGGGGGCCGGGAGGGATGACGTCTTGATCTTGACCCTCATCTTCGTATGTGTGAAGCCATGTTCACAGATGCATGCGCGGGTTCCTCTTCCTGGAAAGACTGAGAGTAGCTCAATCGGTCAAAAACTGACCGTTTTGCTTTAGAACAGCAGCAGTCAATCACAATTTTATGACTATTACAATATTGCTCGCTAGGGGGCATAATAGACATGTTGGAAGGTCCCCTTTCCTTACGCTTCTGGATTAGATATGCACGCAAGTCAGGAGGAGTAGAGGAAGAAGACGAAGGCTTGTTCCTTCTGTTCCCATTAGTGGGCATGCGGAGATTGGGCACCATGGTTTTCCCTACGCCACATGTGTACAACAGGTTGGCCATCTGGGTGGCGGATAATCCCCTGGAGGGATGCCTTTCCGCAATCTGAGCTTATTTTACGCCGAGGGACTGTGCCTGGCGTAAATTGGAGATCCGCTCAATCTGGCGTAAATCTGGAGAGGCCCTCAGTCGGCCATCGGCTTCTCACGTAATCCGGAGGGTAGGCAGATTGTTCTCTTGCTGGCGTAAAGGCCGAGAAGTTGTGTACTCGCCTGCTTGCTTCCCCTCGCGGAGATCACAGCGCTAATCTGGTTTACCGTAGAGGTCAGATGTTGTCTTGCGCGTGGAGCGTGATCTGTACCTCCGATTTGGCGTTGAGGCACCATCGAAAGTTTTGTCTGTACCGTGCGTAGCGGAGACTGATTTCTGTGCGTAAAGCGCAGTGGATACTCCTGGGTTAGCGCTGAGGCTTTGCCGGAAGTTTTGTCTATATCGCGCGTAGCGGAAGACTGATTCCTACGCGTAGAGCGCAGTGGATACTTCTGGGTCAGCACTGAGGCTTTGCCCGAAGTTTTGTCTGTACCGTGCGTAGCGGGAGACTGAGTTTTACGTGCAGGGCACGGAGGGAGTAATGCTACCACCTCATTGGTCGGAGAGATCGGAGAGTCCACAGGAATGGTAGAGGATGTCTTGGGCATCCACACTTTGCGCAGCTTCCTGTTGTCTTGGACGGAGAGAGAGTGAGAGCTACCCCCGGTTCGAAGCATGTTTTCGTAGGCAGACTGGTCGAATTGGACGACCAGTGTCTTCTTCACGGATCCCACGGATACCGCATCGTATTGAGCAATTGCTTTCTCATCAGAAGAGAAAGACGTCCCCAGCAGAGTCGCCATCTTGTTTGTGGTATTAAACGAAAGAATGAAAGTGTATTTCAATGGCAGGGTTTATGCGAAACCCGCGCCCTTTGGTTTACAAACAAACTTGTACAATGTAATCCTATACGAGGATGTGGGAGTACAATTTATTTAATCTGGGTATAAATTGCTATAGGTGTCTGATCTGCAGTCGATCACTTTAGCCTTTGGACCACACGATGTTGAAGAAGTGTCGTGGAAGACAGGTAGCAGCTTCGAAGGTTGCAGGAGAGGGTGGATGCACGATGCCAAAGTCGTCGATCCCTGCTCTTTGCCTGAGCTCCGGTATCCCTCTCTCTCTCTCTCTCTTGACCTCCGGTTCGATCTTTCTGGGAAGTTCGACCTTGTTCGATCTTCAAGTTTGAAGTTTTTCGACCTTGTTCCCCATTGATAGGGGTCTCTATTTATAGAGTTTTGGTGACAGTGACCACTCCGTCGGTATAAAAACCGAGGAGTGGGAAGTACAGCACCCCTTTACACAACGGTTAAGATAACCAATGCCTGCGTATAGATGACCTTTTGAGTGAGCATGTGACGCGTGTCCAACTAAGGAGACAAAATGCGTATATTTGCTGCGAAGATCACGGCATAGAAGCCACGTAGGTAGGTATCCCTTGTGTAGAAGAGGTTGGCGTAGAAGCCAAATAACTGTCACCCTGGCGTAGAAGCCAAGTAGGCATAGAAGCCGAACGGGCATAGAAGCCGAACTGGTATAGAAGCCGAACAGGCGTAGAAGCCGAACAGGCACAGAAGCCGAATAGGCATAGAAGCCGAATGGTCGTAGAGGCCGAGTGGTCGTAGAGACTGAGTGGGCGTAGAAGTCGCGTGAGCACAGATCCTGAATGGGCGTAGAAGCCGCTGCGTACCGTGCCAGAGTACTGATATGGACGTCTTTAGCCGGAATTACGGCTTTTGAAGATATAATCAAATCTTTTGCAGAGATTTGCCACCATCTTATGCATTAAATGCGGAGGCGTGTTTTGAAGGTCTGCAGCCCTTCTGTGCATCCGTCGCAGAGACGTGCCTTGAGAGAAACTATCACCGCTCTGTGCAATTAGACGTGGAGACGTGCCTCGAGTCCCGTACGAAGTGCAGCTTTTGACGTGGCAGGCGGTTTGTCTACTGCGGAGCGTAAAACAGCTCATGTTTGCTTGTGTAAAACAAGGCAGCGTATTCCCCTGTACGCGAAAGAGCGGTTTACGCTGAGGGGACTTTAGTAAACGATGGTTCGGTGATGTTTTAACCAAATCCTCTGCATTAAATGCAAAAATCCGCCATCATACTGTGGGGCGCGTCCCGAGGGGTCTGCCATCATTTCCAGCCGTCGCCTGGATAGCCGTACAGCACTTTTTGTCAGGAGCCAGAGGTCAGATTCACTGCGTGACTTGACAGGTTCATTTTGGGGAAGATAAAGCGTTTCTCGTACGCTTTAACGCTGCTTTGAGAGCGGATGAGTTTTACGCCATGGAGGCGATGAAGAACCCTGTTTACGTTGGAGCGGCCTGGACGTACTGCACTTACGCGGATGGTCCTTTGAGTTTTATTCTTCACGCTGTGTTTTAGCAAAAAAAGCTCTGTTGCACGCTTGATGGCTCTGAAGGCCTCTGTTTACACTGCTCTGCATCAAGAGGCTGCGTAGATCCTCCCAGCGTATTTTTCATGCTTCTACAGGCGTTTAGCCAACCGACACCTGTTAGCCAAAAAATTTGGACACTAGTTCCTTACATGACTGTATGTATTCAAACTACAGCTGACTCACTGTCATGTATACTTTAATCTTGCATCTGGCACATCATTCTATATCGCTAGATCTCTAAAGAACATTTTAATATGGCGTTTGGGACGCCTTACTTATTATTCTGAAATATTATATATTATTGCTACTTGTTTGAATGATTGAGATATAGAAGTTCTTGACCCTAGGAGACTTGATTGTAGTATGCAAACTCTTGTCTCTATACAACCTTAACACATTACGGGTTCTATCGACATTCTATAATGTGTGGTTGGCTGAGTTATTTTTCCGCTCTCCAATATTCTGGATCTGGGGCGTAACATACGATGTGGCTTGCACTGAGGAGTCTTGCTAAAGTGATGACCCATAATGCGTTGAGCTATCGGCTTCACACGTGTTGGTACCAGAAACAGCACAAAGGGGGTCTCATTTTTTTACATGTACCCATGACCTTGAATATTAATGAAAATCCTTAAATGTAATGGACTTCCATATGTAGTCATGATCCTGAATATTAATAAAAAATTCCTTTTTCCTGTTTGGAACTTTTCTTGTAGTTGTGGATATCTTGTGAGTATTATACCAGAGGTAATATGGACATAGTATAACATCATAATGGTGATAACGCTAAGCCCTATCAGAGTTAATATGGACGTGATAGATTAGATTGATTCCATTAAGGAGGTCTAGTGGAGACTTCATCTGCGATGGTAGAGATACTTTGGTGTAGAACCGAGAGTCAAGCACATCTGTATGTAGATGGGCATGATCATGGTAGAGTATTTCATGAAGAGAGCAAAGAAAATGAGTCAGAGATAATATGGACGTGTCACGAACCACACCCGATATAGGGACACGAGTACGTGGGTATGTCCAGCCTACGCCACAGTATCAACGGTAGAATGCTGTCTAGGTCATCAATATATAGCTATCAATAATTCTAATATAACTAGTTCTATCATGTACTCAATCACAATAATCTAAAGGAAGAATGAATAAGAAAGATAAACTAAATAACATTCTAAAGGAATAAAACTAGACATGATATGAAATAAGAAATACTAGCCTAGATCTATACAGTTGTCACCTCAAGTCCATAGTGTAAGAGCATTCATATCTATAGCATCACCCTAAAATCCAGAATGGAGAGCAAAACAATCACTGAAAAATGTTATCCAGTCAGGATTGGAGCGAAGCACACCTCTTGTGAGACTCGTCTCACAGTATTCATATTTTATGCGGATACGTATTTTGTGCTAGTTATTGCATTTTATTGGATCTCGAGGAAGCCTAAAAATTCTCAAAAATTAAAACTTTACTACTTGACCAGTGTACCGATGGTATACTGACCGACAGATATTTGTTTCACTTTCGAGATATTTTTGAGATATTTTCTCTATAAATAGTACTTGAGATATTTTATTTTCTTCCTTCTCTTTCTCTTTTCTCTCTTTTTCATTTTTTTCTCGAGCTTGAAAGCGTGGCTTGAGACCTAGAGTGTGGTTTCTGAACCCCTTCGTGGTGGTGGACTAGAAGATTTAGGCTAGAAGCTCGAGTTAGGCAAGTACAGCTTGCCGATTTCGTGAACTTTTTCTACTTTCTGTCATTTTACTTTCCTGGAGCTTGGTTATTATTTTTTAGCTTAGACTTTCTTTTCTATTAGTATTTATATCGTGATTTCTAGCCTAGTGACCGTCTCAATTTTGATTTCTGGTAGAATCTCGTCCCGTCCATTTTTGGTAACTCGATAACGAAAACGGTACCGGAGTTATGACCGTGAGATTTAGTCTATATTGTGATATGAGACTTACCCTAGACTTAAATTCCTGTTAGACTTGGTTCTGGTATTTTTTTTGGGGTTTAATTTGGGTCATAGAAATTAGACTTAATTTAACCATGTTTATTCTTGGAAACCAGCATACCGACGGTATACTACAGTATACCGACGGTATACCGATTTTGACCGACTTGATTTTTAGATTTTTTTGTGAACCCTATCGGCATACCGACGGTGTACTGAGTTGTGTCGACGTTATACCGATCTTGCCGATATTATTAGATATTTGTCTTGGCCGACATACCGACGGTATACTGGGTTGTGCCGATGGTATACTGATTTGGAACTTTATTTTTTAGTAACTTTTTGCCTATTGGAACGGCATACCGAAGGTATACTATAGTATATCGACAGTATATCGATTTATTGGAATCTAGAACTTGCTATATTTTTTCTATCTCTGGACCGGTATACCGATGGTGTACTGGACTGTACCGATGGTATACCGATCGTGCACTTTCTTTAGGAATTCTTGGTTTTTTGTGATTTCATGTTGAAACTTTTGGCTTTTGGTTGGACATGTGATGACTTGACCTGATCTTCGATATGAACTTACATGGTTTCAGATGACATGACTTGACTTGGCTTTGCTCGATTTCACTCGGCTTTGCCCGGATACACGTGAGGACATGATTGACTGGACTTGACTTGGCATGACTTTACATGGCTTCAACGGACATGGCTTGAATTGGTTTCACTTGGTTTTATCTGGTTGGACATGGCTGTAACACCCCGTTCCGCCCAAGCGGACTGCCGTCTCAATCGGCAATAGTGCAGCTGTCCTGACCCGCTTTGCCTCGATCAAGAAGCAAAGGATATCCAGACTTGTCCCTACAGAAATCCGGCTTAGACTTTCAGAGGCTCGCTCAGACGTATCGCTCTACCGAGGTAAATCATCGCTAAGGTGGGTGGCTACGGTGAACTTGTCTTTGCTTAGCCAGCACACATAAAATCTGGATTGATACATGCTATTCGCTAGGTGAATCTCCCCTGCATGCTAATTAAATCCAACGCACCTAGATAAAGGAATAATCCTAACTTGTATTGCTTGCTAGAACATGGAAATAAAATACTGCTTATATACAGACCCTCGCATGCTAAGTCCCTTAACGGTTTCATCTCTCGGATTACCTTCGGGTCCGAGCAAACGTGCCTGTTTATGTTCCTTAGAAACGCATGCTTGTCTGTTTGAATGTTACCGTATTTTCATCCAAACCCCGGGAGACTACTACGTAGTTGTTCCGTGCCTGAATGAACCTGTAAGTATCCGGGACCGTTAGGTCACCCAAGGCATATCCCCGAACCAGGGGAATGCATTAAGCAAGAATGAATACTGAACGTGAATCACACTTGAATGATAATTATGCTAAGTATGCATCTGAACGAGGATCGTGTTATGTACTGATGGAATCCCAGCTCGTGGAGCAATATGCTCGTTCAGATTAAGTTTAAGTTTCATGATTATCATGTCAAGCTATGGAATATGGATAGACCCTGACCTGCATTATCGCGGATAACTTGTGTGCACAAGGTATGTTATGTTGAGTTCCGCGGACGGTCACCGGGGCACTGGGACCGATCCGATCCGGACAGGACGTATGTTAGTCGTATGTTATCCGGCAAGTGTTATACGACGGGGCTCGCCACCCGCGTTGTACGTCACTTCACCCTGAGACTAAACTGTCCTTTATGGCTATGCCAGCGACATTATGTTCATATAGATAAGTCATCCTCGCTTAGCGGCTATCCACGTGCGAGTCACTGTATCGCATTAATGAACAACTTAACACCTGAACGATCATGTTAAAAACAACATCGTGTTTACATATGCTTGCCTCCTGAGTGTTATACTTGCCCGTGTGTGAATTAACATGTTTTCCTCAATGTTTGCCTTGGACAGGGAGGGAGATGGTAAGTTGGTAAGTCTCGTCGTGTTTCCTCTTATGTTGTACGGCGCACTGCCAGACACGTTAGGCTATTCAATATTTGCATGAAACTGATCCTAAGGCAACTAGAAAGACAACTTAATAGTTGTGCACGGAACCTGTATTACGTGTTTGGATTTGTCGAGCGGGCGAGTAGCTTCCCCACCAGTGCATTCAATGTACTGATAATCCACCAGTTTGTATGCAGGGTGCGGGAGAACCTCGTTCGGTGCGGACGTCTCTTTCGTGCGTGCTAAGGCCAGGAGTTCCCTCTGAAGCCTTGCAACGGTGCGTCCGGGACTGAAGCACATATACAAGACATAATGTTGGAGCGTCGCCTGACCATCGCCTGTACATTCATTCCATAGTTGTAGCCGCTTGGCACGCTTTTACTGTTTCAGAGAGAGGCTTGAGCGACTTGTAATCTCGGTTATACGCCGCCTGTAACACAAGTTTATATCAATAAAAGAGCTTGCTTTACTTCAACTTGTGTTTCTATGCTTCCGCTATATTGTCAACTCAGTGAACCTGTTATCAAATTGCTATGCGTTTATGACTCCGCTGCACTCGGACAATCTGTGCGACTCTGTGGCTTAGAACTCTTGCCGCCAGCCAATGAACCATGGCCTTGCACGGGCGTGGATCACGCTCGTGCGGCATCACGTCCGGATGGGTCAAGCGATCGTTCTGCGGGAGCGCTGGCGAGGGTGATTCCTGCCTAGCGGGAACGGTCGATTTGCCTGCGGGAGATCGGGGCGTGACATGTTGGTATCAGAGCCTGGCTTCTAAGCCTTTGGAATTCAATTCGATATCTCTGTTTCGAAATCTCGTTCGTGGGTTATGTGCACGCTCTCTCTCAATGCCTCGATGGTATATTCCAACAATAAGTCTAAATACTTTCAAAATGCATTTTGAATGATATGATATGCTTGCTTGTCTGGTTGTATGCTGCGAGTGGCCTTTGTGCCAACCTGTGCGAACCCTTGAGAGTATCGCTAGTAGCTTGTCCAATTTTCACTAACCCTAAGTTTGGTTGAATGCATCTATTCGAGGGACGCCTTGAACTAGTGCACCATCCAAGACTTAAGAAAAAGTGGAACTCGAGTGCTGAGACTTCGTTATCACTAAGCTGGTTGACGTGTTCACGCTAGAGGGGCCCTTCGAAAGCGCGCACGATCCAGTCTAAGCGATATGCTGATTTCGAAGCTTGTGCAAGTGAAGATCAAATAAACAAGTACAACGACTTGTCTAGGATTGCCTCAACCCTAGATTACTGCTTGTCCTCAGTAAGTCTCGAGGACGAGACTTTTTTTGAGTTGGGTAGGATGTAACACCCCGTTCCGCCCAAGCAGACTGCCCTCTCAATCGGCAATAGTGCAGCTGTCCTGACCCGCTTTGCCTCGATCAAGAAGCAAATGATATCCAGACTTGTCCCTACAGGAATCCGGCTTGGACTTTCAGAGGCTCGCTCAGACGTATCGCTCTACCGAGGCGAATCATCGCTAAGGTGGGTGGCTACGGTGAACTTGTCTTTGCTTAGCCAGCACACATAAAATCTGGATTAATACATGCTAGTCGCTAGGTGAATCTTCTCTGCATGCTAATTAAATCCAACGCACCTAGCTAAGGGAATAATCCCAACTTGTATTGCTTGCTAGAACATGGAAATGAAATACTGCTTATATACAGACCCTCGCATGCTAAGTCCCTTAACGGTTTTATCTCTCGGATTACCTTCGGGTCCGAGCAAACGTGCATGTTTATGTTCCTTAGAAACGCATGCTTGTCTGTTTGAATGTTACCGTATTTTCATCCAAACCCCGGGAGACTACTATGTAGTCGTTCCGTGCCTGAATGAACCTGTAAGTATCCGGGACCGTTAGGTCACCCAAGGCATATCCCCGAACCAGGAGAATGCATTAAGCAAGAATGAATACTGAACGTGAATCACACTTGAATGATAATCATGCTAAGTATGCATCTGAACGAGGATCGTGTTATGTACTGATGGAATCCCAGCTCGTGGAGCAATATGCTCGTTCAGATTAAGTTTAAGTTTCATGATTATCATGTCAAGCTATGGAATATGGATAGACCCTGACCTGCATTATCGCGGACAACTTGTGTGCACAAGGTATGTTATGTTGAGTTCCGCGGACGGTCACCGGGGCACTGGGACCGATCCGATCCGGACGGGACGTATGTTAGTCGTATGTTACCCGGCAAGTGTTATGCGACGGGGCTCGCCACCCGCGTAGTACGTCACTTCGCCCTGAGACTAAACTGTCCTTTATGGCTATGCCAGCGATATTATGTTCATATAGATAAGTCATCCTCGCTTAGCGGCTATCCGCGTGCGAGTCACTGCATCACATTAATGAACAACTTAACACCTGAACGATCATGTTAAAAACAACATCGTGTTTACATATGCTTGCCTCCTGAATGTTATACTTGCCCGTGCGTGAATTAACATGTTTGCCTCAATGTTTGCCTTGGACAGGGAAGGAGATGGTAAGTTGGTAAGTCTCGCCGTGTTTCCTCTTATGTTGCACGGCGCACTGCCCGACACGTTAGGCTATTCAATATTTGCATGAAACTGATCCTAAGGCAACTAAAAAGATAACTTAATAGTTGTGCACGAAACCTGTATTACGTGTTTGGATTTGTCGAGCGGGCGAGTAGCTTCCCCACCAGTGCATTCAATGTTCTGATAATCCACCAGTTTGTATGCAGGGTGCGGGAGAACCTCGTTCGGTGCGGACGCCTCCTTCGTGCGTGCTAAGGCCAGGAGTTCCCTCTGAAGCCTTGCAACGGTGCGTCCGGGACTGAAGCACATATACAAGACATAATGTTGGAGCGTCGCCTGACCATCGCATGTACATTCATTCCATAGTTGTAGCCGCTTGGCACGCTTTTACTGTTTCAGAGAGAGGCTTGAGCGACTTGTAATCTCGATTATACGCTGCCTGTAACACAAGTTTATATCACTAAAAGAGCTTGCTTTACTTCAACTTGTGTTTCTATGCTTCCGCTATATTGTCAACTCAGTGAACCTGTTATCAAATCGCTATGCTTTTATGACTCCGCTGCACTCGGATAATCTGTGCGACTCTGTGGCTTAAAACTCTTGCCGCCAGCCAATGAACTATGGCCTTGCATGGGCGTGGATCACGCTCGTGCGGCATCACGCCCGGATGGGTCAAGCGATCGTTCCGCGGGAGCGCTGGCGAGGGTGATTCCCACCTAGCGGGAACGGCCAATTTGCCTACGGGAGATCGGGGCGTGACAATGGCTTCACATAATTTTATAAGGCTTCACCTAGATTGATATGGCTTTACCTGGCTTCACTTGATGACACGTGGCTTGGTTGTTGTCTTGACTTACCTGAGTCCAGTTGTGAAATGTATATTAAATCTATTTATATTACTATTAGAACTTGATTTGTCTGCATCATGTCTAGGATGGATTCTGCAAAATGCCATATCCGGATTCATACCAGAAACTGCTAGGGATTAAATAACTAGAGATTCACTTAATACATAGCTAGAAATTTTTCTAGATTGCATGCAGTCCCGCTTATTTATACTGTTATCTTGAGGAGTATCCAGTGGTTTATATTGTGATGTATCTTGAGTAGTATCTAGTTGGTTGTATGTATAGATATCCCAGACGGACTGCAGGAGCATGCGATCAAAAGAAACTATAGCATCGTGTTGCATTATAAAGTTAGTAATTAAGGATTGTGATAACCCTAGTTAGTTAAAGTATCAAGTCGTACTTACATGATTTACCATGATTGATGGATGTCAGTTAGTATAGGCTTTACATGATCACACCTTACTTCTGCGCTTGTTATTCCTTATTGATATCAGTTCAGGATATGTCTCATTGCAGGTTTTACAATATTTATTATCCTGAGATTATTTTATATTCAGTCTTTACTTTCCAGTATTTGTATTGCTTGTGTTGTTGGTTTAAGTTCCTAGATTGGCTTCCTTTGTGGTACATGTTATTGGGGGATCTAACCCCACTAGTTTTATATGGCCAGATCCAGTAGCAGCACCGGAGGATCTTTCATACTTTTCTGAGGATGGTGGCCAACTAGAGCACCAGACCGCTTGAGTGGGTTTTCTTACTTCCCCACCCTAATGTACATTCTATTTTGTGGGCATTTAGCCATCGAGCATATGTTTAACTCGTATTTTGGTTTGATCAGCTAGCCTACGGGCATTAGCATGATTGACATATCCTAGGGTTAATCATGTATGACTCATATTCTAGCTAGTTTATTCATCTGTGTTTATTAGCATCATGGTCATCTGTATATTATATTTTGTGATGCTTTACTATAATATTTTAGCTGATCTTATATCTTATTATTATTTCGGTTGTTCTTGTGATTGAGATACTAGGGTTTTTGGACCTAGGCTTGACTATTGGATTGTAGTAATGACCCCTTATGTCTAACAGCTTCACCGTATATGCGGAGTACCAGAGTGCTCTAAGTATACGTAGCTGGCCTTGTCAATTCCGCTTTCCAGTATTCTGGTTCTGGGATGTGACACAGTTTTAGTGGTGGCCCATATAGGTCTGTCTGAGCGGATTATGTCTGTCTGAGCATCTAGTTTTTACAGATATGTGGGGGTTGTTACTGTTTCTAGATGTCTCAATCCTAAAATATTTCCCTTGATCCCTAGTTATTTTCTCCATCCCTGATTCTTGATCTGATATCTGCTTATTCATTGATCTATCATATTCTCCGATTGACTCTTGTGTCCATAACTTTCAGGAGCAATGTTCCTATTACTATCGGCCAGATTGATCGAGTGCATCTCGAGGAGGGTCAGCATTCGGGAGCCCAGCATATTTTTGGAGATCGGCCTCAGCATTCAGGGGCAGAGTCTAGAGTAGATCCCGAGACAGATCGGCCGGCAGTATCGAACAAGCATGCAACACCTGTGCACCCAGTTCAGCCTGAGCAGCCAGCGGGTTGCCCGAGCCCTGATGGATGTCCTTCGAGGTTTCATGACGATCCAACAGCACCAGAGTGATGTACTCACTCAGTCGATCCAGACAGCGTTGGAGCGAGGTGGTTCTCAGATCCTGTAAAACTCCTCACCCAAAAATAGGTATTTTTTGTGTATTATATATTTATTGTCTTTATTTAGATTATTTTAAATATCAATTTAAATCTAATGGTTGCTTTAGGAGACTTCATCGTAGTTTAAACATTAATGACATACGACAACCCGAAAATCTACATCGTCATTCGTAGAAAGTAGCCTACACTGGAGACACTACTTGTAGGATCTTTCTGTGACTCAAAATTCGATCATTTAGCAATGATATAGCACTAGTGTAGCAATCGTAGTTTATTATATTTAATATTTAGATATTATATATAATTTATTTATGCATATTTTTAATCCAAACTTTCTTTTATTAGCAACCCATAATTTAATTTCCACCATGAGATTTTTATGCCAATCAAATCTAGAAATTCCTTTTTTGAAGATTTGTATATTATTTACTATTATGTTATTCCCTTAGAATCAAATCAAATCTTATTCATTAATTAGTTATTGGATTAGTTATTGGCTATTTAATAACCAAAAATCTAATTAGAAAATCTCCTAATAAATAACTACCCATCCTACCCCATCTCCAAAACGCGCGCCCCTTACTCGTAAGCATGCCCCCTAGGCCGATTCTCCCTCTCTCTACCCATCTATATGTATATAAAATTACCCCCTTCTCATTAAAAAACCAAAACCTAACATAATCTCCTCCACCAAAACCCTAACTTTCTCCCCACCATCTCCTGTAATACCCCGTTCCGCTCAAGCGGACTGCCGATTCAAACGGCAAAAGTGCAAACATCCCGACCTGCTTTGCTCAGCGAGGCAACTCGTTGAGGCAAGGATATCCAGACTTGATCCTTACAGGAGTTCGGCTTAGGCTTTCAGAGGCTCGCTCGCAGTATCACTCGACCAAGGCGGATCATCGCTAAGGTGGGTGGCTACGGTGAACTTGTCTTTGCTTAGCCAGCACATATAAAATACGAAATGATACATGTTAGTCGCTAAGTGAATCACCTCATGCATGCTAATAAGAATACAACGCACCTAGCTAAGGGAAAAATCCTAACTTGTATTGCTTATGCTAGAACATGGAAATAAAATATTGCTATATATTTAGACTCTCGCATGTTACCTTTGCCTTGTTCAACTGGACCCGCTATGCCTCGGGTAGAATGACACATATGTATAAAAGTAGTGCATTGTTCACTCCCTATACTGCACGACCCTAGTTAACGTCGCTCGGAAAGGCCCCGTACGGTTTTGCTTGGCTTACCTTCGGGCCCGAACGAACTTGAATGCTTAAGTTATACAAGTGCATGCTTGCTTGCTTTTATAAATTGCTAGATTTAATGCTTGCTGCATAACTATGCCCAGACCATGAAACACTTTGCTTGTCATGCATTCATTTAGGTTCTCCTCGGAAGACTACCTGATAGTTGTTCCGTGCATGAATAACCTGAGTGTATCCGGGACCGCCAGGTCACTAAGGCAATTCCCGAACCAGGGAACTTGCACCAATTCTGTGATCCAAGAATCCTAGCTCATGGAGCAATACTGTCCTGTATTGAATAAAATGGCTCGTTGGAGTCAATACTCAATATTGAGCGAAATCCTGATCCTGCCCCAACAAGTTACATATATATATATATATATATCCTGACTTGAATTGGTTCCATGTAGCTTGTTCTATATATATATATCCTGCCTCGAACTTGTTCCTGTACCTGACCAGACCCTGAAGATTAGAGACTTGCATGGTCACAGGACAACTTGGAAACAAGGTTTAGTTCCGCGGACGGTCGCTGGGGCACCGGCACCGATCCGATCCGGACGGAACTCGTGATAGTCGCCTGCTATAGGAAGGAATGCCCTGGGATGTCCTGATCTATGCGTCGCACGATATTCCATACTGAGACTAGACAGTCCATTATGGCGTCGTGCCAGTGACCTCATGTTCATATAGATAAGTCATCCTCGCTTAGCGGCTACCCGCGTACGAGCCATTGTATTACATCGAGAATAACTGAACACCTGAACGATCATGATATAACAATACTTGTGCATAAAGAGCACTTGAACATCTTATACAAACCACCTAAGAAATCAGAGTAACCGTGCACCCAGAACGTGATCTCGCACTGAAACGCTTGCGTTTGCATATGCTATGCCCCCTGAATGCTTATACGTGTTTGTGCTTGAAATAACTTGGGTTTGCCTTGGACAGGGAAGGACAAATGGTAAGTTGGTAAGTCTCGCCGTGTTTCCTCTTATATCGCACGGCGCACTGCCACACGAGTTAGGCTTTTCATAATATGCCATAAAACTGATCCTAAGGCTCAACTAGAAAGACAACTAAATAGTTGATGCACGGAACCTATATTACATGTTTGGATTTGTAGAGCGGGCAAGTAGCCGCCCCACCAGTGCATTCATGTACTGATAATCCACCAGATTGCTTGCAGGGTGCGGGAGAACCTCGTTCGGTGCGGATGCCTCCTTCTTGCGTGCTAAAGGTATGGAGTTCGACTCAGAAGCCTTGGAACGCTACGTTCGGAATTGAAGCACATATACAAGACATAATGTTGGAACATCGCCTGAACATCGCCTGAACATCGCCTGAATATTTCCTGTATATCATCCATAAATGTAGCCACTTGGCACGCTTTTATATTTCAGAGAGAGAGCTTGAGCGACTTGTAATCTCGGCTATGCGCCGCCTGTAATACTCGTTTCAATATGAATAAAGAGAGCTTGTTTTACTTCAACTTGTGTACTTAATCTTACTTTCGCTATTATCGACTCAGTGAACTTGTTACCATTCGCTTATGCGTTTATACGTCCTGCTGCACTCGGACAATATGTGCGACTCTGTGGCTTAGATCCCTTACCGCCAGCCAATGAACCATGGCCTTGCATGGGCACGGTTCACGCTCGTACGACATCACGCCCGGATGGGTCGAAGCGATCGTCCCGCGGGAGCGCTGGCGCGATGATTCGTACCCAGCGGGGACGGCCGATTAGCCTGCGGGAGATCGGGGCGTGACAGATTGGTATCAGAGCCTGGCTTATACGCCCTTGAACTTCATTTCTAATATCTCTGTTTCGAAAGCTCGTTCGTGGGTTATGTGTACACACTCTCTCATTGCCTCGGTGGGATATTCCAAACAATAAGTCTAATACTTTCAAAACTTGCATGTGAAATGATATGATGGCTTGTACGACATTGTGATCGGAAGGCCTTTGTGCCAACTAGTGCTAGACCCTTTGGGGAATAGACTCGTGCTAGGATTTACATGATGTATGCGAACCATATGCCTATACATGTTTACCCAATTGGTTAGTGCGAAAACGAATATTGCCCGAACGGTCAGCTATGCACTCAGCCTTTCGGCTAAGTTGTGTAGAACATCGTGCACCAAGACCCTTTGGTGCAATCCAGTTATAAAATGAGAGTTGGATATCGTTCAGGAATAATACAAGTCATACTTAGAGCTGCAAATCGATAGACTTCATTGGATTATCGCTTAGGCGAATATTAAGAATCATGCTTGGTTATGGAAAATAGCTCGAACGAAAATTCTTTTTGGAAGACACAATCAAATATAGATGCTTGGATGACTATTAATCCAGAATATATATAATGGGATTAGATTTTATCAGGCGAAAACTTGAGTGTCATGCTAGAAATTGAGGAAACGAGTTAGTGAGTAAGCTAACGATAATACGAGCATCGATTAAGAACTTGATGGAATGACTCAATTTCGAGTGGTGGATGGATCATTTAGAAACGTCCAAACGGATCCATAACCCGTGTGATAGTCAGACTGAACGATATTGAGAATGACTTGAATAAATGATAAGGCTTATATCGAATAGAAACTCTCGGAAATGGAAACCAATATCTTGGTTAAGGAAAACTTGTTGGAAATTGGAGAATCGTGCGAGCGGTTTCGAATTTAAATAAACGGATTGAACGTGAAAAAATTATCGCTCGAACAAGTTAACCCGAGAATGAATATTTGGCTTCGGAATATAAATTTGACTTGGTATCGATAATATGAAGATAGCATGGATCGATACAAGCAAAGAAAATATTAGGTTTCTAGGAATGATATAAGCGATAACATATCTTGCTTGGAGTTTGGAAGAACGAACTCGATATATGGAACATATCAGAAAAGCAGGACTTGGGCTAGAATATTTGAACTTGGTTATCGAGGAATGCCAAAAGTAGACTGTAGAAATATCGAACGATAACATTGAAGTTGGATGATTTTGAAAGACCAACTATAATCACTGCATGAACGGATTTGACTTGGTGGATATAATTGGATGGAATTAAAGGTTAAAGGATAAGGTGTCTCGATCGTGTCGAAGATAGCCATAACATTCAAACGTTCTTGTCTTGTACGAGCATAACTCTATGCCTCACATGCGTCACGCCCGGATTAGGATGATTATCCAGCGGGAACGTTGACGTGATGATCTCACGTCCAACGTGGATGATCGAACTTGCGGGAGACCGAGGCGTGACAACTTATGGATCGTCTTGACTTCTGGTTCGACACGATAAGACGAACTTGGAATGCAAGTGATTGAAAATATTTCGATGGACTAGTTAGCCTAGAACCTGGAATAAATTATGTTTGATGGTTTTGTGAACGAATACGTGAATCAGGTTGAACGACTTGGAGAAACAATCTAAGGTTTAGAGTTGAATCTTGGCTCGGAATGGATATGATTCTATCAAAATATATTTGAGGAGATAGAATATGCAAACCACTAGGCTTGTCCTGCAACTTGAATATATATTGGATTTTATTGAATGGACTCGTCCCCCGTGCAAACGAACGTGTTAATGAGAGTAGGTAAATATGTGCTCGATATTTAGAATCTGAGTGAAATAAGCTTGGGTAGAATATCCCATGCAAATGAACAATGGTTTGACCCTAGGGATTGGGGCGAGCATCGTGCAGCGAATTTGTACGATGAATCGCGATATGCTTGAACATGTACCTATGACCTTGTGAGCTGACCTAACGATTAGGCAGACGATCCTGTACCGAGTGAATGAACCCGTGCCACCGAATTTACCATATTGCTTGAATAAGATCCATAACTGGGGTAGTAAGACTTAGGGTTAGACTTGGGCACGATGACGTATGCTAAGTTGATCCGAATGAATGGACGCTAGTCGGTTGAATCGGATTAATCGTGTTTAACGGTAGTGCAAATACTTGGTTGAAATGGAAATAATATGGAATTTGATTGAACCCTTGAAATTTCGCAAGTAGCTTGTCCGATTTCACTATCTCTAAGTTTGGTTGACTGCATGTGTTTGAGGGACGCTTCAAATATGTGCACGATCCAAGACTTAAGAAATATGGAACTCGAGTGCTAAGACTTCGCTATAGCTAAGTTGGTTGACATGCATGTGTTTGAGGGACGCTTCGAATATGTGAACGATCCAGACACGCGATATGCTGATCTCGAATGCTAATGCAAGTAAATATCCTACCGAACAAGCATAATGACTTGTATAAGTTTGCCTCAGCCTTAGATCACTATCAAAGATTGATTAAAATATACCTTGTGTTAAGCAACATGTCCTGCACTAAGGCGCAAATGAGACTGACTCAGTATACACGCAACACAACGTAAGCATCGAGTAGGGGATTGTGTTCCAATGGATCTAGTGGTACCGATAGCTACGCTTGGGCTAGAATCAAAATTTTTGATAGTATGGCTTGCCCTCAGGAAGTCTCGAGGACGAGACTTTTTCTGAGGGGTGGATAATGTAATACCCTGTTCCGCTCAAGCGGACTGTCGATTCAAACGGCAAAAGTGCAAACGTCCCGACCTGCTTTGCTCAACGAGGCAACTCGTTGAGGCAAGGATATCCAGACTTGGTCCTTACAGGAGTTCGGCTTAGGCTTTCAGAGGCTCGCTCGCAGTATCACTCGACCGAGGCAGATCATCGCTAAGGTGGGTGGCTACGGTGAACTTGTCTTTGCTTAGCCAGCACATATAAAATACGGAATGATACATGCTAGTCGCTAGGTGAATCACCTCCTTCATGCTAATAAGAATACAACACACCTAGCTAAGGGAAAAATCCCAACTTGTATTGCTTATGCTAGAACATGGAAATGAAATATTGCTATATATTTAGACTCTCGCATGTTACCTTTGCCTTGTTCAACTGGACCCGCTATGCCTCGGGTAGAATAACACATATGTATAAAAGTAGTGCATTGTTCACTCCCTACACTGCACGACCCTAGTTAACGTCGCTCGGAAAGGCCCCGTACGGTTTTGCTTGGCTTACCTTTGGGCCCGAGCGAACTTGAATGCTTAAGTTATACAAGTGCATGCTTGCTTGCTTTTATAAATTGCCTAGATTCAATGCTTGCTGCATAACTATGCCCAGACCGTGAAACACTTTGCTTGTCATGCATTCATTTAGGTTCTCCTCGAAAGACTACCTGATAGTTGTTCCGTGCATGAATAACCTGAGTGTATCCGGGACCGCCAGGTCGCTATGGCAATTCCCGAACCAGGGAACTTGCACCAATTCTGTGATCCAAGAATCCTAGCTCATGGAGCAATATTGTCCTGTACTGAATAAAATGGCTCGTTGGAGTCGATACTCAACATTGAGCGAAATCCTGATCCTGCCCCAACAAGTTACATATATATATATATATATATATATATATATATATATATATATATATACTGACTTGAACTGGTTCCATATAGCTTGTTCTATATATATATATATCCTGCCTCAAACTTATTCTTGTACCTGACCAGACCCTGAAGATTAGAGACTTGCATGGTCACAGGACAACTTGGAAACAAGGTTTAGTTCCGCGGACGGTCGCTGGGGCACCGGCACCGATCCGATCCGGACGGAACTCGTGATAGTCGCCTGCTATAGGAAGGAATGCCCTGGGATGTCCTGATCTATGCGTCGCACGATATTCCATACTGAGACTAGACAGTCCATTATGGCGTCGTGCCAGTGACCTCATGTTCATATAGATAAGTCATCCTCGCTTAGCGGCTACCCGCGTGCGAGCCATTGTATTACATCGAGAATAACTGAACACCTGAACGATCATGATATAACAATACTTGTGCATAAAGAGCACTTGAACATCTTATACAAACCACCTAAGAAATTAGAGTAACCGTGCACCCAGAACGTGATCTCGCACTGAAACGCTTGCGTTTGCATATGCTATGCCCCCTGAATGCTTATACGTGTTTGTGCTTGAAATAACTTGGGTTTGCCTTGGACAGGGAAGGACAAATGGTAAGTTGGTAAGTCTCGCCGTGTTTCCTCTTATATCGCACGGCGCACTGCCACACGAGTTAGGCTTTTCATAATATGCCATGAAACTGATCCTAAGGCTCAACTAGAAAAACAACTAAATAGTTGATGCACGGAACCTATATTATGAGTTTGGATTTGTAGAGCGGGCGAGTAGCCTCCCCACCAGTGCATTCATGTACTGATAACCCACCAGATTGCTTGCAGGGTGCAGGAGAACCTCGTTCGGTGCGGATGCCTCCTTCGTGCGTGCTAAAGGTATGGAGTTTGACTCAGAAGCCTTGGAACGCTACGTTCGGAACTGAAGCACATATACAAGACATAATGTTGGAACATCGCCTGAACATCGCCTGAACATTTCCTGTATATCATCCATAAATGTAGCCACTTGGCACGCTTTTATGTTTCAGAGAGAGAGCTTGAGCGACTTGTAATCTCGGCTATGCGCCGCCTATAATACTCGTTTCAATATGAATAAAGAGAGCTTGTTTTACTTCAACTTGTGTACTCAATCTTGCTTCCGCTATTGTCGACTCAGTGAACTTGTTACCATTCGCTTATGCGTTTATACATCCTGCTGCACTCGGACAATCTGTGCGACTCTGTGGCTTAAATCCCTTATCGCCAGCCAATGAACCATGGCCTTGCACGGGCGCGGTTCACGCTCGTGCGATATCACGCCCGGATGGGTCGAAGCGATCGTCCCGCGGGAGCGCTGGCGCGGTGATTCGTACCCAGCGGGGACAGCCGATTAGCCTACGGGAGATCGGGGCGTGACATCTCCAACCGGTCGAGCCTCCCCCTCCCCTTCACGTGGATACCACAACCATCTCCTTCATTCAAGAACTCCAATATCGCCTTCCTTCTTCTTCTAGTAAGTTTCTTTAATCCTTCGCTCATTCCTTCTACAATCCCTTCTTGATTTATATATATATATATATATATATATATATA
This sequence comes from Iris macrosiphon, assembly GCA_036927795.1. Classification (NCBI taxonomy): domain Eukaryota; kingdom Viridiplantae; phylum Streptophyta; class Magnoliopsida; order Asparagales; family Iridaceae; genus Iris; species Iris macrosiphon. The sequence goes on along the minus strand of JAYESA010000005.1, from coordinate 3,971,356 downwards.
TATATATATATATATATATATATATATATATATATATATATATATATAGTATGATGATGTAGACTCCATTGTTTTATTTTAAAGAACTCATAAAATCCATGAACTCTAATTTTGAGTTCCAACTCAACACTTTTGTGCATGCATGAAACCTCCTTCAAAACCCCCCTTTAATTATTGTTAATGTATTTATATAGATATTATTACTAGAAAATATATTCAGTTTTTATAAAAATCTCAGATTTATTAATTTGTATTAAATTAGAGTTTTGAGCATATTTTATGTGTAGTATTGACCTAGTCTTGATGTATGCATGTTGGAAATCCTTTGACCTTGTTAGGACTTAATGATAGATATAAAACCCTAATTTTCTTGGTAAATTAATATTTTTCAGAAATTATATATTATTTATTTATGTTAAATAAATAGTATTTTGAATGTCTTTAAATGTCACAAAATCTAAGTACCATCCCTTGACATGCCTACTAGCAAGGGTTGTTGCCAATCCTAATAGAATCAATTTGTAGATGGTAAAACCTAATTAATTTTGTATAAAAAAATTTATTTATTATATTTAATAATAATTTTTACAAAATATATTCAAAATATATTTTTAATTATAAAAATTAGGATTCTAGGTGTTTTATGTGACAAGTTGAGATAGTTTTGACAAAACTTGACCCCGACAGTTTTAGACTTAACCATCGACCAAAAACCCTTATTTGAGCATTTAAAATTATATTATTATATTTTAATTCTGATTTATGAGTATTTATTCTATATTTTTCTATTTATCAAAAATTAATTTTTGGTGACTAGTAGGTAACTCGTTATGACCTAGTTTTGATTTTTACTTGGTTTTGGACTCATAGAATTTATAGGAGATGGTCCTATCACTAAAAATCCTATTTTCCAGTAAAATTCTAGAATTAATATTTTTTAAAATTTAGTGTTTTAAAAATGATTTTTGGTAATCTTTGATGACTAGTAATAGTTGGTCTGTAACTACTTGCATGTGCAAACCAATATAGAATTAATAACTAGATAATAACCTGATTATACTAGAAATGAGAGTCTAATTAGTGTAATAATTAATTGGTAGGTGTTTGTGATGAATATTGGTGAGGTATTTTCATATCTTCATGACCTTGACACGTACCTTGTACATACACGGATGTGTGATACGCGTGAGTGAAGACGGATCCTCGTATTCCGGTTGCTCCCGATGTGTAAGGGACGTGTGTCGGCTTAGTCATATTTATTATTTTATGATGCATTCATTAGACTTAGTGGTGAGGAACTGGAAGTATCGTGTCAGGGATACGATCTGGACAGTTGTTTGGGTGGGGAGGATATACACGAGTCGTTTGGGCTACTTTACACTTTCTTATGCAGGCCGTACTCTCCGTTGGAGACGTGAGTCATGACGACCCTATATTTACTTGGCGGCATCTGACGTCCGTGACATTATGCACGTGGTTCCTGGATCTCCAAGAGAACTATGCACATCCCATTTTTTTTAGTCAAACAGGGCATTCGTGCTACGATTATCCTCAATTGCATTCACGTAGCTTGGTTAGCTTACCCAGTACATATATTTATATTCAGTTTATGATTGGCATGCTACTATGTATCTTGTTACGTCCCTCTGAGAACCTGGTTCCTTTCCAGGTGTAGACGATCTCGAGAATTTGTAGGACCACAGACCCAAACTTGCTACTTCTCTATCTTTCGAGGAAGTCTTCCCTTCGAGCCTCTCTGATCATTAGATGATGTACTTATTATATTTTCTTTTATATTCTAGTTTGGTAGTAGATTTGTCTCCATCCAACTGTTAGTTCTTTTCGTCTATGTCATACTTGATTCAGTTATATAGTTGATTGATTATTCTTTTCTATTTGATTTTGTGAATGAGATTTAGTTATGTCATGTGACTTGTGACAATTATATACCACTTGTGAATTATTATTCATAATTATACAGCGTACGTATGTGTTATGATTTTTATATATTAGAGTTTTCATATACTTACGGCTGGCATACTTACGTATTCCTAGTCCTACGTATTTTGGGACCGGGGCATGACAGTTCCTTCGATAGGCAAGATGTACTTGCCTTCGGTCAAGTTCTAGCCTAATACTACCAAGGTTACCCACGACCAAGACCAAGCTCGGCTGCTCTCGGTGAAGGCTGAAGAAGTGAAGAAGGAAAGAGAAATGAAAGGAAAAGAAAAGTGAAAGGAAAAGAAAAGTGAAGGAAAGAGAAATGTATGCTTATATAGGAAAATGGTTGATTGTAGGCCATTGGATCATAATCCATACCCTCTCCTGGGTTTATCACAGCCATGCAAACAAAAACCAAGGGACCAACGGTCCAAAGCTTGCAACTAAGGAAAAAACTTGCAAAAATAACCTAGACAATGCATGGATGGCATAAAGTATGATATAAAAAATTAAACAATAAGCAAGCTATACATGTATAATACGCGTATGACAGGTACGTATACTAGAACAGTGAGACGAGTCTCACACTTGGCTTAGGATGTTTTAGGCTTCCTTGAGCTAGAGTCCTTGGGCGCATAGTACAGGGAATCCAAGTTGGGACTATGCAAGCCCTGGCCACCAGCAACCTTGCTTTGAAGAGGTTCCATGCGCCTATGATCAGCGCATTCTTTCTGGCCTAGACGATGCTGTGCGTGCATCGTGGGACTTGGCATGACTCTTTTCGAGCGCAGCTTCAGAGATGAAGACAGGATGAGCACCAACCTTCTGTGATGAAGACAGGATGCACACCAACCTTCTGTGCACCTGCGACAAAGGTTAGAGGCACTTCTGGAACGGATTCGGGGTTCAACGCAGCTGCCTTAGCAACTCACATCCTTCAAACTTTTTGAGGTCATGTTGGCCTCGGCAAGGGACTCGTCTTGTCGGCGGAGTACAGGTCAACCGCTGGTGCAACTACGACGTGGGTTGATGATGCATCGGATACCGACTTCGGGCTTGGCATAGCGGCACTAACGTCCCGAGTTCTACTAGTCTTGCAAGGTCGTACGGGCCTCGTTGGAGAGCTCGGCTTGTCCAACATATCTTCGAAAGCTTGTTGATCGAAGTGAACGACCAACATCCTCTGAGTCTAACCTAACTTGGTCACATCGGATTGTGTCACCAGCTTCTCGTTGGAGGAGAAGCTCTTCCCCAGCAGTGTCGTCATTTTTGTCGACATCGCAAAAATAATCTTTGGGTGGAGGGTATAAAATTCTTGTTTATTACGAATTGATAAAGAGTACAAGTGAATACCTATACACGAGGATCTAAGTACAAAAAAAATATTTGGACAAGTGTGATGGTGGAGATTGAGCACTGCAGCGGCTCCTTTACTCCGTTGACGATCCGAGACCAAGGAGGTTGACGAGGCTTCGAATGGCGCTTCTGTCTCCTCCTCTTACATGTGTGATTATTGCCTCTACGTGTCTCTTTTACGTGTAGCTACCACTACTTGCATGTGGGAGACGCCCACTATTTATAGTCTTAGGAAGTCCTTACATAGGCGCATGTACGCAGGCTGTATGTTGGCGCATGGCATTGTAGGCGCATACTGCGTTAAGGCTGCCACGTATCAAGCTGAGATCTAGGGTTGTTGATGCCCATAATACTCATGACACGTGTCATGCCCTAATTTGGATACCTGTATTTGTACCTTGGGAATACTTTCACTTGGTGCATGAAGAACACTGAAGGGGTAGTAGCGCATGACACTGCAGGCGCATACTAAGATGCATAGTGGCGTATGGCACTATGGGCACATGAGACACTAAAATGCGTAGTGGCGCATGGCACTGTGGGCACATGAGACACTTTTTGAATGGTTGGTGCATAGATCGAGGACACTGAAGCGCATGAAGTTAGATCCCTGAGGCGCATGGAACTGGGTCACTGAGGTGCATGGAGCTGAGTTACTGAGGCGCATGGTGTAGATTTTTTTATGCTTCTATAGTCTACCAATTCGATACTAAATGGTACAAATACTGAGGCACAACCAAAGTACAGACGCACAGTTCCAACTGTTCAACACCAAGTGAAACCAAATAAAACTTGAGCTTGTCTAGCGTTGTCAGACAAGACACAAACAAAATATAATATTCCAGGACACACCAAAATTAATTTAGCTTAATTAGACCTAAAATTGTATCTCGTTAACCTTCTGTCACATTTTTGTATGTCCAGTCGCATGCTACAGTACTACTTTCTGATGCATATCTATGAATTGAAAAGAAGTAGATTTATTAAAGAAACTATAGTTTTCTAGGAATATTGTGCACTTCGACTAAGAACATACATATCAGGGCATGTGGTTGCATTGTTACTGCATGTCTCCTATTTTGTTACTTGATCCGACCAATTTCTCTTCATCGAGAAACAATTAGAAGTTGAAGAAACGATGAACACTACATAAAAATCAAGCGTAACTCAACATAGTGTAATATTTTTCTTGATTGCATCAACAAATTCATGTACATCAGAGTTATAGAACTTTCCTTCCTCTGTGTCAATAATGCTAGCATCCCAAATCTGTATGAAGTTTCAGTATTATTAGCTAACGAAAAACGTAGCTTTATTTGAGATGAAAGGAAAGCTAGGTTATAAACAAATTTGAACACACACATGGTGGAGCATTGTCTTCCTTGTGTACCAATGGAGGTCGATGGCGTTTCCCCCCTTATCCGATGTAAAGCCAACTTGGAGAGGCTATATGTTAGAGAACCTATTCTTCAAGTCAAAGTTAATCGCAGTGTATCTAGCTAGCACATATATATATTCCAAAATATGTTGGTCGAGTAGTGTCGTGTTGTATCGGATACACAATATGACACTAATATACACTAGGATCAAAATAAGTGCAATGTTCTTATCACTGTCCATGCAATATACCAAAAAAATTGTAAGAAAATCTCAAGTGAGTCGGAGCCTAAAAAATCAAGAAATCCCAAAAGGAAAAAATATTGAAAGTAGGTAGAGACTCCGAAAAACATGAAATCCCGAAATAAATATTTAAAGTAGGATGGGGCTACGTAATAATAAATATCTGAAATAGGCTAGAACTTGTAAAAAATGAGAAATCCTGGAAGATCCATATTAAGTCGGGACTTCAAAACAAAGATATACCAACAGACAACAAAGACAATATTGATACTTTGCGTATCAAAGAACTCACAAAAGAAAGCAAAAAGTACATAGACTCTGTGTATTAAAGAAATCTTGCAATAAAGATAGGGTTTTACATAGTATAGAAATATCAAAAGAAATCATCCAAACTACGTCGGGACTTCGCATATCGATTCCGAAAGAATAGAAAAAAGTCGGAACTTCGTGTATCGAACAAAAACCAAACAAAAAAGCATTCAAGGAGAGCATAGAAAGAGAACTTGGGACTCTCATACCATATTGAAAGTGGAGGCTACATTGTAAATAAAATTATGCATTAATTTATTAGGTCTCTTGGCAATATTTATAGAAAATACAAATCATATAAAATGATATCTCTAACCCTAGCAGAAAATACATAACTAATAAATGTTAAAAATAAAAATAATTAATTAACTCATATGTTCTTCAACATACACAAGGGTCCTAAATATTTTGAGAATTTTAGGTTAGACACATTTGCACCAAAACATGATATTTTATTAAGAGTTTTAATATGTATTATTATATAGCTCGAGTTATTTGAGAATATGCATTAATTAACTCCGTATAAGATCCAAAGGTCTGAATCCTTCATCCACCAATTAAATTGATTATATTGTCTAATTTTTTATGCATTATTCTTCTTTCACCGGGCTTTAACCCAGCAAGCTCTAGGTTCATCCACGTAACATATATGTCTATACGTTACGGTGGGTATGTTAAAAGCTTTAATATGTAATGTTGATCCATCCCTATCAGGTTGAATTTTTGAAAACATTGATTAACTAATATTTTTAAAAATATGATATTTTTAAACTTTTTGGAACTTTTGAGAAGTACCATCAGACGAGAGGGTTGTTAAGAACTTTATATTATGTAATGTTTATGTTTCTACCAGTTCTGACTTTTAAAAAATATTTTTTACTAACATATTTTAAAGAATATTATATTCCCTAAACATCACAACCCAGTAAACCACAAAAATATCAAGTTATAGGTGAGATCGTAAGAGTGTACCGGTATACACTTTCCTGGCAAAATGGATTTTTCCTTTTATAACCTCCTACACCTGTATATAAATAATCTTGCATTTTCCCAATATCAAATGTAAGGTGTAACAATATACATTTTCCTAGCGAAATTGATTTTTTCCTTTAAAGAAAAAAAATTCCAAGTCCTTTTGTGAACACCACTTTATTTAAAAAAGACATCTACTGTATTCATTCAAATATTCTTAAAATGGTGGAGCGAGCCTATGAGCTGAGTGTGGACCTACGAATCGAGTTGTCTGAGTAAATATTATTCAGAATCGTGGTAGAGAGAATTGTACCAAACCCCATCACCGAACATTAAAAAAGAACAAGACTTTCTTATATGAAACCCTTCAATAGTGAAGACATCTACTTGCACTGAATGAGACATTAACAACCATGTAGACAAATGTAAGATTTAACCAAGATTTGGAGCTCACGCCTCATTTAAATCTTAATACTTTTGATTCCTTGCAGTATGATCGATTTTCATCTAACACAAACATGGAAGATAGAGAAACACAAACACATTAAGAAAAAGTTGCAAAAGAAATGTTATTCCATTAACCCCAGACATTTGGATTATAAGGCTAATTTGTAACTCAATACTCTCAACTATCCATGTTTTTCAACTTGATAATCTAAACTATTTTAACTACTAACTTGATATCCTGAAGATTTTTTTTTTTTAAAATACCCCTTTTCTCTCTCTTCTCCAACCACCACTCCCCTCCTTCGCCGCCCTTCGGACTTCCTATTAGTCCCGAAGTCAGATCAAAGTAGAGGAGGTCCACAAAGTAGAGACTCACTCAAGAGTTTGTCTCTACAAAAGTTGGTGTACTGAGATCCACTCGCAAGCGTCTCTATAGTGACACACAACTCCACAGCAGCACTAAATCATGAACATGTTACAAACTGACAAAAGAGAAAAAAAATACAACAACAATCAGAAAATCGTTCTTCTCTTTACGTTCGAAGACACTACAATGAGAAAGAACAAAAAACAAGAAAAGAAATACCAGAGAAAAGAACTCCTTGCTGGGGTGATCAAAACTACCGATGATCAAGGTAAGATTCGTCCTACACGATGATCTTCCCTCAAGATCCAGCAAGTTCGCAAACGAACTTCTAGAACGCTCTTCGTCACATTCGGATCACTCAGAAATCACTATTTGGGAGGGGCGCTAGCTAGGCCGCATACGAGCTCAGGTGCTCTCGATTTTCTTGTGAAGTCTAAAATTCTTTCTCCTCAAATAGAAGAGGATCCCCTACATAAATAGAGAAAATCAGCACATATGCGGCCTGAGAAAGCTCATGCCGCATATGCACCATTTGACACCAGGCCGCATGCTTAGCCGTAACCGAATGCGACGCTGGGGCCACATGCTACGTTGAAGCCGCATGCGTCGCCGCCGCCACCGCCAGTCACGCTGCACAAAGCAGCACCGCCAAACACTGCCAAGCGTCGAAAGCAGCTACACTGTACACGGACACCCCCGTGCCGCATGTACCGCATAATCCGGATAGCACGGATAACCATGCATCGCATACGCCGCCAACAGCCAAACCTGTCCCCTACACATACGACTCGCTCATGCAAATTTGTAGGCCGCATAGCCCCTCTGGCCACATAGCTCCAAGCCGCATAGCTCTTTGGATGCATAGCGCCTTGGCCGCATTAGCTCCTTGGCCGCATAGCGACACAGTGCATGCGACCGTGCTAGAAATTGTGCATGCAACTCATGCATAAAATAAGGGCATGTGCGTCATGCAACGATGCTGACGTGCTAAGTACAAAGTGTGCCAACAAAGTGCCACTTTGCACCCTTGAGCCCGAGCCCGAGTCCGAGTTGCTATGCCCCTTCAGGACTTAGCTCCTAAGGGAAGCATCCCAAATGTGGTGACTAAATAAAGATTTCCATAAATGTATTCATACTTAATCGCTCTAGGAAAGTCAACCCACATGGGCTACCACTCCATGTGCATATACCAATACTAAGCAAAACTATATATTGAGATATACACATTGGTGGTTTCCAATGTGGCACTAAAACTCCTAAAGTAAAGTGAAAAATACCAACAATCTCCCACATATATCATAATATATGGTCAAAAATTTCTCACAGTGACTACCCATCATGCATTAGGATAGATGTTGCTCATGACTTGAATCTTCTCGCATGGGTCAAACAACAGTATGATACAAGAATGGACTACGCCTTAAATTCTAAATCATAGCTAATGTTCTTCCCACTCGCACAATGACATCATCTTTGCCTCCGGTCGCACATTAAAGGTCCTGTGCTGACATGGTTTTGGTGTATGTATCTTGGGTGTCTACAAGTTTATCCTCAAGAGACGGCCTATATCTCTGTCCATACACTTAGGTGATTTTCTTTTAAGAGAGTTTAATATTATCCAGCATGAAGTCTTGTGCTTTCGTGCGGTGCTACGCCATTGTGACATGGCTCACAGCCGAGATTAACTACCTCTTGTGGTATCACCCACGGTAGCATGAGGTTACTAGCCTCTTAGTAGTGTTGTACTACATCGCAGCATAAAGTCTTGTGCTTCCGTATGATGCTACGCCACTGTGATATGGCTCGTAGCTGAGGTTAACTATCTCATGTGGTGTCATCTACTGTAGTATTAGGTCACCGGCCTCTTAGTAGTGTTGTACTACAACTCTCTACCTTTTTAGCATTGGTCTACCTGCCTATTTGAAGTGCTACTACCGTTGTGATAAGGCCCGAAGCCGAGGCTTTACATATTTTACCTCATCGTGGTATCACGCCACTATAGTATGGGATACAAGTCCCATATAGTGCTGAACTACTCGTGTTTCCAGCAACGCACGCCAAACATTCACTCTGTCCGAGAACTTATTAAGGCGTCAAAGCCACCCTTACATAAGATTTATTATTTTATATATATATATATATATATATATATATATATATATATATATATATATAAAGAATAAATAGTAGACCATAGTGGTTCTAGGTATGTATCCCATCCTGCCCCAAAAGACTACCCACTGTATCTGATATTTTTTCAGTCAATGATCTCCCTTGAACCAAAAGCTAGATGCCTAGTAGATTTTTCTTTGAACTAATAGCATAAAACTTAATGGTAGGATTATAAATATACAATATCAGAGGTCCTTCAAGCCTATTTTACCTGTTGTGCCTTCGACTAGCTGACGCTTGAGACCTTTAGTGAACGGATCCGCCAGGCTCTCCTGACTCCGAACATCCACCACTGTAATGACACCAGTCTTGATTAGATTGTTCAGTGCTCTATGCCGAAGTCGCACGGTCCTCTTCTTACCATTGAAGAAATTATTAGATGATATTGCTGCAGCTGCCTGGTTTGCAGTATATTGGTACAGCCAGAATCTGTGCACCAACCATTGGAAGATCGTACATGAGCTCCCGAAGCCACTCTGCTTCATCTGCTGCAGCTGCAAGTGCATTGAACTCAGACTCCATTGATGAGTGTGAGAGCATTGTCTGCTTCTTCGACTTCCACGATATAACAGCTCCACCTATTGAAAAAATATATCCTCCAGTGGATCTTCCACTCTCTTCTTCTGAGCACCAACTAGCATCACTGAAGCCTTCTACCACTGTTGGATCTCTGTTGTAGTAAAGTGTAAACTTTTGAGTCTTCTTGAGGTATCTCATTACCCTCTTCACAGCTTTCCAGTGTTCAACACCTGGGTTACTCGTGAATCTACTAAGCATCCTCACGGCAAAAGCGTAATGCCCCAGTCCCAAAATATATAGGGCTAGGAATACGTAACATGCCAGTTATGCATTCGACCAGACTCTGGTCTGACTCGAATGCGTATAAGCTGTATTATAATGGTCACTATCTAAATAATCAAGTAAATATAAATATCTATGTCTCAATCCACAATGAACAAAATATACAAGAATGAGCTACATGTGCTAAAGTCGGCCGTCCAGTAACACACAAACTTTAATATACTCGAGAAAGAAATATGAGTCTATAAAACTAGGCTACATCAGCAGATGAATAAACAATATGAATAAATAACCATAACTCCGGTAGAATGATATAAGTACCCGGTACCAATGCCTGCAAGACAAGCAACTCCATCAACAACTCCAAAGGCTCCATAACCGTCTATGCTATAAAAACTGGCAGGAGATCAGGTCCTCAGAGGGATGTAACAAGGTACAAGAAACAGCATGCCAAAAGTAAAATAGTATAATGCCACATACTCAAGGGTAAACTACTGTAACCAACTATGTGATATGCAAATGAGAGTATAGTATCGTACCCCGGGCAGGTACTCACGAAAGATCCCAATGGACACTTTTGTAATCTAACAGTACACTCAAGGTTCTGTGTGGGGGAAACATGATGTAGATGTATATATATAAATATAATACTTTAGATTTTGCATAGGGAACCTAAAGCCTAATACACATAAATAGTAATAGTAAAAATATGCCCAGAGTATGATGAAGACTCTCCCCACCCAATGTAACCTCACGTCTCATGCCCACGATGTCTCATGTCCATAACACCCAAGATCATAACCTCGAGCTAGTACAACGAGTCATAATGATAACTATATAATATGCAAGTCTCATATCACGAATCATGTAAACCTATATAAAATTCCCATGAATAACTCAAGAAAGATTCTGTTACATGAATTAGTGTTAAGTGTCCTACGGTATGGCATACTTGGTAAAGCAAGCACGTAAAAATAGGATCGTGGAATCAACTCTCTAAGTGACGTTGTACGACTCCGCGTACGGCGTCGACACCCGAATCTTATTCGGACGCTAAGCAACATCCCACGGTCCTAGGATATACACACACATCAACCATATCAAATAAATATAATAACTAAATAAGATAATTAAGGCAAGAAACTATGATATATCATGGCAAGGTACACTTACCTGGGTTCTGAACTCCGTCAACTAATCCTAGGAAAGTAAAATCTGCACGTACACCTCCGGATGCTGAAACAAACATCACCAATATTTCCAGAATACTAAAAGTAGCTAGGATTGACTACCCATAAGTCCAATTTAGACACAGGAGCAAAATTGACAATCTTGGGTCAAAGCAGGTCCGCATGTAGCCCACTTTGCACCATAAAATATATCAAAGATAAAGTTCTCTAAATTTGTCAAACTTAGTGTCTATAAGTCCATAACGAGGACATAATCTCAACAGAATATCCAAAATTGGAATTCGGTGAGCCGGTCACGAAATTGCCCGTCATGTGGAACCGTGGGACCCACGTTTCGTCAATGTTCTCAGAATTGTACCAAACTTGGGTCACAGGACCAGCATAATATTTTGAATCCAATGACACAATTTTTGTTGCGAATCGACGAGTACACACAAAGTTATGGCAATGTATCAGAATAGGTCGATACGGTACTTTTTGGCAGATACACGTTGATTCTGATGTGCACGCACATACACGTTGATGCTGATGTGCACGCACATCCAAATCAAGTTCTGCGAAAGCTCACACGTCCCCGTTAACGATATGCACCTTTCGTTAAAATTGTTACATAAAAAAGTTGCCTCGTTTGGCAGAATGCACCCCGTATCGGATATTTTGGGTATTCTAAAAGCAAGTTTTTGGTCGTTTTGGAACAAGAATAATTTAACCATTAAAGCAAACTAATAAAAACTAAAAGAATAGTAAATTTTTTGGTTATATTATAAATAAGTTCTTTTAATTATATTTTACAAATAATTAACGAGTTGGTAGAAAATTGGACATGAACATGGATACTTGGACCAAAATTTTGAACTGTTGTTGAACAGTTTTTCGGCCAACTTTCGGTCAATTTTTTGATCAAATTCAGAGGCCTAAATTCGTTTCACTTGAAGGAAATCCTAGAGGGTTAGTTTGTGAATATAACAGCGAAGACGGGATACAAAATAGATGAGCAAAGAGGGAGGAAACTCTATGTTAAGTGGGGGGTCGCAACTATTGCTGCTGCTGCCGGCCGCTGCGGCGACGCTCCGGCGCAGCTGTGGGGCAGCGGTCGGCGTTGGTCGACGGCGGTCGCCGTAGGTGATGGTGGAGATGGGATTAGGGTTTTAGGTTTGATATATACATATATATAAGAAGGTAGGAAGGGGAGTTGCTGTACGCGGGTTGGGTAGGTTTTATAGTTAGGATTTTATTAACGGGTTTGGGTTTAGGTTAACGGGTAAGGTTAGGGTTTTATTTATTTTCTTTTATTTCTCTATCTCTCTCTCTCTCTCTCTCTATATATATATATATATATATATATATATATATATATATATATATATATATATATGTGTGTGTGTGTGTGTGTGTGTGTGTGTGTGTGTGTAACCATTAAAAATAGTTTTGGACCTCAATCAATTCCAGAAAAAATTATACAATACACTAATAATAGTTTTACACCCAAAAATATATTTTTTGTATAATATTAATAATTAATTAAATACACATAATTATAAATTTATGAATATTATATATTATAATTAGCTAAAAATAAATAAATAAAAATTTCTTAATCAAAATAATTTCAGAATACCAATATTAATAAATTTAAGAATTAAATTCTAAAAATTAGGGTTCTTACAAAAGGCAATGTCAGGCCTAGTGGTATTCGTAGCATACATCAAACTCCTAATGATACTAGAGTACTCCAACTGTTTGACACTTTTTTCTGGGTTAGGCTTCAATTTCTTGTCACATCTATATGGAGTATCGATCACAGGAAGATCCTGATATCCATATCGTGTGAGCAACTTCTCCATGTAGTGATCTTGTGATAGAGAAAGTCCAGCTTCTGTCTGTATTATCTTAATCCCAAGGATTACTTCCATATCTCTCATGTCCTTCATGCTGAATTTGGAAGAGAGAAACATCTTTTTTTTAGTGACACATACTACATCCGTATCTATGATTAGCATGTCGTTCACATAAAGACAAATGATGACATCTCTATCACCAGCAAACTTCGTATACACACACTTATCAGTTTAGCTGACCTTGTAGCCATTTGATCTGATAATTTTGTCAAACTTCTCGTGCCATAATTTAGGAGCTTGCTTCAGACCATACAGAGATTTTACCAACTTATAAACTTTGTCTTCAAGACCTTTGACGATAAACCCTTCTGGTTGTTGCATGTAAATCTTCTCAGTCAGTTCACCATTCATAAATGTTGTCTTGACGTCCATCTGATGAATCACCATTTTGTGAATAGAACCTAGAGCAATCAGCATTCTGATAGTAGTCATACGTGCTATAGGAGCATAGATGTTGAAGTAGTAAACCCCCTGTATCTAAGAAAAACCCTTGACCACTAGCCTGGCCTTGAACTTGTCAACAGTTATGTCTGCTTTCATCTTCTTCTTAAAGATTCACTTGCATCCGATGGTTTTAGCTCATTCAGGCAGATCGACTAACTTCCAAGTATTATTAGAAGTTATCAAGTCAAACTCCTCATAGATAGACTCTTTCCAAAAAATAGCATCTCTGATCTTCATGCCTCATCATAGGTAAGCGGATCAGATTCCACATGATAGGTAACAAAGTCTTCTTTGAAGTCCTTTAGCCTCCTCACTCATTTTGCTCTCGGCTCAGCGGGTTCTAGTTTAAATGTTGTCTAATCAACAATAATTTCTTCTTGGACTACTTCTCTCTGAGAGGTACTTGCCTCGTCGGTGCTAGCAGCATTCTCTGGAACATCTGCGAGAATAACATTCTTGTGCCTAGCAAACTTGTCTTCAAAGAATTCTGCGTTGCGAGTGTCACTACCATATTTTCTAGGAAATGATATTTTAGTCATTTGGTAGTTAATTAAATATTGTGCATATTGAATATTTATTTATTGTATTATTTATTTATTATTAGTATGTTAGATTTATTTTTGGACTTGTGTAGTGGACTTAACTAGTTTATATTAGATCCATGGACCAATATTTAATTCTAGTTAGAATTGAGCCCAATAATAACCTCATTCATTAGGAGAATAATTAATTAAGTTAAAATCCATTAGACTATAACCTTTCTTCCTTAATTAATTTTTTTATGAGAGGCCCCAAGGGAAATTTTAGACTTTATATAGTAGCTTAAGGGAGGGGGCAAGAGAGCCCTATATAAATAGGGTAAAAAATTTCTCTCTTTACTTTTTTATTCCAAATCTAGATCTAGAATTTTCTCCAACCAAATTTTTTCATCCCTACACCAAATTTCTTTATCCCTATACTAAATTTCTTCATAATTTCTTTCCAAATTACCATTGGAGGCTAGTAAAGAAAGGATCTACAAAGAGAAAGTAAGGATCTACAAAGAGGAGCAAGGATCTACAAGTTGAAGACTCATTTCACCCAATTTAGAGGTTGCATTGGGAATTCATCTTCCAATAGGTACAATTTAATTTTTTCCCTATAATTAGACTATAAGGCTACCCATAGGAATTGGAATTAGGTTCATAGGAGGTCTATGGAGAAGATTATGTGTATTTTTGTGTCAATTTTGGAGGAATTTCGAGATTGGCACATCATGTGTTTATAAATTGGTCAATTAGGCCAAATTAACATGTGTTTGCTTGTGTGTGACTAGTGTTGTATTCATAATTGGATACGTGTAGGTCGTATCCTGTCAATTTGGTGATACGAATTATTTTTGGGGGTTTTCCTCCGATACGGGAGTTTGTGCATGTCACTTCTTGACACGGACACGTAGTTAATTAATTTATTCTTCGTATCATACATGATTAGAATTTTAGAATTGCTCGTTTCCTTCGAGATATATTTGGTTGTGTGGTGGAGTCGTATCGCAAGTGTATCATAGAATGAGTATGATATGGTTGCGGTGCACTCCACGTGTTTGCTTTGTAGCTCCTTAATTCAATGTGACTTGTGTATATATATATATATATATATATATATATATAGTATATTTTATACATAAGTATATGTAGCTAGGTGTATAGATGTATCTATATGCATATGTTTATATGTGTGTGTGTGTGTGTGTGTACGAGATAATATATCTATATATGTTTAGAGTTAAGAGTGTATATACGTATATTAATATATATATATATATAGGTAGGTATCTATACGTATGTGTGTATGCATATGGTTGTAAGTGTTGTGAATTGTGTGTAGTGTTTGTGTTGAGAGGGCTCGAGGCAGTGGCAGTTGCACCAACTGAGCAGTGCATTCAGCTTCAAAAGAGAGGATTCAGTGCAACCAATGTTATGCATCAACAACATGAAAAACTGTGCAGTATCAGCAAACAGAGGGAGAGAAGGCAGTGCATTCACTGTAGAGTATCAGTAGAGGTGCAGTAGTATCAACAAAAAGGGGAGCAGTTGCAGCTAGCCTACAAAAATGGACAACAAGTAGCAATATTCATCTTGTGGAGATGTAGTGGCTTGTGCAGCCATTCAGGCAGTAACAAAAATGTTTTCTGCTGCCAGCATGCAGCAATGCATCAAACCAGAGGAGCACAGCAGCAATTGAAGAGCAGTACAACTGCAACTGAGTTAGCTCAGCAGAGCAGTCAACTACAGTAGCAGTTTCAACTACTACAAGCATTATGTTATTGCATCCACCATTCAGTACAGCAAGCAGTCAAGGCTGCGTTAGCAGCAAGCAAGGGTATCAATATTCACAATAAGCACAATACAGTGTAGTTTCAGTCCAGCATATCAACTGAAGATCAACAACATCAGCTTCCACACCAACTGCCACACTGCAGGCATAGCACGAGCAGTGCACAGCATGAGCACTGAATAACAGTAGTATCCTGCAAGCTTAGCATTGAGCATTCAGCACAGTAGCAGCAACAACAAAGTCGAGACAGAGGTTAGGTGTATCAGTTAGCTAGTTGGGTTTAGTAGTTATCAGTGAGGTTAGATGGGTTAGTGTTTAGTTAGTTTAGTATTAAGGTTAGCTAGTAGTAGTTTAGTATAATAGTTAGATATATACTTTTTAGTTTAATAGTTAGCCTAGTAGTTATATGTACTATATGTATCTATGTATATATATGGATATTGATGATAAGTTAGTAGGTATGTAATTGATATTTATCATATGTTAGTAGTTAGTATCAATTCATAGTTAGTATATGAGTGGCATATAGTTTAGTATATGGGGGTTAGCTATATATTAGCTATACATTAGGATTTGACTTACCTTGGGATACCAAGGTAATGTCAAGGTATTGATCGATACTCAAGGTATTGGGTTTGAGTATCGAATATGTGTGTAGGTAGTGAGATACGCATTGGTTCAAAGCCAAGGTATCCAAGTTGCATTAATTAGCTAAGATATTGTATGTATTGCCTTGTATATGTATATAAATTACTATTTTTATATTAAAAACTTGTGTATCCTATGATACAGTATTTTGTGTGTATCCTAGTATCTTAGCGTAGCTAGTGTAGCTTAGTTTCTGTCATACCCCAGTCCCAAAATATCGAGGGACTAGCCATATGGCAATGGCCAGTAGCACAACTCCAATTGACAAACCCAATTTAATGGACCCGTTAGAGTGCACTTAAGCTGTAAAATAACACAATGGTATACGATACATATCAAAGTCTAATTCTGAACTCATCCATAGAAAGTAAACACAAGTCAATATGATAGACCAGTTAAGATAATATATAAAATAAAATATAGTCTATCAATAAGTCCAAATAAAATGTGTCTCGAGGAATAACCCGATAATATAAGTTAATACAATAATCCAAGAGTCGAGATATAGAAAAACTGGAAACAGAAATAACTGAGTATATAACAGAATACTCAGGAGAAATCCTCTGGCACAACCTCGTCCTCTAGTGCCAGTATTGCACCAACATCAGCTCATGTCCCGTATATCTCGGGGTATTCCTCTTCTGCTGTACCTGAGGACATAATCCGGATTCAGGTTCTCAGGGGACATAGCAAGGTACAAGAATATATTAAGCCAAATAAAATGCAGTATGTAAAAATAGTTCTCCGGGAAAGCTATGTAACCAAATATGTAAAATGCAAGTGAGAGCATCACTAGTACTCAGGCTGAGACCACTACAAGCTCTGTGTCGGAGATCCGGTAGCAGTAATATCACGTAATGGGCCAAGCTCTGGAACAGAGACTAAAGCACCACAATAATATATATATATATATATATATATATATATATATATATATATATATATATATATATATATATAATTAGCCTGTAGCCTGTGTGTCTCTCCCCACCCAATATAATCACACGTTTCTTGTCTACGATATCTCATATCCATAACACGCAAGATCATAACCTCTAGCTAGTACAACGAGTCATAATGATATCTATGTATATACAAGTCTTATGTCACGAATCTTGTAAGCCTATACAGAATCACCATGAATAACTCAGGAAAGATTATGTCTCATGAATAGTGTCAAGTATCCTATGGTATGTCGTACTTGGTAAAGCAAGCACGAAAGTATATAGGATCGTGGAATCAACTCTCTAAGTGACGTTACATGACTCTGCGTACAACGTCAACACCCGAATCTTATTCGGACGTTAAGCAACGCCTTACGATCCTAGGTTGAACAGGTACATCACAGAAATAACTCAAGCAAATAATATTAAAAAAACTACTACAAGTTTGGTAAAGGTACACTTGCTTGGGTTCTGAGCTCCTTCAGTTGCTCTAGTAAAAATGGGATCTCCAGGTATGCCTCCAGATGCTAAAACAAATATTATCATCGCTCCCAGAATACATGAAATAGCTAAGTTTAACTACCCATAAGTCCAATTTGGACACATAGGCAGAATTGACAGCTTCTGACCAAAGGGGGTCCACATATGGCCCACTTCGCACCGAAAAATATACCAGAGACAAAGTTTTCCAAATTCATCAAAATTAGTGTTTACAAGTTCAGAACGATGATATAAACCCAACGAAATATCTAGAACTGGATTTCGACGAGCCGGTCACGAAATCGTCCGTTAAATGAAACTGTGGAGCCCACGAAATGGGGTTTCGTCAACATTCTCATAATCAAACCAAACTTGGGTCACAGGACTATCGTAATGCTATGAATCTAATGGTATAAGTTTTATTATGAAACGACAAGCATACACGAAATTATGACGAGTGTAAGAACAGGCCGATACGAGATTTTTCGACGGATATTCGTTGATTCCGGTGTGCACGCACATCCAAATTAACTTTCGCAAAATTTCACACGTTCGCGTTAATGATACGTGCCTTTCGATATAATTTGCACACGATGAAGTTACCTCATTTAGCGGGACGTACCCCGTTTCAAAAAATTTTGGGTTTAGAAAACCAAGTTTTTGGTCTACTTCAACCGCGAATAAATTACAGCATACAATAAATTAAAATAAACTAATTAAAGGGGTTAAATCTCGGTTATGTTTTCTAAATTACTGTTTAATTGAAATTTAAAAATATTAACTAATTTGGAAGTAAAGCGTCCATGAACTTAGGGGTTTGGGACAGTTTGGTTTAGTTCAAGTTGGTTTAAGTTCGTTTATTTAAAAATAATGTATTTTAGCTATTTAAAAATAGTTTTTGAACCCAATAAATTTCAAAAAAATTACACAATATCCTATTATTAATAATACACTCAAAAGAATATTTTTTGTAATATTTTAATAATTAATTTAATGCACAAAAATATAATTCCATGAACGGACATTTATTATAATTAATTAAGAATTACAGAAAAATCTCTAAAAACTCAAAAATTCATAATTAAAATTCTAAAATTAAATTCTAAAAATTTGAGTGTTTATAATCTAACAACCTTAAAAGAATTGCGTCCTCGCAATTAAGAAAATAAAACCTAACCGGTCAGAAGAGATAACGCGGTTGCAAGACATGTTTGTTGAAGCACGACACATAGGATAAGGAACCATGAACAAGAAAAAATTGAGAGGAAGGATGAGGGTTTTGTTCAAGCAAAACACGTAGGAAAGGAATACAAACTTTTTTTAGGCAATGAGAGATAAGTAACTCAAGAGTAAAGGAGCCTGGTTAGAACGAAGATCAACTACAGCTTATAAAAACTTGGATACCAGTGACATATTACTAATCTTATACTAACAAGTTTATGCTAACATAATATTAGGTTTAGGCTAGGGAATGGAACTAACAGGCACATGATAAAGTATTACTAGAAATATTCGCTATTATAGCTATGATAAAACTAAATCTTACTTATATTCGCTACTCCTCGAGTCTGTGCCTCCTCCATTGTCATCGTAAAAGCCTGTCCACGTCCTTGTGGTGGTCTTCTCTGTTGTTAATGGGCTTGCTAGAAGAGTGCTGCCTGTAGTTCCAAGGGTGGCCTCAGCTGATATCCTTCCGGTGCTAGTAAAGCTTGTCGGTTAACCATCGGTGCTCGTCGGTGAACCATCAGTGTTTTCTCCTCTATGCTTCGTACAATTTCTGGCTGAATGTTGGCTGGATCTGTAAAACAAGCACAATCCTAATCTGCGTCGGCATTCCTTGGCGAGATGACCTACCTTGCCACAATAATGACAAATAGGGAGTCCTGGTGCTAGTGTTGGTAGGGCTGGTCGATGAATCATCAGTACTCTCTCTCGATGCTCAGGACAATACCTTACTGAATGCTGACTGGATTCGCAAGCTAAACACAATCTCCATTTGCATCTGCATTCCTTCTTAATATGGCCTACCTTGCCACAGTAGTGAAAAGTAGGAAGGACTAGTGCTAGTGGTATAAATGCTCTCTGTGGTGGATCCATCTGTGGTTGCTTTGTACCTCTTTCCTGTTGTGCTCGGTCTGGTACTAGTGCATACGGCCTCTTCTGGCTAGACTCTCTCTTGGTGAAGTGCTCCATAGGTCGTGCTACAGCAAGGACGTCCGTGTAAGAAGTAGTTACGACGGAGCTGATTAATTTATGTAGCTCAGAGCTAAGTCCGTCAATGAACTTTTCCTCCCGGCTTTGCTGGGCCTCTTGATAAACCTGTTATTGGGCTTGCATCATTGCGTAGAATATTTGGAATATTTGTTGTCCGTCCATAGGCTATCCTGGTGGAAAAATAGGCATCGGTAGAGTAAACTGTGGTGGTGGTAGAATATAGTCTCGCCGGAACCTTGAGGTGTGCTGATCTGCTTGATTGCTTTGGTAAGTAGAGGGATCTCTATCCAATGGTGTCACTCTCTAGTCGTAGGTGACCACAGTACCTTGTGGTGTACCTGAGGGAGTTTTATTACTGACTCATGGATCCATTACTCTGCATATAAAGTAAACTATGAGAGGCACACAAAAGAATCAAGGCAGGATACAAGTCAAAAATTATTTTGAAGTCGATATAGAGATCAAGAATGAATCAATCAAGTGGATGAGATCTTATTATTCATCATATCCTAATCGCAAGCTTGCTCGGTTCCTTAGTTGAAATTGAAGCAACATAGTCGTGGACCTGCATGGGCCACCACAAAAACTATGTCACACCTCAGTCCCAAAATATCGAGGGACTAGCCACGTGGCAATGGCCAGCAGCACAATTCCAATGGGCAAACCTAATTTAATGGACCCGTTAGAGTACACTTAAGCTGTAAAACAATACAATGGTCTACGATATATGTCATAGTCTAATTCTAATCTCATCCACAGAAAGTAAACACAAGTCAATATGATAGACTAGTCAAGATAATATATAAAATGAAATATAGTCTATCAACAAGTCCAAATAAAATATGCCTTAGGGAATAACCCAATAATAAGTTAATACAATAATCCAAGAGTCAAGATATAGAAAAACTGGAAACATAAACTACTGAGTATATAACAGAATACTCAAGAGAAATCCTCTAGCACAACCACGTCCTCTGGTGCCAGTACTGCTCCAACGTCAGCTCATGTCCCATATATCTCGGGTTATTCCTCTTCTGCTATACCTGGGGACATAATCTGGATCCAGGTCCTCAGGGGACATAGTAAGGTACAAGAATAACTCTAGCCAAATAAAATACAGTATATAAAAATAGTTCTCAGGGAAAGCTATATAACCGGCAATGTGAAATGTAAGTGAGAGCATCATTAGTACTTAGGCTGAGACCACTACAAGCTCTGTATCGGGGATCCGGTAGCAGTAATATCACGTAATGGGCCAAGCTCTGGAACAGAGACTAAAATACTGCAATAATAAATATATATGTATGTAATCAGCCTGTAGCTTGTGTATCTCTTCCCATCCAATATAATCACACGTCTCATGTCCACGATATCTCATGTCCATAACACTCAAAATCATGACCTCTAGCTAGTATAATGAGTCATAATGATATCTATGTATATGCAAGTCTTATGTCACGAATCCTGTCAGCCTATATAGAATTACCATGAATAACTCAGGAAAGATTTTGTCTCATGAAAAGTGTCAAGTATCCTATGGTATGACGTACTTGGTAAAGCAAGCACGAAAGTATATAGGATCGTGGAATCAACTCTCTAAGTGACATTACACGACTCCGCGTACGGCGTCGACACCCGAATTTTATTCGGACATTAAGCAACATCTTACTGTCCTAGGTTGAACAGGTACATCACAAAAATAATTTAAGCAAATAATATTAAAGAAACTACTGCAAGTTTGGCAAGGTACACTTGCCTGGGTTCTGAACTCCTTCAGTTGCTCCGGTAAAAGTGGGATCTCCAAGTATGCCTCCAGATGCTGAAACAAACATTATCATCGCTCTCAGAATACATAAAATAACTAGGTTTGACAACCCATAAGTCCAATTTGGACACAGTGGCAGAATTGACAATTTTTGGTCAAAGTGGGGTCCACATGTGGCCCACTTCGCACCAAAAATGTGCCAGAGACAAAGTTCTCCAAATTTATCAAACTTAGTGTCTACGAGTCTAGAACGATGATACAAAACCAACGAACGTCCATAATTGAATTCCGATGAGCCGATCACGAAATCGTCCATCAAGTGGTACCGTAGGGCCCACAAAATGGGGTTTCGTCATCGTTCTCAGAATCAAACCAAACTTGTGTCACAGGACCAGCATAATGCTACGAATTCGATGGGGCAAGTTTTGTTATAAAATGATAAGTACACACAAAATTATGACGAGTGTCAGAATAGGTCGATACGAGACTTTTAGACGGATACGCGTTGATTCCAGTGTGCATGCACATCCAAATCAACTTCCACAAAATTTTACACGTTCGCGTTAATGATACGCGCCTTTCGATGTAATTTGCACACAATAAATTTACCTTGTTTAGCGGAACGTACCCCGTTTTAGAAAATTTTGGGTTTAGAAAACAAAGATATTGGCCAACTTCAACCGCAAATAAATCACAACATACAATAAATTAAAATAAACTAATTAAAGGGATTAAATATCAGTTATATTATCTAAATTATTGTTTAATTGAAATTTAAAAATATTAACTAAGTTGGAAGTAAAACGGCCATGAACTTAGGGGTTTGGGATAATTTGGTTTAAGTTGGTTTATTTAAAAATAATGCATTTTAGTTATTTAAAAAAGTTTTTGAGCCCAATAAATTCCAAAAAAATTACACAATATCCTATTATTAATAATACACTCAAAAATATATTTTTCATAATATTTTAATAATTATTTAATACACAAAAATATAATTTCATGAACGAACATTTATTATAATTAATTAAAAACTACAGAAAAATCTCCAAAAACTCAAAAATTCATAATTAAAATTCTAAAATTAAATTCTAAAAATTAGGGTATTTACAGTTTCATAGTGTATGGACCTAATCTCCTAGAGTTAGACTCATGCGACCTAGACATAGCTAGTTTGACCAAGTTTGACCAAGTTTGACCTAGTTTTGACTTAGAAATGGCTTTATGACCTAGAATTGAACTAGTTTAACTTAATTTTATTCCAACATCTTGTATTAATGTAATACTCCATACATAGGTCTGTGTGACACCAGTTTAGATATAGTTCAACATTCATTGCTCTGGACCACAGGCGAGTATATTCTCTGATAGTTTATCATTTATGGTATCCTCTATGTCTCTTGTATATAGTGTAGATATCCTTAATTTTATGACACGATGGTTACATGGATTGGTATATTCGGATCTCGTTGTGAGATGTTATTCCTTGGTATGTATGGTGTATCTTATACAAGTCTTGTTTCTTTGTTCTTCTTGTACATGTATAGATATTAGTTCATGAGAAGAGTAGCGTCCTTCTTGTGAAAACCTGTGTCATGACGTACCATGGTTGGATCCACTATACCAGTCAAGAACGGAGAGTATGTAGTGTAGATATGTGATCATACCCTCCTTTTGCATGTCTTATTCCTTGTGAGTGTTGGTCATACACTGTACGTATGACTAACCAGACCCTTATCCTTGTGCAAGTTTCTTGTGCAAGTTTCTAAGTCGATCACATGTTAAAGCTGCTACTCACTCACTTAGTCATTAGTATTTCTTATTCATTGCTATATTGCTCATTCTTGTATTTATTTTTAGTATTTTCTTTATTGTATATCTCTTATATCTGTATATTGAATATTGTATATTCACATATATTTACTGTTACATAGTTTATATCATTGATTAGAACTACTGTTAGAGATGTACTTCGCTCCATTTTTGACTGAAAAATATTTTTCAGAGGATCCGAGAGATTGGTGTCCGACATACTATGGACCTCGACCTATAGATGGTGCATACTTGGACCCACTAGTTCTGGAGTGACTGCTGAAAGATCTAGCCGGAATTACTTGTTAGCATAGTTAGTTCTCTTTAGCATTTTGGTACCGAATTTGTTTCTGGCTTATATTTTGAGATTTGATTATTGTTTCTATTATTTTTATATTTGTTTAGATTGCATAGTTATGTTAGACTTCTTTGATATCTTATCGTGCTATAAAATTATGATTGAGTATTGTGTTGCTTTAATTATTTTTGTTCTCTCTTCTTGGAGTTAAGATATTATTGGAGGTTTATGCATTATTTGTGAGATGATTAGATAGTATAGTTGACCAAGATAGCATTTTACTATCAATGCTGAGGCATAGGCTGGACGTACCCACGTACTCGTACCCCTTCTCCGGGTGCAGGTCATGACACATTTTTAGTGGTGGCCCATATAGGTCAGGCTTCACAAGTTATGCGATATCGTGGTAGTGCGATGGCTTAGTTGTACTACTGCGAGCCTATGATAGGATATAGGATATATGATATAGGATATTAGAATGAGAGGATACTCAATGATCATAATTTCTTGAGAGATTCCTGGGATGACCCGTGAGAATCTAATTATAAATTCTAATTCAAATATTTTTTCTTATTTTTGCTCGTTCTCACTTGTTGTTATTGAATTTGATTCTTAGTAAATTGGTTATTGAATTTAATTCTTGGTATTCATTATTGAGTTTGATTTCATATCGAGATGAATTTTTATGGACTAAATTATGGTATCATCTAATGACATATGTTGATGAGGACAGTGAGAAAGATGAAACGTCTCCTTTCGTTATGGAGCCTAGAGTTTATCGCAACCATATTAGCTGGCGTGGCAAAAACTTATGAACCTGACTTCGGATGTACATATCTTATTTATGAAATTTAGAATTTTTTGCAGCTATACTAGTCGGCACGGCGAGGATTCTAGACGATATTTCTATAGAGGTACATACTTTAGTTATGGAATCTATCGTTTATCGCAGCTATGCTTACTGGCGTGGCGAGGATTCCTAGTATCATAGTTTCGGACAGATGTGTATGATTATCAGGCTGTATCTTTAATTGGTTCTTAACGTATCATCTCTATATTTCTACTTCTATTATTATAGGACTTTGTTCCACCATTCTTTAGCTTAGCAGTAGAGATACCTTCAGTTCTTTAGTCTAGTTACTTATAGAGCTTCATTCCATTAGGGTCCTTGTTAGTGTAATAATTGGTGACTTACAATTAGGTCTGTATCTTGAGTATCAGTATTGACTATTGGGAGTTTGGCTTGTGAGTCTGTAAGTGGTTCTTGGTTGGGCATGTGAGTAATAGGCATCAATCTAGAGATAACCCATAGCATAGTACCTTGTAGTAATAGTTCTATGATAGGTATCATTATAGTTAGTATTTGTACTATAGGTAGAAGGGGGAATAGAGAGTATCAGTGGTGGTTCTATGAGTTAGTATCAGTATCAGCATGCATGCTCTGGATAGTCATGAATTCAGGTAGTTGGGTGAGCCATGTAACAATTAAGTATCACAGAATTTGTATTGGATATCAATGGAGCATGATACTCTATTAGGTGATTGATGCTTGAGTGTGTCATAGTAGAGTGGTACCAATAGGTATAGAGAGAGTATGTGGGAATAAGAATGTATTATACTAAAGTAGTAAGACTTGTGTTACAGGTAAAAGTAGAGCATTGATGTGAGTATATAGGAGTATACCAGTATATGACTAGTGATGGATATATCACCTAATATTGAGGCTAGTGATGTGTTGGAAGCAATAGGTGGGAGAAGTGTCTAAAAATTATATGCATGATGCATAGTGGGTGATGAGTGTCAATGTGGAAGTTCATGAAATTGGAAGCCTGAGTATTAAAAATTTTAATAGTATGTTATGAGTTGAGAAATATCAAGATTGGTTATAAAAGATATATAGTATATCACTGATTAGTGTATCAGTCTATAAAAGGTTTAAGGAGATATATATATATATATATATATATATATCAATAGAGATATAGAACCATGTGCCTGCCTTTAAGAGTGAAGTAAAATATGTGTATTATAGAAGTTAATAACTAGAGTATTTGATGCAAGTGATCATGAGTTCTAGTGAGTGTGATGAGGTGATTAAATGATGAAGCTAGTGTCTTAGAACATTAAGGGCATATGTTGTGTAGTTAAGAAGCTAGTGTTACTATATCAAGAGTGCTAGTATTTCTATATCAGGGATTAGTTAAGTAATGTGCTAGTAACAGTAAGTACCTTGTGTGATAATATTAGATTTGTGTATCAGTTAATATGGATAGAAAATTATTTGGAAGTAATAGTACAAGTGATCCAAGTAGTAGAGGAGAGAGACAATATATATATATATATATATATATATATATATATATATATATATATATATATATATATATATATATATAAGTTTAGTAGGTATAGTACCTTGCTAATTTGGAGTATAGAGGTCGTATGTATCAGGGAATAGTACGAGGGGTATAAGGATACCAGTGAGATATTATGGTATTGTAATAGCTAGAAGATAATTGTGTGTGTATTATGATACTAATGTATATATAAGAACCTTGGGATGATTAACAAATGTTAGAGAATGAGTTACACCAAGTATCAGATAGAAAGAGATACCATAGTAACAAGAACCGGAGTACCTCAAATATTATAAAAGTTTAGGCACAAGCATTTTAGTGTAATAATATAGAGGAGAGACATGAGTAACTTGGTATGAGGATGTCATCTAAAATTCACACTACCAGAAAAAGTCAAATTAGCGACGTCTAAAAACGTCGCTAAATAACCAAAAATCGTCGCTAATTAGGTTTAGCGACGTAATTAGCGACGTTTCAAAGCAGTCGGAAAATACCAAGTCGCTAAAACAAAAAATATCGCTAAACGTCGCTATGCCGACGTTTTTTAGCGACTTTAATGTGTCGCTAAATTTAGCGACGTTTTGCGACGCCAAGTCACTAAAAAGCGACGTTTAGAAAAGTCGCTAAACGTCGCTGATTAGCGACATCTATCGCGACGTTACATCGATGTCTTTAATGACCTGGCTATACTGCCATGTCAGCAATTGGCGACGTTTAGCGACGTAATTAGCGACGTTATTAGCGACGTCCTTAGCGACGTTTTACAGCGTCGCTAAGTAGCGACGTAATTAGCGACGTAAATTAACGTCGCTAAACGTCGCTAAACGTCACTAATAACGTCGCTAATTTTTAAAAAAATAAAAATAATAATGTGCAGAAGCAAACATTGGTGATTCCCTGCAGTTTTACATCATCTTCATCATACACACCAACATGATTCAATCTAGTTAACTATATAATCCAATTAAATTAAAGACCACAAGAAGTATCAATCCAATTAAATGTGGATAACTATATAATCCAATTAAATTAACTAAAAAATTAAAGACCACAAGAAGCATCATACATCATGTCTATTGTTGAAGTATCAATAATTCATAAATAATAATAAAAATAACTATACTACTACGGATCTGCAGGAGGCTGACCAGCGGCGCGCTTGAAGGATAACAACTCCTCATACTCGTCCCGTGGAATCGACACCGATGTCGATGGAGAAGGCAGTGACGTCGGTGGAGGCCGTGCCCGCTCCAAGTATGCGCCAGCGACTCAGCATACTTGGAGCCAGGGTACGGATACACCGCGTACTGCTATCTCCCATTGACATCCGGCCTCGTCAGATTCACGGGCCACGAGTACTGAGGAGCTTGCTTCCTCCACTTCGCGCGCCACCGATAGGTGTGACTCCTGCAGCTCCATGATGTTGCAATCATTGGAGGCTCTAATATCATTTGTCAATTCTCGTAGCTCCGTCATGCTGCGGTCGAGCATATCCAATCGTGCGATGAGCATCGGATCGTCCGCCTGCGGCTGGGACCGGGACTGGTCCTCCATACTTCGCAGCAAGTCGTCACGGAGAGACGCAATCTGACGGTCAACGACCTCCTGGACGGCCTCCTGGACTCTGGCCGACGACTGCGAGGGCTGCGACTGCGAGGGGTGTATGGAATGTACAGCTGTCGGGGAGGCCCTAGATGACTGCGTCGCAACCAGGGCGCCATAGGAGCCCGTACCGTAGTACGTACCCCTCTGGAGACCACCAGCTGCGGTCACCCACAGGTCGTCCGCCGACGGAGATGGACCGGGCTGCGACGAAGCACCAGCCTCTCCAGGTGTAGGTGCACTAGCAGTCGCCCGCTCACGAAGCCTAAGATACTCGGCCTAGAAAAGGTTTGGAAACTCAATAATTGCCTAAGTTATATTAAAATAAACACAAAGTAAAGTAATACTTACATAGGTCTCTGAGGTCCTCTCATCAATGAGATTTCCGTCCTTGCGATGGGTGGCCAAGAAGACGGTCACCATGTTTGCATCCTCACCCCTCTGTACCTGTTAAAAATATATTTTTTATTACTAAACTTAAATATTTTTTCCAAGTACCAGTTTATGGTACTTATATTAAAATAATATATTTTAAAAAAAAAAATATACCAAACGACGAAAATGTTCCGTCATCGGAATCGAGCCACCACACCACTTGGCAGCATTCTGCCTAGCCGCCTTGGCCTTCTTAGACCTTTCCTTGTAGCTCGGATCGTCGAATCTAGCCCTCATTGCAGTCCACTGCTCAGGCGTGATCCAACCTTGGATCGGTTTTCCAGCACGATCACGAGCCTTCTGGTCATCCAGAGCATCTCGGATAAGTTTGGCGGCAACGGTAGGAAAGAGCCGCTCAATCAACTCGGCCCGGTACGGAGGATAAAAATACGTTTGCTATAATAAATAATTCATTAAGTTAGCATCACGAATATGCATAAATTAGAAGATTTATTTAATATACTTTTACCTGGAAGTGCGCAAACCAGAACGCCTTCCTCTCCTCCGGAGCCTCAGAGTAGTTGATCCAAGGGCCACCGTAGTTGTTCCTCAAAAATTGGCCCAGGCGTCTCTGAACCGACGATGGACGATATCTATACAGAAATAATAATTTAGATTACTGAAAAAGTCAATATACGATGAATAAAGAGAAACACAAATATATACTAAAGCATCTAATTGACTTACTTTGTACCGTCGGCCCAAATCTCTGTCCTCGTCTCCTCCGGTGGTGCGCATGGAGGATCTTGCTGATGCTGGGACAACGTCGGCACGACCTCCTCTACATGCTCATCTGTCTCCATGGTTCCGTCAGCAGGAGGAACGCTGGACGAGGGAGTACTATCACGCCTAGAACTACTCGTCCCAGGAGTGATGCCACGCAACGTCGTCGCAGTCGGAGATGTGGCTGATCGATATACTGGAGTACTGGACGACGATGATCCGAAACCAACAGTAGGCAGTACCGGAGTGGCACTCTGTCTACCTCGGGACCTGCCGAATCCTCCGCGTCGTCCTGTCATATCTGATAACAACATATGATGAATATAGAGAAACACAAATATATACTACATTCTACAGTCGAAATGTGATACATATCTCAAAGCATTATACAGTCAAAATATAATACATATATTCGTTAATGTCAACATCTACTTCTACATGCAATATTTACAGTCCAAATACAGTTATATTCTACATAGAATATTTTATATTTTCAATCATCTTCAGAAAATTTATCTTGTTCGCCTTCCTCGTCCTGCTCTTCCTCTTCCTCGTCTTCACTTTCATCTACTTCGTCGTCCTCTTCGGATAATTCTACATCTTCTACATTATTACTCGTGTAATGAGTAACTTTTGTTGAGTCCACATCTACAATATTTGTTACAAGAGATAGATCGTCCTCCTGATAAGCTATTTCATCAATGTCAAAGGTATTTCTAGCTTTAGTCTTG
This sequence comes from Iris macrosiphon, assembly GCA_036927795.1. Classification (NCBI taxonomy): domain Eukaryota; kingdom Viridiplantae; phylum Streptophyta; class Magnoliopsida; order Asparagales; family Iridaceae; genus Iris; species Iris macrosiphon. The sequence continues at coordinate 3,941,514 of JAYESA010000005.1, read as the reverse complement.
CATACTGCCCACCAATCCGACCTCGCTGTCCCCCGTCTAGGATAAGTTGTGAAGTACACGAGCTGAGCCTGACTTGATAGGACAAATGGTTCGTAGCCTTGATATCTACGCTTGTAGTTTATATCCACAAGGCCATGCTTGTCAATTTTCTAACCTTGATCTTGAATCGGATCGAACCATTCACACCTGAATAGCACGATATTAGCAGGTTCTGGGCCATAATTATATGTCAACTCCACAATCTCTCGTAAGATGCCAAAAAAATCATTGCCCGGATTGACGTCTTTGTAGTTTGTAGATTTGATACACAAACCACTATTTTTCGTGGAATCAAGATCCAGAAAGCTGTCTCTGATAGGAGCATTTGTTGACTTGAACCTGAACCCATTCACACAGAAACTTGGCCATATTTTTACGGCAGTAATTGGTCCCTTGGCTAGAGTCCTAATAGATTCAGTCTCGGGTGATATTAGACGATCGACCTAAATACCAAAGTAGCGATAGTAAGTTATTTATTTTGCAAGTGCAGAAATAAAAAGTAATTATCAAGCATCTTATATATGCGCTCAACCAAGAAGAAAAATGGTATCTCATATCTTGTTCTACTTCTTCGTCTGTTATGTAGGGTCTAACCGACCTCAACTCATCATTATATGTGCTAAAAAACAATGAAGCAACTGCTGATTAGTAGCATAATAGTATCTTATACTATTACATTGAGATAATGTAAACGTGGACGTATTAATTACTTACCCCTCTAGCTTCTCCACTTCATCCTCGTCGCAATTGAGTAATATATACAATTGAGCAGCCCTTAGCTCATCGTCATTCAAATATCTCTTCTTCATTTTTCCCGAGGGCTTTCCGGATGCATTGAATACTTTGAGTATTGCATCATTAGATTCCTGATATGCGTCGTCATTTCTGGGAGCTTTCGTCCTATTAGTAGCAACATGCGGTTTGAAATACGTCAAGCAAAAGTTTATAATCTCATCGAGAACATAAGCTTCACAAATAGAGCCTTCAACCCGTGCCTTATTTTTTACCTTTCTCTTTAGGTGATTCAGATGGCGCTCGAAGGGGTACATCCACCGATAACCGACAGGACCACCAACACGTGCCTCATAGGAAAGATGAATTGGCAAATGCTCCATAGAGTCGAAGAATCCAGGAGGAAACACCTTCTCGAGCTTACATAGTGTTACCGCAATGTCCCTCTCTTGCTTTTCTAGACGATCGACGAGCAACTTAGTACAACAAAGATCTCTGAAGAATATGCTCAGCTCTGTCAATGGGTCCCAAACGACCTGCGGTAAGAATTCCCGAAATGCAATCGGAATTAACCTCTCCATGAATACGTGACAATCGTGGCTCTTCATACCTACTAGTTTGTTCTCCTTGAGGTCGACGTATCTTTTCAAGTTCGACACGTACCCGTCTGAAAATACAATCAGAATTAACTTTCCATTCCCCTCCTCTATCAAATGCAATACAGGACGTCTACATATGTCTTCTAAGTCCAACCTGGCCTTCGGATTATCTTTCGTCTTCCCCTTTACATCCATTACAGTATTAATTATGTTATCAAACATATTCTTCTCGATATGCATGACATCAAGGTTATGTCTGATCAGATTGGTGCTCCAATATGGCAGATCCTAGAATATACTCCTCTTCGTCCAGTTATGGGTGCGACCAAATCCGTCACACTTGTACCCCTTAGCAGGCTCTTCGATAGCACTTGGTAAATCTTTTACCTCTTCCCATATCGTGCATCCGAGCCACCTTGGCGGTGGATTGGCCTTCTCCACAACTTCCGCACGAAAAGCATTCTGATTCCTCCGGTACGGATGATCCTTCGGCAAAAATTGTCGATGATAATCGAAGAAGCACGGTTTGCCTCCGTGTTTCAAACGGAAAGCCTGAGAATGGTCCATGCAATACGGACATGAGAGACGACCATGGGTGCTCCATCCCGATAACATTCCATAGGCCAGAAAGTCGTTGATGGTCCACATAAGTGCTGCCCTCATCTGAAAATTCTGCTTCCTAGAAACATCGTACGTGTTGGCACCTACTTCCCACAGCTGATTCAACTCATCTATCAAAGGCTGTAAATACACATCGATGTTCCTCTTCGGATTGTTCGGACCCGGGATAATAACGGTTAGGAACATATACGGAGTCTTCATGCACATCCAAGGCGGTAGATTGTACGAAGTGACGATCACAGGCCAACACGAATACTGGGAGCCCGAAAGTGCGAATGGGGTAAAACCGTCAGAGCAGAGCCCCAATCTGACATTACGTGCTTCCTCGGCAAAATGTGGATACTCTCGATCAAAGTGCTTCCATGCTTCTCCATCGGATGGATGATCCAATACTCCTTCGATCTGTTTTTGCCTGTGCCAACTCATGTTTTCTGCAGTCTCCTTAACCATAAACAACCGCTACAACCGCGGCGTCAAAGGCAAGTAGTGCATCGAATCGGTAGGCTTCCTTGCACCGACAGACTTTCCTCTAACAGTGGCCTTGTAGCGATCAGCACCACAGAATCTGCACGCATCTTCATCCTTGTCGTCTTTGTAGTACAACATGCACCCGTTGCGACATGCATCGATTTTCTCGTATCCCATCCAAAGCGATCTCACCATCCTCTTAGATCGATAAAAGTCTTTAGGCAACTTTGCACCCTCGGGCAAGATCTCTATAATCAAATCGAGCAGTCGATTATAGCATTCTTGCGACATGTTAAAATCGGACTTGATGCTCAATAATCTTGTAACCACCTCCAACGGTGAATGATCCTCACAACCAGGATATAGTGGAGTCCTTGCATTCTCAAGCAACTCCATAAACTTTACAGCATCGGCATTCGGTGCCTCCTCAGCTGCATCATAATTGTCCGGATTGAAACTCGGTCCCGCCGCATCATAATTGTCAGGATTGAAACTAGGCCCCGCCGCATCATAAACCATGTTCACCAACCCATCGTCGTAAGCATCGTGGTCTTGGACATCCATATACGGCTCCACATAGGGCTCCGACTCCGATGCTAGAGATACAAGTTCTCCGTGCACGGTCCACTGATAGTAATTCGGCGTAAAGCCCTTCGAGTATAAATGATACGTAACTTCCACTTCTGGATGATATTTCCTGTTGTGATATCTCACACACGGACACTTAATTTTGGTACCGTCCATGTACTGAGGGAACGCCTTGGCGAACTGCAGGAACTGCTGTACACCCTCAATGAATTCATCCCGCACACCGCACATGTCATCAGGATGACGATTGTACATCCACGAACGATGACGCAGATAGTAATTCATATCCATTTCTAGATACTTCTGCAAAAATGACAGTATGTATCATATAAATCATTACATACAGTGATTTATCACCTAGCTTCATAACTTAACCGTACTATAAAAATTATATCTGATATAATACATACTTTCATTTATCAAAGTCTAAAATAAGCAATATTCATGCTAACCCATCTTAAACCAACTAACCAATACCTGGACACTAAGCTAACTAAAACTAGTATACATAGCTCACTAAATGTAACTGAAAACGGATACTGATACAGTGGGACTTGTTGATACTTACTGATACATGGTTGCTGAAATGACACAGTGCTGATGGTTTTCCTCTTCGGTTGCCTGCTCACTGTTGCAGACCTCCTTCTCACTGCCCACTACAAGGCTCGAGCATGCCATCCCGCTTATTCTAGATACCATCTTAGTACACTCCTATCTAACATCTCTAAACATCACTAACCTACATATCTATATATACCCTATTAATACTTGACTTTATACCTTGCCTGCATCAACTCCTACAATTGCCTGTACTGATACCTCACACAGTCCCTGATACGTATTAGTGTATAAGTACTGATGACTGATACCAAACTGAAACTGAGATGCACTAAGGCATGCCTCTGCACTGCCTAGGGACTGCCCCCAAGCCTAACTGACAGGCACCATTTGGGTGCACTGCTGCAGTGCCCCATGCCAGAGCCCCAAGTCTGTGTCCATATAATATTAGTGTCTGTGTCCATGTGATATTAGTGTCTGTCTGTGTCCATGTGATATTAGTGTCTGTGTCCATGTCAAAAAACTTAATCCTAATCCTAGGTCCTTATCAGTGTCTGTGTCAGTGTGTGTGTGTGTCGTGTCGTGTCGTGTCTGTGTCACCATCTGTGTGTGTGTGTCGTGTCTGTGTCAGTATCACATGTGTTCTGAGAGAGAGAGAGAGAGAGAGAGAGTTAGGCTTTACCTAGAGCTCGAGGAAGAGGAGGGGGATGCCGGAGTAGCCGCGGGGGAGGTCGACGGAGCAGGCGGTCGACGGAGCGGGGGGGGCGGGGGAAATTTTGTTTCGTTTCGAAATTTTAACACATGGGGAAAAACGAAACCGAGCCCTAATTAACCAAATTTTAGCGACGTTTAGCGACGTCAAATAAGGACGTCGCTAAATTAAATTATAGCGACGTTACGGTCGTCGCTAAACACGTTGCTAAATATTTCTAATATAAACGTCCGCTATTTGCGTCGCTAAACGTCGCTAACTTAGATATATTAGCGACGTTTAGCGACCAAAATTGAACTTATAGCGACTAATCTTATAAAAACTGAACATAAGTCGCTAAACGTCGTTAAATGTCGCCAATTAGCGACGTCTACCGACGTTTTACATGGAGTCGCTAAATTAGCGACGTTTTTACCTGGAGTCGCTAAAAAACGTCGCTAATCCCGCTTATTCTAGTAGTGTCATATGAGAGCTGGTGCCTCGTATAGACAGAAACAAGATTTGAGTAAGGCATCCTATTGGGAGTATTTAAGTTGGACAAGGGTGTGCTAATAAAATACATGATTGAAAGAGTATACAAGTGTTTCTTGCAAGAGAATGGTTGAAAAATTTTGGTGATTACAAGAATTAAAATAGAACAATGAGGTAGGATACTAGCGGTGTTTTGTATAGTAACCTAGGTAGCAAGTGCCAATGAGTGAAGCATGTTCCTGACCTAGAACTATAGTATATCACTAGTATTTGGTAATCCTTAGTATTAAAAATATCTTGACTAGGTTGATGATTAGTTAATGCTTAGTGTGTGATGGAATAGGCCACAGCTGGCATAGCAGATTATTCCGCACCAGTAGAAAGAGACACTCCAGCAGGGCAGAGACAGAAATTTATGATAGTTAGAGACTATATCCAAGTATGATTTCTCTTTCAGTAGAATGGTATAATTGTATGTTATATGATAGGACTATTTTAGACTGTGATTGATGGGGGTTTGACCATAGTAAAATTTATATAATAGGTTATAATTGGCCATAGAGAGAGGGACGAGAGTTTTAATTTTGAGAACAAAATTCTTCTAAGAGGGTAGACCTGTCACTACCACATTTTCTAGGAAAGGATATTTTAGTCATTTGGTAATTAATTAAATATTATACATATTGAATATTTATTTATTATATTATTTATTTATTGATAACATGTTAGATTTATTTTTGGACTTGTGTAGTGGACTTAACTAGTTTAGATTAGATCTATGGAACAACATTTAATTCTAGTTAGAATTGAGCCCAATAATAAGCCTATTCATTAGGAGGATAATTAATTAAGTTAAAACCCATTAGACTAGAACCTTTTTTTTCTTAATTAATTTATTCATGAGAGGCTCCAAGAGATATTTTAGACTTTACATAGTAGCTTGAGGGAGGGGGCAAGAAAGCCCTATATAAAGGGGGTAAAAAATTTCTCTCTCTTCATTTTACATTCCAAATCTAGATCTAAAATTTTTCTCAACCAAATTTTTTTATCCTTACACCAAATTTCTCCCTAATTTCTTCCTAAACTATTATTAGAGGCTAGTAGAGCAAGGATCTATAAGGAAAAAGTAAGGATCTGCAAAGAGGAGCAAGGATCTGCAAGTTGAAGGCTCATTTCATCCAATTTAGAGGTTGCATTGGGAATCCATCTCTCAGTAGGTATAATTCAGTTTTTTTCCTATAATTAGACTCTAAATATATGATTTATTTATTAGGAACCATCCCATATACTAAAGGTACCCATAAAAATTAGAATTAGGTTCATAGGAGGCCTATGGAGGAAGTTATGTGTGTTTTGTGTCAATTTTGGAGAAATTCTGAGATTGGCATATCATGTGTTTGTCAATTGGTCTTATAGACCAAATTAACATATGTTTGCTTGTGTGTGATTAGTTTTGTGTCCATAATTGGATACGTGTATGTCGTATTCCCGTCAATTTGGTGATACCGGTTATTTTTGGGAATTTTTCTCCGATACGGGAGTTTGTGCATGTCACTTCTTGAAACGGATACATAGTTGATTAATTTATTCTTTGTATCATGTATAATTAGTATTTTAGACTTGCTCGTGTCCTTCGAGATGTATTTGATTGTGTGATGGAGCCGTATCGCAAGCGTATCATAGAATGAGTGTGATACGGGTGCGGTGCACTCCACGTGTTTGCTTTATTGCTCCTTAATAAAATGTGACTTATGTATAGCTATTAGTATGATATATTATGTATGATATATATGTATATATGTATGTATCTATAGTATATTGTGTACGTAAGTGTAAACCCCCTCACCCAAAATTAGGGCCACTTGGCTTAGATAGTGAAATTAGGGCTAGTTTGAACCCAATTAGAATTAGAACGCGGCATTTATTTAATTATGCAATAATAATAAATATCGTGTAGTGCACATTACCGCTGCTTCTATAATTGGAGCACCTCACTAGCCATTGCCTTCCAACAACTTTACAACCTCATCCTAGACATGCCCGCCTACTATTCTGACCCTTGTACATTGCTCCCTTGTGCTACATTTTAGTCGCACGATAAACGTCGCGAACGTTAATTCTTAATTCGAAATAATTTCCAATTTTGTACCCTTGTGCGTCCCAATTTAAATTGGGGACACAATCTTGCCCGTCATGTGCATCTCAAATTTTACTAATATTCTACACTACACCCTCTACGCCTCTGATAATTGTGTCCCGCCTGATTTAATCCCTTGTACTCCTAATTAATTCTAGAATATCGTGCGCGGTTTTAATTTAATTAATTAAATCTAATTTCTGTCTTTGTGCAATTCTCCAATTGTTGGGGGGCTTTTATGCAAAAATGCACTGAGGTGTCCCCACCATTGGACAATTCATAAAGGGAATCTATTTTTCCCTTCACGTGAAATTTTCTCATAATTTTCTGGATGTGCAAATGTGCAACATCGCCCTCCTATTTTAATCCAACCCTTGCAATTAAATAATTATAATTCTAGCCCAACACCCTCATGTGAGCCCAAGGCCAAGCCCAAGGAATGTTGACCAAGTCCAAAACCTAGGTCAAACACCAAAACCTAGGTCAACCTCAAATCCCACCTCTTTGCATATAAATACACCTTGAAGTCTTGTTTTCCTAAAAAACCAAATCAAACCTAAAACCACCTCAGCCGACTTCTCCTTCTTCCCCTTTCCTCCTCCCTGTGCGCCCCTTGGCCGGAGCTCTACCGTGAACCCGCCGGACTACACCCAGCCGACACACCTATCCCCATTACTGTTCTTCTTCTCCCTCCTCTTTCCTTTGTTCCAGCCACCACCGCTCATCGATAGACAGCGAGGACGAGGGAGGAGCCGCTCGTAGCCGACTCTCTTCCGGCTAGTTCGACTTTGTGCTGTGCACCTTCGTCCCCTTGCCAGATAGCGTCGAGTTTTCTTCTCGACAGACCGGAGCTCATCCCCGACGTCTTCCCCGTTCTCCTTCCTCCCTCGACTTCTGATCACATGACCCACAGCAGCCACGAACCGCCTCGCCACCTCGCCGGAGCGGATCCCCAATAATGACCCGCTGTACTGCACACCCGCAGCACCCGCCTGCTCGTCGTCGACTCCACACGACGACCTAGTCCACCTCACCTCCTCCACCACGATGAGCCTCGACCCACGGCTATCATCTCCGGCCTGTACCTCGTCGGAGCCGGCAAGGCTGACCACCGCAACCCGCCTGTCTAACCAACTCGATACCATCTCCAGCCATGCTCCTCTCCTTCGACCTGAAACTCCTCCCAGAGCCCCCTGCTGCTCACCCCATCACGACCACCACCCTGGCCTCTCCTCTCCTTGCTGACCTCCTCCATGTGTGCCGTCCTCCTCCGGCCGGACATCCTTCCCTCGCTGGCCGGAGGACAGCAGCCATCATCTGCATCCCTACCACATCGTCATCCTCCTCTTTATCCTCTTCATCAACCTCCTCTTCATCATCTTTACATTAAACCATCAACACATCATCACCATCACCACCATTACGATCACCCACATCGTCCTCCTGGTCATCACCATCCTCCAAATCCTCGCCCTCGTCACCACCATCTTCTATTATCATCTTCATTCCATCACCCTCATCATCATCATCTCACCATCATCCCATGCATCATCATCCATATCATCCTAGTCTCCATCCCTGTCATCGTCCTCGTCAACACCATCGTCCTTGTCATCATTATCAGCATCGCAACCTCGTCATCTCACCATCAATCCATTATCATCGTTGTAGTCGTACTCATCATCAGCACTGTCATCCTCACCACCCTCGTCGTCGTCTTCGTCAATCTCACCGTCGTACCCGTGCTCGTATTTTGAGGTAAGAACCTGTCCCGTCTTCTCCTTGTTATGTGAGTTTGTGTGTGTGCCAGTAGGATATTGGTATTGCTTACCACTGTTAGCTGATGTCGGACCCTGAGTTGGTGAACCCAGTGCTGCGTACATGAACTTGTACACGTACGCGTATACTATTTAGTTTGATATATTTATATATATTTAGTATTTGCATACTATTCAACTTGGAATACATATAATTATTGGACCATATATATGTATATATATATATATATATATGGTATATATATATATTGTAATTAACTATATGTTAATAATAATTAGGACTATATATCCAGACTGTACGACCCTAGGACACCGTGGACTGTCCCGTACTCACGTTGACCATGTTGACCCTAAACACTTGGGAATTGTCCGCCTTGCGTACATTAACGTACTGGCGTAGATACCTGTCAGTCGACTGTCTGATTGTGTACAGCACTTGAAGATGAGACCCCGCGTAATTCAACGCATAATTTACCGTGTTAGATGACTAGTGTTAACCCTAGTATACCCCCTGAGTCCCGTGTAAATATTGTTGTGTGTGCACTAGTGTAATGACTAATGATTTTATTGTATTATATCATATGTACATAGGACATTGGATTATTCTGCGCGATTTCTGGAGCAGGTTATGGGTACATTGCAGCTTCCTTGCCAGGCAAGTATACCTTGCCATTGTACTGTTATTTTTATTCCATATGTTGCATGCATCTTTATTTTCTGTCTTTAGTTCATATATCTTAACTGTTATATAAAATGCACGCGACGGTGTCGTCGCGATAGGTTTTTATTTATGTATTTGCATTGACCCTATTTATGAGACTACCCCATTATCATGTAGTATTATTAGGTTCATTGGCCGTGAGACAGTTGTTACACGGGTGTGAGTCTCATATAGATCACGGACTGCGTGACAGGTCTGGCCTCCTGTACGTATGGGCCGTGCGTTAGGAATAGCTGCCGTTAGAAACTTTGCATGCTAGTAGACTTGGCAGTTATTAGAGGTGTTATTGTGTCATGGAGGGTGACATGCTTAGAGCATGGGGTGGGGAGAACAACAAGTACCGCATTTGAGCTCCTTTACACTTTTTCTATTGTGCGCCCGGATTCTCCGCTGGAGATACGGGTGGTGATGACCACTATATATTATGTACTATCAGGCGGGCCACCGGCGTTCAAAAGACGACGTACCTTTTAGGTCCCTGGATCTCCAATAGAGAACCATGCCAAATCCCAGGTTTTCAGCCAGATAGCTCACTTGTGGGGAAAGTTGTTCTTAACTGCATTCACTTTAGACGGTTAGGCGACCCCATTGGATATTTATTTCAGTACTTTATTGGCATGTGTTTAAGTATACTTGTTATGTTCCTCTGAGGACCTGGTCCGCTGCCAGGTGTACCTGTTCTTGAGTATTTGCAGGAGCGCAGATTTGGAAGGATATAGATGCTTCGTGGATGCCTTCTCTTCGAGCCGTGAGTAGTAGCTGGTACTTATATTGTTTGAGTGAGTTGTACTTATATTGTATTTATGTTTCCCTTTGAGTTGGTAGTGGATTTGTTTCCATCCAACTATCATTCTTAGATACTCCTTATTGAGATCTAGTTTCATAGATACTGGTTAATTATTTCTATATGATTTTGGTGGATGAGATTTAGATTTTATCCTGTGACTTGTATTACATTTTATACCACTTGTGGATTGATATTCATAATACAGCGTACGTATGGATTTGGTTTCCATATATTGGAGTTGCCATATCCATGCGGCTGGCATGCTTACGTGTCCTAGTCCTACGTATTTTTGGGATTGGGGCGTGACAGTAAGTATATGTAGCTAGGTGTATAGATGTATCTATATGCATATGTGTTTATATATATATATATATATATATATATATATATATATATATATATATATATATATATATATATATATATATATATATACGTATGTGTGTATGCATATGATTGTAAGTGTTGTGAGTTGTGTGTAGTGTTTGTGTTGAGAGGGCTCGAGGCAGTGGCAGTTGCACCAACTGAGCAGTGCACTCAGCTTCAACAGAGAGGATTCAGTGCAGCCAATAGTGTGCATCAACAGCATGAACAACTGTGCCGTATCAGCAAACACAAGGAGAGAAGGCAGTCCATTTACTGCAGATTATCAGCAGAGGTGCAGCAGTATCAGCAAAGAGGGGAGCAGTTGCATCTAGCCTACAGAAATGCACAACAAGTAGCAATATTCATCTTGAGGAGATGCAGTGGCTTGTGCAGCCATTCAGGCAGTAACAAAAATGTTTCCTGCTGCCAGCATGCAGCAATGTATCAAACCAGAGTAGCATAGCAGCAATTAAAGAGCAATGCAACTGCAACTGAGTTAGCTCAGCAGAGCAGTCAACTGTAGTAGCAGTTTCAACCACTGCTAGCATTATGTTGTTGCATCCACCATTCAGTACAGCAAGCAGTCAAGGCTGCATTAGCAGCAAGCAAGGGTATCAGTATTCACAGTAAGCACAACACAGTGCAGTTTCAGTCCAGCATATCAACTGAATATCAACAACAACAACTTCCACACCAACTTCCATACTGTAGGCATAGCATGAGCAGTGCACAGCAAGAGCACTGAACAGCAGTAGCAGCCTGCAAGCTTAGCATTGAGCATTCAGCATATTATCAACAACAATAAAGTAGAGGCAGAGGTTAGGTGTATCAGTTAGCTAGTTGGGTTTAGTAGTTATCAGTGAGGTTATATGGGTTAGTGTTCAGTTAGTTTAGTATTAAGGTTAGCTAGTAGTAATTTAGTATAATAGTTAGTTATATACTTGTTAGTTTAATAGTTAGCCTAGTAGCTATATGTACTATATGTATCTATGTATGTATATAGGTATTGATGATAAGTTTGTAGGTATGTAATTGATATGTATCATATTTTAGTAGTTAGTAGCAATTCATAGTTATTATATGAGTGGCATATAGTTTAGTATATGGGGTTAGCTATATATTAGCTATACATTAAGATTTAACTTACTTTGGGATACTAAGGTAATGTCAAAGTATTGGTCGATACTCAAGGTATTGGGTTTGAGTATCGAGATAGGTGTGTAGGTAATGAGATACACATTGGTTCAAAGCCAAGGTATCCAAGTTGCATTAATTAGCTAAGATATTGTATGTATTGCCTTGTATACATATATAAATTACTATATTTATAATAAAAACTTGCGTATCCTATGATACAATATTTTGTGTGTATTAGATATTTTTTTATCAGTTTTATAGTGCTTCTCAAGAGAATCCAGACATCTCTTGCCTTCTCCTTCTTGCTGTAGGACTCTGCCATCGAGTCGTCCATAGCATTGAGAATCAACAACTTGCAGAGGTCGTTGTCTTCCTTCCACTTGGAGTGCGTGTCCTGTGCCATATTGTTAACCCCCTAAAAATTTTAAATTTTATTTTAAATATTTTTATTAAATTATTAAATTCCTTTGGAATATTTTTATAATTAATTAGAAAAATAAATTTTATTGATTAAATTACTTCTATAAATACTCATTTAGAATTATTCCACAAAACGATAATTTTTATTATTTTTGGAGTCTTGTTAAAAGGTGATAAATTTTTTAGAATTTATTTTGTGTACAAATATTATTTTTGGATTTTTAACCTCATATATATATATGTAAATATATATGTTAATAAATATATAGTTAATAATAATAATAATAATAACTTAAAAACAAAAACCTAATTCCTAACTACCCAGAACCCAGACTACCCCCCCCCCCCCGCAGCAAACCAAACGAACCCCACCCCCCACCGCGGCCAGACTCTCTCTCTCTCTCACTATATATATATATATATATATATATATATATATATATATATATATATATATATATATATATATATATATATGATGCAAAACCTAAACCCTAACCCTAATATCCTACCCCAGACCTCGACGGCCACGTCCCCGACCCCAACGCTTACCACCCGACGATCAGCGACCACCGCAGCCTGCTGACCGACCGTCGCCGCCGCAGTCCGCCTACACCCGCACGCGGACTGCAACAGTAGCACAAGCAGCAGCTTCCCATCTTTAAGGTATTATATCTCCCTCATCTTTAATTCTTTTTACAAAAAATTTGTCCGTGTACATTCATAACCTAACCCTCTAGGATTCTCTTCAAATGAGATAATTTTTTGTGCCCTGGATTGGTCGAAAAATCGACCAAAAAATGACCAAAAAACTGACTAAAAACAGTCCAGAATTTCAACCAAACCCCCATGTTCATGCCCAATTTGCCACCAACCTGTTTAATATTTTCAAAATTTAATTGAAGAATTTTATTCTCTATATAACCGAGAATTTAACTGTTTTTTTGTTTTTATTAATTTGTTAAATTATTCACCTCCAAAACGACCAAAACTTGGTATTTTAAAACTAAAATTTTGTGATACGGGGTGCGCTCTGCCAAACGAGACTGCCTTATCTCGTACCAATTAAACCAAAAGATGCATATGATATATCCTGACGTATGGGCTTTCGCGAAAGTTGATTCGGACGTATGTGAGCGTTGGAATCAACCCGTATCCATAAAAAGTTCTCGTATCGCAACTTTTGCAAACCACCACCCCACTTTGTGTACGCTTGTCAGAATACGACAAAACTTGCGCCATTGGATTCGTGGTATCACGCTGGTCATGTGGCCCAAATTTTACTGGATTCTGAGACAGTTGACCAAGTCGTCTATTCGCGGGCCCCACGATTTTACTTTAAAAACGAATTTGTGATCGGTTCACCGAAATCCAAAATTG